>CM077081.1:124877975-125477975 GCA_039513925.1 Platanthera zijinensis
TGCTCAAATGGAGTTATAAAGTTATAAATTTTTGTAATAACTAATTATTTAGCAGTTGTAATCTCTAGTAATTTTTTTGGAATTATTTGATGAATATTTATAGTACTTAATGTGTAATATGACCTAGTGGATCAGATTTTTGAAGTTAGAAATTAAATATTAAATATTATTGGAATGATGTGAAATTTGGTCCAGAGCCATTATTACTCATGTTGATGTTAGGATAATTTTATCTTGCTGGTTTGATAACAAAAAGTGACATTCATGTTCAAAATCACATGTAGCAATAATTTGGGAAAATTATAATAATTGATGATTATTTTAGTAAAATTATAAATCTCTCGAATTAGGTCTAATATATCATGATAGGTCTCAGGAAATAATATTAGGTCCTTGGGTCAAGTGTTTGGAAGATTCCTATTCATACACACATACAAGATCATATGGTCTGCATTTAACAATTTTGGAAAATTAGTATTTTTAACAGTTGACATTTTGGAGAGGTCACACACTAGTAACCCTAGAAGTGTGTTTAGTTAAGGGTAGTATAACTCTACTAAATGCCTTGAGAAAGGGAATGATGGGGTTCAACCCATAATAGTTCATAATACCGCTACGAGCCGCTCACATGGTAGACCTCAGGAAGTCCAAGGATAACCATAAATCGCTAAGTAATTCAAAAGTTAGATAAGTGTAGTCTGATAGGATTAAGGAATGTTATAGTGATCTCACCCATGTGTGGGTTGGAGTTATATTGGGCTTGCTAGTCCTACGAGCAAGTGGCTCGGGTTATTGGTTGATATCAGGATTGGTTAGTCCTGTGAGCTAGGGGCTCGGGAGAGTATTGTTTTACTTAGTTTTTCTTATGTGGTGGGTCACTTGGTACTGATTCAGTCGGCACACCGACGAAAGTACGATGACTCTGGTGCGGAGTGTAGATCTTTGGGAGACCGGTGGGATGTTTATACCGAGGTCTAGAGGACTATGTCCCCTAAGAGCACACCCGACCACAAAAGACTGGTAGTTTCCAGCAAGAGTACGCAGGGGATCCACTATTGTATTCTTAGCATTTAGGTGTACGAGACGTTTAGTCCTGGTAGTACGTCTGCTGCCTTGGAGTGTAGACACCCGATCCACTATGACCGTGAGCAGCGACGGTTGGTACCTGAGGGGTTGGCCATCTCCAAAAAGTGGGGATGCATGAAAGGTCTGTACAAAGAGTCGTGTATGTGAGTTACATATTAATTGTATTGCATAGAATGGCATAACATGCACACTTGTAGATCCTCATCATTTAAATTAGTATGAGCACTTTTATATGATGAGTTACTATTTTGGAAACCTTAACTTATATGTTTGTATAAGCATTCATATAAGTTAGGGTACGCTTCTATGATTGTAGTGTAGTTGCTTACTTTACTATTTTTACTTAGACCCTCTTTGCTTACTTTACTAATTTTTCTTAGCACCTCTTACTGTACTTTTATATTGTACTATTTGTTTCTCTTCCTTACTGCTCATACTGATATAAAACTGCTATAATATTATCTATTTATACCACTGTCACCTGCTTGTACATTCTATTATTATTGGTCCTCCACTTTCTTCCTCCCACATGGTGCCTAGGAGTCACGGGGGTGATACGGGGATGAAGCAACCGAGTCTAGTTTGACTAACGGTCGTTTGACCACATCATTTTAGGGACACATGGAGATGCCACCACAGTTCAACCAAACGTAGGTAGAGATTGAGATGATGGGATCTGAGGAGCCAGAGCCGCGCACTACCACTACTACTACCAAGCATCAGGTTGATGATCATATAGTTTAGCTTCCACGTTGTTTGTTGAGAGAGTGTGATATTTATGATATCAATATACTTGGCATAAACCCTATTACTTGTACTCTTTCATTTATGCCATGTCGACCTTTATTTGGATATTTATATATATCTATGATGTGATGTGTGGACTTGTTTTATTTCTTCTTTCATTAGCTGTGTGAATGATTGTGCTTGCCGCAGGCTTGCTTTCTTATGTTGGAAACAAACTCATAGTTGGTGTCATTATAAGTCGACGGTCCTGGGCATAAAATATCTTATTGGTCGTGCCCATTTCTCGGGATGAGGCATTTTATAGAGTTGACTTCACTCAATGCCTGTGGACTTAGCCACTTTTCTGCCTTGCCAACACTTAAAGCTTTGACTACCTGGCCTTTCTCAAAGCTGTTACTTTCCAGTAGATATTTTAGGGTGTAGGCCTTCTTGTAATCTTATACTCTCCAGTAGATATTTCAAACAAATATGAATTAGGATGTCTCTTCAGAAAGTCTAAAGCAAATTATCTATTTATCTCAAAATCTATGTGTGTCCCCTAATAATCTTGTCAAGCAGCAATCTTCTATAAATATATATATGCTGTTAGGGAGGAATTCAATATTTGAAATAAAATGATTATTGAAACATTTGAAGAATCCCTTGAGAATTTGTAACTTCCTTGGAATTAATTCGATTTAAACTCTGTGATGAATCCATATTTAATGCTGTCTTAAACGACAATATTCGTTAGAATATTTAGCATTAAATATCAGATTTTAGTTACCAAACAATTGAAATCATTCTGCCTTCTGTTGATACAAAAACTATTTGATCGTCGATCTCAACAAGGATTTCGTCGAACTGAGCTTAGATTTCATCGAGCTGAGCTTTTACAAACTAAGCTTATACTTTCATTGAGCTGAGCTTAGAGTTCGTCGAACTGAGCTATGAGTTTGTTGAACTAAGCTCAGAGTTTGAGATCTGAGTTAGTCAAACTGAGTTCAGAGTTCGTCGAACTGAGCTCAGAGTTCGCCGAACCGAGCATCTCTGGAATACCTTCTGAAATGAATCTGGAAATAAAATATGACCCTGGTCTTTACAAGTTGGGTCAAAATAAAAATCCTAATAGTAATCCTAGCCCAATTCAGTAATAAGGAGTTCTAACAATCTCCCCCTATTTGGGTGAGGATTCTATCAAATAAGAAAGACAAAAAGCATAGATTATCTAACAGAATCATAAATGTTCAGCAGATATAAAAAGTTAAAGGAAAGCTACAAAAACATAATTAAAGTTAGGAATCCTTTTGAGATGCATCAAATGAAGGCTCTGAAGAAGACTTCTTAAAAATCAATTTTCTTGTTGGATCATCAGACTCTCTTTTTCTCAGCTTCAGATCTTGTGAACCAATAATATTTTGAGAAGAGACTGTGGGAACAACTGCTTCTAGACGCAAGCTCATATATTCATTAACATTAAACATGATTTTCTTTTGATATCTATCCAATTCCTGTTGCCCGTATGAAGACATAGTAGTAAACTGAGAGGTATCCTTAACTTCAGTTCTTGCCTTTTTTATTTGAGAAAGTGTAACTTGTTCCTTGAACCTAGCCATTATATACACAGGATCTAACTCTGGTTCAATTACAGGAGAAGGTGGCATGTCTTTGCTAGAATATTGTTGTCTGCTCTGTCTACCATAAGTCTCAGACCATGTAGGTCTATCTTGCCTTGACTGAGTTGTTCTAGAATGAGAAGAATAGACCTCTGAGAAGAGGGTGGAATACCTACATATCCTGTTGCTGGAGAAGGAGGAGGAGGAGGAGGACCTACCCAAGACTTTGGAAAAGAATGAAACCTTTTATGTTTCTTCCTTCTCTTCTACTCATTCTTGGAATACCTCATCCAATTTGGATGGTCTGGAGTAAGATTTATCCCATGCAAGATTTAGTAAGGGATATCAGCAGTAGAAGAAGGTTGAGAAGCAACTTGGCTAGATCCTTTTTCCTGGATTTCCTTTTCTTAGAAGTAGAATTTTCTGATTCATTAGAATCTATAGGATCATCAGAATGCTCTTCTGCCTGTTCATATAATTCATCAATTTGTTTAACTACCTCATCAATTTTATCTTCCTCTTCCATATCTTCATTAAACAGATCATCAAAATTAAGCATGGGAGATTCATCCCATTTAGGAGGGGAATAACTTGCTCAGAGATATTCTTTATCTCATCAATCATAATAGTCTGAGGGACTGGATCATCAATCATCATAGTCTAAGATACTGGATCTTTCATGGTAGAAACATCTTTTACAAGCTGTTCTAAGGCTGAGGCATTAATAGTAGCAGAGAAACAAATAATTGCTCTAAAAAAATCCTCTCCAAAATATGGATCGAGTAGGCTTGAAATATGACTGTCCAGTACATCAAATACTGATAGCAAAGAATGTAAATTAACTGTGGGATTAATGATGAGATCACCAATAGTAATAACTTTTGGAAACTTATCCTCATCTGTCACAAAATCTCTACATTGAGCTAGACCAGCTAACACTGTGATGACTTCAGTCATTTCTGAATCAGGAATTTCAACAAAATTAGCTATTGCAACTGGAGATTTTTCATTTGGAGTTCTTCATCAAGCATCTCCCCCTGCCTATATCTATGGAAAACTGAATCTAGTCCTCCAGAAGAAGGGACAAAATGGGAAGAGTCAACTTTAGAAGAGAGTTCTAAGATAGAAGGAATAACATGAGCCAAAGATTCATCCAAGAGCTTCTTGAGTGTAGGAGTGATGAAATCAAGAAGTTGAGTGGCAATAGAAGATAAATATAGATAAATAAACTAAGGTTTATTCTGAGTAGATGCAGAGGATGGATTGGAAGAAAAAGGAGTTGATCTGGTAGCACAGTTTGTATATAGGAAGGAAGACTGTGGCATAGATGAAGGATTGATGACAGGGGGAATGTTAGAAGGAATTGGTTCCTGAATGGGTGAGTGAGGTGGAGATAAGTGAGGTGAAGACATTTGAGGTGATGATATGTGAGGTGGAGATGAATGAGGTGGAGATGAATGAGGTAGAGATGAATAAGGTGAAAGATGAGTTGGGGAATCTACATGGAAGGCTAAGGATGGAACTTCTTCAGACAAAGTAGTTTGTAGAGAAGGTGGTGTAGAAGGTCTAGCAGAATTATGTGGAGATAGTGGAGTAGGAGAAATAAGGTGAGAATCTTCTTCTGGACTAGGGAGAGTAGCTAAGACACCTTTGGTGCTTTTAGAAGATGCCCTAGAAGATTCAACCCTAGGAGGCTTAGGAATCACCCTCTCCCATTTACCAAACAATGCAGATATGATCCTCTTGGATGCATTAATATATACAGTATGAGAGACCAAAACCTCTGGACATTTGGTCTGGAGGAAAATTCCCAAAATTCTTCCATAACACACACTTGTTTTATTAATTTTATTATTAATAGAATCAAACAACACTATCCCCCAATTAATGGTTTTCTAGTCAACCAGAGCACTCATTAATATAAACTGGTGCCTGGTGATATAGTCATGGGCTGAATGTTTGCCCAGGAGAACTTTCCCAACCACATTAGCTAGAAATTTGTATTATACAGAAAAATTCTTTTTCAACAAATAGTTAGGGTTTCCTCGTTGAGTCACCCATTCTATCTAGCATAATATTAAATTATGTACTAGATAATTATAAGTCATCTTCTCAATTGACTAAACCAAAAATTTCAAATAGAATCGCAGGTGTAAGAGAAACCTAATGTCCTGAGATGGTTCCAGTAATGGTTATAAGATCTTGAACCATCGTTGTGTGAACCCATTCCATTATTTCTATGATGGGGAGCTTGAGACAGGTGGACATTAAATTACGCAGATGTTGTGCCTCAAATATTTGCAAGATGTCCTAGAAGATTTGATCCGAATGACGAAAAGATTCTAGATCTATATCGAATCCAGCATCGAACTTCATCGTAGTAAGAATCGCTTGCGCACCATCATTATCCTGCAAAACAAAAAGATCAAGTACAAGAGAAGAGAAATGGAGAATGCGCGGGACGGAGCTCGATGAAAACCAAAATATAAGTTTTCAGAAGTTGAACGAACGATAAGAAGTCCATCAAACTCCGTTCGACGAAAGGTTCATAAAAAGTTCAAAATTCGTTGATCTTCGAAAATTTCACAATTCGTCAATCTCCATTTGACGAAATGTTTACAATTCATCAATCTCTATTCGACGAAAGGTTTGCAGTTTGTCGATCTTCGTTCAAAATAAACTTAATGATTCTCCATCAATCATTCCTAATTGATTTAAAAAGAAAATATGTTTCTTTTCATACAATGGTTTGGTGAAATTTTCTGTTCTTTGTAAATCAGTATAAATAAATACTAGGCTAATTTTATTTTTATCAACAATATTTTTGATAAAGTGGTGCCTTATTTCTATATGTTTAGTCTTACTATGGATACTAGATTTTGCACAATTGAAATTGCACTAGTATTATCACAAAATATAATTGAATTTTTCAAGTTATAACCATAATCTAGTAATTTATTTTGAATTCAAAAAATCTGTGAACAATAACTACCTGCTTCAATTTATTCAGCTTAAGTAGTTGAAGTAGAAACAAATGTTTGCTTCTTGCAAAACCATGACACAAGCCTATTACTAAGAAACTGACAAGTTCCTGACATGCTTTTTCTGTCAACTCTGCATCCAGCATAATCAGCATTTGTGAATCCAGTTAATTCAAATCCTGACTCAGCAGGATACCAGAGTTCTAGATTAGGACAACCCTTTATATATCTCAAAATTCTTTTTACTAAAATTAGGTGAGATTCTTTAGGGTTAACTTGAAACCTAGCACAAATACAGGTTGTTAACATAATATCTAGTCTACTTACTGTTAAATACAATAGAGACCCAATTATTGTTCTATATGTTTTTTGATCAACAGGTTTGCCTTGTTCATCATTATCAACTACAACATTAATGGACATAGGTGTTTTCATTGAGGAGGCATCTGACATCCCAAGTCTTTTAATTAGCTCTTTAGCATATTTAGATTGATATATGAAGATTCCATCAGATGTTTGCTTCACTTGTAAGCCAAGAAAATAAAATAATTCACCCATACTACTCATTTCAAGCTTTGAATGCATTAGGTTAGGGAACCTTTTGCAATGTTTGGAATCAGTAGAACCAAAAATTATATCATCAACATATATTTGAACTAGTATAATTTTAGTTTTATGATGTATAAAAAAAATAAAGTATTGTCTATTTTGCTTCTACAAAAAATTTTTTATAAAAGAAAATTAGCATGGGTCACATACCAAGCTCTTGGAGCTTGTTTAAGACCATAAAGAGCTTTTTTAAACTTAAAATCATGAGATGGTTTAGTTGAAGAGATAAAACCTGGAAGTTGTTCTACATATACTTCATCTTTGATATCTCCATTCATAAATGCACTCTTTACATCAATCTGATATACTTTGAATTTCTTGAATGCAACAAAAGCAAGAAATATCCTGATAGTTTCTAATCTTGCAATAGGAGCAAATGTTTGATCATAATCTATTCCTTTCTCCTATGAATATCCTTGTGCTACCAGTCTAGCATTATTTCTCACTATAACTCCTTGAGCATCTAATTTATTTCTGAAGACCCATTTGGTTCCAATTACTGGATAGTCTTTGGGTCTTGAAACTAAGTCCCAAACTCTACTTCTCTAAAACTGATTGAGTTCCTCTTGCATTATAATAATCCAATGAGGATCTTGTTCTGCATATTTTATAGATTGAGGTTCAATCTGAGATAGATAACATGTATGCATCTGATCTTGATTAAGTTGATGTCTTATTTGCACACCAACTTATATGTCTCCAATCACTTGAGATCTAGGATGATCTCTAAGAGTGACAAAATCAACAGGTGGAGTTGGTTCTTCAATGATTTGTGTTGTTAATTCATCTTGTGGAATTTCATTAGCTACAGTTTTTTCAACATAAATTTCAGGATTATCTTCATCTTTGTCTTCAACAATCTGTTGAGAAGGATGCAATATATCATCTTGCTTTAGGTTTAATTCATCTAGTTTCTCACACAGAATTGGTTCTTGAAAATAATCTATGGTAGAGGTATTCCTCTCCTTATAAAACATGTTAGATTCATAAAATTATATATGTATGGACTTCTATTTTAAGGGTAGATTTATTATCAATCCTATAAGCCTTACTAACAAGTGAATATCCAAGAAATATTCCATCTACAGCTTTGATTCCAAATTTTCCTAATTGTGTCTTGTCATTATTATGAATATAACATTTACACCAAAATTTTTAAAATAATTTACTTTAGGTTTCTTATTTTTAAGCAATTCATAGGGAGTCTTACCCTTGAGTTTATGAATGAGACTTCTTTTAAGAACATTATTTGCTGTGCATACTATCTTTGCCCAAAAAGATAGGGGTAAGTGAGCATCTGCAAGAAATGTTCTAGCAGATTCAATTAGGGTTCTATTTTTCCTTTCTGCCACCCCATTTTGTTTAGGAGTTCTAGGAGTAGAGAAATACTTCCTGATTCCTTCTTTCTAACAGAATTCTCTAATTAGAAGAGATATAAACTCAGTGCCATGATCACTTCTGATCAATGCAATCTTAGTAGAATACTCAATCTTGATGTTCCTAAGAAAGTCTGCAAGAATTTTAAAGTTATCAGACTTGTTCCTAAGAAAGAGCGCCCAAGTAAATCTGGAGAAATCATCAACAATTACTAAAGTGTATGACTTTCCTCCCAAACTTTGTATTGCAATAGGTACAAAAAGGTCCAAATGTAGCAAGTACAAAATTCTGGGTGAATCACTCTTAGATATAGATTTAAAACTATTTTTAGTTTGCTCACCTAATTGACAAGTCCTGCAAAGTCCTTCCTTCTTGTAAGATCTAGAAGGTAGTCCTCTAAAAAGGTTGTCCTTATTCAATTTAGCAATAGTTCTAAGGTTTATATGCCCTAATCTTTAATGCCAAAGTTCATTTGATTTACTTATCTGATTAAACAAACATATTTAAGTTTTTGCAGAATTAAAATTGACTAAATATATGTTACCCTGTCTAACCTCAGATAAAATAATTTTGTTATCATTAGATGTGATAAAGCATAAAGACTTATTAAATGATACCTGATAACCTTCATCATATATTTGACTGATGATGATGAGGTTATGCTTAAGACCTCTCACATAAGCTACCTTTCTGAAGGTAACTACTCCAATTTTTACATTGTCATAGCCCTCTGTATGACCACAGTTGGAGTGTCCAAATATGACTTTTGGTCTAAGCTTTGTTTTGAAGTCTCTTAGATTAGCTTTTCTTCAGGTCATGTGTTTATAGCACCCACTATCCAAATATCACTCTTCCTCTGTGGTAGGATAGTTCTTTTCCTATATTGAAAACAAGTTAGGTGTTCTTGACCCAGATTACCTTGGGTCTGGTTTTCTGTCATAATAAGTAGAAATATAAGAATATTCAGGTTGATTTTTATATCCAAGTGGATGATATCTTCTGGAGGAATGATCCACTCTGTGAAATGGTTTAACAACTTTTGAGTTTGATTATCCTTTTGAAAAGAAGTAAATTTTTTGTTTGAAAAAGTGAGTTCGATGTATTATTCTAATTTTCTCGAGCTCCGTTCGACGAATAATAGTGATTTCGTCGAGCACTATTTATTGAATAGTTATACTCATTTCCTGTGTTCAGCGTTCATCTATCTTTGTTTGACAAATAACTTTGATTTTGTCAAGCTCGGTTCGATGAATTTTGTCGGACATTTTTATTCTGTCCTAGAATAGATTTTGATTTATTCTCTAGTACATTATATGACAAAACTTTAGTGTCTTTATCTATAATTGCTAATATTTATTTTACTTTAGCAGATATAAATTTTACATAGGTAGTTAAATTATATTTACTAAGAATTTGAGGTTAACTGGATGAAGCTCCCAAGCCTAGTCTGCCATTTAATCTAGCATTGACTGTACTTGTAATATTCATCAGTTTGATACTTCTCCCATTAAGAGTTGTTGGGTTTTGGGGGATGGCACAACACTTGTGCACTCAGCGTAAATTAGAACAAGAAAAACCCAAACGAGTTCGGATTTAGCATTATTAAAGAATCAAGAAGTAAAGCACGCTGTAATAAAATTACCTTTGAGGGATTGAGTCAATACTTAACCTAGATGCTCCAGAAAATTCCAACCGGACACTAGCAGCTCGAGTCTTGAGCGCAGAATGTATATCCGCGTCTCTACAAGAAATTAACACGATCGGGAGAACTCGTAGCAAAACTTGTCACACACGTTCTAGGTCGGGAGAGGACACTAGGCATCTTCACAGACTGCTAGGTTTGTTGAAGGAGAGGCGATGATGACACTCGTCGGGATCGGGCTCGGCGATTAGATCGACGGAACGCTTCCGTCTGCTTTTAAGGTTATCAGTCTTTCACATAGTGATGGCTCGTGTGCTTAGACAGAAGAGTGATCGCATACTGTTCAAGCCCTATTGTTTCCTATTTATACCCAAAGGGAATAAATAAAGCAGCATGTCGCTATCCGCAGACCCTAGACTTAGATTCCAGAATTCGACTAGACAGCCCTTATCTCGACAAATCGTCGAGTATCTACAGCATACACGACAAATCAACAAGTATTATTCCATACTCGTCGAATCGTTGAGTATCCATAGGATACACGACGAACTCAAGGCCAACCTTCAGCCGAATCAACTCTTAACTCGACGAAGGCGTTGAATGGACTCAATGCTGTCAATGCTTTCCATGCCAAAGGCCAGATTCATCGAATGGTATTCGTCGAACTTCATTCTTCGAATAGCTCTCGAATTCTATGCCAAAGGAAAGATTCATCGAATGGTATTCGTCAAACTACATTCGTCAAACGTCATTCGTTGAACGACGCACGAATTCTGCGATAAAGGCTAGATTCGTCGAATGGTGTTGAGTGAATACAATACACTCAATTCCTAAGTGCCAGATTCGTCAAGTAAACCCTTTACTCGACGAAGGCATTGAGTGCACTCAACGCACTCAACACCTACAACAAAGACTCGTCAAGTAAACTCATTTACTCGACGAATTGCTTAGTGGACTCAACACACTCACTCTTAAGTGCGACAGTCGATGAATCAACACTTGATACTCGACGAACCGGTTAGTCAACTCAATACACTCAACGCCATCATTCGACGAGTAAACTCTTAACTCGATGAAAGCGTTGACTTGTCTCAACGCACTCAACGCTCTTGCCTTAGAATATTTCAGTCCTTTTTGATCATCATATGAGCTATACCATACAGATCCAAACTCCCAATTTCTCCACAATCTTATGTGCGACCCTGATAGGCTCATTCTGAGTTGGTAGTGAGGCTACATGCTTGATCACTTACAACTCACTATGGTCGCACCAATAGTCTTTCACTTGATCTAGAAATCATAAAACAAAAGCTTCACAAACAATGAGCGGCATCTAGTAATACATTATTGCTCCCCAAACTGTAAGTGTTTATAAACTCATAAGCCATTGTGACCAATATTATAGTGTTGTCTTGTCCCTTCATACCTTACATCCGGATAGAACTAGAGGTATGGACCGTGTCACCTTCACAATTATTCAATCCCATTTTCCTGATCTAGAATCAACTATCAGAAATTTGTGAGTCAAATATAATATATTGACTCAACCAAGCATGGCCATGCATTTCTCTGTCCCATTCCATTAAGGGGCCCATGGATGCAACTCCTGTCATATGGGAGGACAAATCCCATCTCTGCTCACACGCAAACACCCAAATGATTCGTAACATACCCAATAACCACCTTTATCATCCCACTTTCTTAGGACTGGACTTTTGATGGCATCAAAGCACACTCTTCCTCACTCAATGAAAGCTATGACTTGAGGTCAAAGGAACACGGACACCATTTCCACTTGAGCCATACTTGTGACACGTTTATAAAACTATCCACAAAGTATTCTCGTGTTGGGTCTGTACAGTACAACATGTTCATAACAAGTACCCATGTGATGACTTCATATCACAACATCATGACCTGTGAGGACCGTCATCAGTCAACACACATGCTAGTATTAAAGGCATCATCATCGCCCTTAGCTTCTAAGATGATACAATGACCAAGGACTCCTTAAGAATGAAGCTTCTAGGATCATAGGTTCTCACATCAAGTCACTACTTGACCTATGGAAGCAAACCTTCTAAGGGAATTTATTTTAGTTAACTATTCTATCACAATTGAAATAATAACATAATAAAAGAACTTGCCAAAATATATAAAATGAAATGTATATAATACTTTTATTCATCAAAATAAAAATCTAACAGCCAACAAACATACAATACACAAGACTCAAACTAGAGTTCAACATTCAGGCATCGTATACCCATAGATCTAACATGACCCTCATGCTTTCTCTGTGCGAGTGTCGTCATTAGTGGATCCAAAATATTTTCATCAGTCGGCACTCTGCATATGCTCATATCTTCTTGAATGACAATCTCTCGAATTAGATGGAACTGCCAGAGTATATGCTTGGAGCGCTGATGAGATCTAGGTTCTGAAGTAAGTGAAATTGCACCGTTGTTGTCACAATAGAGAACTATGGGACAAACAATGCTAGGAAGTACATCTAACTCACCGATGAATTTCATAATCCATACAGCCTCCTTCGCTGCATTTGCAACGTCGATATACAAGCCTTCAGTTTTAGAATTAGCAACTGTATCCTGCTTGGAACTCTTCCAGCTAATAACACCTCCATTCAGGCAAAACACAAACCTGACTGAGACATTGAATCGTCCCTATCAGTTTGGAAGCTAGCATCCGTGTAAACAATTACAACGAGCTCTTCCTCTCTGCCGAATACCAAGAATGCATCCTTAACCTTCTCAAGTACTTGAGGATATTCTTGACGGCTATCCAGTGACCTTCATCGAGATCACACTAATACATGCTAGTAATGCTCAATGCATAAGAGACATCTTGTCTAGTATATAGCATTGCATATATGATTGACTCAATTGCCGAAGCATTTGGAATCAACTTCATACGGTCCTTATCTTCACAAGAATTAGGGCACTGGTCCTTAGAGAGACACGCACCATGAGACATGGGCAAGAATCCTTTCTTGGACTGAAGCATGCTGAACCGTTTCAACACCTTGTAAATGTATGACTTTGGGTCAAACCCAAAAACTTCTTCGATATATCTCTATAGATCTTAATACCGAGTATATAAGTCGCTTCCCATAAGTCCTTCATCAAAAAGTAGTCCCCTAGGTTATTCTTAACAACTTGCAGGGTTGGTTTGTCATTCCTGATTAATAGTATATCATCTACATACAAAATCAGGAAGACAACTATGTTCCCACTAATCTGTTTATAAATATAGGGTTCATCCTCATTTTTGATAAAACCAAACTCTTTGATCCTTTCATAAAAACGAAGATTTCAACTTCGAGAAGCTTGTTTCAATCAATAAATGGATCTCTATAGCTTGCATATTTTAGTGGCTTCACCTAGAGATACAAAACCCTCGGGTTGTGTCATGTACGCTTACTCAAGGAGGTTCCTATTAAGGAAAGCTGGTTTGATATCCATCTGTCAGATCTCGTAGTCATAATACACAGCAATAGCAAGCAGAATTCTGATGGACTTGACCATGAAAATAGGGGAAAAGGTCTCATCATAGTTAATACCATGAATTTACTTGAAACCCTTAGCCACCAGTCGCCCTTTGAATCTCTGTACATTCCCATCCATATCGGTCTTCTTCTTGAAGTCCCACTTATACCCTATGGGTCTTACCCCTTCAGGTTGTTCCACCAAAGTCCATACTTGGTTTTTATATATGGAGTCCATTTCAGATTTCATTGCCTCAAGCCACTTCTCGGAGTCCGGTCCACACATAGCCTCTTTGTAGGTTATAGGCTCATCATTACGATCCATAAGCAACACATTACCTATTTGAGACACGGGAAATCCATATCTCTCAAGCTCAAACCTTGGTCTACCATCTACGTGGAACTTGTGTTTCTTGAGCAGGCTATCCAGCTACAATAACTTGTAGTCCTGACTCAGGTTTCAATTTTGGTTCATTCATAGTTTGTGGTTCCTGAACTTCTTCAAGTTCTACCCAGGCTGTCTTTCTACTTAAGAACTCTTTCTCAAGAAATACCCCAGTCCTCGCGACAAACACTTTGCCCTCCGAAAGTAGGTAGAATAGTACCCTTTGATTTCCCTAGGATACCCCATAAGATAACACTTATCAGATTTGGGTTCCTGCTTATTAGGCATTTGACGTCTCACATATGCCTCATAACCCCAAATATTAATGAACGACATACTAGGACGCTTCCTAGTCCATATCTCATATGTTGTCTTTAGAACCGCTTTCGTTGGAGCACGATTTAGTGTTAAAGCAGCAGTTTCTAGAGCAAAACCCCAAAAAGAAACAGGCAGATCTGCATGACTCATCATCGATCACACCATGTCTAACAAAGTACGATTCCTCTTCTCAGAAACACCATTATGTTGTGGTGTTCTAGGTGGAGTGAATTGTGATACAATACCAAAATCTATCAGATGATCATGGAACTCACGATTTAGGTATTCGCCACCTTGATCAGATCGGAGTGCTTTAACCTTCTTACCTAGTTGGTTTTCTACTTCGTTTTTAAACACTTTGAATTTTTCAAAGGTTTTGGATTTGCACTCCATAAGATACACATATCCGTATCTACTGAAATCATTAGTAAATGTACCAAAGTAAAAGTACCCATATCTAGCCATAGAACTCATGGGTCCACATACCTCATTATGTACTATACCCAAGAGATCATCAACCCTCTTATTGAAGCCAGTGAAAGGGACTTTAGTCATCTTTCCTAACAAACAAGATTCAAATCTGTCAACAGATTCATAATCAAAGGATTCCAATAGTCTATCTTTATGGAGATTGGATATGCGTTTCTCATCTATATGGCCCAAACGACAATGCTAAAGGTACGTAGGGTTCGAGTCATTTGTTCTTAGTATTTTGGTATTTTCAATATTATAGATCAGATGGTCTAAGTTCAAAACATACAGACCATTAAACATTTGGGCTACACTATAACAAATATCATTCTTAAATTTTGAAGAACAATTGTTCCTAATAATAAAAGAATAACCCACCATGTCCAAACATGAAATGGATATAATGTTTCTAGTGATGGAAGGAACAAAATAATAATTATCTAATTCTATTACAAGCCCACTAGGCAAAGCAATACGATAAACCTCCATGACAATAGAACCAATTCTTGCTCCATTGCAAATGCGCAGGTCTAACTCTCCTTTACTCAGTAATCTTCTCCTTCCAAGTTCCTGCACATTTATACAAATATGAGAACCATATCCGGTATCTAATACCCAGGATGAAAGAGAAGAAAGGTTTATCTCTATAACATAAAATGTAACACCTCCATCCATTTCATGAAATATAATAGAGGGTCTGACCAGGGCCCCACACCATATTCCACAAACAGGTGGCAGGGTTACAGGTTAATATCACGGACTAGTCACATCCTAACTCAGAGCATGCTAACGAAAGCTTTAAGGTTACTTAAACTCAAACTCATTTGAATATCCACAATATATAAACTACCATTTATATATATAAAGCATAGGAATGTCACTTGCAAATACACAAAGGTTATGTCCTTAAGGCCTTACAGTTATATTTGACCAGTGTGGATTACAAACATCGGCACGCAGGACCCTACCGCTTTCTCGGGATGTACACACAAGAAAATAGTAATATTCTTCATTCGGCCTTCAGGGGCCAGTAGCAGCAGCAAGGGCTTTAGCCTTCTATTTCCCACTCGGCTCTCCAGCACCTACATAAGGACAGTCCACTGGAATGGTGGCAAATAAGGCAATGGTCAGTATTCAGCTGCCCAATATATTACGACCCTACCGCTTTCTCGGGGAAGTGGTATTCCTTCCATGCAGGCATAGCAGTTTCACAAGCAGATATATCAGAAACATGCACTCACGCACAACTCAAGGTATCACAAACATTCGCTACATGGCCTGACGTTCCGTGCACTCAGGGCACATTATCAGTGTACTAGAAAACCAGGATCCCACCACCGTTCAAAGGTCAAAGACCCAACGGTAAACATTGTGCTTTCATGCTCCACGACCCACAGCTGGAGACTTCTGTCTTGATGGAGTACATCCCAAGACTCTCATTATGTGATCCTAATGAACGCCAATAACTTAGGCACTAAATTTAGAAAACCATAATGCGGATACAGTTCAGCCCTTGCCCGTTGCTCACTAGCTTTTAAGAGCTCGCAGATCACAATAGCCACACTGTCCTGCAAGGACTGGCTTCACAATAAAGAAGGGTGTTTGTGCCAGCATTCGTCACGATCGCTTGGCGGGGCCAACAGAAGCTTTCTTTCTGCCCCCAAACTCAACCCAAACATTGTAGCATCCTACAGTGCCAGAAACACTTGTCTTTCAATGGAATACAACACAAGAATTACAAGGATGTTTTCCTGGAACTCCACTCCAGTACTTCCTATTACTCCACTTCATATGCATAACCCACAGACTCTGTAAAATACCCGTTTATACGCGGAGTTTTCTCCAGTTCGCAAAATAAAGCATCACCAATTCAGACCAACCTATCCGGATGGGCTTCACACAGCATGCCTATTCCGTACAACACATTTCCGAATCTATATGCAAGACTTACTTGGGATTATAAGAATCAATCCAAAGGAACTCCTTCGATTCTCCACTTGTTGGTGGGGGATTACATGCACATACTAAAATAATGAATTCACATGTCCAAGAAGGAAGATCGTTACCCTTGGAGTTCTCTCCGGAGCCATGACATAGCTTTTCTACACGGAGGGAAATGAGCGCCTGACTTTCCCCTATGAGGATACATCCTCGGATCTAGCTTCCGATGAGGAAATCTCTTTCAGCACCTCCACAAAGATCCACCCAAACCTTAGCTACAACCGTGAGTTCTTTACACATGAACTGGGAGGAAACGAAGAGAGAGAGAGAGTATGGAGTACATAATAAGTTCCTCCTCCCAACCCATCTGTACAAGTGGCCTCGGGTAAACCCCAGCCACACGATCATTTCTTATCCTAATGTAACAATCATCATTTTGAGTTGCAAAGTCAACCTACCGCTTATCGACCACTATTACTCAAAACCCCATTCGGCTTTCGTCGAGCTCGAGCAAACAATCCAATGTGGGGGCATTCGTCGAACACTGCTCAGCATTCGTGGAACGCTGCTCAGCATTCATCGAATGATGGTTGACCGTTGTCGATAGAAGTGTAGCAGCAGCTGCATTACATTCATTGAGAGCAGCTCGATGTTCATCGAGCGCTGGCTCGATGTTGGGCGAGCGCCGGCTCGACGTTTGCCGAGCACCGGCTCGACATTCGCCGAGCGCCGGCTCGACGTTCTCCGAGCGCCGGCTCGACGTTTGCCGAGCGCCGGCTCAAAGTTCGCTGAGCGCCGGCTCGACGTTCGACGAGTGCCAGCTCGACATTCGTCGAGCTCCTACACCTTTTTGGGGTGTTCCAATCTTCCCCTCCGTACAAAAATTTCATCCTGAAATTTGTATACCAATATAAAAAGGCAGTAACAAATATCTTACAACATATTGTTTCTGTACAAAAAATACTATAACAATTTATACAAATAACTCGGGAAATTCAGCATGCATGGTTTGCTCCCTCTCCCATGTTAGCTCCTCACGGCCACAGTTGTCCCACTGGACCTTGAACATCTCGATTGTCTGATTCCGCAGTTGTTTAGCCGCCGTATCCTCGATCCGAATGAGCCTAACCTTGGTCGTTAACCCATATTCGACTGGTACTCGATCATCTGCAATCACATGAGCTGGCTCTTTCACGTCTTTTCAAAGCACTGATATGTGAAACACTTCAAGCAAGCTACTCAAATCTGTCGAAAGAGCTAGCCAATAGGCAGCTTCTCCAACTCATTCCACTACTTCGAATGGATCAAGATACCTCAGACTTAAATTTTTCAAGCACCGAATCCTGGACTCGCCTTTGAATGGTTTGATTTTCAAGTATACCCATTCACTAACCGCAAACTCTATGTTTAGGTTCCTGGCGTTGTAGTACTTTGCCATCCTATCTTGGGCTATCAGTAGCCTCTCTCAAATAGATCGTATCGTCGAATTAGCCTCTTCGACTTCCTTACGCTTATACAACTTATACTCGCCTATTTCTGCCCAAGCTAACGGTGTACGACACTTCCTACCATACAAAGCTTCAAAAGGCGCCATATTTAAGCTAGTTTGATAGCTATTATTGTAGGCGAACTCTACCATATAGAGATGGTCTTCCCACCTCTTTCCGGAATACAAGGCGCACATCCAGAGCTTATCCTCCATAGTTCTGTTGGTACTCTCGGTCTGACCATCCGTTTGTGGATGAAAGGCAGTACTTAACTTTAACTTAGACCCCAACAACTGAGTGATTAACCTCCAATCATTTGAAGTGAAGGGACAATCTCGGACACTCACGATGCTAAGGGGTATACCGTGCAATCGTACTATTTTCTCAATGTAACGATTAGCCAAGATTTCTACTTGGATGTCCCTCTTGTTCGGAATAAATTGAGCCACTTTTGTCAACCAGTACACGATTACCCAAACAGAATCATTCCCGCATTGAGATCTCGGCAAACCATGCATGAAATCCATCAAAATGTCATCAAATTTCCATTCCAGAATAGGTAGCGACTTCAGGAAACCTCCAGGCTTCTGCCTTCTGGCTTTCACTAAGGCACATGTCTGACATTTAGCCACATAATGTGCCTTGTCTTTCATGCCCGACCACCAGAACAGCTTTTTCATGTCCTTGTACGTCTTTGTGCTCCCTGGATGAATTAAATATTTCGTGAAGTGAGCCTCATACATCATTTATTCTCTTAGCTTACCCATAATCGGGACGCACAAATGACCGTCTTTTCGCAAAAGGCCATTGTCCCAGGAGAATTGGGCATTTGACCCATCTACTGCATAATGTTGTAGACTTTCATCAAGTTCCGTTTCTCGCCGAACCCTGAACGCAAGGTCATACTGTACCTCCGTCCAGTTCAGGCATATATTTGTAGTGGAATTCTTATCAACACGATAAATCTCTAAAGCTTCCAGCTCCTAGATCAGACGCTCATCATGCATCTGCAACAAATTTTCCCTTGTCAGAGTCCTACGACTCAAGGCATCTGCGACGACGTTTCCCTTCCCGGGAGTGTAATGAATTTGAAAGGTGTAGTCCCCAAGAAATTCCATCCACCTTTGTTGCCGCATATTGAGATCCTTCTGATCCAATAGATACTTTAGGCTCTTATGGTCCGTGAATATATCAACTTTCACGCCATATAAATAATGACGTCAGAGTTTAAGTGCAAAAATCACCGCTGCCAACTCTAAGTCGTGGACGGGATAGTTTCGCTCATGAACTTTCAACTGTCGCGAGCCATACGCTATCACTTTTCCAATTTGAAGAAGAACGTAGCCTAAGCCGCTCCCTGATGCATCACTATATATCTCATAGCCATTTGTACCACATGGCGACATCAAAACAGGCGTCGTGGTCAAACGACTCTTCAACTCTTCAAAAGCTCACGTGCACTCCAGTGTCAAACAAACTTCTGATCTTTTCTTGTCAGTGTGGTGAGGGGTGAAGCTATCCTGGAAAAGTTCTTTACAAAGCGCCTGTAGTAGCCCGCAAGTCCAAGGAAACTCCTGACTTCAGCTATGGTAGATAGAATCGATCACTCCTGTACATCAATGACATTCCCCGGATCCACTGCTATACCTTCTCCACTAACCACATGGCCAAGAAAAGCCACCGATGACAGCAAAAATTCACACTTGGAGAACTTGGCGTAGAGTTTGTTTCTCCTTAGGGTGTGTAACACAATCCTTAAATGGTTCGCATGGTCTTCTTTAGATTGAGAGTACACCAAGATGTCATCGATGAAGACGATCAAAAGTAAATCCAAATACTCTTTAAAAGTGTGGTGCATTATGTCCATGAACACCGATGGCGCATTACATAGCCCAAACAGCATTAAAGTGAACTCATAATGACCGTAGCGTGTTCCAAATGCTGTCTTAGGAATGTCACATTCCTGAATCCACAACTGGTAGTAGCCAGACTTCAAATCAAGCTTTGAGTATACCATATACCCATCTAGTTGAACGAACAAGTCATCAATCCATGGAATCAGATACTTATTTTTCTCCGTCAGCTTGTTCAATTCACGATAGTCAATACACAACTGCAGACTACCGTCCTTCTTTTTCACAAAAAGAACAGGTGCGCTCCAAGGTGACATACGTGGGCGTATATATCCCTGTTCCAACAACTATTGTAGTTCAACTTTTAGCTCTGCCATTTCCTTTGGCGCTACACAATATGGCGAGCAAGACACAGGTTTTGCACCTAACACCAGCTCAATAGCGAAGTCAATCTCCCGCTGGGGCGGTAACTATAACGCCCTGAAACTTAAAAGTAGAACGGGCGGTGTTCAAACCAAGTTTGGGCCATGGTAGGGTGAACACGGCCTGTGACACGGGCGTATCACATGTCCCTATCGTGCTCGGGTGGTCGAGTTGAGGTCGACGAGCGTCGATTGCTCAAACACAGCCTGTGACATGGGCGTGTCCCAAGGCATTTCAAAATCACACGGCATGTGATACGGGCATGTCACATGGACGTGTACTCTTAGGGAGTGATTGGTCCTGTGTCAATTGGAGGACATGGCCCTGAACACTGGCATGTACTTGTTGACACGGGTGTGCCCGTTTGACACAGGCATTTCATCACCCGTGTACACCAAGCGACGTGACGGTTGGCGTGACGGTTATTGTTGACACGGCCCCTGGTCACGGGTTTGTCGAGGACCCGACATGGGTGTGTCAGGTTGGTACACGGGCGTGTCCCAACCCGTGTCCTTTTATGTACTCGATATTCATGGCTGGATCAAGGTACACAGTCTGGGACACGGCCGTGTGCAAAGCCGTGTTCGGCCCAGGCTTAAGGAATTTCATGGTTGTTCGTTTTCTTTAAATAAGATCTAACGGCCCAAATGAGTTCCTGCTTGTGTTTAGTCCGAGATTAGAGGTTTAATTCCTCATTTCATCTTTAACTCCCACTTTCTAAGAAGTTTGAGAGAGAAGAGAGCAAGGAAGAAGGAAGGGAGGAATCCGGCCACCGGCGGAGCATCAGAGCACCAATCTTAGAATCGAGACTGGAACCGTGGAAAGAATTCCTTTGCGAAGCTTTCTATCCGGCTAGTTTTTCATGGCGCCAAAATGGACTTCAAGGGTAACGATACTCAACTTGAGCATGTGAAGCTCTTCTTCCTTTGCATGGGAAAACACTCTCCCGCTAGTGTGCGGTGAGTTTGCGGTGTTCCTTGGGGTAGATATGTAAAGTACCCCTTGTTTGGAGTCCGGAATCGAAGTACTGGCATAGGAATTGTGTGTGTAGCCTACCCGGACGTGTTTGTCTGGATCGGTGATGTTGCATTGCATAAATAGCTGGAGAAGACTCCGTGCGTTGTTTTCGGGTTTCTACGCGGTAGATTGCAGCAGGGATCCTTGGGGATTAACTCCAAGGCGCACCCGAAAAACTAGGCGGAATCGTAGTTCTGCTAACTTGGCGGCCGGGGAGCCAGCCTTGAACATAACTGGGTTATGTGATGTTTGGAAATGATTTAGGATCAAGGTGAATCTTGGCCCGCACATACGTTTTAAAGTTACTAGGCGGAGTGAGCAACGGGCAAGTGGAAACGGACCTGGGCTGTGCGGTTCGGTGCTAGAGGCCCTAAAGTGGAACTAGCCATTGGCATAGTCGGGAGTCTTGGACTGCGGTCGGAAAGACTGAAAAATGCTCACAATGTTTGCCATCCTGAGGGTGGTGGTGAAGCCACGGAATTGATCAGATTCACCGAGAATGTGCCCTGAGTGCACGGGGTGTTTGGCCGAGCGAGCCTACATCTGTTGCGAAATATATATTTGCACTTTACTATTTAGCTAGGCTAATGATATGCAGGGAAGGAGCACCACCGTCCCGAGTAAGGGGCGGGGTCATCATAATTTGGTCAGCTTTAGCTGACCGTTGCTTTGTTTGCCACCGTGCGGTGGAATATTGCTTGCAGGTGCTGCAGAACCAAGTACCAAATAGCGAGCTGGAGCCCAAGCTGCAGTGCTGGCCCTCGAAGGCCAAAGCGAATTGTTTTTTTCATTTCTATCATGTCTGGCTGGGCTGCGTGCTGATGTCTGTAAAACACTATGTTATTAAGTGAACATTTGTAAGGCCATAAGGCAAAGTAATCTTTTATGTATTTGCTTTATTTCATTCCTGGGTTGATATGCGGACATTCATGCTAGTGATGTGAATTCATGGGTTTTCTTAAACAATTTAAAAGCTTCCGCTAGAATGCTCTGTGGTAGGGCGGGTAGTTAAGTATTTGGTATTATTTTGTAACCCTTCTGACTGTCCGTGGTATATGGCATCGAGTTCCAACTGTACCTTCTATTATATGTCATACGACAGATGGGGGTGTTGTAATTTGGTATCAGACTAGGGTGTCGGTCGTCTGTAGTTGAATTTGTGGGCGAATTCTTCTAAGGGGAGGTGAGCACATGTATGTGCGTCATCGTTATAACATAAAAGAACCAATGAATGTCCACTTAGGAATGAAAAAAATACACTTGTTTTGGGAACCTGAGTATTCTAATGATTGCTTTTTGCAATTTGTGTGTCGCCTAATCAATGGTTTATGCTATTATAGGTATCTAGAAGCGGTGATGGGCAATCGGAGTGTTCGCAATAAGCGGAAAGTAGTGCACCAAGTGACATGCCTACAACACCTCCTTTAGAAGAAACCATCAGATTGGTGGCTGAAGCAGTTTTTGCCGTGATAAATGACCAACAAGTGCAACACGCACCGCCTGGTAATGAGCAAGAACTTATTAGAGTGGCAGTGCCGGGAGTGGTAGAGCGTGGGGCAGTTGATTCGGTAGCACCAAGAAAAGCCACAGAGAAATAGCTTAAGCACGTGATGAGCTTTAATCCTCCGGTATTCGATTGGTTGGGAACGCCAACTCAAGCTGAAGATTGGCTCTCTACGATGAAGATGGTCATGACCCCTATAGAAACTGCAGAGTGGCAGAAGACCACAATAGCGACCTTCCTATTGGCTGGTGAGGCTAGGATGTGGTGGGACGAGTTGGAGGTTAATCTCTTAGTGGGAAGACAACTTGCTGACGTACCGATGGAGGAATTCTCAAGGTTATTCCTAGCTAGATACTTATCTTCTGCCCAAAAGCTTGAAATGGAGAATAAGTACATTGGTTTGGCACAGGGAGAGAGAAGCGTGGATGAGTATCTCCACGAGTTTACTCGATTAGGTCGTTATGCTAGTGTTATGTTTACTGAAGAAGAACGGAAGACCATCCGATTTTATGAGGGTCTACGGAGCGACCTATAGCTACTCCTTGCTGGGCCTAAGGCGCAGGGCTTCCTAGCCTTGGTAAATGTAGCTCGGTCTTTGGAAAGGGTCGCAAAGAAAGTGCAAGAGAAGAAGGTGTTGGGTATTGCATCCACAATGTACCTGATTTGAAGAAGCCCCTGTACAAGCCAAGGTAAATAGACAATGTATTTGATGAATTATTTTCTAGTTGTACTTGCAGATATTCTATGCTAAGTACACACCAATGTCAGGGTGTAGTGGGTCAATATACACGGGTCTGTGCAACGTAATCCCTCGTTGAGCAGATCAGTGTGTTGGCCTACGTGTACTCTCTCTATTGGGGTGTACTTAATTTCAAGTACAGGGCTATGATAAAGCAAGAGCAGACAAGGAGCAAGGATGGGCCAAAGACCAGCTCTCGAGCGGAAAGACGAAATTCGTCTAAGTGAAAATCGTCGAGAATCACTAAGTGATTCTCGCCGATTCGTCGAGAATCATGAGTGATTCTCGACGAGTCGTCGAGAATCACTAGATGATTCTCGCCGGTTTGGGTCGGCTATCTTGACACAGACAGGGAAATTTTCTAAGGCAGAATCGTCGAGAATCACTTATGATTCTCGCCGATTCGTCGAGAATCACTTATGATTCTCGCCGATTCGTCGAGAATGACCTTGCATTCTCGACGATTCGGTGAGAATCAAAAGTGATTCCCACCGATTCTCCCCGGCTTCTGTATCTGCACAGCCAGAATTCGGCTAAGTAGAAGTCGGCGAGAATCGTAAGTGATTCTCGCCGATTCGTCGAGAATCACCTACGATTCTCGCCGAATTTGACTTAGGCGATTTCCTGTTGTTCTCTGGACCGGTTCAAATTATCTAAACTGTTTCGAACCGGGCTCAAGTCTTCTTATCGGTGGGACCCACAACGGTCATATACTTGACCTAATGTATATATACTCCGTATGTATGAACAGTAAAGGAGATAAGATACGAGATTTCAAAAAGCACGAGCCGCCGATAAGCCCTAATCTTGCTCCGTCGATCTCTCCGCCGCTCGTGCACTTGTCGCCGCTGCTGATCTCAGGTTCTTCCAGATCTCCGGCGACCGAAGCTTAGGCTAGCATAGCGTCTCACGCGTCTAACCAGAGATCCCTTGTCTCTTGATTCATTGATCGGGAAAATCCTTCCCCTTCCGAATCGATCGAGACGATCGATCCTAGTGTGACCGTTGGAAGACCTTGCTTCCTTCGCTACGAAGTTTGAATCAAGTTGGCACTGCTGCTGCTCTCCGTCGCCGCCACCGATTCCGAGATCCTTGCCGTTGCTTTAAGCCGCCGCCAGTTTCGGGAAGATTCTTTCCAAGTGAGATCTAGGGTTGTGGACTCTTCGTTGACTTCAAGAACACGTCGTCGAACGAAGAGGGACACCTTACTCTCCAAACGTCGTTTGTATTTCTTACAAGCATTTTCAATTTCTTTGTATCGGACCGATTGGTCTTTAGTTGTAAGGGTTGGGTGCAACCCGGGTTGTGGGAGTGTTGACTCCTACGTGTGGAAGGGTTCCTTCCGTTAGTACAAGGATTGGATTTCAATCCTGTTGGTGAAGTGACCGAGTCGTCCCTTGTTGGGAGATAGGTCGAAGGGGGAAAGTGGACGTACCCAAATCGGGGAACCACTATAAATTGCCTGTGTATTTTCTGTGCTTGGTTGTTTTGTTTTCTTGTACAGGTAAATCTTAATTCCGCAAATACGCTGCAAAGACACCTATTCCCCCCCCCATAGGTGAAGGTAGCTGACACTAGGTGAACTTTCAAGTGGTATCAGAGGGAGGTTACTCATCAAAAAGGTTCACACCTTGAGTAGATTCCTGCCACCAGTGTCAAGCAGCAGACAGAGATCTTCCATGGAAGGACTCAAGCACTCTGGCAAAATCCCAGTATGCACCAGACTGAACTTTCCTATCTGGAAGGAAAGAATCAGATTCTACATGGAAGCAGTCGACCCCCGGCTCTTCATGATAGTGGAGGAGGGACCTTACATTCCCACTAAGGCCTCCACCATTGATCCTAACAAGAAAGTGCCCAAGAAACTTTCGGAAATGGACAAGGACGAAATGGTGCTGTTCGGACTCGACAAGAAAGCTCAGAACATCCAGGTAAGCGCAGTTGACGACTCTATGATGCAGAACTTCAGCAACTGCAGGACAGCCAAGGATCTCTGGAGCTGTCTGATTGTCCTAATGGAAGGCACAGATGAAGTGAGGGACGATAGGAGATCCCTCCTCAATCAGAAATATGAGGCCTTCAGACAAGGGCCAAAGGAGGAGATCAGAGTCACCTTCAAAAATTTCCTCAAGATCGTCAATGCACTCAAAGGATATGGAAGAGTGTTCACTGACGGTGAACTCAATGATAAGTTCCTTAGGTCCCTTACTAAAGAATGGGACACAAAGATCTGCGCCATCTGCGAGTTTGGCAGACTTGCGGAAACCGACCCTCAAATCCTGTTCGGGAAGCTTATGTCCTATGAGCTTCAGTTGAACACAAGGAAGGCTGAAGAGGAAGCAGAGAAAGCCGCGGCCAAAGAAAAGACGGTGGCCCTTAAAGCCATTCATTCCAGAAAGGGCAAGGGTGTTGTCTCTTCCCGTGCGTGGAAGAAAGATGAAGAGGAAGACTCGGAGCCTAGCTCCTCAGACTCAGAATTGTCGGAGGAAGAATTATCCCTTATCACAAGGGAATTCAAGAAGTTCCTCAAACTGAGGAATCAGAGAAAGAGAAACGGGTCCTCTTCAAGGGATCAGAAGAAGAACTATTCTTCTGACAGGTATGTATCCAAACCGAACAAACACCGCTCATCTGACATTATTTGCTTTGGTTGCAATAAGCCAGGACACGTCGTGGCCGACTGCCATCAAGGTAAGAGGGACAAGGGAAAGGGAGAGGAGCACAGGTCCTCAAGAGACAAGAAGAAGGAGAGGAGTTACATCGCAAAGAATCCAAAGACGCTGAGTGAATCTGACACGTCAGACACCAGCGATGATGAGGAAGCCTACTTTGGGCTAATGGGTCGCTCTGACTCAGAAGGAGATTGCCCCCCATTTACTGGGAAGGTAAAAGCTCACACCCCTCTCTCTGACTCTGACTCTGATCCTGAGTCTCAGGATGATGATGCTGAGGATAGCCCATCTGCCCTTGAAGCTGAGCTCCTAGATAAGTATGAGCTTCTGCTCAATACATTCCTGAAATGTCGAAAGAAACTGAAGGCGGAGAAAAATGAAGTCAAATTCCTTAAAGGTGAGAGTGTCTCCCTGAGGGAAGAGATCACCAGTTTGATCTCCCTCCGACAGGAGCACTTGGACCTGACTTCAAAGCATTCAGAGTCTCTTAAGCTCCTTGATCTTAAGCAAGAGGAAGTCGACAAGTTGGAAGAACTACTTGCGGCAGAAAGGAAGATCGTCAATAGCTTCTCTATGCCAAAAACTGTTCTTCCATTAGTTGATACCTTCTCTGCTCAAGCCAAAGGGGCAGGCTTGGGGCACGTAGGGGTATCTAGCTCCTCGTCCAGGAGAAACAGGAACAGGAGAAAGAATAAGGCTGCCAAGAAAGCCTCTGCTGATGAGAAAGGAATGGCCCCACTCAGTCCTGTTGAGTTCAGAAAGCCTAGCTTTCCCTGTAACCAACATGACTTTGAGTCAACATATGGGCATCACTTCAGGCCCTCGGTTACAAAGCCGAAGAGCCGATATGATGGGTGGACCTTTCCCCGTAACTTCAGTGAGTGTGTCTTCAAGGCACCCTATGAGGAAATCCACTTGGGAAATTATGGTCAATTCTCTAGCGGCCATAATAGGAAGCTGGCACCTAAGGCCAAGCATGTTACACTGAAAAGCCAAGAGGTGAAGAAGTCATGTGACTGTGGTCATCATGTTGCCTCCACCTCCAGGTCTTCGGCCCCAGCTGAACCCCACGTCTCAAGGGTAAAGCAGGCGCCCAAGAGGAAGTATAACAGGTTTGACTGCTGGTGCTGTGGCAAAATTGGTCACTTTGCCATGGATTGTTGGTTTAATCCAAGGTATAACGAGACTCCTTATGTTAGCAATGCGAGGCCGACCACTCGTAGAGTTAACCAATCGAGGGGGAGTATGCTAACAAGAAATCTAGGACCCAAGTTCGATTGGGTTCCTAAGGCAAACTAATTCTGTTTTGCAGGAATGTCCAAAGGCCAACAAAACTCCTATTTGGTATTTGGACAGTGGATGCTCCCGTCATATGACTGGGAAGGGAAGCCTGCTGCGGGAGTACACCCCAGTCGAGAATGGACCCAAAGTCATCTTTGGGGGATCTGATCGGGGAGTCACCAGAGGTTACGGTATGATTTCCAACGGTATACTCTCTATCTCCGACGTAGCCTATGTTGAAGGGTTAAATCATAACCTGATCAGCGTAAGCCAGTTATGTGATAAAGGGTATGACGTTAAGTCCTGCAAGGATAAATGCCTGATAATATCATGTGCCTCTTCGGAGACAGTATTAACTGGCATTAGGAGCAGAAATATTTTCTGTTTAGATTTCCTTAGTTTAGACTCTTCTACCCCTGTATGACTCGTAGCAAAAGGCAGTGCATCTCTTTGCGAACAATGGCACAAGAGATTGGCACACATTAATTACAAGACAATCAATATGCTATTTTCCAAAGACTTAGTAAGGGACGCTCCCATTATTAAGTGCATTAAAGATAGTCCATGTCCTGCATGTCAAATGGGCAAGCAGACTCGGGCTACCTTTAAGGGCATCCCAGACAAAGATTCCTCCAGATGTCTTTATCTTCTGCACATGGACTTGTTTGGTCCTATGCAAGTTCATAGCTTAGGAGGGAAGTCATATACGCTAGTAATTGTAGATGATCACTCTCGGTTTACGTGGGTGTTCTTTTTAAAACGCAAGTCAGATACATTTGACATCTTCACTAATTTTGTCAAGCAGATACAGAACGAACTTAACTGCTCTGTGGTCAAAATCAGAAGTGACCACGGAACAGAGTTTGAGTCTGGGGCTATGACAGAGTTCTGTGAAGAACTTGGTATCTTTAATGAGTTCTCCTCCCCTCGCACTCCTCAACAGAACGGAGTGGCGGAGAGGAGAAACAGAACACTCATTGAGGCGTGCACGACAATGTTGAATGACGCCTCTCTCCCAGAATACTTCTAGGCCGAGGCTGTTAATACGGCTTGTCATGTACAAAACCGGGCATTGATAAACAAGAGCCATCGCATGACTCCCTATGAGCTACTGAAAGGCAAGAAACCAACCATGTCCTACCTGAGGATCTTTGGCTGCAAATGCTATGTACTGAATAATGGGAAGTACCCGCGTACTAAGTTTGGTGAAAAATGCTTCGAAGGCATATTCATGGGCTATAGTAGTCACAGCCGGGCTTATAGAGTTTTCAACAAGAAAACCCTAGTGGTAGAGGAGTCAATCAATGTTGTATTTGATGAAGGAAGTTTGCTTAATTGCAAGACTTCTAGTCTTCTTCCTGAAGATGCAGGTGACAGACTCGAAAGGTTGCAACTGGATGAGCCCGAGGAAGATGCACCTCCAACATACGTCAAGGTATCCACTTCTACGCAGATCGGAGAAGTTGAAAATCAAAATGGAGCAAATCCTTTAGAAGAAGGCGATGCCCAAGAAGTAGTCGACGCTCCTGACGCCAGACTTCTACAGCTCAGACACGTGAGGGATCATCCCAGAGATCAGATCATCGGAGATCCTCGTGACGGGGTCAGAACTCGCTGAGGTACTATTAACGAGATTTTGCATCTTAGCTTTCTGTCCCAGGTCGAGCCAAAGAAGTTCGACGAGGCAAACAAAGATGCTGCCTGGATTTTGGCCATGCAAGATGAATTGCATCAGTTCGAAAGATGCAACGTTTGGACACTTGTTCCCAGACCTCAAAAGCAGAATGTGATTGGCACCAAGTGGATCTTCAGAAACAAACTGGATGAACATGGTGTCATCATAAAGAACAAGGCCAGACTAGTGGCTCAAGGTTACCGACAGGAGGAGGGGATTGATTTTGACCAGACGTTTGCACCAGTTGCACGGCTCGAAGCAATCCGGCTATTCCTAGCCTATGCCTCCCACAAAGGATTCACAGTTTATCAGATGGACGTGAAATCGGCTTTCCTGAATGGAGATTTGAAAGAGGAAGTATGCGTCGCTCAAACTCCAGGTTTTGTCAATCCTACATATCCTAATCATGTCTATTTTCTTAATAAAGCGTTATATGGCCTAAAACAAGCTCCTCGAGCTTGGTATGAGACATTGTCTAGTTTTCTTCTTGAGAACAAGTTCTCTAGAGGAAAAATAGACAAGACATTGTTTCTCAGGGAAGTCAAAGGCAAGATTTTGCTGGTGCAAATCTATGTTGACGACATCATATTTGGCTCAACGGATAACAATCTTTGCAAAAAGTTTTCCAAACTTATGCAAGGAAAGTTTGAAATGAGCAGTATGGGGGAGCTGAAGTACTTCTTGGGACTTCAAGTGAAACAGTCTGAGGACGGAATCTTCATCTCTCAGACGAAGTTCACAAATGAACTCCTCAAGAAATTCGGAATGGAGAATGCAACCTCTATGAGGGCTCCAATGGGATCCACTATGTCTCTGGATAAGGATGAGAAAGGTAAACCTTTCGATGACACCAAATACAGAAGCATCATTGGATCTCTGCTCTACCTTACTGCCAGTAGACCGGATATCATGTTCTCCACATGTGTTTGTGCCAGATATCAGGTGAACACTAAGGAATCTCATTATGTCGCTGCAAAGCGCATTCTTAGATACCTTAAAGGTACTCCCAATCTTGGCTTGTGGTACCCGAGAAACAATGATGTCGAGCTAATAGGTTTTTCAGATGCTGATTTTGCAGGGAGTAGGGATGACAGGAAAAGTACCTCCGGGACGTGTCAATTCCTCAGAAGAAGGCTTATCTCATGGAACAGCAAGAAGCAAAATTGTGTCGCAACCTCCACAGCAGAGTCTGAGTACATCTCGGCAGGGAGCTGTTGCGCACAACTCCTATGGATAAGGAACCAGTTAGCAGACTATGATCTCCAGTTCAAGGAAGTACCCATGTACTGCGATTCCTCAAGTGCAATTGCCATCGCAAACAATCCAGTATCGCATAGCAGAACGAAACATATTGAAGTGCGCTACCACTTCATTCGGGAGCACGTGGAGAACAAGGACATCTCTCTCTGCTATGTCCCCACGGACAAGCAGATTGCAGATATTTTCACAAAGCCCTTGGACGAGGCCAAGTTCAGTCTCTTCAAAACTGAATTGGGGATGCTCAACTATGAGGAATAAAGACTCCGGACGCTCCTGGCTCGTGCATCTAGGGGGAGCATCTGCCAGCAACTCACGTGACAACATAAGTGCACGGACTGAGGGGGAGCATGGTGTCAGGTGCACCAGAACCAAATTTGCAGAAGCCGAAAAGGGGGAGATTACCCTCTCGGCTAAGGCTAAGGTAGCTCAATGCTCTAGTTTGCTCTCAAGTAACGGGTAATGCTTATCCCTATCACCTCACTCTTAAGTTTCGGTTTTTCATTTCTATATGCTCTATTCACCTTAGCTTGTAGGGTTTAGGCTTCTTCAAATAGGGGGAGATTGTTGGGTATTACATCCACAATGTACCTGATTTGAAGAAGCCCCTGTACAAGCCAAGGTAAATAGACAATGTATTTGATGAATTATTTTCTAGTTGTACTTGCAGATATTCTATGCTAAGTACACACCAATGTCAGGGTGCAGTGGATCAATATACACGGGTCTGTGCAACGTAATCCCTCGTTGAGCAGATCAGTGTGTTGGCCTACGTGTACTCTCTCTATTGGGGTGTACTTAATTTCAAGTACAGGGCTATGATAAAGCAAGAGCAGACAAGGAGCAAGGATGGGCCAAGACCAGCTCTCGAGCAGAAAGACGAAATTCGTCTAAGTGAAAATCGTCGAGAATCACTAAGTGATTCTCGCCGATTCGTCGAGAATCACTAAGTGATTCTCGCCGATTCGTCGAGAATCACTAAGTGATTCTCGCCGATTCGTCGAGAATCACTAAGTGATTCTCGCCGATTCGTCGAGAATCACTAAGTGATTCTCGACGAGTCGTCGAGAATCACTAGATGATTCTCGCCGGTTTGGGCCGGCTATCTTGACACAGACAGGGAAATTTTCTAAGGCAGAATCGTCGAGAATCACTTATGATTCTCGCCGATTCGTCGAGAATGACCTTGCATTCTCGACGATTCGGTGAGAATCAAAAGTGATTCCCACCAATTCTCCCCGGCTTCTGTATCTGCACAGCCAGAATTCGGCTAAGTAGAAGTCGGCGAGAATCGTAAGTGATTCTCGCCGATTCGTCGAGAATCACCTACGATTCTCGCCGAATTTGACTTAGGCGATTTCCTGTTGTTCTCTGGACCAGTTCAAATTATCTAAACTGTTTCGAACCGGGCTCAAGTCTTCTTATCGGTGGGACCCACAACGGTCATATACTTGACCTAATGTATATATACTCCGTATGTATGAACAGTAAAGGAGATAAGATACGAGATTTCAAAAAGCACGAGCCGCCGATAAGCCCTAATCTTGCTCCGCCGATCTCTCCGCCGCTCGTGCACTTGTCGCCGCTGCTGATCTCAGGTTCTTCCAGATCTCCGGCGACCGAAGCTTAGGCTAGCATAGTGTCTCACGCGTCTAACCAGAGATCCCTTGTCTCTCGATTCGTTGATTGGGAAAATCCTTCCCCTTCTGAATCGATCGAGACGATCGATCCTAGTGTGACCGTTGGAAGACCTTGCTTCCTTCGCTACGAAGTTTGAATCAAGTTGGCACTGCTGCTGCTCTCCGTCGCCGCCGCCGATTTCGAGAACCTTGCCGTTGCTTTAAGCCGCCGCCGGTTTCGGGAAGATTCTTTCCAAGTGAGATCTAGGGTTGTGGACTCTTCGTTGACTTCAAGAACATGTCGTCGAACGAAGAGGGACACCTTACTCTCCAAACATCGTTTGTATTTCTTACAAGCATTTTCAATTTCTTTGTATCGGACCGATTGGTCTTTAATTGTAAGGGTTGGGTGCAACCCGGGTTGTGGGAGTGTTGACTCCTACATGTGGAAGGGGTTCCTTCCGTTAGTACAAGGATTGGATTTCAATCCTGTTGGTGAAGTGACCGAGTCGTCCCTTGTTGGGAGATAGGTCGAAGGGGGAAAGTGGACGTACCCAAATCGGGGAACCACTATAAATTGCCTGTGTATTTTCTATGCTTGGTTGTTTTGTTTTCTTGTGCAGGTAAATCTTAATTCCGCAAATACGCTGCAAAGACACCTATCCCCCCCATAGGTGAAGGTAGCTGACACTAGGTGAACTTTCAGAATGACCCAGTAGAGAAGAAGTCAGAGTTTAAAGTGTCAAATACAAAGTCAAGTTTCCGTAGATGGAACAAGAAGTAGAACACTTCAAGCTCAGCCCCTTCGTCAGGTGCGACGGGGGCAAACACAAGTCGAGTCCCAGGAGTCTGTTATAAGTGTGGAAAGGTGGGATATTTTGTAAGAGAATGTTGGAGCGGACATGCAAAGTCTGAGAGGAGGCAAGGAGTAACTTATGAGGAAAAGGGGAAGGCGGCAGAGTCAACCGCATCCCATCATGCTCCAGCCTAGCCTAGAGTATACAACCTTGGTTTGTAAGAGGCCATCAAACAAGCTGACATGGTGACAGGCATGAGTTAAATTTATTACAGTTTAGCTTTTTATTGTAACTGTTACCTTTGTACATGTTAGCTTATTTATGTTGGTGCTAGGCTTTGTATTGATTTTTGATCGTCCGACGAGAGCCCTATTTGATACGGGATCTTCGCATTCCTTCTTGTCCGAAAGATTCATATCATGCATCGGAGTCCCTTCTTCGATGACAAAGGAAAAGCTGGATGTGTTGTTGACCAATGGGTGCTCAATGCGTGTGGATAGAGTCTGTGTGGTAAAGTTGCGGATTGGGGATTAGGAGTTCGATTTGCAAGTGTCGGTGCTGCCGGTAGTGGAGTTCGACGTAATCTTTGGAATGGACTGGCTTTCGGAGCAGCGAGCATGGATTGACTGTAATAGAAAAGAGGTTAAGTTGGGATTGAATACTGAGCAAGAGACTACATTTGCGAGCATGAAAAGGTCGAGCAAGATTTTAATGTCGGCTCTTCAGGTGATTAAGAATGTTCCGTCTAGGGCAGAGCTGTTTGTCACATTAGTGCAGGCTTCAATGCCCAAACCTAGTCTGGGCAGTATAATAGTTGTGTCCGAGTATCTTGATGTATTCCCAGACGATATCCCGGGAGCCTCTCCTCAGCAGGAGATTGATTTTACAATTGAGCTGGTGCAGGGTGCCAAACCGGTGTCACGCTCTCCGTATCAGATAGCACCTAAGGAGATGACGGAGTTGAAGGTGAAACTGCAAGAATTATTAGAGCAAGGGTACGTGCGTCAAAGTTCGTCGCCTTGGAGCACATTGGTCCTTTTGGTTAAGAATAAAGATGGGAGTTTGCGACTTTGTATTGATTATCGGGAGTTGAAAAAACTTACGGTAAAGAATAAGTATCCGATCCCAAGGATTGACGATCTATTTGATCATTTAGTTGGGTCAATAGTATATTCGAAGCTAGATCTGAAATCCGGATACTACCAGTTAAGGATAAAGGAATGTGACATCCCTAAGACAATGTTTAACATGCGGTTTGGACATTACGTATTTACGGTCATGCCGTTTTGGCTGACCAATGTGCCATCCGTGTTTATGGACCTGATGAATAGGACGTGCAGAGAGTACCTGGACCAATTTGTGATAGTGTTTATCGACGACATCTTGGTGTACTCGTGGTGTGAGGATGATCACTACAAGCATCTACATATTGTGTTGGAGACGTTGAGGAAGAATTAGTTGTATGCTAAGTTCTCCAAATGTGAGTTCTGGTTATCCTCAATAGCGTTCCTTGGGCATATTGTTAGTGGTAAAGGGATTGCAGTGGATCCGGCGAAGATAGCGTCAATACAGGAGTGGCCTGAGTTGACTACGGTGGCGGAAGTCCGGAGCTTTCTACGGCTTGCCGGCTACTACAGGTGCTTCGTGGAGAATTTATCACGGATCGCGCTACCACTCACGACGTTGATAAGGAAGGATCAAAAGTTTGTGTGGACGTTGGAGTGTGCGCAGGCTTTTGAAGAGTTGAATAGGCGGTTGATCTCGACACCTATCTTGTGTTATCGAGTGGGTCCGAAGGATTTGAAATTTTTAGTGATGCTTCGGGCAGTGGTTTGGGCTGTGTTTTGCTATAGCATGGGAGAGTAATAGCGTACGGATCACGACAGTTGAAGGTCCATGAGAGAAATTATCCGGTCCATGACTTGGAATTAGCGGTCGTGATATTTGCTCTAAAGCTGTGGAGGCACTATCTGTACGGTGTAAAGACCGACATTTACACCGATTATAAGAGCCTGAAGTATTTACTAGATCAGAAGGACCTGAACATGAGGCAACGAAGGTGGATGGAGTTCTTGGGGGACTACACTTTCAAGATACATTATGTTCCTTGGAAAGGAAATGCAGTGGCGGATGCATTGAGTCGTAGGGCTCCAGCGCAGGCCAACTAGTTTGCGGTGCATGATGAAAGTTTAGTCCGTGATTTGGAGGCATTGGAGATCTCTTGCATCGACAAGCAGTCTAGTGCTGAAGCAATACTATGTTGGACAAAGGTGTAGTATGACCTAGCTGATAGGATTCGGCGGGCTTTGGTTTAGGATAAAAGTATGAAGCAGACCTTGGATGAATCGTCAGATGGGTCAAATTCCCAGTTTGCAGTTGTGGATGGACTGCTAAGGAAGCATGGTCGTCTATGCATCCCTAGTACGTATAATCTTCGGGAAGAGTTGATGTACGAAGCTCATCATACGAAGTACTCAATCCACCCGGAGAGAACGAAGATGTATAGGGACTTGAAGAAGTTATTTTGGTGGTCATGATTGAAGAAGGATGTAGCACTGTATGTGGCAAAGTGCCAAACATGTGCCTTGGTGAAGGCGGAGTGACAAAAGCTCGGAGGTATCTTAAAGTCCTTGCCTATCCTGGAATGGAAGTTCGATGACATATCCATGGATTTTGTGCACGGTTTGCCAAGGTCGCAAAGGGGAAATGACGCCATCTGGGTGGTCGTAGATAGATTTACAAAGGTGTCGGACTTCATCCCGAATAGGAAGGAAGATCCGGTGGAAAAGTTAGCCAAGCTCTATATGGATAATATTATACGGTTGCATGGTGTGCCCCGCAGTATTATTAGTGACCGAGATGGGCGCTTCACGTCAAATGACTGGAGGTTGGTGCATAAGTTGTTGGTAACTAAGCAGAGTTTCATCACAGCCTTTCATCTACAAACGGATGGTCAGACCGAGAGGGTCAACAGGACGATAGAGGACATGCTCCGCATGTGCGTCCTAGATTTAGGAAAACACTGGGAGGATCACCTGTACATAGTAGAGTTTGTTTACAACAACAGTTACCAAGCGAGCATTGGAATGGAGCCTTTCGAGGCCCTTTATGGGAGAAAGTGTCGTACGTCGTTGTATTGGTTTGAGACAGGCGAGTCAAAGCTGTACAAGCGCCAGGCAGTGGAAGACGCTCCTTCAATGGTACGTACAATTCAGGAACGGTTAAAGATTGCTCAGGACAGGCAGGCAAAATATTATAATGCCAAGCATAGGAATGTGGAGTTCAGCGTTAGCGAATGGGTGTATTTGAAAATAAAGCCGATCAAGGGTGTCTCACGGATTCGACGCCTGAAGAAACTGAGTCCGAGATACCTTGGGCCGTTTGAGATCCTGGAGCGGATAGGCAAAGCAGCGTATCGATTGAAGCTATCGGTGGAGTTGAGTGGGCTACACGATGTGTTTCACGTATCGGTATTGCGGAAGGTGGTACAAGAGCCATCACAGGTCATTGCGTTTGATCAAGTGCCGATTGATGATGGGTTGATGACAAAGGTCAAGCCGATTCACATTGAAGACTTTGAAGTCAAACGGCTCCGCAACAAGGAAATCCAAATGGTTAAAGTCCGTTGGGATAACTGCGGTCGAGAGGAGCTTTCTTGGGAGAGAGAGAAAACTATGTTGGAAGAGTACCCCGAATTATTTCCTTCAGGTAACATTTAATTGTTTTTATGTACCTTTGCATAATTTTGTGGATGAAATTCTTTTAGGGGGGAGAATTGTAACGCCCCAAAACTTAAAAGAAGAACGGGCGGTGTTCGAACCAAGTTTGGACCTTGGTAGGGTGAACATGGCCTGTGACATGGGCGTTTCACATGGCCGTGTCGTGCTCGGGTGGTCAAGTTGAGGTCGACGAGCGTCGAGTGCTCGAACACAGCCTGGGACACGGGCGTGTCCCAGGGCATGTCAAAAGCACACGACATGTGACACGGGCATGTCACATGGCCGTGTACTCTTCGGGAGAGATGGGTCCTGTGTCGACTGGAGGATACGGCCCCGAACACGGACGTATACTGGTTGACACGGGCGTGTCACGTTTGATACGGGCGTATCATCACCCGTGTCCACCAAGCGACGTGACGGTTGGCGTGGTGGTTATTGGTGACACGACCCCTAGTCACGGGCGTGTCGAGGACCCGACACGGGCGTGACAGGTTGGGACACGGGCTGTCCCAACCCATGTACTTTTTTGTGCTCGATATTCGTGGCTGGATCGAGGCACATGGCCTGGGACACAACCATGTGCAAATCCATGTTCAGCCCAAGCTTAAGGAATTTCAGGCTAATCTGAACTGTTCGTTTTCTTTAAATAAGATTTAACGGCCTAGATGATTTCCTGCTTGTGTTTAGTCCGGGATTATAGGTTTAATTCCACATTTCATCTTTAACTCCCTCTTTCTAATAAGTTAGAGAGAGAAGAGAGCAAGGAAGAAGGAAGGGAGGAATCCGGCCACCGGTGGAGCATCAGAGTACCAATCTGAGAACTGAGACCGGATCCGTGGAGAGAATTCCTTTGCAAAGCTTTCTATCCAGCTAGTTTTTCATGGTGCCAAAGCGGACTTCAAGGGTAACGATTATCAACTTGAGCATGTGAATCTCTTCTTCCTTTGCATGGTAAAACCCTCTACTGCGAGTGTGCGGTTAATTTGCGGTGTTCCTTGGGGTAGATATGTGAAATCCCCCTTGTTTAGAGTTCGTAATCGAAGTACGGGCATAGGCATTGTGTGTGAAGCCTACCCGGACGTATTTATCTGGATCGATGATGTTGCATTGCATGAATAGCCGGAGAAGACTTCGTGCATTGTTTTCGGGTTTCTACGCGGTAGATTGCAGCAGGGATCCTTGGGGATTAACTCCAAGGCGCACCCGGAAAACTGGGCGGAATTGTAGTTCTGCTAACTTGGCGGCCGGGGAGCAAGCCTTGAACATAACTAGGTTATGTGATGTTTGGAAATAATTTAGGATTCGGGTGAAGCTTGGCCCGTGCGTACGTCTTAAAGTGACTAGGCGGAGTGAGCAACGGGCAAGTGGAAACGGACCTGGGCTGTGAGGTTCGGTGCTAGAGGCCGTAAAGTGGAACTTGCCGTTGGCATAGTCGGGAGTCTTGGACTGCGGTCGGAAAGACTCAAAAATGCTCACAATGTTTGCCATCTTGAGGGTGCTGGTGAAGCCATGGAATTGACCGGATTCACCGCGAATGTGCCTTGAGTGAACGGGGTGTTCAGTCGAGCGAGCCTATACCTGTGGAGAAATATATATTTGCACTTTACTATTTAGCTGGGCTAATAATATGCAGGGAAGGAGCACCGCCGTCCCGAGTAAGGGGCGGGGTCGTCATAATTTGGACAACTTTAGCTGACCGTTGCTTTGTTTGCCACCGTGCGGTGGAATATTGCTTGCAGGTGCTGCAGAACCAAGCACCAAATAGCGAGCTGGAGCCCAAGCTGCTGTGCTGGCCCTCGAAGGCCAAAGCGAATTGTTATTTTCATTTCTATCATGTGTGGCCGGCCTGCATGCCGATGTATGTAAAACACTATGTTATTTAGTGAACATTTGTAAGGCCATAAGGCCAAGTACTCTTTTGTGTATTTGCTTTATTTCATTCCTGGGTTGATATGTGGACATTCATGCTAGTGTTGTGAATTCATGGGTTTTCTTAAACTGTTTAAAAGCTTCTGCTAGAATGCTATGTGCTAGGGCGAGTAGTTAAGTATTTGGTATTATTTCGTAACCCTTCTGATTGTATGTGGTATATGGTGTAGGGTTCCAGCTGGACCTTCTGTTATATGCCATACGACGGATGGGGGTGTTACAGTAACGCAGGAAGATCTTTAGGAAACACATCAGCATACTCCGATATAATTGGAAGGTCACTCACACTGGCCTTTGGCTCGACAGCCTGAATAAGCTTGATGTACAACTCCGTGCTCTTCCGAGCAGCATTGACGACAGAGAACAGACATCAATATCCTGCTCGCTCCTCGCATACAAGCGAATTTAGTCTCAAGCTCGGTAGTTTTATCTAGTGTGACTTCCTTTGAGTTGCAAACAATACAGGCACGCTGCTCCGAAAGCCAGTCCATACCAAAGATCACATCAAATTTAGATATCGGCAGCAAGGAGGCATCCAACCAAAAATCCTTATGTCCTATCCACACCTTCACATAGCAAGCCCTAACAACATGCATTACTCATCCGTTAGGCAACAATACCTTAACACTATCTGTCATCATACGACTAGGCACTCTGATTTGTGCTACGAAGTCCTCAGATAGAAATGAATGTGAAACACCCGTATCAAATAGTGCTCTCACCGGACAATCCCGAATTAGGACATAGTCTAAGAAAAACACATCATACACAAGCTATACACAAGGGATGAAGTATGAAAAGCAATAAACTAGTATCTTAACTCGTACTTGTGACGAAGTCACTTTGCTTTATGGTCTCCTATTGGCAAAGGTTATATACTCGGGGTTGCGCCTGGGATGCAGAGGACTCAACCACTACCTTTACCTTATCAACATATGATGCTCCTGTCTTCTGTTCAACCTTTGGCGGACCAACCCAACAATTACGGGAGAGATGACCCACCATACTACATGTTTAACAGGCACGAGGATCTTGCCTCGAAGTTTCTCCAGACGCAACTGTAGACGGAGCCTGTCTAGAAGACTTGGATCTCTTAACCCATTTCCTTCGGTAGTTCAATTTTCCCTGGTACGATGCTTTGAACTCGGACATTGTCATAGCAAAGTCCCTTTTGCCCTGTACCCACTTCATATCTTTCTCAAACGCACAAGCCATATCCACCAACGCTTGAAACCTTTGGTTCACCGAACTCGAGAGCAGGAATGTTAACTCATCCCGCAGCCCTTCGTAGAACCTATTAGTTTTACGCTCTTTGTCAGCAAAGATAGACCCCGCATAGCGTCCCAATCGTGTAAACTCATGCAAGTAGGTATCAATACTACTTTCTCCCTGAGTTAGATGCTGGAACTCATTTTCCATGGCGATGCACTGTGCTTATGGCATGTGTTTTGCCAAGAACAGTCTCGAAAACTCCTCTATCGAGACTTCTGTTAATTGTTGCCCGCTAAGTGGTGCAACTCTATCTTGTCCCACTATAGCCGAGCCTCTCCTTCCAGCAAGAAAGTGGCCAAGGTGACTTTCTGTTCTTCCTCCATCCTTATAACCGTCAATATTCGCTTGACGCATGACAACCAATCCTCTGCCTGCATTGGGGATCCCACACCCATAAACTTAGGAGGATTGAAGCTCATAAACTGCTTCAGTTAACGTTCAACTGCTCGTGGATTGATAACAACCTCAACAGGTTCTGGCCTCACACCAACCTGTTCTGGCACCATTGTAGGCTGCGCCTGCCCAGTAAGCTGTGCATGAATCATTGCAAACAAGCTCTCAGTAACTAAACGTAATGTCTCTATAGAAGGAGGAGGTGTAGGTACCTCAACTAGTGTCGAACTCTCATCAGAACGTTGGGGCTCAGACTGCCCCGCACCACTTCATGTCACCTATATGTGTAAAAGATACACTTTAGCGACTTTGAAAAAGCAACAACAACTTTATAGGAATGCACAAGTTCCTCAAATAGGTGTATTTGCATTCTTTAGTGGACATTCTTGAGTTCATTTATGTTATAACGGGTCACACTTACACGTGCTCGCCACTCCCACAAAAGAATTTGACCATGAATTCTCAGGAGGAAGACCAAGACAAGCTGATACCAAATTATAACACCTTCATCTGTTTCATGAAATATAATAGAGGGTCCGACTGAGGACCCACACCATTTTTGACAAACAGGCGGAGGGGTTACAGGTTTATATCATAGACTACTTGCATCCTAACTCAGAGCATGCTAACAGAAGTTTTAAGGTTACTTGAACTCAAACTCATTTGAATGTCCACAATATAAAAACAATCATTTATATATATAAAGAATTATAATGTCACTTACAAATACACAAAGGTTATGGCCTTAAGGCCTTACAGTTATATTTTACCAGTGTAGATTACAAACATCGATACACAGGACAACCACACATGAAAACTGAAAAATTCTTCATTCGACCTTTGAGGGCCAGTAGCAGCAATAAGGGCTTAAGCCCGCAATTTCCCGCTCGGATCTCCAGCACCTACACAAGGATAGTCTACCGCAATGGTGGAAAACAAGGAAACAGTCAGCATTCAACTGACCAATATATAACGACCCTACCCCTTTCCCGGGGTAGTGGTATTCCTTCCCTAAAGGCATAGTAGTTTCACAGGCAGATATATCACAAACGTGCACTCACGCACAGTTCAAGATATCAAAAATGTTCGCCGCACGACCCGACGTTCCGTGAACTCAGGGAACATTATTGGTGTACCGAAAAACCAGGGTCCCACAACCGTTCAAAGGTCCAAGACTCAACGGTAAACATTGAGCATTCATGATCCACGGCCCACGGCCGGAGACTTCATTCTTGATGGAATACAACCCAAGACTTTCATTATGTTATCCTAACGAATGCCAATAACTTAGACACTCAAGTTAGAAAACCATAATGCGGATACAGTTTAGCCCTTGCCCGTTGCTTAAATTGCCAGTTCAATGTCTAGACTAACGTGGGTTAGCTTCCCCTTGTTCATTCGGCTCACTAGACTTTAATAGCTCGCAGCTCATAATAGCCACACTGTCCTCCAAGGACTGGCTTCACAATAAAGAAGGGAGTTAGTGTCAACATTCATCACGATCGCTTGGCGGGGCCAACAAAAGGTTTCTTTCTGCGCCCAAACTCAACCCAAACCCTGCAACATCCTGTAGTGCCAAAAACACTAGTCTTTCCATGGAATACAACACATGAATTCCTAGGGTGTTTTCCTGGAACTCCACTCAAGTACTTCCTGTTACTCCACTTCACAGACACAACCCACAGACTCCGTAAAATACCCGTTTATACGCAGAGTGTTCTCCAGTTTGCAAAATAAAGCATCACAAATCCAGACCAACCTATCTGGATGGGCATCACACAACATGCCTATTCCATACTACACATTTCCGGATCTTTATGCAATACTTATTGGGGATTACAAGAATCAACCCAAAGGAACTCCCCCGATTTTCCACCTATTGTTGGGGGATTCCATGCACATGCCAAAATAAGGACTTCACATGTCCAAGAAAGAAGATCGTTACCCTTGGAGATTTCTTCGGAGCCAAGGCACAACTTTTCTATGTGGAGGGAAATGAGCGCCTCAATTTCCCCTATGCGGATCTAGCCTCCGATCCTGCTTCCGATGAGGAAATTTCCTTCAGCACCTCCACCAAGATCCACCCAAACCTTAGCTCCAGCCGTGAGTTCTTTACTCCAGAACTAGGAGGAAACAAAGAGAGAGAGAGTGAGGAGGACATAATAAGTTCCTCCTCCCAACCCCTATGTACAAGTGGCCTCGGGTAAACCCCATCCGCACGATCCTTTCTTATCCTAAAGTAACAGTCACCATTTTTAGTTGCAAAGTCAACCCACCGCTTATCGGCCTCTATTACTCCAAACCCCATTCAACTTTCGTTGAGCTCGTGCAAACAATTCTATGTGGAGGCATTCGTCGAACGATGCTCAGCATTCGTCCAACGCTTCTCAGCATTCGTCGAACGCTGGTCAACCATTGTCGATAGAAGTGCAGCAATAGCATTACATTCGGCCGGCTCAACGTTCGTGGAGCGCCGGCTCGACGTTCGTGGAGCGCCGGCTCGACGTTCGTGGAGCGCCGGCTCGACGTTCGTGGAGCGCCGGCTCGACGTTCGTGGAGCGCCGGCTCGACGTTCGCCGAGCGCCGGCTCGACGTTCGCCGAGCGCCGGCCCGACGTTCGCCGAGCGCCGGCCCGACGTTCGCCGAGCGCCGGCCCGACGTTCGCCGAGCGCCGGCCCGACGTTCGCCGAGCGCCGGCCCGACGTTCGCCGAGCGCCGGCCCGACGTTCGCCGAGCGCCGGCCCGACGTTCGCCGAGCGCCGGCCCGACGTTCGCCGAGCGCCGGCCCGACGTTCGCCGAGCGCCGGCCCGACGTTCGCCGAGCGCCGGCCCGACGTTCGCCGAGCGCCGGCCCGACGTTCGCCGAGCGCCGGCCCGACGTTCGCCGAGCGCCGGCCCGACGTTCGCCGAGCGCCGGCCCGACGTTCGCCGAGCGCCGGCCCGACGTTCGCCGAGCGCCGGCCCGACGTTCGCCGAGCGCCGGCCCGACGTTCGCCGAGCGCCGGCCCGACGTTCGCCGAGCGCCGGCCCGACGTTCGCCGAGCGCCGGCCCGACGTTCGCCGAGCGCCGGCCCGACGTTCGCCGAGCGCCGGCCCGACGTTCGCCGAGCGCCGGCCCGACGTTCGCCGAGCGCCGGCCCGACGTTCGCCGAGCGCCGGCCCGACGTTCGCCGAGCGCCGGCCCGACGTTCGCCGAGCGCCGGCCCGACGTTCGCCGAGCGCCGGCCCGACGTTCGCCGAGCGCCGGCCCGACGTTCGCCGAGCGCCGGCCCGACGTTCGCCGAGCGCCGGCCCGACGTTCGCCGAGCGCCGGCCCGACGTTCGCCGAGCGCCGGCCCGACGTTCGCCGAGCGCCGGCCCGACGTTCGCCGAGCGCCGGCCCGACGTTCGCCGAGCGCCGGCCCGACGTTCGCCGAGCGCCGGCCCGACGTTCGCCGAGCGCCGGCCCGACGTTCGCCGAGCGCCGGCCCGACGTTCGCCGAGCGCCGGCTCGACGTTCGCCTATTTCTTCCTACACCTTTTTGGGGTGTTACATAAATACTTGAAGTGAAAGTCATACCTCCCCTCATCTTTTGCAGACCCTCAATGTATGAAGGACAGTTACTCCTCCAATGACAAGCCTTACCAAAGTGGTGGCACTTTCCCTCTTTCATCAAGTCTTTCTTTTTCAGTGCTGAAGACTTGGGGTCTAGTCCATACTTAGGTCCTACCTTCGTCTTCTTGAAGCCCTTGACCTTGCCTTTATGCACCATCAATATGGGGCTAGCAGGCATGGCCTTCTTTATGTTTATTTCGGTAGTTTACAACATACATAGGAGCTCGGGAAGTGTCTTGTCTATTTCATTCATGTTATAGTTAAAGACAAACTGCTCATAACTGTCCGACAACAATTGCAGGATCAGGTCTCTGGCCAACTCTTTGCCCAGAGGGAACCTTAGTAATTCAAGGTTCTCAATATACCCAATCATCTTGAGTACATGAGTTCCTACTAGGTCCCGAGCTCCCATCTTGCACTGGAACAATGCCTTAGTGACATCGAATCTCTCTTGACGAGCTTGCCCTTGAAACATTTTCTTGAGATGCTTGTCAATTTCCTTGCAACCCATGCTTTTGTGTTGATTTTGGAGCTCAGAGTTCTTGGTCGTAAGCATGAGATATTTGAAGTCTATTGAGTCTTTAAGTTACTTTTATAAGCATTTTTATCAGCACGGGACATATTCCTGGTAGGCTCATCAGGGGTACCTCTTCCAAAACATAGAGTTTACGCTCTTATCTGAGAACAATTCTAAGGTTCCTGTACCGGTCAAAATAATTGGTTCCACTCTGCTTTTCCTTCTCAAGGATCGCTATGAGGGACAGGGTGGAATGTGAACCACTTGCCATGGAAATTCTACAAGGATACACGCAAATAAAATTAGTACTACATTTCCAAAATATAATTTTATTTTTTTTGATATGGACTTTAATCAAAATAACTCCCACTATTTTTATCAAATTGATAACCCTATATATCAATTCGAATAGTTTAGCGTGTAACCCTCTTAGTGGACAAGATCCACATTTCACTAACACTATGAGTCATCTTTGGCTTTTCTCTCACAATGCAGCTTTTTAGGTAGGAAACACTTGCCGATTTCGTCACTATGCAATTCTTTTATGGCTGGTAAATAGCTCTTTATTCATATCCATCATATGGTTCATGCCAACCCTATGCCTCTGGGAACTCAACCAATGAGGTCACCCAGTTAAGCTTGACCCGATGTCGACAGTGGGATATCACAATTATCAGTTCGCACCCGTACCAAGATAGATTTATTCACCTTGCTTTGGCAAGACCACACTTCATCGATCGAGGCAATAAGAGTGTCATCCATCGAAAGGCATCCAAAAACTTAATATTTCTTAAGGAATTTTTGATATTCGATTAACTCTTTAATCATGGTTAACATTTAACCAGTGTGCACATAAAGCAAAATAAAATTCAACAAGCATAATCCAAATGCATCCCAGATATGCACAAGAAGATCATAAACATTTGATGAGCCGAGCTAAATCTGAACATCCAAGACACTTCTAAATCTTCAGATTTACATGCATAGGACATGGGCAACACCAACTCCACTTATATAGTAGACAAGCTTGTAACTTCATGTGAGATTCAAAATCTAACACATGCGTAGTTTCACAAACCAACAATGTGATGGTTACTGTTAAGGAGTAAACTTCAAAGAAATCGCATGCGTTCTTGGGAAGATCCAATACTAGAGTTGGGCATTTAGAACACTTCTAAATCTCCAAATCTACACGCCATGGATTTATCAACTTCTGAAACAATGAACATTGTCGGCAACCTCCCAATGATACCACTGTTGGATTTTTGGGGATGGCACAACACTTCTGTACACAGTGAAAATAAGTATAAGAAAAACCCAAACGAGTTCGTATCTAGATATATTCATGAATTAAGAAATAAAGCATGTTGTAATAAAATTACCTTTGAGGGATTAAGTCAATACTCAACCTAGATGCTCCAGAAAAATTCCAGCCGGTGACTAGCGGCTTGAGTCTTGAGTGCAGAAAGTATATCTGCGCCTCTACAGGAAATCCACACGATCGGGAAAACCTGTAACAAAACTTGTCGCACAAGTTCTAGGTCGTGAGAGGACACTCAGTGTCTCCACAGACTGCTAGGTCCTTTGAAGGAGAGGCGGCATCGATAGTCTCCGGGATCTTGATCAAGCTCGGTGACGGGATTGGCGGAACGCTTCCGTCGGCTTTTAGGGTTATCGGTCTTTTGCATATTAACGGCTCGTGTGCTTAGACATATGAGTGATCGCATACTGTTCAAGACATAATGTTTCCTATTTATACCCCAAAGGGAATAAATAAAGTAGCCCGTCGCTATCCACAGACCCAAGACTTAGAATATAGAATTCGACTAGACAACCCTTGTCTTGACGAGTCGTCGAGAATTTACAACATACACGACAAATCGACAAGTATTATTCCATACTCATCAAATCGTCGAGTATCCATAGGATACAAAACGAACTCAATGCCAACCTTCAGCCAAATCAACTCTTGACTCGACGAAGATGTTGAATGGACTCAACGCTGTCAACGCTTTCTGCGCCAAAGGCCAGATTCATCGAACGACATTCATCGAACTGCATTCGTCAAACAGCATTTGTCGAATGACGCGCGACTTCTTCTCCAAAGGCCAGATTCTTCGAACGACATACGTTGAACTGCATTCATCGAACGACATTCGTCAAATGACGCACGACTTCTGCGTCGAGGCTAGATTCGTCGAACGTCATTGTGTGAATACAATACACTCAATGCCTAAGTGCCAGATTCGCCAAGAAAACCCTTTACTCGACGAAGGAGTTGAGTGCACTCAACGCCTAAGACCTAAACTCGTCAAGTAAACTCATTTACTCGACGAATCGCTGAGTGGACTCAATGCACTCAACGCTTTAGTGCGACAGTCGACAAATCAACACTTGATACTCGACGAATCGGTGAGTCAACACAACACACTCAACGCCATCATTCGACGAGTTAGCACTTATCTCGACGAAAGTGTTGACTGGTCTTAATGCACTCAACGCTTTTGCCTTAGAATATTTCAGTCCCTTTTGCTCATCATATGAGTTATACCATACAGATCCAAACTCCCAATTTCTCCACAATCTTATGTGTGGTGGACTGAATATTTTCAAAGAGAATAAAACTGAACTAGCAATCCAACTAGGCAAGTATACATATTGAATTGTAGAAAGGAGACACAAGTGTCGTATTGAAATTTGGGAACCGTAGAGTAATCTTACTCATACAGAGACGATTATCTTATCAATGGATTGTTTTAGGGTTGTTAACTAAATTAAAATAAGATACTACTTGCATAACGAAAAGCACTTGCACTTAATCAGAGAGGCCATAACTAGCGATTAAAACGAGGGGTTGAGAAGATGATATAGAAAAGCACTTGATCGAGAATCACCTCTACAAAACATGATCAAAACTTGTGATAATAAGCTCTAACATAATAAGGCAAAGGACCTTGACCGTGGATGTTCCTAAAGCATGAACACACTTCTCTCGAAGTCGTGCCCACCTGAGTTTAGGAAGGTGCGACCGAACTCTCGTCCAAATTGGAGGCCTAAATCTCGCTTTATGTTGTGAAGCCTGCTATTGGATTTCACTCAAATCCAGTAGATTTAACGTCTGCCTCTCTCGAGGGATGCGTGCAACACTCTTTACTCTTGAGCATTCACTCCAAACTACTAGCCTCTCAGCTAGCTAAGAGTGGAAACAAATATGGAAATTATATGTCGATGATATAACTCCAAACTTGATTTTTCAAGAGTAAATCAAGGTCTAAACCTTACAAAGAAAAAGAAAACTAGAGCATCATAACTTAATCAACTCAAACCTTAGATCATCAAGATCGAGTACAAGGAGAATTAGTTACTCTTGGTGATGTGTAGGAGGAGAGATGAGTAGAAGTGCATGGAAACAAAATAGAGACAAGAAAAAGTAAATAAAATTTATATTTAATTCAAACAGATAGCTACACTTGAAATATAAAAATATTACACTTGTAGGAAATAAAAACTAAGCTAGCACTAAAACTAAAACAGAAATTAAACTAAACTATTAAAAGAAAAATGAAACTGAAACTAAACAGAAAAACTGAAATAAAAATAAGAGAGAGGAAGAACACTAAGGGAGAATTTAAAATGGCAGCACTTCCCCTCTCCCAAAATTCTATATATTTTTCTCAAGGGTCAGTGCTCTATTTATAGATTTTCAAGGAGGAAGAAATGCCTTTAGCCATGCACGAGAGTTGACCTTAGTACGGGTTCTCGCGGGAAATGATGATTGCCTAGGGACGGGTGACGTGCATTAATGGCGGCAGCAGGATTTTGTTAAAAAGCTGGACTTGTCCTCTGGCAGCAGGTATGCTTGGCGAACTGGAGGAGAGAAGAGAAGGCGAGTTCGACGAACTAAGAGGAGAAGGAGGGAGAGCTCGACGAACAGAGAAAAGAGAAGGATGAAGAAAGGTGAACGAACGTCGAACTGAAGGCTGAGCTCGGCGACTTTGGAGGAGTTCGTCGACCAGAGAACTGAAGGCTGAGCTCAACGAAATGGCGGAAAGAACCGTTTGTCGAACGCAAAAAATGAGGTCAACGAACTTTGAGGAGAGAAGGTGAGGTCGGCGAAAGTCAAACTGAGAAGGGGGAGATCTTGAACTAAAGGCTGAGCTCGATGAAATTGGAGACGTTCGTCTAACGCAGAATGTGGAGGGGAGGCCGACAAAATTGCTGAGGTCAAAGAACTTCATAGAAGGCGAGGTCAACGAACTTCGCAGAAGGCGAGGTCGACAAACTTTGCTGAAGGCGAGGTTGAAGAACTGAGCTCGACGCAAAGCTGAGCTCGACGAATTCTGGACTGAAGATGAGTTTAACCAACTGAGCTTGACAAAAAGCTGAGGTCGTTCATCGACCGCGGAACTGAATGCTGAGCTCGACGAACTGAGTTAAACGAAATGAGCTAGACGAACTGGCTGAGGTCGACGAATTTGCTGAGGTCGGCGAATTTTCTAAAAACCTGCAAAAAGAGAAAAAAATATTAGTGGTATCAAAATATATACAAAACGAGGTAAAAATAAAACTTTAAAAATATGATTTATGTAATAAAAACTTGTAATTACCCTAGTAGTTTAAACTACAAAATGTATTATCAATGTGCGACCCTGATTGGCTCATACTGAGTTGGTAGTGAGGCTACATGCTTGATCACTTCCAGATCACTATGGTAGCACCAACAAGAGTTTCTTCAAACTTTTTAGCCTCAGATAATTTTTTTTATAGGGAAACTATTTGTTCCTTAGAAATTTCCAAATTTTCTTTAAGTTTAATGTTTTCTGAAGATAGATTGTTTAATTTAGTTAATTTTTCTCTGAGAAGTTTTATTTCCTGCTCAGAATTTATCAAATCTTCACAAAGCAATTTAAAATATATTTTGAATTGATCTGATGTAAAATCATAAGTTGAAATTACCTGGAGTTCTTCAGACTCAGATTCAGAATCAAAATTGTTGTTTGATGAACTAATTGCCATCATACAGACTTCTTTAGCATTTGATTCTTCATCATCTTCACTTGAACTGGATGAAGATTCAGTGTCTGTTTCACTCAATGTTTCAGCTACAAAGCCTCTCCCCTTCTGTCTGTGTTTACTAGAAGAGGGTTTATTTGAATGCTTCTTAAATTCTTTCTCCTTCTTAACCTTCTTATGAATTTCAGGACATTCTGGAAGAATGTATCATGGTTTCCTGCAACCATTGCAAACAATTTCCTTAGTAGGTGTTTTGTCATACCTCGGGTTTTCCTTTTTTTCTGGAAAATCTTCTCCTGAAATCTTTCCTGGCCAATTTGTAAAATCTTTTAGCCAATAGACTCATGTGTTCTTTATTCTCTAACAGTTATTCATCCTCTTCAGTTTCTTGTAAAGCAATACTCTTTTCATTCTTCACTGAGGATGAAGTTATTTATTCAGCTTCTTTTGTTTTTATGAGCTGCTCATATGATTTGAGCTTGCCCAACAAAGTTTCTGTTGAAATTTCATTCAAACTTTTGGGTTCTCTAATTGGCCAAATTCTTAAATCCCATGTGCTATGAAAACACATGAGAATTTTGTCATTTACTTCTGTTAATGTAATATTTTTCTCCAAAGTTTTCAGTTCATTGATTATGAGACTGAGTCTTGTATACATATAAACAATAGATTCAGTTTCTCACTTTTTGAAATTCTCATATTGAGAAATCAGGTGAGATCTTTTGTCTTTTCTTTCATCTGCTGATCTAGCTACCATTGTAGTGAGGGAGCCCCAGATATCTTTTGCTGAGGTGCATTTAGCAACCTTCTGAAAAATATCATCAGACATTATTTAGGCTAGTATATTGATAGACTTTGCATCAACTATTTTTTCTTTTATCTTATCCTCTGTCCATTTTATGGAGGTGTGGCACTGGTACTTGGTGCTGCCAGTGGTAGAGATGGACCTATCAAAATTTAATTGTAGATATCTTCATCAATATAATTCATATATAACCTAATCCTTACCTGCCATAGTGCAAACTTATTAATATTGCAAACAGGAGGTCTAATGTTTGAATACTTCTTATTTTGTGCCATGATAAATTTATCAGTGATCTCAAATAACAAACTTCTAGGTAAAATAAGATTTATAGAATCTTTTGGTTCAGGTGTTAGCCTATAAAACCAAACCTACTCTGATACCAATTGAAAGTGGAAGGGATAGATCTAACTAACCGCTAGAGGGGGGTGAATAGAGTATTTTAAAAACTTTAATTAATTTTTACAGCAATTTAAAAAATAAGTGATATATATATATAGGTAAATAAAATTCATAACACACAAAAAGAAATTATCAATCAAAGACAACACAAGGATTTTATAGTAGTTCCCCAATAAATCTGGGTACGTCTACTCTTCTACCGCCCTAGTAAGAATCCACTATAGGTTTTTGATCAGGTGTCGTGTCACCTTAAGATCTATTTTCTAAGGGAGATCTAGCAACCCTTTGGGCTTTTGACCAGGTACCCAAAAACTAAACCTATGTCTTTTGGCCAGGTGACTTAAGAACCAAGTGTTAACTTTTGAAGGCAGTTAGAACCATGTACAAAGTTTAAGAATAAACAAAAAAGAGTTATATGTTGTCTTCTCTGTCAAGAGTCTATGAGAAGACTTAGTGGATGATGTTGCAAAAAGCTCCCCCTGATTTGAATAGAGATTGTGATCAAGGGAGGAGAATTTTCTTCAGGGTGTAGGGCTTCTTGTAAGCTTATACTCTCCAGTAGATATTTCAGACAAATATGAATTAGGTTGTCTCTTAAGAAGAGTGTGAAGTAGAATATCTGTATATCTCAAAATCTCTGTGTGTCCCACAATAATCTTGTCATGCAGCAATCTTCTATAAATATATATATATATATATATATATATATATATATATATATATATATATATATATTGTCAGGGAGGAATTCAATATTTGAAATAAAAATATTCTTGAAACGTCTGAAGAATCCCTTGAGAATTTGTAACTGCCATTGAAATAATTAGATTTAAAACTCTGTGATGAATCCATATTTAATTCTGCCTTAAATGGCTATATTCGTTAGAATATTTATCATTAAATATCAGAGTTTTAGTTACCAAACATTTGAAATCATTCTGCCTTCTATTCATAAAAAAATTGTCTGATCGTCGATGTCATCAAGGATTTCGTCGACCTGAGCTTTTACAAACTGAGCTCATACTTTCGTCGAGCTGAGATCAGAGTTCGTCGAATTGAGCTCTGAGTTCATTAAACTAAGCTTAGAGTTTGAGATCCGAGTTAGTCAAACTTAGTTCAGAGTTCGTCAAACTGAGCTCAGAGTTCGTCGAACTGAGCATCTCTGGAATACCCTCTGAAATGACTCTGGAAATAAAATATGACCCTAGTCTATACAAGTTGGGTCAAAATAAAAATCCTAATAGTAATTCTAGCACAAATCAGTAATACGGAGTTCTAACAGTAACTCCTAGAAGCGACTACAATTCTCCACTCCTTTAAGCCATTTCGTCCAAAAATCCACATTTAACAGGAAACAATACAAAAGTACAAAATATCTCAAATGTACCTGAACGAAACAACTCAGGCAACTCTTCTCGCATAGTTTTCTCTTGCTCCCATGACAGCTCCTCACGGCCGCAGTTGTCCCAACAGATTTTGACCATTTTTTATCTTTGTTCCATAGTCGCTTCACTTCCGTGTACTACATACAAATGGGCTTGACTTTCTTCATCAAACAACTATCGACTAGAATTTGCTCCACAACAACCGCTTGCGTAGGCTCTTGCATACCCTTCCACATCACTGATAAGTGAAACACATCGTGCAAACCACTGAGTTCAGCTGAAAGCTTCAGCCGATAGGCAGCATCTCTAACCAGCTCAATAATTTTAAGTGGCCCAATGCATCTAGGACTCGGCTTTTTCAAGCGTCGGATCCTTATTACACCCTTGAATGGTTTAACCTTGCGATAAACCCAATTGCCAATCGCAATCTCACGTATCGGTGCTTGACATTATATTATTTTGCTTGCCTATCTTGTGCAATCAAGAATCGTTCTTGAATCAAATGTATCATTTAAGTTGCATCTTCAACGTCTTACGTTTATACAGCTTCTATTCACCTGTTTCTACCAAAGCCAACGGAGTACGACACTGCCGACCATATAAGGTCTCAAAAGTGCCATTTGTATACTCGCTTGGTCACTATTATTATAGGCGAACTCGATCATAAAGAGATGATCTTCCCACCTCTTCCCAAAATCCTGGGCGCATATGCGAAGCATATATTCCATCATTCTGTTTACCCTCTTGGTCTAAACATCTATTTGGGGATGAAAGGCTGTGCTTAATTTCAACTTGGTACTCAATAGCTGATGAATAAGTTTCTAATCATTTGATGTGAAATGCTAATCACGATCACTAACGATGCTACGTGGCACACCGTGCAATCGTACGATATGCTGAACAAAAGGTTTAGCTAACATTTCCAATGAATCGTCCCTTCGATTCAGAGTAAAGTGTGCTACTTTTGTCAACCGGTCCACTATAACCCAAATGGAATCATTCCCGCATTGTGATCACAGGGAAACGATGCATGAAATCCATTAATATATCATCAAACTTCCATTTCGGTATTGGTAATGACTTTAGGAAACCGCCGGGTTTTTGACACTCAGGCTTTAGTAGGGCGCAAGTCTACCACTTCGCCACATAAAGTGAGATGTCCTATTTAAACCCTGGACACCAGAACAATTTCGTCATGTCCTTGGACATTTTTGTGCTTCTTCGGTGGATTGAGTACTTAGTAAAATGAGCCTCGTACATCAACTTTGACCACAATTTGCCAACATTCGGGATGCACAACCGACCGTCCTTCCACAAAAGACCATTATTCAATGAGAAATGGGAATTTGACGCATCCACTATCTCAGCCATATAGAGCTTCATGCTCTCGTCAAGCTCCAATGCCTGTCGAATTCTGTCTACGAGGTCATTGTAACGCCCCAAGGTTCAAGAACCCTTTTCTGGAAGGTACCGCCCGACGGTAGTGACTACCGCGCGGCGGTAGCTCGGATCACTCAACGCTCTCAATGCCTCAGCTCTTGCTAGCGCATGACGGTAGTATTAGCACTAGCGGTAGCTTTGGCGATTTATTTTGCCAAGTTCTCGAGTTGGCTACTGTGCAGCGTTAACCTTATTGCTGAGCGGTAGCAGAGAAGTTAAGACGCATCCACGTGTCAACACCTGATTTGAGTTCTGAGCAGTGGCATCCTTAAGAAGCTCAACAATTGAGGTACCACACGACGGTAACTTCTTACCGTGCGGAGGTAGAGCCCGTAAACTGAATTCTAGATAGAATTGTCATCGTTCACTGGTTTTATTAAGTGATCCGATGGCTGGAGGTTTCCCCTACGAGTATATTGCCGAGAGTGTAGATTTTCGTCTAATTTTTCCTTTGAATCTTCTCTTTCTAAGTGTTAGAGAGAAGGGAGGGTGAAGAAGGAAGAAGAGGAAGGATATCTCACCACTGTTGGAGTTCCGAAGCTCCGATTTGCAGGATGAGTACGGATCTGTTGAGGCAAGATTGTTACAGTCATGTTCATCCGTCTAGATCTTTGGCATGACACCGAAGAGAGCGCAAAGGGTAACAATTCTCCGCTTCGACATGTGGAGTCCTCTTTCTTTTGCTTATGAAACCCTCTCCTGCGAGTGTGCGGTGAGCGTGAAGTCTTCCTTCGGATAGATACAGTGTATCCCCGTAGTTTTGCATGTAGATTTCGGAATCGAAGTACGAACATAGGCATGGTGTGTGAAGCCCATCAGGACAGGTTGGTTTGGTTTAGTGATGTTTTTATTATGCTTGTATTTCCGGAGAAGACTTTGTGATGTTTGTTTTTTGGGTTTCTATGCGGTTGATTACAGCAGGGAACTTTGGGGACTAACTCTAAGGAGCACCCAAAAATCTGGGCAGAATCATATTTCTGCCAGCAACCGCATGACGGTTGTGTTACCGCAGGTGGTTGCTACGTGAGAGAGCTGTTGTGAGGCCCGTCTCGTCGAGACTTGGGGGCAAGTGTTGTGGAGATGAGTGCTAGGAGAGTCCAGCTTGATTGCATGTGAGCCAGCCAGTGAACATTATGTAGTTATGTCTATTGGAATGGGAAAGGGAAGGTCGACCCGCGTCGAGGCTTGTTTCCACCGGCGATTTGAGCAACAAGATATGACTGAACTTTACCCAGTAGCTATACCGATCGACCTCTAGGTAGTGTTACCTGTCGTATCCATAGTTACAATTCTTAGGCCTTGTGCCGGAAAGACTAGTTTATGCTCAAGTATGTGGCCATCACTGAGTACGGTGGTGGGAACCTAATTTTTGTCTGGTAGACCAAGAATATGCCCTGGTTGCACGGGGCATGTGGTCATAGCTCCAGCATCTATGTTGAAGTGTGCTTAAATTGCACTTTCTTAGCTATGTTTGGTTTCACTAATATATTGCAGGGAAGGAGCACCACAACCCCAAGTAAAGGTGGGGTCGTTATAATTTGGTCAGTTTTAGCTGACCGTTACCTTATTTTGCCACTGCTCAGTGGATTATTCTTACGCAGGAATAGGTGAGCCATGTGTCAAGTAGCGAGCTGAAGCCCTTGATGTTGTGTTGGCCCTTTGAAGGCCAAAGCGAAGTGTTTTCTTTTACTAATTTCATACGTGGCCGACCTTCAGACCGAAGTATGTAAACACTTATCATTTTAAGAAAACTGTTCTAAGGCCTTAAGGCCAAGTATCTTTGTGTATTTTCACTTTCATTCCTGTTGTGGACTATAGTTGACATTCATGCTTATTGATGGGTTCATTCAACTTGTTTTTAAAGCTTCCGCCAGAATGCTCTGTGTTAGAATTCGAGATTTTATATAGTATGTTTGTATTAATATGTAACTCCACCGACTATCCGCAGAATGTGGCGTGGGGCCCCGGTCGGACCTTCTTTTATATCCCATGTGACGGATGGGGGTGTTACAATTTGGTATCAAACTATGGTGTCGGTCTTTCTGATATGAATTTGTGGACAAATTCTTTTAAGGGGTGGTGAGAACATGCATGTGCGTCATCGTTATAAAATGAAAAGAACCCATGAATGCCCACTTAGAAATGTAAATACACTTATTTGAGGAACCTGCGTGTTCCTCTTATTTCTTTTTGCAATTTTGTTTGGTCACTTAATGGTGTGTTCTAGAAATATAGGTGACCAGGAGTGGTGCACGACAGTCATAATGTCCGTACTCTGCGGAAAGTAGTGCACCTATTGACGTTCTTGCAACCACTCCTTCGGTAGAGACGATAAGACTTGTTGATGAGGGTGTGTTTGCAATGATAAATGCCAAGCCAGGGAGGCAATCACAACCTCCTGCCCCTATCCTAGAGTAGGTCCCGCTCTGTGCGGCAGAGCCTAGAGTGGTGAAACTAGTGGCTATAGAGCCTTCGGTGCCAAGAAGAGCGATAGAGAAGCAACTTAAACATGTGATGAGCTTCAATCATCCAGAGTTTTCAGGGACTGGAACCCCAATCCAGGCCAAAGATTGGCTCCCTCGGGTTAAGGGAGTCTTGACGACAACTGAAATGGAGGAATGGCAGAAGACCACCATAGCCACTTTCCTATTGGATGGAGAAGAGAGACTGTGGTAGGAAGAGTTGGAGATGCATCACTTGGTTGGAAGACAACTCACCGATGTCTCGATGGAGGAGTTCTCAAGGTTATTCCTTACAAGATTCCTCCCCTCGACATAGAGGATCAACATGGAGAATCAGTTCCAGAGACTAACGCAGGGAGAAAGTAGCGTGGATGGGTATCTCCACGAGTTCACGAGGTTGGGACGTTATGCTGGCTCTACATTTGCTGACGAAAAGCGTAAGACCAACCGGTTCTATGAGAGTCTGCGTGATGACCTAAGGCTACTACTCTCTGGGCCTATGACACAAGGTTTTCTAACTCTGGTCAATACCGCCCGATCTCTAGAGAAATACATGAAGAGAGTTCAAGAGAAGTTGGTCTCAAGCTTGAATAAGACGGAGTTCTAGGTGCCGAGCTCATCAAAGTCTGAGTTTAGTAAGTGGAACAAGAAGGAAAGGACTTCGTGTCTAGCCCCACCTTCGGGTGTGTCTGGAGCTACTATAGTGCGAGGCTCGGTTAGTTGCTATAATTATTTCAAGTAGGGACACATTGCCCAAGACTGTTGGAGTGGGCTCCCGAAGTCAGAGAAGAAGCCTAGAGCAACTTATGTGGAGAAGGGAAAGATGGTGGAGTCAACCACATCCCACTACGCTCCAGCCTAGCCTATAGTTTACAACCTTGGCCAACAGGAGGCCATAAAGTAGGCTTATTTGGTGACAGGCATGATTTTATTAATAGCACATTTAGCTTTATATACTTATTGCCTTATGCGTGTTAACATATGACTTGTTGTGCAAGGCTTTATTTTGATTTTTAATTTCCTGGCGAGAGCACAGTTTGATATGGGAGCTTGTCACTCCTTTTTTTCTGAGGAATTTGTATCGAGCATAGGAGTTCCTTCTTCGATGGAAAGGGATAAATTGGATGTACTACTGCCTATCCGGTGTTCTATGCGCATGGATAGAGTTTGATGCGTGAAGGTACGGATTGGGAGTCAAGAGTTTGACTTGCAAGCGTCTCAACTACCGATAGTGGAGTTTGATGTGATCTTTGGTATGGACTGGCTCTAGGAGCAACGTGCGTACATTGATTGCAACTGCAAGGTGATCAGACTGGGATTGGATACAAAGCAAGAGACAACATTCTCTGGCATGAAGGGATTAAGCATGTTGGAACCAACAAGGTCAATTCCTCCTAAAGCTCGGAACTACTGGGGCAGCTCACGCTTACTCCCTTAGGATCACACTCGAGGCGAGGAACTAGTCCGGAGGCTCCAGCGAGGAGGTCCCACCTCGTACCCGAAAGAGACTAAAGCTCTTCCCCTCCCTAGCCAATGCTGAGCTACGTGCCTTAGAAGAAGTGGAAGGAGTCAAGAAAGCTTGCCCTTCTTAGGCACCTTACCGGTCAATTTATAGGCCTCTGAACTGGGATTGCAAATAACAAATTTACACCGCCCTAAAATTACCAGAACTTCCCTGGCTAGGTCTGCCAACAACCAAACTCCGCTGTCCACAAGGGCTAAATGCAGACCACCCGGGGTAAAAGGGTAAAACACCCCTAGGGCCCAAAAGGTGGGCCCGACCCTACCTGAACCGGCCTTGAACCAAAGTGGCACCTGGAGAGAACTCCCCCATAGGGTCTTCTCGCATGGCGAGAGGGCTACCCCGGGTGAGAGCTCCACTCCTGGAGTCCTCTCGCGCGGTGAGCTGGTCACTCGCCGGTAAAGCTTCCCGTCTCGGCATTCACCTATCTGAGGCCACGCTCCACTTAGGCCATCCCGCTTAATGCAGTGAACCTCACTCCATGACCTGCCTCCTGGCACCTCTCTCCTGGCGCCTCTCGCCTGGTGCCTCTTTCCTTGTACCTCTCGCCTGAGCCCTCTCGCTCGGCTCTCGTTGCCTGGGACCTCTCGCTCGCCTGCGAGTCCGAGGTTGTACACAATTCTCGCTCTTTTCGAGGTTGTTTACAAGCTCAGAAAGATAGTTCAACCGAGGCTCGTGGTAGTACGGTGAATTTATTGGGGGGAATCTTTTGGTGGGCCCCTTGCCTAGTCTATAAATACGGGAATCGCCTCCCCGCAAGGGGCCGTTCCCTTTCCTCCATCCTCTTCTAGCATCTGCCTCTATGTCTCTCAGTCAAAGTTTTCGGGACCGCATCGTGGCTGTGCGCCAGCGGAACAAGGCGACGGCGGAGGGTCTGTACAAGATCCCTGTGCGAGATTCTCCTTCAGAACCGCCATCCACCTCTCCCCCCAAAAAGGCAAAAGTTCCGGAGCCTCCCCTCCCGGCAGGAGAACCTTCTCGCTCCTTTCCGAGGGGGTATGTACCTCCCACTCTAGCTAGTCTCAAAGGAAAAGAGGTAAGTATTTAAATCCTGCTATGATCTCTTTGCACCACACATTTTTTTACTTGCTACCTTTTCCCAGAAAATCTCGGCGCCTCCTCATTGTCCTGAGACCATTCACATCAACATTTCGGAGCTTCCTTCCAGGCCTCTCTCGCCCCAAGCCTCAACTCCCCCCTCCACCCCCGTGACGAGGAGGGATGATCCTTCTACCACATCGGGCTCCACCCGCTGATTTGGTAAGAGGCTCTACCTCTGACACCTGCTCTCTTCTTGTCGTCTGCTTTTTCCTTGCCGCTTTATCTATTTAGATCATCCATAGGTGTGAGTGGAACACCTGTCGAGGACTCACTGGCTGCCAACTCGCCGGTCGACGATTACTCCAGGCTGCTGGCCCCTTCGCCTCCTCCTCCTATAGATGAGATCGAGGACTACCTGGGCGACCCAACGGACCCCATATAGACTAAGCGTAAGGTGGCCGAGATGCTGCGGAAGCACGCGCGCATCATTCAAGCGCTGGAAAAAGGGAAACAAGCCGCAGACCACTGGATTGACTGGCTAGAGGTGGAATGCGCTCGCCTGTCTTCGGAGATAGACGCCGACATTGAGGTGGACCAGACGAACCCTCAAGAAATCTTGGATGACGTCGACCAACAGCTCCGTCTCGCCCGCAGTGGTGTTGAGGCGGCTCGCGCCTTTCACCTCCCTAGTCGTCCTCCCTGCATGATAGGCCGCGGGGGAGGACGATGGAGGTGGGATAAGAATTAACGAGAGCTCCGCCTTCTTTCCTTTCGCCTCTCGCCTCTCGCTTCTTAGCTCTTTCGTTCGCCTTGTCTCTGTAATAAAATATTTGCTTATATAGCGTCAGCTGTGCGCTCTTCGAACTTGCCACCCGTCTTTATGCGGGATTAAATTTATCAATTAGGTGATTTGCCTGTTTAATTGATGCGACAGCGTTAATACCTTCTTTTATGCTAATTTTTAACCATTATTACTTTTATTTTCCTCTCCATCAATCTTTTCACCGCCTTCTTGGACTGATGGCCCACCTAGGGGTTCGCCGCCCGAGGCTTGGAGAGAGAAGGGTCGGCCGACGCTTACCCTTCCCCGGCGTAGTTCTCTATCCGCTTATCCTCCTACTTATAAGGGCTATAAATCCCCCCGCTGCTAGGGCTGGAAGCATGTTTTCCTAGACTTCCGCCCGCGGCTCCCCCTCCTTCCCCAGCTCGTCTCGCGCTCCAGCCCCTCACCCTTCATCTTTATTGTTCTTCATGTCTTCTCGCTGGTTCTCCACTCGCCAACTTCCCCTTTGTCTCGCACACTCATGGGAAAAAGGAGGCCATAGGATGGTGAGGGCCACAGCCGTTGTGGGAAGAGATTCTCCGACCACGATTTCCCTCCCGGTCGCCTCTCTGCCGATGAATACGAGGCCCTCTGGAGCGACTTCTTGCCGTAGGGTTACGAGTCACACCCTCCCAAGGTTGGCGAGAGCGTGAATATATTCTACCCAGGCGAGCTCACCTTCCCCGTCTCGCACTTCGAGGAGGGGCTCTGGCTTCCCCTCTGGCCCGAGATGAAGAAAGTTCTAAAGTACTTCGGCGTCGTTCCTGCACAGTTGAACCCCAACGCGATCTCGGTTATCGTCGCGTTTGCGTTCTACATGCGGCGAGAGAGAATAGAATTCAGTCTCACCATCTTCCGGAAGATGTTTGTCTACCACGCCAATCAAGACGGGGTCTCCTTCTTCACCGGGCTGAATCTGAAAGTCTGCGAGACACCAAACAAGAATCATCACTTTCTAACCTGCTTCGTCTTCATCCGCGGGAACCTGGGCGACGTCCCTCTCGCGCCTGTCTCGCCCGCGGAAATCTTCTATGTTACTTCGCAGGTTGGCGGCGCGGACAAGCTTCTTTGCGAGTACCTCGCTGGGAAGAACTTCGAGGTCAGGTTTTTTAGACGGGGGCTCGCCTCACTGCTCCCCTTGCTCCCTGGAGAAGGTATGCTCGACCCCCTCATCTTTTTCTTGCCTTCAGTACTTTCCTCTCGCTGAGCCTTTTCCCTGACTCTTTCTCGCTTCTCCTAGGAGAGAGGAACGTTCCGGTGCACCCTCCCTACAAAAGTAGTATCAAGCCATCTAAAGATGTGGCTCTCGCCAATATGGCATCCGAGACGGCCAAAGATTCGTTGGCCCCTACTCCCCGAAAGAGGGTGGCTGAGGACTCGGCCACCTCTCACCTCAGCCCCTCAAAGAAACTGAAGATGAAGTTGAAGAAAGTAGTCTCCTCCCCTTCCGAGAAGGGCAAGGTCCCTGCGGACACAACGGCGACCCCGGATCCTTGAGCCCCATATCCTTGGGATCTGAATATCCCCACTCACCTCCCTTGACCTCTCCGCACAGGGCTGTCTCGCTTCCTGAAGACGCGGACCCCCTCTAACTACCCGCGAGCTCTTCTCACCTACCTCCCCGGTCCCCTTCTCGCGGGGAGGCTCCTCTCCAGTATCCTGCACCATCCGCCCACCTGAACTTCAACATGGGCCCATCTGTCCCCGACGGTGCCAATGAGCCTTCGCTCATTTGGGATAAGGGGGCACATCGGATCTCCATCTCTACCTTTCTCCCCTCATGGAGAGAGCAAACCGAGTCTTCTTCCCACGCCTTCTCCTTGGGCTTCGGCCTCTATGCGGGTCTCGCCCCTGATGCGCTCGACGCAGCCACCACGCGAGATCTCATCTTCAGGACGGCCCACTCGCAGTTGCGTACCCTCGAGCTCTCTCATCGACTCTCGCGCCACAAAATTTTCAACACTCGAAGCTGGAAGGAGATAGACACCAAACTCGCTTCCGAGCGCGAGAAGTCTGGGGATCTCACCAAGCGAATGGAGGTGGCTGAGAGACTTCTCGCCAAGGCCAGTGGTGGAGTGGTGAGTTGATACTTTGCCGGCCTTCTCAAGCACTCTCCCGCTAGATTTAACGGTTTGTTCTTTTTGCAGGATGCTGAGACGGCTGAAAGGCTGCGCTCGCGAGTGGAGGAGCTGGTGACGGAGGTGAAGGAGCTGAAAACAGAGAATTCCCAGCTCAAAGAGGCCTCCACCTCTCACTCGCAGGTCCCTCCACCTCCTCCCGCGCACTATACGCACGACGTGGTCGAAGACTTTTGCAGGGTGTCCAACATACGGACCGCCGAGCTCATCCTAAAGATGATGAGAGAGATGGGTGTTGTTAAAGATAATTATGAGGACATCACCGCCCGGGACCTCGTGCTCGAGATTTATGGAGAGGACGAGGAATCTTCGGCGAGCGAGAAGGACTAGGGCTCCTTGAGCACAACAGCCTTTTTCTTTCCTTTTTGCTATGATTACAATGCCTCTCCTGATTTGGGAATGTACTGTATTAAAACACGAATATGATTCATGTGTGTATATATATATTTTTGCTCGTGCCTAAAGCTAGCCTTTTTCTTTTCTTCCTCCTCTTTTTTTTTCTTTTTCTCTCGCTTGGACAGCTTGTGAGATCCTCGATATCTTTGGCGGCGAGAGGGGGTTGTCTTTCCCCTTGCCGGCTGTTACCAGCAGACCTGGCCCAGGGGGCGAGCTGGCGAGCCTCTGCCACTCTCGCGAGCGTGGGGACACCTTCTCCTTTCTCTCGCGCTGCCTACCGGCTCCTCTCGACGTGAGTGGACCTGGGGGGTCAATTAATCCCCCCCTCTCTTATTTTTCTTTATGTAGGAAGTCATCTTGAAGTATCCCCCCTTTTGTTAGTATCCAGGGTCAGTGTTTCCCTGATTAATCAGCTTCTATGTCAAGACCTCAGTTACCTGCCTCCAGAAAACACCCAACCCAGATTACAGCCGTAAGATATTTATGCTCTCCAACTGCAGCTTCTACACCCTATCCAGTATTGAAATGGAAACAAGTCCTTGCTCACGAAAACTGTAGCACGGTAGAGTAAGAAGGTAAGTGGGGATGGGGAGGAGGTAACCACTCCGCAGAAGGGGCCTGATCCACCTTTTGTTATTGTTTTCAACCACCGAGTGAGCCTACAGCCCTGCCAGCTTGATGAGAGCCTGGTCAGCGGGTCTGCTCGGGGCCTCCTCTTGTCTTTCTCCTCCAACCACCGAGTGAGCCTACAGCCCTGCTAGCTTGATGAGAGCCTGGTCAGTGGGTCTGCTCGGGGTCTCCTCTCCTCTTTCTCCTCCAACCGCCAAGTTAGCCTACAGCCCTACCAGCTTGATGAGAGCCTGGTCAGCGGGTTTGCTCGGGGTCTCCTCTCCTCTTTCTCCACCAACCCCGAGTGAGCCTACAGCCCTGCCAGCTTGATGAGAGCCTGGTCAGTGGGTCTGCTCGGGGTCTCCTCTCCTCTCTCCTCCAACCGCTGAGTGAGGCAACAGCCCTGCCAGCTTGATGGGAGCCTGGTCAGCGGGTCTGCTTGGGGTCTCCTCTCCTCTTTCTCCTCTAACCGCCGAGTAAGCCTACAACCCTGCAAGCTTGATGAGAGCCTTATCAGTGGGTCTGCTCGGGGTCTCGTCTCCTTTCTCCTCAAACCACCGAGTGAGCCTACAGCCCTGCCAGCTTGATGAGAGCCTAGTCAGCGGGTCTGCTCGGAGTCTCCTCTCCTCATTCTCCTCCAACCGCCGAGTTAGCCTACAGCCCTGCCAACTTGATAAGAGCCTGGTCAGCGGGTCTACTCGGGGTCTCCTCTCCTCTTTCTCCTCCAACCGTCGAGTGAGCCTACAACCCTGCTAGCTTGATGAGAGCCTTGTCAGCGAGTCTTCTCGGGGTCTCCTCTCCTCTTTCTCCTCAAACCGCCGAGTGAGCCTACAACCCTGCCATCTTGATGAGAGCCTGGTTAGCGGGTCTGCTCGGGGTCTCCTCTCCTCTTTCTCCTCCAACCGCCAAGTGAGCCTACAACCCTGCCAACTTGATGAGAGCCTGGTCAGCGGGTCTGCTCGGGGTCTCCTCTCCTCATTCTCCTCCAACCGCCGAGTGAACCTATAGCCCGGCCAGCATGATGAGAGCCTGGTCTGCGGGACTGCTCAGGGTCTCCTCTCCTCTTTCTACTCTAACCTCCGAATGAGCCTTCAGCCCTGCCAGCTTGATGAGAGCCTGATCAGCGGGTCTGCTTAGGGTCTCCTCTCCTCTCTCCTCCAACCGCTGAGTGATCCTACAGCCCTGCCAGCTTGATGAGAGCCTGGACAGCGGGTCTGCTCGGGGTCTCCTCTCCTCTCTCCTCCAACCGCCGAGTGAGACTACAGCCCTGCCAGCTTGATGAGAGCCTGATCAGTGGGTCTGCTTGGGGTCTCCTCTCCTCTCTCCTCCAACCGCCGAGTGAGCCTACAGCCCTACTAGCTTGATGAGAGCCTAGTCAGCGGGTCTGCTCGGGGTCTCCTCTCCTCTTTCTCCTCCAACCGCCGAGTGAGCCTACAACCCTGCCAGCTTGATGAGAGCCGTATCAGCGAGTCTGCTAGGGGTCTCCTCTCCTCTTTCTCCTCCAACCGCCGAGTGAGCCTACAGCCCTGCCAGCTTGATGAGTGACTTGTTAGCGGGTCTGCTCGGGGTCTCCTCTCCTCTTTCTCCTCATACCGCCGAGTGAGCCTACAGCCCTGCAAGCTTGATGAGAGCCTTGTCAGCGAGTCTGCTTGGGGTCTCCTCTCCTCTTTCTCCTCCAACCGCCAAGTGAGCCTACAACCCTTCCAGCTTGATGAGAGCCTGGTCAGCGGGTCTGCTCGGGGTCTCCTCTCCTCTTTCTCCTCCGACCGCCGAGTGAACCTACAGCCCTGCCAGCTTATGAGAGCCTTGTCAGCGGGTCTGCTCGGGGTCTCCTCTTGTAACGCCCCGTCTTTTCAGCGATTATTTTTATTCTCGGTTGGCGTTACGATGACGCATTTCCGTGGCTTGTGCCATGTGTGGAGTATGGTTTAGCTCCTTAGAACTGAGTGCCCGGTTTGGTAGCCTGTTGGCAAGATCTCCCTAGCAAACCGAGTCGTTTTGGTGACCCGGTGTGGCCTCTCGGGGGGATGTTTGTGTTTGGCTTTGTTTGGGCATAACTCGTGTTCTGTTCGTCGAAAGTTAATTTCGACTTCGCCGTTGTGTTCGTAGCGTGGGTATTTAGCTACGGTGCGAATTTCGTCGAATTCCGAGGTAGTTCGGTTTTCGCGTCGATTTGGTGCTTTATGTAATTTTGTAATTAATTATATAATTATATAATTATATATATATATATATATATATATATATATATAGAATGAATAGGGCCGATCATTCATCTTCTTCACGATAGAAACCGCCGGCCTTGTACGAGAGAAACGGAGTAACCGCCTACCTTGCCTTCGGACGCCGATTCCCGGAGCGTTTGTGGACGGAATTCGATTCCGAGAGTGGATTCGGATTGCTCTCGTCGAGACCATCATTCCTGCGGTAAGAAATTCGATTTTCGTGGAGTTTTGGAAGGATTAGAATTTTCAGTTTTGGAAGTTTTCCGCCATTAATGGCCGAGTCTTTGTTCTAGGTGTTGCGGCCGTCTTGATCCGTGCGAAGAGGAGGAAAGCAGTCCAAAGCTTCGCTGGGATTTGAGGCAAGTGGTATTCTTGCCCTTGCCAAGTCTTTTCTTTGATTTTATTTGCTGAAATTGAAATCCCGGTTAGCCCAGGTTAGAGGCCTTGTTGTTCTCGTTTTCTTGCTAACTATAGGGCTTAGTTCTTCCTACTGAAACCCCCCCTATGTTGTGATGTTTGGAATCTAATTTGTCGGCATGAAGCCGTTGTTTCCCTTGCTCTTATGGTTGCTCTGGTTCGGGCGTAGCCGAGAGGGAGTGTTAGGAGGGAGGTGTGGTTGCCAATTTCCTTCGTTAAGATATTATTCGAATGGTTAGACATAGTTTGAATGGTAGTAGCGTGCGACGTTGATAGTTGTCTACTGCTACTGCAGTGGCGTGAGTCGTGTGCGCGTTCCGGTGTCGTTCGGGAAATTCCAAACGGTACAGGTTTGCCGCGCACGGTCATCAACCTTTAGGGCGCACGACCACTGGTCGTGTGCCTCTGTTCGTGCGCGTATATATTTCAGTTTCCAAAGTTCTGTCTCGGGCAATCGCACGAGCGCTGGCAACAGTGCGCACGACCACTGATCGTGCGACACTGATCGTGCGCAGTTGCTAGGTTTTCTGTCAGGTTTTCTAGGTTCGTTTCGCACGATCATCAGCCGATGAGTGCGCACGACCACTGATCGTGCGTCACTGATCGTGCGCTTTGTATATTTTCTTTTGATAGGCGAATTTAGATGGTTTCGAGTGCGGGAGTTTAGATACTCAAGTGGCAGGCAATTACTTGAGTTCTGGATCTTCTGCCTTGGTCGTTCGACTGTCGTCGAGCTCCGCATTCTTTAGTGGGCTTGTGGGTAGTGGTATAATTTTGGCGGCGAGTGAGGCTAGCTCACTCAAGGCCAAAGTTTAGGTAGGCACTGAGTGCGTTTCACTCAACGCCTAGTCGTGTTGGTTTATTTCAACACTCTTCCTTTACCTTGTATTTCGTTTTCGAGTGGATTTTCCAGTTGTATTTCTGGGTTTTCCTTGTCGGCCGTTTTCTTTATTTTCCTAAAGGCCGAATCGTGGGTCGTGGATAGTAGTGGTGGTTGTAGCTCTTTATGGGGGTGGAGTTGTGTGATATAGCCAAGTCCACCCATGGATTTCTTGCTCCAGGTACGGGCTGGGCATGTCGGGCGGAAGGTCCCTTGTGTTTTCACGTGTTGACCCTCGAGCTTTTGACTTGGACATGGTGGATTGGGGGACTGCGTTTGCCTTCGATCCGGTTCCTCGTTGTTGTTTTTGCTACTATCACTTCCCGCAGTTTAGGGTGTTAGAAGTTTCTTCTTTGGTAGTTTGCAGCATTCTGACTCTTGGTAGTCTAGTAGGCCCTGCAGGATGTTGTTCCTGGGCTGGGTCATTGCTGTTTCTTTGCACGTTGTGCATTTCTTGTTGTCCTGTTTTGGACAGTTGTGACTCTTTCTACTGCATGTTTTCTGTTATTTTGTCCTTTTGGTTGACTCTTTCATGCAGTTTTACCTTGATTTTTTTTTTTGCTTGCTGAGGTATTCTATTTTCTCTTGGAATACCCCAGGTTCTGAGCTGTAGCCAGTTTGGTGGCTAGTTGGAGGTGGTGTTGTTGGTGGACTTCCGGACCTTTGGAGTTCTGTTTACCTTGTTTGTGAGGTTGTTTTCAGTACTTTCTTACAGATATATATATATGTGCTGGTGGGTTCGTGTCAGGTTGTTGGCGCCCACTAGTAGTTTTTACCTTGTACTAGATATATACTATTGCTGCTATCATTTATTTTTCTGGAGATAGTCTACTTGCTTTGAGAAGGTTTTATGCTAGGTTGCTAGTTATTTTTAAACTATAAATACTATTATAAATGAAGCTCATGATCAGCATGTTTTGTAAACTTAATCACTATTTTTCAAATCACGTACGAAAACCGTTTTCTTATATATATTATATAAACTAAGTGTAGTGTCTTGCATAGCATGAGTGGTTCTCTTGGGACCCTTATGCGCTCTTTAGGGTGTAAAGCCTAATTAAAGTAATTTTCCACAGCGTTTAAATATAGTTTTCTTTTGTGGACTAGATGATCCAATGAGCCGAGGGATACGGACTCTAAACATAATTGATTTTCTATTCATTAAGCACATGATTTTCTTGCATAAAGATTGTAGTTGGATTTGCCTGAGCGTCAGCAGTTATCCCCTGCTTGACGTGGCATCATGACGCGTGTTTTCTCTTACTCTGATAATTCTTAATTCGGAGAAAATGCGGGTTGTGACAGTTGGTATCAGAGGGAGGTTGCTTGACAAGTTAGTTGGGCAACCTTCCTTGGATGCTGTTAGTAGTTCAGCATCATGTCATTCACACACCGATATGTCACCAGCACGTCTTGGCAAAAGCACGAACACTACACTCATAGCATAACATGAAGTATACGGGGCATATTATGTCGTATGGGATGCATAATATGTGTTCGTATATGGATCCACCATAGGGGCTACATGTGAGGGTTATGTAGTATGGGATGCATAACCTCACCACATGACTGCGACTAGCACGTTTCTTTTTCGTTGCATGGAAATGTTATGTAGTATGGGATGCATTACATTTTCATGTGTACGCCGCTCATATCATGCATTAGGGCCTTCTTTTTAGAATGCATATCACAATCATGCATATCATATCATTGCATAAGCACAACGCGCCGAGCTAAAGATTTGCAGGATGATATATGTACACACATAAGTTTTCAAACTAACATAAGTTCATGCATCCGATCTAGGCACAAGAGTTAGTGAGGTGGTGGTTAACCATCCTAGGTTAGGGCATATCATCTAATTATTGTGAAGAAGATAAACTCTCAGAGCAAGTTTAGCAGCTTTAAGTCTATATCTACATGTGTATTGTCTGTACTGGTAGTCGGTTCTAGTCGTGGGATTTGGTTCTGATTTGCGTTGTATTGATTTTTAGGATGGCTAGGCGTCCTGCGACTCGATCGACTCCCCTGTCTGAGGGTGAATCTTCTGGAGCTCAGAACGATGCGGTGATCGAGGGTCTGCGTCAGAGTAGCGAAGCTATGGGGAGGCAGTTGGAGGAAGTGCAAGCCCAGATTCAGTCTTTGGTGGCAGTTGTGGCAGGGCAGGCTCAGGGTGCGCAAGTTCCTGCAGGGGGGTTAGCTGTTCCTCCTCCTCCTGCACCCTTGAGACCTCCAGTGGTGGTGCCAGCAGAGATGGCCTTCATCTCGCAGTTTCAGAGGCTGAGCCCTCCCACTTATGATGAGAAGGCAGATTTCATGGTGATAGACGACTGGCTGATCTCCATGGAGGAGATGTTCTCGTACTCTGGGATTTCAGATGATCAGAGGGTGATGATAGCCGCCTATCAGCTTAAAGGATTGGCTAAGAGTTGGTGGCTGAGAGAGAAGGAGAGCCTGGTAGCCGGATGCTCTTGGGAAGTGTTCAAGGAGATGCTGTTGAGGAAGTTCTTACCCTCGGTCGAGCGTGACCGCCTCATGAATGATTTCCTCTATCTGAAGCAAAGGCAGCTCACGGTGGGTGAGTATGAGATAGAGTTTAGTAAGTTGAGCCGTTTTGCCCCTAGATTGGTCAGCGTTGAGGCTGATCGAGTTAAGCGATTCCTCGGTGGTTTGAGGAGTGAGGTGCAGCAGTTGGCCAGTGCTTATGGGTCAGTGACTTATGCTGGAGTTGTAGAGGCTGCTCTTAAGGTTGAGGCCATTGAGACGGCGAAGAGCAGAGGCCAGCAGTTGAGGAAGGATAAGAGGAAGTTGGTAGAGGAGAAGAAACCCCTGGTACCCGATGCTGTTCCGGGAAAGAGGAGCAGGGTGGTGTGCAGTTTTTGTGGCCGGTCAGGCCATCCTGTTGAGAGGTGTTTCAAGAAGGCGGCAGCTCAGAAGAAGGAGCAGGTTCATGCTATTCAGGGTGCTCCTGGGAGAGATGTCTCCTATTCAGTTTGCAAGCGATCCGGGCATGATGCAGCCCAGTGTTGGTCCAGGGAAAGAGTCTGCTATCAGTGTGGGCAGAAGGGTCACGTTAAGTCGAGGTGTCCTCAGGTCCAGTCAGCTCTTCCTGCAGTTCCATTGCAGGCATTACCTCCACCTCAGCGTGTGGACAATGGAAGAGGGAAGCTGAACGTGATTTCTTCCGAGGAGGCTCAGACTTCGACCCAGGTGATCTCAGGTTAGTAGTTAGTTGTTGGTTGTTTTTCTTTCTAGCCTGGTAGTTTAGTTGCTAGATTGTTTGCGGTACTGTTGTGCTAGTTTGTTAGCTTTGTGCGCTCCTATAGGGAAATTTAAGGTGCGGAACCGCTGGGCGCGTGTTCTGTTTGACTCCGGCGCTACCCACTCGTTCGTGGCTAGAGCCTTTGTGGAGCGTCATCGGTTGTCTCTAGATCGTGTTCGGGATTCCTTCCGTGTCAAGTTTCCCTCTGGTGAATCTATGTTGTCAGATTTGGGTATTTTGGATTGCCCGGTTTTGTTGGGGGATTTTCTTGCGAAGGCGGATCTGAAGATGATTGATCTAGAGGACTTCGATGTCATTTTGGGCATGGACTGGCTCTCTCGGTATGATGCGGTCATTCAGTGCAAAGGAAAGCGCTTGGACTTCATCAGGGACGACGGTCAGCCCGACAGCGTGTATGCTGATCCATGTCAGGATTCTCCTGTTCTCTCTGCGGTATGTGTTCAGAGATTGTTTCTTTCTGATTGTTGTGTTTGTTTAGTCTCGATGGTTGGAACCGTTGTTAGCGTGCCACGCTTGGAGGAGATTCCTATTGTTCGTGGTTTCGCCGATGTTTTTCCTGATGATCTTCCTGGTATCCCTCCTGAGCGGGATGTGGAGTTTGTTATTGATTTGGAGCCGGGTACGCGTCCTATTGCTAAGGCGCCGTACCGGATGGCCCCTCGTGAGCTAGAGGAGTTGCGAATTCAGTTAGATGAGTTGTTGGCTAAAGGTTTTATCAGGCAGAGTTCGTCGCCTTGGGGTGCTCCTGTTTTGTTCGTAAAGAAGAAAGATGGGTCGATGCGGCTTTGCATCGACTATAGATAGTTGAACAAGGTCACTATCAAGAACAGGTACCCTCTGCCGAGGATCGATGATTTATTTGACCAGTTGCGTGGTAGCACGGTGTTCTCCAAGATCGATCTTCGTTCGGGCTATCATCAGCTCAGGATCCGTGAGGCAGATATTCCACGGACTGCGTTTAGGTCGAGGCATGGGCACTTTGAGTTTCTGGTGATGTCGTTTGGTCTGACCAACGCACCATCAGCCTTCATGGATATGATGAACCGGGTGTTCAAGGATTTCTTAGACAAGTTCGTTGTGCTCTTCATTGATGACGTGTTGGTTTATTCTCGCAGTGCTGAGGAGCACGAGCAGCATTTGCGTTTGGTCCTATCAGAGTTGAGGAACCACAAGTTATTCGCCAAGTTGAGCAAGTGCGAATTTTGGTTGCCTCAGGTTTCTTTTCTAGGCCACGTGGTGAACAAGGATGGGATCTCGGTTGACCCAGAAAAGATTGCAGCAGTGACGGATTGGAGTAGGCCGAATACTCCTAAGGAGATCAGAAGTTTCTTAGGGTTGGCTGGCTATTACAGGAGATTCGTGGAGGGTTTCTCTTCTCTAGCCACACCATTGACCAAGCTGACTCAGAAAAATGTGGCTTTTGTTTGGAGCGAGAAGTGCGAAGAAGCTTTTCAGGAGTTAAAGAGGAGATTGTGTACTGCTCCCGTTCTGACCCTACCTACTGAGGGCGTGGATTATGATGTATATGTGGATGCTTCGCATATAGGTCTGGGATGCGTATTAATGCAGGATGGAAAAGTAATTGCTTATGGGTCAAGGCAGTTGAAAACTCATGAGCAGAATTATCCCACGCATGACCTTGAGTTTGCAGCGGTTATCTATGCGTTGAAGTTGTGGAGGCACTTACTTTATGGGGCTCAGTGCAAGATTTTTACTGACCATAAGAGCCTGAAGTACGTGTTCACGCAGAAGGAGTTGAATCTGCGTCAGCGGAGGTGGCTTGAGTATGTGGCGGATTATGATGTGGAAATCCAGTATCATCCGGGCAAGGCCAATGTGGTGGCCGACGCCCTGAGCCGAAAGACGGGAAAGATCTTTAACCTCTCCGCCGATCGATTAATTGAGGAGTTCCTCCTTATGGATATTTCAGTGGGATGCTGTAGTTTACAGAGTAGCTTATCAGTGGAAGAGCCGTCCTGGATTTCTTTGACTAGATTGCATCAGAAGGACGATCCGGATCTGTTGCACCTTTTTACCAGGACAGAGAAGGGAGAGTTGCCAGATTTTTCTATTGATGATGCGGGTACTTTGAAGTACCGCGGCAGGATTTGCGTTCCCGCTGTTGGGGACATTAAGAGTATGATTTGCAGTGAGGCTCATGGTTCCAGCGTTGCCTACCATCCAGGATCTACGAAGATGTACCGTGACTTAAAGCAAATTGCTTGGTGGTATGGTATGAAAGGAGATATAGCCCGATATGTTGCTGAGTGTCACACTTGCAAGCGTGTGAAGGCCGATCATGGAAGGCCCGGTGGTAAGTTGACTCCGCTAGATATCCCGACTTGGAAGTGGGAGAGTATATCTATGGACTTCATTACGGGTTTGCCAAAATCCCCGAGAGGATTTGATTCTGTTTGGGTTATAGTGGATAGATTGACGAAGTGTGCTCACTTCGTGCCTTATAAGATTGATTACCCGATGAAGAAGATAGCGGAGTTGTTCTTGAATGAAGTCATCCGACTCCACGGTGTGCCGGTTAGCATCATTTCTGATCGAGACTCCCGGTTTACTTCTCGTTTTTGGCAGAGTCTGCAGGAGGGTTTGGGTACGGATCTGAGGTATTCTACTGCGTACCACCCTCAGACCAATGGGCAGACGGAACGGGTCAATCAGATTGTTGAGGATATGATCTGGTGCTATATTTTAGACCACGGTGTAGCGTGGGATGAGCGTCTGCGACTCATGGAATTTGCTTACAATAACAGTTATCAGGAAAGCTTGCAGATGGCTCCGTTCGAAGCCTTGTATGGGAGGTGCTGTAGGACTCTGTTGTTTTGGGCTGAGGCTGGTGAGAAGGCTTTGTTGGGTCCTGATGCTCTAGAAGAGATGGAAGTCGCCGTGAAGCTTATTCGGGAGAAGCTTCGTTTAGCCCAGGAGAGGTATGAAAAGAACGCCAATCGGCGTAGGTCTGCTTTGGAGTTTTTAGTATGGGATCATGTATACCTCAAGGTTTCTCCAATGGTTGGTGTGAAGAGATTTGGTAAAAATCGGAAATTGGACCCAAGGTATGTGGGCCCGTTTGAGGTCTTGGAGCGGATTGGTGTGTCTGCATATAGATTGGATTTGCCAGCGAACTTCCCTAGTGTTCATAATGTTTGTCATGTTAGCCAATTGCGGAAGTGTGTGCGCAGCAGTGGGCAACTCTTGGATGTTGTGCCCCAGTTAGAGCCCAACCTCTCTTTCGTTGAGGTGCTAGTTCGTATTTTGGATTCTCAGGAGCGTGTGCTGCGAAAGAAGTCCATACCGATGGTGAAAATTCTATGGAAAAATCAGGATTTGGAGAGCGCGACTTGGGAGCTAGAGTCGGCCATGAGGAGGGCGTACCCTCATCTGTTCTCTGATTTGATCGGTATGTTTCCCTTTGTAACTTCTGTTTGTTACTTTTTCCTACTTTTGTAGGAGGGTTGTGCGTAAAGTTTCGGGACGAAACTTTCTTTTAGGGGGAGTGACTGTAACGCCCCGTCTTTTCAGCGATTATTTTTATTCTCGGTTGGCGTTACGATGACGCGTTTCCGTGGCTTGTGCCATGTGTGGAGTATGGTTTAGCTCCTTAGAACTGAGTGCCCGGTTTGGTAGCCTGTTGGCAAGATCTCCCTAGCAAACCGAGTCGTTTTGGTGACCCGGTGTGGCCTCTCGGGGGGATGTTTGTGTTTGGCTTTGTTTGGGCATAACTCGAGTTCTGTTCGTCGAAAGTTAATTTCGACTTCGTCGTTGTGTTCATAGCGTGGGTATTTAGCTACGGTGCGAATTTCGTCGAATTCCGAGGTAGTTCGGGTTTCGCGTCGATTTGGTGCTTTATGTAATTTTGTAATTAATTATATAATTATATAATTATATATATATATATAGAATGAATAGGGCCGATCATTCATCTTTTTCACGATAGAAACCGCCGGCCTTGTACGAGAGAAACGGAGTAACCGCCTACCTTGCCTTCGGACGCCGATTCCCGGAGCGTTTGTGGACGGAATTCGATTCCGAGAGTGGATTCGGATTGCTCTCGTCGAGACCTTCATTCCTGCGGTAAGAAATTCTATTTTCGTGGAGTTTTGGAAGGATTGGAATTTTCAGTTTTGGAAGTTTTCCGCCATTAATGGCCGAGTCTTTGTTCTAGGTGTTGCGGCCGTCTTGATCCGTGCGAAGAGGAGGAAAGCAGTCCAAAGCTTCGCTGGGATTTGAGGCAAGTGGTATTCTTGCCCTTGCCAAGTGTTTTCTTTGATTTTATTTGCTGAAATTGAAATCCCGGTTAGCCCAGGTTAGAGGCCTTGTTGTTCTCGTTTTCTTGCTAACTATAGGGCTTAGTTCTTCCTACTGAAACCCCCCCCCCCCCCCTATGTTGTGATGTTTGGAATCCAATTTGTCGGCGTGAAGCCGTTGTTTCCCTTGCTCTTATGGTTGCTCTGGTTCGGGCGTAGCCGAGAGGGAGTGTTAGGAGGGGGTGTGGTTGCCAATTTCCTTCGTTAAGATATTATTCGAATGGTTAGACATAGTTTGAATGGTAGTAGCGTGCGACGTTGATAGTTGTCTACTGCTACTGCAGTGGCGTGAGTCGTGTGCGCGTTCCGGTGTCGTTCGGGAAATTCCAAACGGTACAGGTTTGCCACGCACGGTCATCAACCTTTAGGGCGCACGACCACTGGTCGTGTGCCTCTGTTCGTGCGCGTATATATTTCAGTTTCCAAAGTTCTGTCTCGGGCAATCGCACGAGCGCTGGCAACAGTGCGCACGACCACTGATCGTGCGACACTGATCGTGCGCAGTTGCTAGGTTTTCTGTCAGGTTTTCCAGGTTCGTTTCGCACGATCATCAGCCGATGAGTGCGCACGACCACTGATCGTGCGTCACTGATCGTGCGCTTTGTATATTTTCTTTTGATAGGCGAATTTAGATGGTTTCGAGTGCGGGAGTTTAGATACTCAAGTGGCAGGCAATTACTTGAGTTCTGGATCTTCTGCCTTGGTCGTTCGACTGTTGTCGAGCTCCGCATTCTTTAGTGGGCTTGTGGGTAGTGGTATAATTTTGGCGGCGAGTGAGGCTAGCTCACTCAAGGCCAAAGTTTAGGTAGGCACTGAGTGCGTTTCACTCAACGCCTAGTCGTGTTGGTTTATTTCAACACTCTTCCTTTACCTTGTATTTCGTTTCCGAGTGGATTTTCCAGTTGTATTTCTGGGTTTTCCTTGTCGGCCGTTTTCTTTATTTTCCTAAAGGACGAATCGTGGGTCGTGGATAGTAGTGGTGGTTGTAGCTCTTTATGGGGGTGGAGTTGTGTGATATAGCCAAGGCCACCCATGGATTTCTTGCTCCAGGTACGGGCTGGGCATGTCAGGTGGAAGGTCCCTTGTATTTTCACATGTTGACCCTCGAGCTTTTGACTTGGACATGGTGGATTGGGGGACTGCGTTTGCCTTCGATCCGGTTCCTCGTTGTTGTTTTTGCTACTATCACTTCCCGCAGTTTAGGGTGTTAGAAGTTTCTTCTTTGGTAGTTTGCAGCATTCTGACTCTTGGTAGTCTAGTAGGCCCTGCAGGATGTTGTTCCTGGGCTGGGTCGTTGCTGTTTCTTTGCACGTTGTGCATTTCTTGTTGTCCTGTTTTGGACAGTTGTGACTCTTTCTACTGCATGTTTTCTGTTATTTTGTCCTTTTGGTTGACTCTTTCATGCAGTTTTACCTTGATTTTTTTTTTTGCTTGCTGAGGTATTCTGTTTTCTCTTGGAATACCCCAGGTTCTGAGCTGTAGCCAGTTTGGTGGCTAGTTGGAGGTGGTGTTGTTGGTGGACTTCCGGACCTTTGGAGTTCTGTTTACCTTGTTTGTGAGGTTGTTTTCAGTACTTTCTTACAGATATATATATGTGCTGGTGGGTTCGTGTCAGGTTGTTGGCGCCCACTAGTAGTTTTTACCTTGTACTAGATATATACTATTGCTGCTACCATTTATTTTTCTGGAGATAGTCTACTTGCTTTGAGAAGGCTTTATGCTAGGTTGCTAGTTATTTTTAAACTATAAATACTCTTATAAATGAAGCTCATGATCAGCATGTTTTGTAAACTTAATCACTATTTTCCAAATCACGTACGAAAACCGTTTTCTTATATATATTATATAAACTAAGTGTAGTGTCTTGCATAGCATGAGTGGTTCTCTTGGGACCCTTATGCGCTCTTTAGGGTGTAAAGCCTAATTAAAGTAATTTTCCGCAGCGTTTAAATATAGTTTTCTTTTGTGGACTAGATGATCCACTGAGCCGAGGGATACGGACTCTAAACATAATTGATTTTCTATTCATTAAGCACATGATTTTCTTGCATAAAGATTGTAGTTGGATTTGCCTGAGCGTCAGCAGTTATCCCCTACTTGACGTGGCATCATGACGCGTGTTTTCTCTTACTCTGATAATTCTTAATTCGGAGAAAATGCGGGTTGTGACACCTCTCCTCTTTCTCCTCCAACCGCCGAGTGAGCCTACAGCCCTACTAGCTTGATGAGAGCCTGGTCAGCGGGTCTGCTCGGGGTCTCCTCTCCTCTTTCTCCTCCAACCACCAAGTGAGCCTATAGCCCTGCCAGCTTGATGAGAGCCTGGTCAGCGGGTCTGCTCGGGGTCTCCTCTCCTCTTTCTCCTCCAACCGCCGAGTGAGCCTACAACCCTGTCAGCTTGATGAGAGCCTGGTCAGCGGGTCTGCTCGGGGTCTCCTCTCCTCTTTCTCCTCCAACCGCCGTCTTCTAAGAAGGATGCCCTGAGGTGCATTGTGCTAGGAAATCATGACACATCCAAAAAGTAAGATCATTAAAGTCATACTCAAGCATATTTAGAGGAAAATTATCATTATGGATAGAAACACTTCAGATCATCACCGCTGCGGGTGGGATCTAGGAAAATTATCATGCTGGAGGTGATGCGGTTCGAAAACCGTTAGTCATAAAGACTAAGCCCTATCATCCCCTACCCCTTCCCCCATGGCTCCTAGGTACCGAGCGGGGAGGAAGAAAGGGAAGGACATGATGGTAGAGATAAATCAAGAAACAGGTGACTATGGACTTAATCTAGCAAGATGTATTCGGTGAGCAGTTAATATGATTGTTATAATAGGTCTAGCAGTAAGAAAAGCAATTATATGAATTTAAACCTTCACTTATGCGAGAACACATAAGCAAAAGGGATCTTTTGCAAGGCTCCCATCGTATAGAGTGTCCCATACCACTTATACATTGGGGTGTCGGTTATCAAACAGCAATGGTTGTTATATATTGAAATTAACCTTTGATTTATAAACATGCCCACACAAGCTTATAGACCAAGGGGTCGTTTTGCAGGTCCTAATGTATAAGCGTCCCATACCACTTATACTTTAGGTGTCAGGGTTAAATGAATCGATTATGCTATGACATGCTAGTGGGTATGATGAAACATGCAAGTGCAACTCACACACCCGACTCTGTGCACACAGACCTTTAGTTCCCCCTTTCGGAGCCGTTACCTCCCAGGATACCTCCGTAGTGGCAGACGGAAGCGGTGGGTTGGGCCTCGCCCACCTCAAAACCAGTAAAAGCACCACTGGTCTGACCTATCGTACGCCTCAACGCTTGGTGCACTAAGCGGACGCCTGCGTACTCTTGCCGGCTGGCGCACCGGACTTCTGTTGGCTAAGTGCTAACCACCTCGCCGAGTCAACGATATCGGTGTCGGTGCAATCGAACTCCCCGATATCGAAAGACCCACCACCTTAACTTTTCCTATTTTATGCACATGCAAGTTTAATCGTAAACACACAAAACCGAGCCGAAGCTCCCCGGTCCAAACGTCCGCCTCCAACCAACCGAGCCGAAGCTCCCCGGACCATCCCGTCCGTCTCCTAACCAACCGAGCCGAAGCTCCCCGGACCCAAACGTCCGTTCCCAAATCATCCGAGCCGAAGCTCTCATCAATCTTCCTGTGCCAACAGTGTTTGTGAAAAGTGCAATCCTAGTTACTAAGTTACTCTTGCCAGTTTATTATTACAGTTTACGTTAGCCCAGGACTGCCCCCGGTATACCCCGTGAAGGGCTCTCAAGGGGCACTAGGAACCAAGACGGCGGCATTACGGCCCGAAGTTCCCTTTCGCAAGGCACTTAATATTATTAGTTTATTTCCATTAGCCCGTTCCCTTCTCACATTACGATAAACTATCCTAGGGTGATTTTAAAACCTTCCACTCTTCGGGGAAGACGATCTTTCGTCGAACCTGAGCACCTCTTAACTCTAGCTATCACCCCTACTCACTACTCTTTATATCTTCCTATAGTGATTTCCTCCACTATTGCCCACCCAAACAAAATGAGTTATTTAACTCCAATGTCTTCCTCAGATCATGTCTTATTTCAATTCACAATTGCTATATGCAGACCGACCTAGGCTACATGTCGAACCGGTTATGCAATGATCCATTACTCATCCAAATGCCCTAAATTATTTACTGGAGACGTACCATGATATAAATGACCTAAGTCCAGAAAATGGAAATTTTCCTAATTTATTTGGCATATAATTAAATTCCTCGAAAATCCCAAGGGCTATCGGTTTGAACATGAACTACCCTAATTATTCATGCAAGATGTCCAGCAAATTTATGATAAATAGTAGGTTATCTTAGAAGGTTAAATCCTAAGTATCATAATTTTTCTATCATCAAAATGGCATGAAAGCTATTTTAGAAATAATCTCTAACTTCTATTGTTTATGAAGAAACTAAAGAAAATATTCTTCCAAAAATTATAAATAATTCATGACATGCAGATAAAGGCCTAAAATTAGCACTGGCCAAGTTTCATAATTTTCCAGCAAGTATTTTACCCATAATTAATTTTTAAACATAAAAGCCCTTTCTATCATCTGTGAATAAGGTAATAGATTTACTCAACATAAAATTCTATAAAAATCCAGGGATCATTGAGCTACTAATAAAGATCTAAATCCAGAATTTCAACTGATTATAATTAATTTAAAACCTCCAAATAATTGAAACAATAAATCAGGCAATTATTCCTTTAACACATGAAGTATAACATTTATTAATCATAAAATTCCAGAAGATTTACTTTAAGTCTAAAACATCCTAAAACTCCCTCCTCCCGAGTTTCACAATTTTTGGATTAGATTTAGTGCTTAAAATAACTAAATTACATTTTTATCCTAATCCGACATCTCAACTTTCGAGGTACCTAACTACCTCCAATTCCTTCACTATTTCAACCAGAGGGTTTTCATCATATCATCCCCCTCTCCTCCAAATTTCAAGGGCATACAAGAGCTTTTGCTCCTATGTCCTTCACAAACCTCAAACTCCCACCCGTTGGATTTGAGCCAATCTCTTAGGGTAAAATCCACCCTAAGCCACACCATGTTACCCAAGAGGGTAGACATAGACTCAACAAATCAGTGGCCAACAACTTCAGCCTCTTTTGAGGAGATTTGTCCACTCCATCTCCAATCGTACTTTTCCCCAAGTACCCCTCACCAAGACCTATCTAGGACTTGATACTTCCCTATTCAGAACTCGACCAATCGAGTTGAAATTTTGTACAGATCTTAATATTGATGCCAGGGACCACCACCTAAAATTTGGGGGAGTTTGGACTTAATTTCATCTCCTAATTAATTTTATATTGTTTATTAAATTTTTACAAAAACTTTAGGCAAAAGTTCTCCAAAAATTCTCATTTTTGGACAGCCTCTCGATTTACATATTATAGACCTCCAGTCCAAATTTCAAGTCATTTGAACATGTTAAGAACTATGGGCAACCATTTTAATTTCTGGTTAGCCTAGGTCTTGATCCCACCAAAATGAGTGCTGTGTTCAAACCACTAACCCAAATTGAATAAAATCAATTTTAAATTAAAGTAGACCCCGAGGGCTACAACTTTTGTGTCTGGTCATTTTTCCTAAAACGGCCTCTACGTGCCTCGTTTCGCAGCCTCAACATATATCCAAATAATCTATTTTTTTCCATATGTAATATATAATAATCTTTATATTATAAAATTATTTCTACTGTTCATCTTCTACATGAACCCGAAAACCAGACACAGAAAAATCATTTTTCCTGTAAGCATTCCGTGATCCATCGCCGGCCGTTCGGTCACTTCCCTGGCCAGCCACCACCACCACCACCTCCGTTGAGGCGATGGCTATCGGTCGGCGGTGGTTTGGCCGCCGGAGGTGGCGGTTTCCGGCGAACTCAAAATACCTTTTTCATGGTTTTTCCATGAAAACGAGAGACGGGTCCGGCTCCGTTGAGCGCGAAGCTCCTTTCTAAGAATCCTAAGATCTACCCATGAAAGAGAAGGAGCAGAGGAGGACCTTGTTCGCGGTTTGAAGGCGAGAAGAACGTCGGGGTGCCATGGCGCGGTGGTGGCGTTTGCTGAACTTCTCCTACAGCAAGAACAAAGGTCTGATCCGATTACTTGAGCGTGTAACCTTCTCCTCTTGCCCAGGTGGGCTTTTATAAATCAGGAAGTGGGAAGGTGAATGGGTAAAACCATTATGGCCATGAAGTTTCCCCCCCCCTTAACGTTTCGGTTACAGTGAAGGGATAAGAAACGGTGGAAACTGAACAGGTGTGTCCAGCTGGCGGTTTTCCATTGGACCACCTTTTCCTCATTTATTATATAATTATAGAAGGAAAACGGCCGGAAGTTACTCCTGGTGTAACTTCCCACACCAGCATTTATTACCACGCGTGTTGGAATAATTTCGGGCCTGAACCGTCGTTTCGGCCAATGTCACGGGCGTGTCACATAGGTCACTGGCGTGACAGGCCCGGATAGCCAATTCTGGGTTCGACGATCGTCGAACTGAGATCGACGATCGTCGATGAATGGTCACGGGTGTGATACCTTGGGTCACGGGCGTGACAGTCCCAAACGACAGATTTTGGGTCGACGATCGTCGAATTGAGATCGACGATCGTCGAAGGCTGGTCACGCCCTAGATCACGGGCGTGTCCTCTAGGTCACGGGCGTGACATGCCCGAACGACAAATTTCGAGGTCGACGATCGTCGAATTGAGATCGACGATCGTCAAAGGATGGTCACGCCCTAGGTCACGGGCGTGACAATCATCTCACGGGCGTGACATTCCCGGGCCGCAAGGTCGGCGATCGTCTCACGGCGATCGACGATCATCGATGGGGTCACGCCCATAGTCACGGGCGTGACACCTTGGTCACGGGCATGACATGCCCAGACAGCACGTTCGACGATCGTCTTGTGGAGATCGACGGTCGTCGAAGTAGTCACGCCCAAGTCACGGGCGTGACGGGTCGGTCACGGGCGTGACCAACCCTTGACCCGAAAACTCGGTCGATTTATTTTCACTTTTTGTGCTCCCTGGGGTTCTGACTCGACCAACCGACTCCTAGGGGTCTAGCCGGAAATGGGATGTTACAAATCCCAATAAACAAAACAAAAATTTCGTCCCCGAAATTGAGGTTGAGCCTACGGGGATTTCTATCGGAATAAATTAAACTTGTAACATCCCATACGGTCTTTTTTATTGGGTTCAGGCGACTGTTCGTTTGATAACGAATACAATCTCCCCAATAAACAAAAGATTAGCCCCTACCTTTCTGATTAAGTGCGCATGCCTAGGTCCTGAATTTTCCGTATCTAGTCTTAACATTCCAAAACAAGAAGGCAATCTATAGTATACCGAGAGGTGGTGAGATGTACCTGACTGAACAACTCCGGGTATCTTTGCCTCATCAGATCCTGCGGTTCCCAGGTGTGCTCCTCCTGACCGTGATTTCTCCACAGAACCTTGACTAAGGGGATCTTCTTGCGGCGCAAGATCCGCACTCCTTTGTCGTCGATCCGAACCGGCTCCAAGTGAACCGATCGGTCTGAAGCTACCGGCCCTTCGGTGGTCAAAATCCACTGCTCCGGGCGTAGTAGAGCCCTTCTCAGCGAAGAGATGTGGAAGACGTCGTGTAGAGCTGCCAGTTCTGGTGGCAACTCTAGCCTGTAGGCTAGGGGTCCGATCCGCTCCAGGATCCGGTAAGGGCCCATATACCAATGGCTGAGTTTCTTCCTCCGACCGCGCACCCGTGAGACTCCGTGCATGGGTCGGATCTTCAAGAACACTCGATCCCCTACCCGAAACTCCACCTGACGATGCCGGGCGTCATAGTATTTAGCCTGTCTGCTCTGCGCCTCCAACATCCTATCTCTGATCAGTCTCACCTGAGCCTCGGTATCTTCCACAAAGTCCGATACCAACAGCTTCGGATCCTCGTCTTGAACCCAAGAAAGCGGGGTCCTACATTTTCTTCCATACAGGGCTTCATAAGGTGCCATCCTGATGCTGGACTGGTAGCTATTATTATAGGAGAACTCGACCAACGGTAACATCTTCTCCCACGGCTCCCCTCGGTCCAGTATACATAGCCGTAGTAAATCCTCCAAGGTCCGGTTGGTGCGCTCGGTCTGCCCGTCCGTCTGAGGGTGGAAGGCCGTGCTAAAAGTCAACCAGGTGCCCAAATATGCCTGCACTGACCGCCACTCCCTGGATGTAAACCGTCCATCGCGGTCCGATACTATCGTCCGGGGCACGCCATGATACCAGACATACTGCTCCACAAACTTCCGTACCAGCACTCCCACCGAGTCATCCTTCCTGATCGGTACAAAGCGGGACACCTTCGTCAACCGATCGACAATCACCCAAATCGAGTCGTTCCCCGTCCGAGACCGGGGAAGACCATGTATAAAATCCATCGCTATATCGTCAAAGTTCCACTCCGGCATCGGGAGTGGCTGTAACAATCCTGCGGGGTTCCTGCACTCCGCCTTCACCAACTGACACGCCTCGCAATGGGTCACGAAGTACGTAATGTCCTTCTTCATGCCCGGCCAAAACATCGTCCTCTTCAAATCAGCGGTCATCTTTGTGATCCCTGGGTGTACCGAGTACCGGCTGCAATGCGCCTCCATCATAATATCCTCTCGGATCTGGCCTCCTGCGGGTATATATACTCTGCCTCTGAAGTGGAGCAAACCATCTCTCAGGGAATAATCTCCTGTCGAACCTTCCTCCAAAGCTCGGAACATCGGCTCCGCCCACGTATCTGTCCTCTGTCCGTCCCGAATGCGATCCCGAATATCGTCAATGGCCACTATCGATGCCAGATACTCCCTATACAGATCTGGGTCATCCTCGGACACTAGGGATATCTGCATATCTCTGAATGACTGGACTAGCTCCATGGACATAACCTGGGGCCCAGCTTCGGAAGTGGCAGCTCTCCGGCTCAACGCGTCGGCCACCACGTTTGCCTTCCCTGGATGGTAGTGCATCTCATACTGATAATTTGCTAAGAACTCCACCCAACGCCTCTGCCTAATATTCAGCTCCTTCTGCGTGTCCACGTATTTCAAGTTCTTGTGATCGGAGAAGATATCGCAGTGGACTCCATAAAGATAATGGCGCCAGACCTTCAGAGCAAAAACGACCGCTCCCATCTCGAGGTCGTGCACCGGGTAGTTCCTCTCATGGGTCTTCAGCTGGCGGGAGGCATATGCTATGACATGTCCGTTCTGCATCAGCACCACTCCCATCCCTTGGTATGATGCGTCGGTATACACTTGGAATCCTTCCTTTCCGGATGGAAGGGCCAGAATAGGGGCCGAGATGAGTCGGTCCTTCAGCTCCTGGAAAGCCGCCTGGCACTGCGGGGTCCAAACAAAAGGTGCCTCCTTCTTTGTCAAAGATGTGAGGGGGAGGGCAATCCGAGAGAACCCCTCCACGAACTTCCGGTAGTAACCGGCAAGTCCCAAGAAACTGCGTACATCGGTGGCTGTCCTCAGCTGCGGCCAATCGCGAACTGCCCGAATCTTTGCTGGATCTACTGCTAACCCGGCTCCGCTGATGATGTGGCCTAGGAAGGCCACCTCCTTCCACCAGAACTGACACTTGCTGAATTTTGCATAAAGGCGATGCTGCCGCAACCTCTCCAAGGTCAGTGCCAGATGCCGAGTGTGCTCCTCCTCCGTCCTAGAGTAGATCAGGATGTCGTCTATGAATACTATGACGAACACATCCAAGTAGGCCTCGAAAACCCGGTTCATGAGACTCATGAACGCCGGCGGGGCATTCGTGAGCCCAAAGGGCATCACGGTGAACTCATACAGGCCATATCTGCTACTAAAGGCCGTCTTCGGGATATCCTCCTCCTGGATCCGCAGCTGGTAGTATCCTGATCTCAAGTCCAGCTTCGAGAAATAATGGGGCCCCTCCAGCTGGTCGAATAATTCGTCTATCCGTTGGAGCGGATAGGTATTCCGGACGGTCAGCCTGTTTAGTGCTCGATAATCGATGCACAGGCGGAGTGTCCCATCCTTTTTCTTCACGAATAGGACCGGTGCTCCCCATGGCGAGGAACTCGGTCTAACAAAACCTGCCTCAACTAATTCCTGCAACTGAGTCCGAAACTCTGCCAACTCCTTTGGGGCCATCCGATAAGGGGCCCTAGACGCCGGCTTGGCCCCCGGCACAAGCTGTATCTGAAAATCCTGCTCTCGGTGTGGAGGTAGTCCTGGTAGTTTCTCTGGAAAGATGTCAGCGAAATCTCGCACCACCGGGATGTCTGTCACCGACTCCTTAACTTCCGCCATCTCAAAAAGAATCTGATAGACCTCCTCTCCCTGCACATGGGCCTTAACGGCCTGTACCGAAGATAAGAGTATACGAGAGACAGGTCTTATACCTTCAATGGTAATGAAAGAGTCCCCGTGTCTCACGGTGATCCTCTTTGCCTGGCAGTCAATCTGGGCATAGTTCCAGTGCAGCCATACCATGCCCAGGATCAGGTCGTAGTCCGTCAGCTTCAAAATCGTCGCTGGAGCCTCGAACGCTTTTCCACCAATCTCCGCCTCCATATTGCAGTGATCCGCGGTAAGGAGCTCAGATCCATCCGATAGTCGCACCCTCATCCTCGAGCCTGTGAACCGCTCCACACCTTCAAGTCCTTCCACGAACGACTCCGACACAAAGGAGTGAGTAGCTCCAGTATCAAAAAGCGTGCGGGCAGGCTTGCCGCTGATGAAGACTATACCTGGGGTGATTAAATATCTCAGGGTTCTATAAAGAGTTTTCTTTCCTTGTTAATCTATCTAGTGTGGTTCTGAGTTTTAACAACTTAAAGGGAGATTCTATGAAAATAAAGAAACATTGCAGCGTACCTGCGATGACCTGCTCCGGATTTCGAGGCTGCGCAAGGTCCAAAGCATATACCTGCTCTCTTTCCTGTCTACGATCTCCCCACTGGTATCCACGACCACGGCCGCGTCCTCGGCCTCCGTAATGCTGAGCTGGTGGGCCGCCCTGATGCGCTGGAGGTGGTGCCCCCCTCATGGGGCAGTTCCTCCGAATGTGCCCAATCTGATGACAAAGAAAACACTCTAGCGGGGGATACGCCATTCCCTTGGGTCTCGGCATCTCCTGCATCCGAAGAGGGGGAGGGGCTAATACCACCTGTTCCCTCGGCTCCTGCCTCACGTCCTGACGAGGCTGGTCCTCTGTCCTCCTCCCCTCTGGTACAGCACCCCGCCGCTGGTCATTCCTACCTCTCCGTCCCTGATCCTCTGCTGGCCGCTTCCGGCCCCGGGTGGCGTGCCAATCTGCCTCAATCCTTTTGGCCATCTCCAAGATACGGGAGATGGGCCCGTCAGATACGAACAACAGAGACTCCCTCAAGTCCTCCCGCAGGCCCTTATAGAACCTCCTGATATACCCTGCCTCATCCAGCTGGTAGGAATCTGCGTATCGAGCCAGATGGTCAAACTCTCGATGGTACTCCACCACGGTCCGGGTACCCTGCTTCAGCTGTTAGAACCGCTCCTCCAAATCATCCCTAGCCGACTGCGGAATGAAATGCTCCAGCAGTGCGGCCCTGAACTCCTCCCAAGTAACCTCCGCAACCTCCCTATCAGCAAAGGTCGTGTCCAACAGCGTCTTCCACCACCTCTTTGCATGGGACTCCAGGCAGGAGACAACCAGAGCCACCCTCTCCTCCCTGGGACATCGTATCCCGGTCAGCATCTCGTACATGATATCTAGCCACTCTTCCATCCGAACAGCCGACTCTGTCCCCAAATAGGACGGGGGAGCCAGTCCTCGGAAGATGCTTAGCCAGTTGGCCCCCGGATTTGGCTGCGGGGCCGGAACCTGCTGGGCCCTGAAGGCCTCCAGAATGGCAGTCAGGGTCTATCCCATGTCTGACTGAAGGAAAGGAGTGGGGGCCGGTGGGGGTGGTGCAACATCCTGAGCCTGATGAACTCCACCTTGTGGCGTAGTCCGTGCTGGAGGCTGCGTAACAAAACACACACGCTGAGAAAACGTTCAAATATTACATAAAGGTGGACAATTTATATGTGATCCTCATATGGGCACACCACTGCTTCCGCTGCTTAGTTTGTCCCCAAACTAAACTCGAGCGGGGGGTGACCTAGGGTTTGTGGACTGCTACTTCCGTCTGATCGATGTTCGCTCTGATACCACTTGTAAGACCCCCCCCCCCTTTTTTTTTCTTTTTCAACAACCGGGGTCTTAGGCCCAAAATCGCCGCTTTGCGGTGACACCTTCACGTCCTGAAGGGTCATCACCACAAGGCGCCGATTCTGCCGGCCAATTTGATCACAAAAACGTAGCACAATTATAAGAAGTAAGAGCAATGCAGTCCACATTAATAAAATCACATATATATAATAAAGCTCCACGAAGGGAGTGTCCACATAAATCATCAAAGTACTAAAAATACGGGCTTATGCCCGGTACAAAATGTCCTCACTACAAGTCTCTCATGCGGAAGAGAAAACAGAAACTACTCAAGGTCGAGACTCACGGTCCCGGCTGTGTGAACTCCGGAGCTAGACTGCCCCATCTCTAGGCGCACCGATCTCTGGGGCTGCTCCTCCATGCTGGGCTCCACGATCCCCTAAATGATGCGGTTCGAAAACCTTTAGTCATAAAGACTAAGCTCTATCATCCCCTACCCCTTCCCCCATGGCTCCTAGGTACCGAGCGGGGAGGAAGAAAGGGAAGAACATGATGGTAGAGATAAATCAAGAAACAGGTGACTATGGACTTAATCTAGCAAGATGTATTCGGTGAGTAGTTAATATGATTGCTATAATAGGTCTAGCAGTAAGAAAAGCAATTATATGAATTTAAACCTTCACTTATGCGAGAACACATAAGCAAAAGGGATCTTTTACAAGGCTCCCATCGTATAGAGTGTCCCATACCACTTATACGTTGGGGTGTCGGTTATCAAACAGCAATGGTTGTTATATATTGAAATTAACCTTTGATTTATAAACTTGCCCACACAAGCTTATAGACCAAGGGGTCGTTTTGCAGGTCCTAATGTATAAGCGTCCCATACCACTTATACTTTAGGTGTCAGGGTTAAATGAATCGATTATGCTATGACATGCTAGTGGGTATGATGAAACATGCAAGTGCAACTCACACACCCGACTCTGTGCACACAGACCTTTAGTTCCCCCTTTCGGAGCCGTTACCTCCCAGGATACCTCCGTAGTGGCAGACGGAAGCGGTGGGTTGGGCCTCGCCCACCTCAAAACCAGTAAAAGCACCACTGGTCTGACCTATCGTACGCCTCAACGCTTGGTGCACTAAGCGGACGCCTGCGTACTCTTGCCGGCTGGCGCACCGGACTTCTGTTGGCTAAGTGCTAACCACCTCGCCGAGTCAACGATATCGGTGTCGGTGCAATCGAACTCCCCGATATCGAAAGACCCACCACCATAACTTTTCTTATTTTATGCACATGCAAGTTTAATCGTAAACACACAAAACCGAGCCGAAGCTCCCCGGTCCAAATGTCCGTCTCCAACCAACCGAGCCGAAGCTCCCCGGACCATCCTGTCTGTCTCCTAACCAACCGAGCCGAAGCTCCCCGGACCCAAACGTCCGTTCCCAAATCATCCGAGCCGAAGCTCTCATCAATCTTCCTGTGCCAACAGTGTTTGTGAAAAGTGCAATCCTAGTTACTAAGTTACTCTTGCCAGTTTATTATTACAGTTTACGTTAGCCCAGGACTGCCCCCGGTATACCCCGTGAAGGGCTCTCAAGGGGCACTAGGAACCAAGACGGCGGCATTACGGCCCGAAGTTCCCTTTCGCAAGGCACTTAATATTATTGGTTTATTTCCCTTAGCCCGTTCCCTTCTCACATTACGATAAACTATCCTAGGGTGATTTTAAAACCTTCCACTCTTCGGGGAAGACGATCTTTTGTCGAACCTGAGCACCTCTTAACTCTAGCTATCACCCCTACTCACTACTCTTTATATCTTCCTATAGTGATTTCCTCCACTATTGCCCACCCAAACAAAATGAGTTATTTAACTCCAATGTCTTCCTCAGATCATGTCTTATTTCAATTCACAATTGCTATATGCAGACCGACCTAGGCTACATGTCGAACCGGTTATGCAATGATCCATTACTCATCCAAATGCCCTAAATTATTTACTGGAGCCGTACCATGATATAAATGACCTAAGTCCAGAAAATGGAAATTTTCCTAATTTATTTGGCATATAATTAAATTCCTCGAAAATCCTAAGGGCTATCGGTTTGAACATGAACTACCCTAATTATTCATGCAAGATGTCCAGCAAATTTATGATAAATAGTAGGTTATCTCAGAAGGTTAAATCCTAAGTATCATAATTTTTCTATCATCAAAATGGTATGAAAGCTATTTTAGAAATAATCTCTAACTTCTATTGTTTATGAAGCAAGTACAGAAAATATTCTTCCAAAAATTATAAATAATTCATGACATGCAGATAAAGGCCTAAAATTAGTACTGGCCAAGTTTCATAATTTTCCAGCAAGTATTTTACCCATAATTAATTTTTAAACATAAAAGCCCTTTCTATCATCTGTGAATAAGGTACTAGATTTACTCAACATAAAATTCTATAAAAATCCAGGGATCATTGTGCTACTAATCAAGATCTAAATCCAGAATTTCAACTGATTATAATTTATTTAAAACCTCCAAATAATTGAAACAATAAATCGGGCAATTATTCCTTTAACACATGAAGTATACCATTTATTAATCATAAAATTCCAGAAGATTTACTTTAAGTCTAAAACATCCTAAAACTCCCTCCTCCCGAGTTTCACAATTTTTGGATTAGATTTAGTGCTTAAAATAACTAAATTACATTTTTATCCTAATCCGACATCTCAACTTTCGAGGTACCTAACTATCTCCAATTCCTTCACTATTTCAACCAGAGGGTTTTCATCATATCATCCCCCTTTCCTCCAAATTTCAAGGGCATACAAGAGCTTTTTCTCCTATGTCCTTCACAAACCTCAAACTCCCACCCGTTGGATTTAAGCCAATCTCTTAGGGTAAAATCCACCCTAAGCCACACCATGTTACCCAAGAGGGTAGACATAGACTCAACAAATCAGTGGCCAACAACTTCAGCCTCTTTTGAGGAGATTTGTCCACTCCATCTCCAATCGTACTTTTCCCCAAGTACCCCTCACCAAGACCTATCTAGGACTTGATACTTCCCTATTCAGAACTCGACCAATCGAGTTGAAATTTTGTACAGATCTTAATATTGATGCCAGGGACCACCACCCAAAATTTGGGGGAGTTTGGACTTAATTTCATCTCCTAATTAATTTTATATTGTTTATTAAATTTTTACAAAAACTTTAGGCAAAAGTTCTCCAAAAATTCTCATTTTTGGACAGCCTATCGATATACATATTATAGACCTCCAGTCCAAATTTCAAGTCATTTGGACATGTTAAGAACCGTGGGCAACCATTTTAATTTCTGGTTAGCCTAGGTTTTGATGCCACCAAAATGAGTGCTGTGTTCAAACCACTCACCCAAATTGAATAAAATCAATTTTAAATTAAAGTAGACCCCGAGGGCTACAACTTTTGTGTCTGGTCATTTTTCCTAAAACGGCCTCTACGTGCCTCGTTTCGCAGCCTCAACATATATCCAAATAATCTATTTTTTTTCCATATGTAATATATAATAATCTTTATATTATAAAATTATTTCTACTGTTCATCTTCTACATGAACCCGAAAACCAGACACAGAAAAATCATTTTTCCTGTAAGCATTCCGTGATCCGTCGTCGGCCGTTCGGTCACTTCCCTGGCCAGCCACCACCACCACCACCTCCGTTGAGGCGATGGCTATCGGTCGGCGGTGGTTTGGCCGCCGGAGGTGGCGGTTTCCGGCAAACTCAAAATAACTTTTTCATGGTTTTTCCATGAAAATGAGAGACAGGTCCGGCTCCGTTGAGCGCGAACCACCTTTCTAAGAATCCTAAGATCTCCCCATGAAAGAGAAGGAGCAGAGGAGGACCTTGTTCGCGGTTTGAAGGCGAGAAGAACGTCGGGGTGCCATGGCGCGGTGGTGGCGTTTGCTGAACTTCTCCTACAGCAAGAACAAAGGTCAGATCCGATTACTTGAGCGTGTAACCTTCTCCTCTTGCCCAGGTGGGCTTTTATAAATCAGGAAGTGGGAAGGTGAATGGGTAAAACCATTATGGCCATGAAGTTTCCCCCCCCCTTAACGTTTCGGTTACAGTGAAGGGATAAGAAACGGTGGAAACTGAACAGGTGTGTCCAGCTGGCGGTTTTCTATTGGACCACCTTTTCCTCATTTATTATATAATTATAGAAGGAAAACGGCCGGAAGTTACTCCTGGTGTAACATCCCACACCAGCATTTATTACCACGCGTGTTGGAATAATTTTGGGCCTGAACCGTCGTTTCGGCCAATGTCACGGGCGTGACACATAGGTCACGGGCGTGACAGGCCCGGATATCCAATTCTGGGTTCAACGATCGTCGAACTGAGATCGACGATCGTCGATGAATGGTCACGGGCGTGACACCTTGGGTCACGGGCGTGACAGTCCCAAACGGCAGATTTTGGGTCGACGATCATCGAATTGAGATCGACGATCGTCGAAGGCTGGTCACGCCCTAGGTCACGGGCGTGTCCTCTAGGTCACGGGCGTGACATGCCCGAACGGCAAATTTCGAGGTCGACGATCGTCGAATTGAGATCGACGATCGTCGAAGGATGGTCACGCCCTAGGTCACGGGCGTGACAATCATGTCACGGGCGTGACATTCCCGGGCCGCAAGGTCGGCGATCGTCTCACGGCGATCGACGATCGTCGATGGGGTCACGCCCATAGTCACGGGCGTGACACCTTGGTCACGGGCGTGACATGCCCAGACAACACGTTCGACGATCGTCTCGTGGAGATCGACGATCGTCGAAGTAGTCACGTCGAAGTCACGGGCGTGACGGGTCGGTCACGGGCGTGACCAACCCTTGACCCGAAAACTCGGTCGATTTATTTTCACTTTTTGTGCTCCCTGGGGTTCTGACTCGACCAACCGACTCCTAGGGGTCTAGCCGGAAATGGGATGTTACACTCAGTCTCCTCTAAGACCTACCCGAGGCACAAAGCCCTACCACTCAGAGCCAGCAAAGCTCCTACAGCTCAGTGATCCACAGACTACCTACCTCAGACTTATCACGAAGTCCTATAACTCTGGCTAGGAGGATAGCCCCACCACTCAGAGAGAATGACTCTCCTACCTCAGGCCAAATGCCCTACAACTCAGATCCAAACCTGGATCCTACATAAGATTAACAACTTGAATCCTACCACTCAGATCTAGTTAAAGATACTACACTAATTCTTTATAAGAGTAGGCTTACACTCAGATCAATAAGATCTTACAGAAGAAATAGAGGAGTGTTGAAGATGTCTAGGCACCAAAGAAGTACTCTCTGTGTCTTCCTCCTCCTTGTATAGAGATAGCTTAGTCCAATCTTCTTCACAGTTCCAGGAAAAGTTCTTTAGGAATGGTGAGCTAGAGTTGTGAAGTTACTGTAGTTAGGGCTTACCTTGCTGCTTCTTCTTCTTCAAAGAAATTATTTTGAACTTGTTGTTGAAGATCAACGGCTAACTTGTTGCTCTTTTAGATCAGTGATTTGAACAGCTTCTCAAAACTCCGCAACAATGTTGAGAGGAGGAAGATGAAGTTCATTTCTCTTTCCAAAAGTTCCAGAAGAGTCTTTCTTCTCGCTAATCTTTTCTTTTTCTATCCTGCCGTCCAACGACACTTTGTGCATTAGGACCACCAGTAGTTGGTAGTGGTAACCTTGATTTTGAATTAAATGTATAACAAAGGGCAAGCAGCGCCATTTGTCATATACTGTAGAGTTCCTGTAACATTTTATTTTCTACTGACGTCAATACCTATGGACTCAGTCAAATTCAGAAAATTCACCATAGGCATTGAGTGAAGGCTTGTCAATCAATGCTAAAACACTTAGTTATATTATCTGCAACACCAGGCATTGAGTGATAATTCATCACTCAATGAATACAGATATTTGCAGTCTTAACTGATTAGGCATTGAGTGAGCCTTCCTCACTCAACGCTTCTGGACTTATCTTATTTTCCTATATATGAAGGCGTCAAGTGAAGCTTCTACACTCAACACATTCTGCCTTTGCCACCATATTGATGATGCTTTGAGTGAACAACCTTCACTCAACGCTTTTGTACTTTGTTGAATTGCTGTTGAGCTGGAATTGAGTGAACTCCCTTCACTCAGTGCATCTAGACTTAGACGTATTTTTTGTCTATATCTTGTTTGGCTTTGACATCATGAGCTACACTCAATGCTTTTATTATTTGGCGTCGAGTGAGATGACCCCACTCGACGCATCTGGACTTAGTTGAATTTCTGCTCTGATTCTAAGAAGCTTCAACTTTGTGGTCTTGACTCAATGCTTTTAGCTTTGGGCGTTGAGTGAACTCCCTTCACCCAATGCTTTTGGACTTAACCAAAATTCTTGGCAGCTTCTCTCTGCAATTTTGACTGCCTGAGCTTTAATCAATGCTACTGTCTCAGGGCGTTAGGTGAACTTCCTTCACTCAACGCTTCATCACTTAACTAGATTTGTGCCTTGGCAATGATGAGGCTTTGACTGTCTAGTCTTTACTCAACGCTTTTGGCTATCTAGCATTGAGTGAACTATTTTAACTCAGCGCCTATGGGCTCAGAAAAATTTCTGTCTTGTTAGCATTCTTATATGCGTCCACCTGTCATTGTTACTTAGACAACTTGTCTAACCTACAAACATAAAACTTAAGGTATGCATCAAATACAAACATGTGTATGCCATTGTCCTGTATATCTTCTTCAAATCTGGGATATTGTGACCAATGGACCCAACAATCTCCCCCTATTTGAAGAAGTCAAAACCATAGATAATGACATACACCTACACATAAACAACATATTAAATATTTCAGAAGACAAAAATAATGATAGCACATCTAAACATATGATTTTCATTAATTAGAAGGAATGTTTGATTTTAAAATGTTCATAAGACAAAATACAATTCCTATAACTCTCAAGACAAACAGGAAACACTTTTATGTTTCAGGCTCTCTTATTATTATGCCCCTGCTTGGCTTCTTGGCTTATTTCTCTGATTTCTCTTCTGCCTTATTTTACTTCTGTCTCTCGAACTAGTTGTATGGCTTTGGGAAGTATTTGACAGGCTCTACAACATCTGGTGGCAAAGTGCCTAACCATTTGTCCTTTTTGATCTTCTTTCTATCCTTTTCTTTCTTTTTAAACTTTGCCCACTCTAGGGAGTTTTTTATCTTTACCCTTTCAGTTTTCTTGTTTTTGACAAGATCCCAGGCAATTAGAATGATGGTCCTTGATTGAGGACTCCACTATTAAAAATCAAGTCTTGACTCCAACTCTTCCCCGTATCTCTTTTTTCTCATCCTGGAAGCATCCTCTTCCTCATCAACAGATTTTCCTTTGGACCTTATTACTTGGTCAACTGTAGGGTTGAATGTTGGAATTGTAGGAATGTAAGCAGCTATAGAAGATTCACCCCCCCCCCTTGTGCACCTTCTTGCAAGTACTGAGCATTATCCTGATAAAAAATACCATGTTCTACATTCTGATCATAGTATTATCCATCATACAGATTCCCATATTGACAACATATAGATTCTCAGGTATAGGAGAAGTTTCAATGTTTTCATAAGATAATGTCTCAAGACCCATTGAGCCTCTAAAAACATTAGTTGTCCAAACTGCTTTTTTTATATTACCCTTTATTACAGCCTTCTTCCCCTTTTTGACTTCTTTATAAATATTTTTAGTCAGGGAGGATGATGGACGCGAAGCCGACTCTTATTTAGGTGGTTGGTTCGATTGGTCGAACGTACCGAACTGCTAAAAAGCGAGTTTTTAACGAAAGGAGGCAAGTGCACCTATCGTATGTAGTACCTAATATTCGGTGGGAATATCAAGGTCATATTGTTCTCGGGGTCGGGTTGATTATTTTTACTCTTTCCGGAGTAACTGTTATTTTACCAAAAATATGGTGGGGATTTTAATTAACTAAGGTGGATAAAATAAAAGAACAAAAATGAGTTAGGAAATTCGATGAAGGGTTAACGCTCGACATCAAATCAGATTAAGACTAAAACGACTCTTAATAATTAGAGAACCAAAATTTCAAATTAATTAAAGGAAACTTGGTCGTGGAGGTTCCACAAATATGAGCTCACCTAGCTATAGGGATATCGCTCACCAGAACATTAAGACTATTTGACTGAACTCTCGTCCGATGAAGGATTCCTCTTAATGCCCGCTTTACGCTAAGAACCCCGCTATTGGGTGGAAAACCCAATCTGGAAGATTTACGCTTCTCCTCTCTCGAGGGTATGCACACTACTCTTTTTACCCAAAGGGTGATCAGTCCATACGCACGGCCTCTCGGCTAGCTAGCGTATGGATAACGGAAATAGAGCCCACACATCGATATGTGGTTCTACGTATCGTATACCCAGGGCAAACCTTAAGCCCTTTAATTAAAGTGATAAAAAGATCATTTAATTATTTAGAGTGATTTCATATGTCCCAATGCTCTTCAATGCCGAGGGCTAAGAGAGATTAGCCACTCATCGGTATGGGGAATTCTTATGATTTTAATGGGGGGTGAGTTCGAGACTAAGCACTAATGGGTTACAAAAAAGGGATAGAAAAGAACACAACGTTAGAAATAATGAAACTAACTAAAACAAGAACTCACACCTTTCTAAATCATAAAATAAAAAGCCAAGTTACCAAAAAAAATTACAAGTCCTACTTGAATGAGTAGGCGGAAATAAATGCATTATAAGTTCTACTCAAACGAGTAGGTGGGAAATGACAAGTCCTACTCAAACGAGTAGGCGGTAAATGACAAGTCCTACTCAAATGAGTAGGCGGGAAATGACAAGTCCTACTCAAACGAGTAGGCGGGAAATGACTAGTCCTACTCAAACATGTAGGCGGCAAATGAAAGCGAGTCCTACTTGAATGAGTAGGCGGGAAGTAAATGCGTACACTCACACACTCTACATAATTGAGAGAAAGTAATGAAAATTATCTCAGACACTCACACACTCTACATAATTGAGAAAGCGATAAAAGAAAGCAAGAAAAATTATCTCTTACACTCACACACACACAACAAAAAGAGAAAGAAAACAAACTTATCTTAAAAATTAAAATAACAACTTTTTCATTGTTATAATTTTATAAAAGTGTTTAAAAAGTGGAAATAAAAGTTGAAAAGAACAAAAGTTTTAGAAAAATAAAAAGACTAAGTAAAAAATGAAGGTAGAAAGCCACTTTGAAAACACTTGTATAAAATCATAAAAATGAAATTAAAGTACTAAAAAAACTAAACTTAAACAATCCTAAGGGACAAGGAAATAAAAGTTATCATAACAACTGTAACTATAAAAGTAAACCTAGAACAAAAGCTAAGCAAAACAAAACTATGAAAACATAAAAACATAAAGTTAAACTCATACACACACACACACACACACACACACACACACACACACACACTTTTTAAGAAAAGACCAAAAACAAAGGATAAAAAGAGAACAAAAGTGGGGCACTCACATCCATTTCAAGACAACATAAGCAGAGAAAATCTAACATATTTTTTTTAAGGAAAAAGCTGATTACAAAGCTAAAACAAACATAAAAGAGAGGGAGAGAAAATTCTCCTTACATAACAAGAAGTGCACCCAAGCAGCCCACAAATAATAAAATTGGCCAATAAGTTTGAAACCTTGGACCTTATAGAGAAGTTCTATTTATAAGCAAAAAATCAGAGGTGACACGCCCTGGTCAAGGGCGTGATAGGTGGGGGGAGGGGCGTTTCATGCTGGCTTGCTGAAGACGGCAAAATTTTGGTGACTGGTTGATTTCCAGAAGCTTCTGGATCGGGACACGTGTTGGTCACGAGCGTGATAGGGATGTCACAAGCGTGTCAGTAAGGTATGCCTGGTGAAGGTGTTGAGCTGGGTTCGATGAACGTCGAACTGGGTTCGACGAACGTCGATCGGCATTGACACGGGCGTGTTAAATTTGTCACGGGTGTAACATGCAAAGCGTAGAGTGTTGCGACGTCGAGTGGTTGTTGGCTTCATTTTGTCGAGCGTAATTTGGAAGTATTTTGTCGAGTGCTGCTGGGTTGGACGAACATCGATCAGGAAATTTGAGGCAGTCACGGGCGTGTTCCAGAATTGATACGGGCGTGTTCTAGAAGGTTTATCTCATGAAGGCATCAAGTTGTTTCCACGCCGGCGACGTCTTTCCTGGGACAGGTGGATTGGTCACGAGCGTGTAGCATATTTACATGGCCGTGACCGGCAGTTTTATGAACATCGAATGTCGAACTTCGGGCTAGAGGCGTCAAGTGTAAAGACAGGATTGACACGGGCATATCGAATTGGGACACGGGCGTGTACTTTGGTTTTTAGACAGTTTTCTGCAAAATTCAAAAAAATAAATGAAGGCTATGTTAGAAGATATATAAAAAAGGAGTATTTTATTAAAGAAAAGTAACTAAAAAAAAGAAAAATAAACTAAAACGACTTAATTAACGTACGTAAAAATATATAAATTTACAACTTTTCAAATACCCCCATACTTAAGTTTTTGCTAATCTAGAGCAAAAGTTGGAGATTAACTTATATGGAATTAAAAAATCCTAAATTTAGCTACTGCTTAAATTAATTAAAAGAGAGATCTAAATAAACATACGGGGCATAAGTGTTAAGTCCTAAAATTATGAACATGATTTAAATAAAGAAAAAGTTTGGCCAAAAGACTTCTTGATGTAATCAAACAGACGCAAAATTTTGTAATCGTTAACTTAACAAAAATATTTTTGAATTATAGAAACTTTAACTTGTGGGAGTTTTACGGGAAATATTGCAATTTAAAAATTATGCTCTCAAAATGATTTTAAATTAAGTCTAGAATCATTGAAATTGGCTAGGGGGTATTTTGGTTTATAAAGAGGGCTTAGATTTAGAGGTGAGGTAATTTTTTCTCAAATCTCTAATATTTTTTTTTTGTATTTGGATGTTTTTAGGAATATGAAATCTTATTTTCCTTAACATATAAATTTTTGGAACAACTTCAAATTAATCCAATGTATATGTATAGGAGTAATGAATTTTATCCTCTTACTCCGTAACATATAATCTTTTTAAATATTGGATGCCTATGTTTACGGAATGAAATCTTCTTCCCATTGACATAGGTTCTTTTAGGAGTAAAATTTTGTTAACATATCAAGTAAGGCATGATAAATATGGGGAAAAATGGTTTTCAAAAAAAAAACTAGATTTTAATAAAAAGGTTTGAGAGCAACCTTTATAAATTGAATGTTCCTGTGTTTCAGAAAGCTAGAAGTAAACATAATTGAATCCTATAGTTGTTTATTTCTAACATAATACACGTGCTCTATTTATGATAAATTAGAAGTAGTGTCGAAAATGAGTCTCCTATCTTAAGAACAAAGTATAATAAATTCTTTAAAACTTAACCCCAGATATTTAAATCTATCAATCTATAATTAATAAACGAATAGTAAAAAAGAATTAATGAAATTCACTTATAAATAAACTTGGAACAATATTTTTGGAGAGCAAAAAGGGTTAAGAATGGAATATTTGATTTATTTGTTTTATTATTTTTTTTGGATTTTTAAAGGTATCATCTTTTTTTGTGTTTTTAATTTATTTCTTTAATATATACATAAAAAATGCGAAAAAGATATATGTATTTTTTTATATTTTATGTTTGTTTTATAAATTTTTTTGTATTTTTGAGATTTTTAAGCAAATATTTACAAGAGAGGAAAAGAGAAAAGTTTTTTTTAAAAAGAGGAGGAAGAAAGGAAGAGGGGAGAGAAAAAAGAATGTTTAAAAAAATATTTATAAAAAATATGTACATAAAATATTTATAAAGAAAAATATTTAAAAAGTAAATCTAAATATATATTTTTTGTTGAATATTTTTGTTTTGTAATTTTTTATATATTTTTGATGGAATTATTTTTTGAGTTTTCATTTTATTATTTTTTTGTTTATTTTTGTATTTATTTTTTTAAAAAAATTTTAAGTGCATAAAATGGGAGTGTAGAAAGGAAAGCACGATCTCAATGTTGCAATATAAGTTTGTGGAACAAAAATGAAATGAAATGTAATTTGTACAAAAAATAAAACGGGAGGGTAGGAAATTCCCTTGAACGTGTTCGGGGAGGCCCATTCAAAAACCCTGCATTATTAGAACAAGTAGGAAACAAAATAAGGAAAGAGTGAAAAATGTAGACGTGGAGTGCCTCCCAGGAGCGCTTTGTTTATAGTCGTGTAGCTTGACCATTATGGCGGGGTTATAATGTTGAGGAAAGTTATAGTTTCGTTAAAACCGATCACTAGATCGCCCGCTATGTATGACTTTAACCGATGACCGTTTACTTTAAACAAACCTTTTTTTGGGTGGGATATGAGTACGGTCTCATATGGCTAAACCTCTTCAACTTTGAAGTGGCCAGACCATCGTAATTTTAGCTTACCTGAAAAAAGTCTAACACGTGAATTATAAAGAAGGAGAAGATCGCCCAAAAAATTTTTTTTGGGGACTTGGTTTTTCGATCGTGATAGAACTTAGAACACTCCTTATAGAACTTATTTCTCTCGTAAGCGTTTGCACGCCATTCATCGAGCTCGTTTTGTTGCAGTTTTCTATTTTGAGCGGCTAAGTTAGCGTCGGGGTTTACGAGCTTTAGAGCCCAAAGAGCACGATGCTCTAGTTCTACGTGGAGATGGCACGCTTTGCCATAGACTAATCGAAATGGCGTATAATCAATTGCAGTTTTGTTTGCCGTCTGATACACCCAAAACACATTGTCGAGTTTGACGGACCAATCCTTCATATTAAGTGAAACGGTTTTTTATAATATATGCTTAATCTCTCGATTTATTACCTCGACTTGGCCACTTGTTTCTGGGTGGTAGGGGTGGAATGTTTGTGTGTAACTCCGTATTTAGCTAACGTCTTAGCCATTTGGGCATTACAGAAATGCGTTCCGCTATCGCTCATAATAGCCTGAGGTGTGCCGAAGAGAGAAAATAATTTTTTAAGAAAGGTAACGATGGATCGCGCATCGTTGGAGGCGAGAGATTTCCTTCCGCCCACGTTGATACGTAGTCGACCGCCACTAAAATATAAATACTTTTAAAAGAAGGAGGTAGGGGGCCGACAAAATCGATGCCCCATAAATTGAAGATTTCGCACTCTAAAAATAATTTTGGGGGCATCTAGTCGCAACAAGAGATGTTACCCGACCGCTGACAGTTATCGCATGAGCGCACATAATTGCGAGCATCTTTAAAGAGAGTGGGCCAAAAGAAGCCCGCCTCTAGCGCCTTCCGCGCGGTCCGGTTAGCTTGATAATGCCCATCAGCCTACCCTCGTGGAAGTGCCAAAGTATTTATGCGCACTCCACACCCGCGACGCATCTTCGAACCTCCTGGTCTGCGCAGATACAAAAAAGAAAAGGGTCCTCCCAAAAGAAATTTTTCAAGTCAGAAAAGAATTTCTTCTTTTACTGGCTTGAAAAGTCTTTTGGAAGCACCCGCGTAACTAAGTAGTTATCATAATCTACAAACCAAGGCGAGGAAGACGAGATAGTATTAAATGCTAGGAGGCATTCCACGGGGAATCTGACATTTATGTCAGATTCGACGAGCGCTTCCGCACACGGATTTTTTGAACGGGAGAGGTGATCGGCGGCTAAATTTTCTGCGCCCTTCTTATCCCGAATCTCCAAATAAAATTCTTAAAGGAGGAGAACCCATCTAAGAAGGCAGGGCTTGGCGTCCGTTTTGGCTAGTAAATATTTTTGGGTGGAGTGGTCGGTGAATACGATAACTTTAGTTAGCGTTATATACGAGCGAAACTTTTCAAATACGAAAATGACAGTTAAAAGTTGCTTTTCCAACGTTGTGTAATTTACTTGTGCGGAAGTGAGTGTCTTGCTAGCATAATAAATTGGATGAAAGTATTTGTTTACGGGATGGCCAAGGACGGCACCAAAGGCAATATCACTAGCATCGCACATAATCTCGAACGGAAGGGACCAATTGGGCGCCACTAAAATGGGTGAGTTGATAAGTTTTTGTTTTATAAAATTAAATGCATACTCGCATTCGCTACTAAAGATAAAACTACATTCCTTTTTCAGGAGGCGAGTAAGCGGCTTTGAAATTTTTGAAAAATCTTGAATAAATCGTTTATAAAAGCCCGCATATCCTAAGAAACTCCTAATGGATTTAACGTTAGTTGGCGGTGGAAGTTTCTATAATTTCTACCTTGGCCTTACCTTCAACCATCCCCTGAATCGAAATCGTATGGCTGAGAACCAAACCTTCTCGAACCAGGAAGTTACACTTTTTCCAATTTAGAATGAGATGCGTGTCCTCGCATCGCTGGAGGACACGATCTAGATTACTAAGACAAGCAGGGAAAGATCTTCCGAATACAGAGAAGTCATCCATAAAGACTTCCATGATATCTCCTACCAGCTCGCCAAAGATTGCTAGCATACATCTTTGTAATATAGCTGGCGCATTGTAGAGGACAAATGGCATTCTTCGGTAGGCGAAGGTTCCAAATGGGCCGGTAAATGTTGTTTTCTCTTGGTCATCAGGGGAAATGGGGATTAGTAAAAACCCCGATAAACCATCAAGAAAACAAAAATACGAATGAACAAACAAACGATCCAGAATTTGGTCTAAAAATGGTAGTGGAATATGGTCCTTAAGGGTGGCATCATTAAGTTTCCTATAATCGATGCACACCCGCCAACCTATAACAGTATGAGTTCATTGTGCTCATTTTCCACTACGGTTAGACCGCCTTTCTTGGGAACAAAATGAACGGGACTAACCGAAGCACTATCTAAAATGGGATAAATAATCCCTGCATCTAATAATTTAATTATTTTAGCTTTAATGACGTCTTTCATGTTTGGGTTAAGACGTCGCTGCGACTGAATGGTTTTGTTGTAATTATCGCTAAGGAAGATCTTATGAGTGCAAAAAGAGGGGTTAATCCAATTAAGGTCGGAAATTTGCCATGCAATTGCATGGCGATGTTTAAGTAAAACTTCCAATAAATCTGAGGTCTCCGAATCACTCAAATGCGAAGAAATGATAACGAGAAGGGTATTATTTTTTTCCCAAAAAAGCGTATTTGAGAGATTCGGGTAGGGGTTTGAGGTCTAGGATGGGCGGTTCTTCTAGCGAGGTTTTGATTCTAATGTCTTTCGAACCAATTGGTTCGAAATGCAAACCTATAGTTTTATCCTCTTTGCAATTAAAAGTTTCGAGCGCAAAAATATCGTCGTTAAGAAAAATTGACTCGAAAACGGGAGAAGAACGATCTCCGAAAAAAGTATCTAAATTATAATAGAAATCATCGGTCGATGATTAGTTCTCCATCGAGGGATTAATAGAGAACGTAACCTCATCATCTCCCACCCGAAGGAGGAGACGATCGTTACTCACATCAATTAATGCGTGGGAGGTGGCGAGAAAAGGGCGACCGAGTATAATTGGTACATCGATGTCCTCCTCGATGTCTAAGATGACGAAGTCTTCAAGGAAGATATACTTGTCAACTCGACAAGGACGTCCTCCACTACCCCAACGGGAAACTTAACTGAGCGAACCGCTAATTAAATACACATATTAGTAGGGGCCGGAGTGCCAAAACCCAGTTTTTGAAAGAGCAAGAACGACATCAAATTAATGCTCGCGCCTAAATCTGCTAGAGTGTATTTCACAAATATATTGCCAAAAAGGCACGGGATAGAAAACCGTCCCAGGTCGTTTTGTTTTGGGGGAATTTTATTAGTAAGAGCCGTTGAGCAGTCTGCATTGAGAAAGATATGCAAAATATTTTCTAGTTTTTGTTTATTAAAAAGAAGTTCTTTCAAATATTTCGCATATTTAGGCATCTGCGAGATCGCCTCATAGAATGGAACCTTAATAAGAATTTGTTTCAATAGTAAATAAATTTTTTGTATTACGCATCCTTATGCTCACTATCTGACTTATGTGGATGTGGCATGGCCTTGTTTAAATTTTTTTCGTTTAAAATCGTTAAAGGAGGTGTAATCGAAGAAGGGGGAAGAGGGGTCGGAGGAGAAATATATACCTGCGGATCGATCCATTTTGGTTCAACCACCTCCTTACCGCTATAGAGGGTTATAACATTGGTGTTCTCCCGAGGGTTGGGCTCTGTGTTCCCGGGCAGTGCCCCGAGTGTACGCTCGGACATCATTCTCGCCAACTATCCAACCTTTTGTTCAAGATTTTTTAGCAATCCGGTGATGTTCCGGATATTTAACTCGTTGGACGCTACGTATTTATAAAACATTTTCTCAACTGGAGAAGGTTTCGCAAGAGGAGGCGGGAAAAATGTGGGCACAAAGGAATTAGGGGGGCGTTGCGCATTGTTCGCATTGCTCCAAGAGAAATTGGGGTGATTCCACAAACTCAGATTATAGTTATTACTATAAGGGTTTTGTTGGGGTTGAAGGAAGGACGACCCAATTTCCCATGAAGTCTACGAACTCTTCGGCCACACATACGTTGTGGGGAATAAAACAGGGTGGAGTGGAGGAGGAATTAGTCATCTCCGCCACCTGCTGTGCTAACCTTTCAACTTGAAGGGTTAATAGAGCAGTGGCATCCACTTCAAAAAGGCAGGCCACCTGCTTGGCGCGTCGCCGCAGGACATTCCATTGGTAGTCGTTTATATCTAGCTCTTCAATAAGAGCTTGGGGAGCCTCGGGGGTTTTATTATTTAAAGTGCCCCCGGCAGCCGCGTCAATCATTTGACGCGTCTGATAGTTAAGCCCATTGTAAAAGATCTGGACCTGCAGCTGTAACACCCCGAAACTAAAAAGAGGGATGGGTGACGTTTTATGCCAAGTCTGGGACTTGGAGCAGGTGTCACGGGCATGTCACAAGCGTGACACGGGCATGACACGGGCGTGTCACGGGCGTGTTCGGCCACGGGTCATGTGGTCGACGTTTTGATGATCGACGATTGTCGAGTTGAGGCACACTGCCTGGGACACAGGCGTGTCCCAGGGCGTGTCATGCTAGGGAGTTTTCTGAGTCATGTATACGGGCCATGACATGGGCACAGACACAGGCGAGTTACATGTAACACGAGCATGTCGGGTGTCGTGTCGCAGGCCATGTCCTCCTCGGGAAACAAGTGTTTGTAGTTGCACACGGGGCGTGACACGGGCCGTGATACGGCCGTGTCGCATGAGACACGGGCATGTCGGAGGCTGTGTCGAATGCCGTGTGCTAGTTATCGCGTCGGTCGAGACAACAAATGGGTGACACAGCCATGCATACGGCCGTGTTGCAACCCGTGTTCGGCCCAGATTTTGTATTTTTGGCCCCGATCGTGGCCGTTCATTTTCTTATGTTGGGATCTGACGGTGGGGAGTTGGTGCTGGCAGTTTAAACCCAAAAATAGGGTTTAGAAGCCCTCATTTCACTTGGGTTCATCTCTCTATAAGTTCTAGAGAGAAGGGAGAGCAAGGAGGAGGAAGAAGGCCAAGATCCAGTCACCGGCGGAGCTTCGGAGCTCCAAATCGTGAGCCGTCTTCGGATTCGCGGAGGCAAGGAGATTGCGGTGCTTTTCATCTGCGTAGATTTAAATGGCACTGAGGAAAAACGCAAGGGTAACGATTCTCATCCTATGACATGTGAAGCCCTTTTTTCCTTTGCATAGGAAGCCCTCTCTCGCGAGTGAGCGAAGAGTTGAGGCGTTCCTTGGGGTAGATATGTAAAGTCCCCCTTGTGTAGAGTACGTATGCGTAAACGGACATAGGCATTGTGTGTGAAGCCTATCCGGACAAGTTTGTCTGGATCAATGATGTTGCATTGCATTTGAACCGGGGAAGACTCCGGGTGTTTGGGCGTTTTCGGGTTTTCTATGTTGTAGATTGTAACAGGGAGCCTTAGAGATTAAATCCAAGGTGCACCTGGAAAACTGGGCAAAAGCGTGCTTTGCCAACATGGTGGCCGGGGAGCCAACGTGAACATAACCGGGTTATGAGATTATTGTGGTGAAAACGGGACTCGGTGAGTCTTGACCTACGCAAATGGTTAAAATTGCCGTTGCGGTTTCAGCACAGGTCAGGAGGAACCGTGCCCGAACTATGTCGTTCGGTGAAACCGTTGGAATGGATGAGGGTCTTAGGCGGTCTATGGCTTAAATTGTCGTGACCAAGGCCAGGAAGGAAAAATGCTCAAATGGTTGGCCGTCCAAGGGGCGGTGGTGGAATGAGAACGTCTATGGCTTGAATTGACGTGACGTTGGCCGGTCCGCCGTGAATGTGCCCTGAGTGCACGGGGTGTGTGGCCGTGCGAGCCTACGCCAGTGATGAAGTGTGTTTACACTATTTTGATGTTATACTAATAAAGTGCAAGGAAAGAGCATCGCCGCCCTGATTTTTGGGGCGGATCGTTATAATTTGGTCAGCATAGCTGACCGTTATTTTGTTTACCACCTAGCGGTGGATTATGGCTTGCAGGTGCTGCGGAGCCGAGCGGGAAATAGCGGGCTAAAGCCCATGATGCTGTTCCGGCCCTCGAAGGCCAAACTTTTTATGTTTTCCATTTATCTCATGTATGGCCGGCCTGCGTGCCGAGGTTTCAAAGACATGTTTTATTAAGCAAACATTGTAAGGCCTTAAGGCCAGTTGTTGTTTTGTGTATTCAACATTCCTATGTTTTGGTTCAGTGGACATTCATGTTAGCAAGGTTCTTAACTGTGCAACTTAATAATTGCTTCCGCTAGGTGCTGTGTAGGACGTTGTGATTGGTTAAATGGTTTCAACGCGTAACCAACCGGTCTGTCCGTAGTATATGGCATCGGGCCCCGGCCGGACCTACTGCTATATGCCATGTGACGGATAGGGGTGTTACAAATTTGTATCAGACTACTGGTTTCGGTCAAGCTTAAATGAATTCGGGGACGAATTCACTTTAAGGGGTGGTGAGCACATGTGTGTGTGTCATCGTTATAACATGAAAAGAACCCATCAATGTCCACTTAGGAATGAAAATTCACGTGTTTGTGGAACCTGCGTGTTCCTATAATTATTGTTTGCAACTTTGTTTGGTCACTTATCGGTGTTTTGCACGATTATAGGTGACCAGGAGTGGTGCTGGACCGTCCGAACGACCAGGTTCTGAGGCAAGCAGTCCACCAAGCGATGTGCATGCACACCTCCGTCTGCCGAGACCATTAGATTGGTGGCAGAAGCTGTCTTTGCTATGATTAATGCGCAACCTGCAAGGCATGTGCAACAGCCTGCTCCTGCGGTGGAGCAAGTGTCGCTCCAAGCGGCGGAGCCTAGAAGGGTGGAACAGGTGGCGGTGGAGCCGGAGTTGCCTCGGAGAGAAACTGAGAGACAGCTTGAGAATGTGATGGGCTTCCACCCACCAGTGTTCTCGGGAACGGGAACCCCGACCCAGGCCGAAGATTGACTCTCAAGAGTCAATAGGGTGATAACAGCAACAAAAACAGAAGAGTGGCAGAAGACCACGATTGAAACATTCTTGTTGGACGGGGACTCGAGGCTATGGTAAGAAGGGCTGGAGCTGCACCACCTGAGGGGAAGACAGTTGGCGGATGTCTCTATGGGGGAATTCTCGAGGCTGTTTATGGCTTGATACCTCCCCTTAGCGCAGAGGATTGCGCTGGAAAATGAGTTCCAAAAATTAGTGCAAGGAGACAACACCATGGACGAGTACCTCCACGAGTTCACTCGTTTGGGAAGATACGCTAGCGCTACCTTTCCTGATGAGGAGCGCAAGACGAACCGCTTTTATGAAGGGTTAAGAGATGAGCTGAGGTTGTTACTGTCGGGGTCTATGGGGCAGGGTTTCCTAACCTTGGTCAACACATCCCGATCCTTGGAAAAGGACATGAAGAACGTGCAAGCGAAGAGGAATCCGGTGGCAAGAAATCGGAGTTCAAAGCGCCTACTACGTCGAAGTCGGGTTATCGCAAGTTCTACAAGAAGGCTAGGACATCGGGTCCAGCCCCTTCTTCAGGTGCCTCGGGGACGACTACCAACTGAACCCCGGGAGCTTGTTTTACTTGCGGAAAGACGGGGCACTTTGCCCGCGATTGCTGGAGCGGACGTCCAAAGTCCGAGAGAAAACAAGGAGCCACTTATGAAGAAAAGGGGAAAGCGGCGGGGTCAACCGCGTCCCATTATGCTCCGACTCAACCTAGAGTCTACAACTTGGGCCAGCAACACGCGGTCAAGCAGGCCGACGTGGTGAAAGGTACGGTTTAATTTATAGCAAGTTAGATTTAAATACTATTACGTAGTGTTTGTTAGCTTATATTGGTTGTGTAGGCTTTGTTCTTATTGGCGATAGTCCGACACGAGCACTATTCGATACGGGAGCTTCACACTCCTTTGTGTCCGAAAGCTTTGTATCGCGCATCGGAGTCCCTTCTTCGATGGCGAAGGACAAATTGGATGTGCTACTACCGAATGGTTGTTCGATGCGTGCGGACAGAGTGTGTGCCGTAAAAGTTCTTATTGGAAACCAAGAGTTCGACTTGCTAGCGTCATTGCTGCCGCTAGTAGAGTTCGACGTTATCTTTGGGATGGATTGACTTTCTGAGCAGAAGGCCTATATTGATTGCAATAGTAAGGAGGTCAGCTGGGTGTTGGATGGGAGACAACATTCACGGGACTGAAAGGGTTGAGCAGGATGCTGATGTCTGCTCTTGAGGTGGTAAAGGCAGTTCGTGCTGGCGCAGAGCTATTCTTCACAATAGTGGGGGCTGTAGAGCCAAAGTCTGCGTTGGATAGTATCCCCGTGGTTTGTGAATACTCCGATGTGTTCCCGGATAGTCTTCCCGGAGCCCCACCACAGCGTGAGATCAACTTCACAATCTAGCTCGTGCTAGGTGCCAAACCTGTGTCACGTTCTCCTTATAGGCTGGCGCCTAAGGAGATGGCAGAACTGAAGGTTCAGCTGGAAGAGTTGTTGGAGAAAGGGTATGTGCGTCCAAGCTCATCGCCTTGGAGCGCACCGGTCCTCTGTTTTAAGAAAAAGGATGGGAGTCTGCGGCTGTGTATCGACTATAGGGAGTTGAACAATCTAACGGAGAAGAATAAATACCTGATCCCAAGGATCGATGATCTCTTCGATCAGTTAGTCGGATCGTAGGAGTATTCGAAGTTGGATCTGAAGTCTGGGTATTATCAGCTGAAGATAAGGGAGTGTGATATCCCGAAGACGACGTTCAGCACAAGGTATGGGCATTTCGAGTTCACGGTCATGTCGTTTGGACTGACGAATGCGCCATCAGTGTTTATGGATTTGATGAACCGAACATTCAGAGATTTTCTGGACCGCTTTGTGATCGTCTTTATTGACGACATACTAGTGTACTCGCAGTGCGAGGAAGACCACTTCAAGCACTTGCATCTGGTGTTGGAGACACTGAGGAGTAACGAGCTCTATGCAAAATTCTATAAATGCGAGTTCTGGCTACCCTCAGTAGCATTCCTTGGTCACATTGTCAGTGGGGAAGGTATAACAGTGGATCCGACGAAGATTGTTGCAATACGGGAGTGGCCTGTGTTGTCTTCGGTAGCGGAAGTCCGGAGTTTCCTTTGGCTTGCCGGCTATTACAGGCACTTCGTGGATAACTTCTCGCGGATAGCGTTACCTCTCACGAAGTTGACAAGGAAGGATCAGAAGTTCTTGTGGATGCAGGAGTGCGTCCTAGCGTTTGAGAAGCTGAAGGGATGGTTTACCACGATGCCAGTGTTAAGCTTGCCGAGTGGGATCGAGGGCTTTGAAATTTATAGCGATACCTCAGGTAGTGGTTTGGGCTGCGTGGTGCTGCAGCATGGGAGCATAATAGCGTATGGATCGCGTCAGCTCAAAGTGCACGAATGGAATTATCCGGTCCACGACTTGGAGTTGGCGGCCGTGATATTTGCGCTTAAGCTGTGGAGACACTACTTATACGGCGTAAGGGTCGATATATATACCGATCACAAGAGCCTGAAGTACCTGTTGGATCAGAAGGATCTTAATATGAGGCAGAGGAGGTGGATGGAGTTCCTAGGGGACTACACCTTCAAGATTCATTATGTACCCGGGAAGGGCAATGCGGTTGCGGATGCGTTGAGTCGCAGGGCTCCCGCCCAAGCCAACTGGTTGTCGGTTCATGATGAGAGGCTAGTACAGGAGTTGGAGGCATTGGAGATCTGTTGCGTGGACAAGCAGACAAGCGCCAAGGCTTTGTTAAACTGGAAGGAAGTTCAGTATGACCTGGCTGATCTTGTTTGGCAGGCAATGGAGTTTGATGGCACTATGAAAGAGCTTATAGAGACGGCATTGGATGGGTAAAATTCCCAATTTTCTGTTGAGGATGGGTTGTTAAGGAAGGATCATCGGTTGTGCGTCCCAAGCGGGGGATTTCTACGGGCGGAGTTGATGTACGAGGCTCATCATACAAAGTACTCAATCCTCCCAGGGTGCACAAAGATGTATCGGGACCTCAAGAAGTTGTTTTGGTGGCCGGGGCTCAGGAAAGACGTAGCGTTGTTTGTGGCTAAGTGCCAATCGTGCGCCTTGGTAAGGGCGGAGTGCCAAAAGCCAGGAGGATTCTTGAAATCCTTGCCTATACCGGAATGGAAGTTTGACGACATATCAATGGAATTTTTGCATGGCTTGCCAAGGTCGCAGAAGGGGAACGATGCCATCTGGGTGATCGTAGACTGATTAACAAAAGTGTCGCATTTTATTCCGCATAGGAAGGATGACTCAGTGGAGAGGCTGGCGAAACTATATGTGGATAATATAGTCAGACTGCACGGTGTGCCCCGCAGCATTGTGAGTGATCGCAATGGGCGTTTCACGTCCAATGATTGGAGGTTGGTGCAACAGATGCTGGGGACAAAATTGAAGTTCAGCACAGCCTTCCATCCGCAGACAGATGGATAGACCGAGAGACTCAATAGAACGATGGAGGACATGCTACGCATATGTATTCTAGACTTCCGGAAGCATTGGGAATACCACCTATATTTGGTGGAGTTTGCGTACAACAATAGCTACCAGGCAAGTATTCAAATGGCGCCCTTTGAGGCCCTGTATGGTAGAAAGTGTCGCACGCCGTTATCGTGGTTAGAAACGGGTGAGGCAAGGTTGTACAAGATGTAGGAGGTGGAGAGTGCTACCTCGTTGGTGCGGATCATTCGGGAGCACTTGCTGAACGCTCAGGACAGGCAGGCTAAGTATTATAATTCTAAGAACCGGAACGTGGAGTTCGCGGTAAGCGATTGAGTGTACTTGAAGATAAAGCCGTTCAAGGGTGTTTCGCGGGTGAGACGCTTGAAGAAGCTAAGCCCAAGATACCTTGGACCCTTTGATATTCTGGAGCGGGTCGGCGAAGCGGCTTATCATTTGAAGCTATCAGTGGAGTTGAGTGGACTACACGATGTGTTCCACATCTCTGTATTGCGGAAGGCGGTGCAAGAGCCTTCGCAGGTGATCGCAGTTGATCTAGTGCCGGTGGATGAAGGGTTGATGACTAGGGTCAAGCCCGTTCGTATTGAAGACTCTGAGGTCAAGAGGCTCTGTAACAAGGAGATCCGGATGGTCAAGGTCCGGTGGGACAATTACGGTCGGGAGGAGCTCTCTTGGGAGCGAGAGCAAACTATGTTGGAGGAGTACCCAGAATTTTTCCGCTCAGGTACTGCTTAAAGTTTTCCGTTTTTTCCTTTAGTAATCTCGTGGGCGAAATTCTTTTAAGAGGGGGAGAGTTGTAATACCCCAAAACTCAAAAGTGGGATGGGTGACGTTTTAAGCCAAGTCTGGGACTTGGAGCAGGTGTCACGGGCGTGTTCGGCCACGGGTCATGTGGTCGACGTTTTGACGATCGGCGATCGTCGAGTTGAGGCACACGGCCTGGGACACGGACTTGTCTAGGGCATGTCACGCTAGGGAGTTTTCTGAGTCATGTACACAGGCCATGACACGGGCGTGTCACATGTGACGCGGGCGTGTCGGGTGCCGTGTCGCAGGTCATGTCCTCCTCGGGAAACAAGTGTTGTTAGTTGCACACGGGGCGTGACATGGGTCGTGACACCGTCGTGTCACATGCGACACGAGCGTGTCGGAGGCCGTATCGAATGCCGTGTGCTGTTTATCGCATCGGTCAAGATGACGAATGGGTGACACGGCCATCCACATAGCCGTGTTGCAACCCGTGTTCGGCCAAGATTTTGTATTTTTGGCCCTGATCGTGGCCGTTCATTTTTTTATGTTGGGATCTGACGGTGGGGAGTTGGTGCTGGCGGTTTAAACCCAAAAATAGGGTTTAGAAGCCCTCATTTCACTTGGGTTCATCACTCTCTAAGTTCTAGAGAGAAGGGAGAGCAAGGAGGAGGAAGAAGGCCAAGATCCGGTTACCGGCGGAGCTTCGGAGCTCCAAATCGCGAGCCATCTTCGGATCCGCGGAGGCAAGGAGATTGCGGTGCTTTTCATCTATGTGGATTTCCATGACGCCGAGGAAAAACGCAAGGGTAACGATTCTCATCCTAGGGCATGTGAAGCCCTCTTTTCCTTTGCATAGGAAGCCCTCTCTCGCGAGTGAGCGAAGAGTTGAGGCGTTCCTTGGTGTAGATATGTAAAGTCCCCCTTCTGTAGAGTCTGTATGCATAAACGGGCATAGGCATTGTGTAAGACCCCTCATTTTGTTTTCATTTTAAACCCGGGGTCTTAGGCCCAGAATCGCGGCTTTGCGGTGACACCTTCACGTCCTGAAGGGGTCATCACCACAAGGCGCCGATTCTGCCGGCCAATTCGATCACAGAAAGGTAGCACAAAATGAAGTATGTAAAAACAAGTCCACTGAAATAAATCACATACATAGAAGTAAAACTCCACGAAGGGAGTGTCCACAGAATAGTATATCAGAGTACAATAAATGTGGGCTTAAGCCCGGTACAACATGTCCTCACTACAAATCACTCATGCGGAAGAAAAAACAGAAACTACTTAAGGTCGAGACTCACGGTCCCAGCTGTATGAACTCCGGAGCTAGACTGCCCCATCTCCAAGCGCACCGGTCTCTAGGGCTGCTCCTCCATGCTGGGCTCCACAATCCCCTAAATGATACGGTTCGAAAACCATTAGTCATAAAGATTAAGCTCTATCATCCCCTACCCCTTCCCCCATGGCTCCTAGGTACCGAGTGGAGAGGAAGAAAGGGAAGAACATGAAGGTGGAGAATGAATCAAAAGAAAACATGTGGCAGTGGAACTAATCTAGCAATTCTATAATAATAAAGGCAATAACAGAAAGTAGGAAATATAACCTTAACTTATGTGTGGAAGCGCATAAGCCAAGGGATCTTCTGCAAGGCTCCCATCGTATAAAGTGTCCCATACAACTTATACGTTTGGGTGTCGGTTATCAAACAGCAGCATATATATATATTGAATCTAACCTTAATTTATAAACTTGCCCACACAAGCTTATAGACCAATGGGTCGTTTTGCATGTCCTAATGTATAAGCATCCCATTCCACTTATACTTTAGGTGTCAGGGGTTAAATGAATCGATTATGCTATGACATGCAACTGGGTATGCTGGAACATGCAAGTGCAACTCACACACCCGACTCTATGCACACACACCTTTAGTTCCCCCTTTCGGAGCCGTTACCTCCCAGGATACTTCCGTAGTGGCAGACGGAAGCGGTGGGTTGGGCCTCGCCCACCTCTAAACCAGTAAAGCACTACCGGTCAGACCTATTGTATGCCTCAACGATTGGTGCACTAAGAGGATGCCTGCGTACTCTTTGCGGCTGGTGCACCGGACTTAGCTTTGGCGAAGTATAAAAACCACACTTGCCGAGTCAGCGTATTGGCGTCGGTGCATCGACCCTCCAATACTGAAGACCCACCACCTTAATTTTCATTCCTTTTATGCACATGCAAATTTAATCGTAATCACAAACAAACCGAGCCGAAGCTCCCCGGACCAAAATGTCCGTCTCTTAACCAACCGAGCCGAAGCTCCCCCGACCATTCCGTCCGTCTCTTAACCAACCGAGCCGAACCTCCGATCAATCTTCCTGTGCTAACAGTGTTTGTGAAAGGTGCAACCCTAATTACTATGTTACTCTTGTCAACTTATTATTACAGTTTACGTTAACCCGGGACTGCCTCCGGTATTCCCCGTGAAGGGATCTCAAAGGGCATTAGGAACTATGATGGTAGCTGAAGCCCATCGTTCCCTTTTGCAAGGCACTTATTATTATTGGTCGAATTCCCTTACCCATTCCCTTCTCATGTTATGATAGGCTAACCTAGGGTGATTTTTGACCTTCCTCTCTTCGGGGAAGACGATCTTTCGTCGAACCCGAGCACCTCTTAACTCTAGCCAACACCACCTCTCAACACTCTTCATATCAATCTATTGCGAAAATCATCCGCTTCTATCCAACCAGACAAAATGACTAACTCCAAACACTATCCCAGATCATGTCCTATTGCAATTTTACCATATGCTATATGCAGACGAACCTAGACTATATGTCGAACTGGTTAGGCAGTGATCCAATACTCATCCAAATGCCCTAAATTGTTTACTGGAGACTTAACATGATATAATTAGCCTAAATCCAGAACGTGGTAATTTTCCTAATTTATCTGGCATTTAATTAATTTCCTCAAAAATTCCAAGGGCTAACGGTTGAACATAAACTACACTAAGTTCTCATGCAAGATGTCCAACAAAATTATAATAAATAGTATGTTATCTCAATATGGTAAATCCAAAGTATCATAATTTTTATATCATCAAAAGGGCACTAAAACTATTTTAGTCATAACTTCTATATTTCGTTATTTGTGGATCAAGTACAGATAATATTCTTACAAATATTATAAATAAATTATACTATGCAGATAAAGCCTTAAAAATAGCATTGGCCCAATTTCATAATTTTTTAGTAATAATATCATCCATAATTAATTTCCAAAGCATAGAACCCCTTTTTAACATTTGTGAAAGAAGTACTGGATTTACTAAACTAAAAATTATACAAAAATTCAAGGGTAACCATTCTGTCCTAAAACATTTACTTCCTAGATTTCATGAGATTTCAATGATCAGAAAGATACAAATAATTAAAATATCAATTAGGGCTATAATCAACTTTACAAATGAAGTGCTGGAAATAAACATCATAAAATTCCAGTAAAATTGCTTTAGCTTCTACCCACCCCAAAACTTACTCTACCCAAGTTTTACAGCCTTTAGATAATGTTTAGTGACAGATTATGCTTAATTAGTATTTTACCCTAAATCTAAGATTAGGGTTTTAAGGTATCTACTTGTCTCCAAATCCTTTAAGATTCCATCCAGATAATTCTTTTCATGCTAATGTCAACTCTACAGAGTTTCAAGGCAATTCAAGAGCAATTGCCCCCATGTCCTTCACAACCGTCAAAACCCTCCATTTAGGGTTTGAGCTTGGATCCTAGGGTAAACCAACCCCTATTCACACCATTTTCTCCAAGTGGGTTATAATAACCCTTCCAAGTCAGTGTTCGAAATATCAGCCTCTGTTGAGGTGATTTGACCGTTCCAACCTCTAGTGCACTTTTTACTCAAAAATGCCTCACTATTGCCTAGTTAAGAATAGGTGACTCCCTATCCAAAACTCATCCAAGTGAGTTGAAAATTTGTATAGAGCTACGTTTTATAGCCAGGGACCACTCACCAAAATTTGGGAGGGTTTGTAGGTCATTTGACCACTAAAATAAATTCCTCTAAGTTTATTAAATTAAAACAAAAACTTTAGGCAAAGTATCTCCAAAAATTTCCATTTTTGGACAGCCTCTAGATATGGCTAAGGGTAACCCCCTGCCCAAATTTCAAGTCATTTGGAAAAAGGAAGAAGAGTGGGCATCCATTTTAGTTTCTGCACAACTCTAGGTACAGCCCATTAAAACAAGTGTTGCGGTCAAACCGCTTACCCAAACGAGTTAAAATTAATTTTAAATTAATCTAGACTCGAAGGGATACAACTTTCGTGACTGGCCATTTTTCCTAAAACGGCCTCTAAATGCTTCGATTTGCAGCATCAAAATAAGCCTATTTTATGTATATTTACCTTATATATTATGTACTTAATTTTCATATTATAATAATGTTTTACTGTTCATCTCCCCTACCACACAGAACCCGAAACAGAAACTCAGAAAAACCATATTTCCTGTAACCCTTCCGTTATCCGTTGCCGGCCGTCCGGTCACTTCCCTGGCCACCCACCACCAACACCACCTCTGTCGAGGCGATGGCTAGCGGTCGACAGTGGTTTGGCCACCGGAGGTGGCGGTTTCCGGCATACCCGAAATATATATTTTTCATGGTTTTCCATTAAAAATCGAGATAGGTTCGGCTACGTTGAGCACGAACTTCATTCCTAAGATCCTAAGATCTAACCATAAGAGAAGAAGTAGAGGAGGACCTTGTTCGCGGTTTGAAGACGAGATGAACGTCGGATTGTCATGGCGCGGTGGTGGCGTTCCCGAACTTCTCCTACAACAAGAGCAGAAATTTGAATTCGTTTGGTCTAAAGTGTAACCTTCTCCTCTTGATCTAAGGGGGATTTTATAGATCTCCAAGTGGGGAGGGGAAAGGATGAAACATTCATGGCCATGAATGCCCTCTCTCTCTCTTCATATTATTTCGGTTATGGTGCAGGGAAGGAAACGTTGGAAGATGAGAAGACTGATCCAGGTGGCGATTTGCTATTTGGTCAACTCTTCCCCATTTTATTTAGTATTCAGAGACAGAAATGGCTCATAAATACTCCTGCTGTAAATTCCCATAATCAGAATTGATTATGACTTCGGTTACAGAAATTTCCAGCCTGGCTGACGTTTCAACCTTGGTCACTGGCGTGACACGTAGGTCACGGGCGTGATAGGGCTGGGTGACAAATTATGGGTTCGTCGATCGTCGACCTAAGATTGACGATCGTCGAAGGGTGTTCACGCCCTAGGTCACGGGCGTGATACGTGGGTCTCGGGCGTGACAGGGCCCTGATGCAAATTCTTCGCTCGACGATCGTCTCGCTGAGATCAACGATCGTCAAAGGGGGTCATGCCCAAGGTCACGGGCATGACACCTAAGTCACGGGCGTGACGGGGCCTTGATGCAAATTCTGCCCTCGACGATCGTCTCGCGGAGATCGACGATCATCAAAGGGGGTCACGCCCTAGGTCACAGGCGTGATAGGCCCGGGTTGAAAATTCTGCGCTCGACGATCATCTTCCTAAGATCGACGATCGTCGAAGGGGTCACGGGCGTGACGGGTCGGTCACGGGCGTGACCAACCCGTGACTCGAAGTCTTGGTCGATGGACTTCAATTTTTGGGTTTCCTGGGGTTCTGCCACGACAGACCGACTCCAAGGGGTCTGGCCAGAAATGGGATGTTACACATTGTGTGTGAAGCCTATCCGGACAAGTTGGTCTTGATCAATGATGTTGCATTGCATTTTAACCGAGGAATACTCCGGGTATTTGGGCGTTTTTGGGTTTTCTACGTGGTAGATTACAACAGGGAGCCTTAGAGATTAACTCCAAGGTGCACTCGAAAAACTGGGCAAAAGCGTGCTTTGCCAACATGGTGGCCGGGGAGCCAACGTGAACATAACCGTGTTATGTGATTACTGTGGTGGAAACGGGACTCGGTGAGTCTTGTCCTGCGCATATGGCTTAAATTGACATTGCGGTGTGAACATGGGTCAGGAGGAACCGTAACCGATCTATGTCGTTCGGTGGAACCGTTGGCATGGATGAGGGTCTTCAGCGGTCTATGGCTTAAATTGTCATGACCAAGGCCAAGAAGGCAAAATGCTCATATGGTTGGCCTTCTAAGGGGCGGTGGTGGAACGGGAACGTCTATGGCTTGAATTGACGTGATGTTGGCCGGTCCGCCGTGAATGTGCCCTGAGTGCACGGGGTGTGTGGCCGTGCGAGCCTACTCCTGTGATGAAGTGTGTTTACACTATTTTGATGCTATACTCATAAAGTGCAGGGAAAGAGCATCGCCGCCCCGATTTTGGGGGCGGGATCGTTATAATTTGGTCAGCATAGCTGACCGTTATTTTGTTTACCACCGGGCGGTGGATTGTGGCTTGCAGGTGCTGCGAAGTCGAGCGGAAAATAGCGGGCTAAAGCCCATGATGCTTTGTCGGCCCTCGAAGGCCTAACTTTTTATGTTTTCCATTTATCTGATGTATGGCCGGCCTGCGTGCCGAGGTTTGAAAGACATGTTTTATTAAGCAATCTTTGTAAGGCCTTCAGGCCAGTTGTTGTTTTGTGTATTCAACATTCCTATGTTTTGGTTTAGTGGACATTCATGTTAGCAAGGTTGTTAAGTGTGCAACTTAATAATTGCTTCCGCTAGGTGCTGTGTAGGACGTTGTGATTGGTTGAATAGTTTCAACGCGTAATCAACCGGTCTGTCCATAGTATATGGCGTCGTGCCCCGGCAAGACCTACTGCTATATGCCATATGACGGATAGGGGTGTTACAGCAACCATGCAGGCAGCGCGTGGTGTGGACACTTGCGGAGGAATTCTTTAAACCTCTCCCAAGTCTCAAATAGGGTCTCGGAATCGTTCTGCACAAATGAAGAAATGTCCGCACGCAACGTTGCAGTTTTTGCGGGCAAAAAATACTTCGTTAAGAACCGTTCCGCAAGCTCGGCCAAGGTGGTGATACATCCTCGCGGGAGGGAATTCAACCACGCCTTTGTTTTGGATTTAAGGAAAAAAAGGAAATAAGCGCAAGCGAATGGCGTCATCAGTGATGCCATTAATCTTAAAGGTGTCACAAATTACTAAAAAGTTAGACAAGTGAACATTCGGGTCTTCATCCGACAGTCCATCGAACTGCACAACGTTTTGGATCATTTTAATGACACTCGATTTGATTTCAAAATTATTATTCTCCACTGTAGGGTGAACAATGCTAGATAAAATAAAAGCAGGAAATGAGTTAGGAAATTCGAGGTCATATTGTTCTCGGAGTCGGGTTGATTATTTTTACTCTTTTCGGAGTAAATAATATTTTACCGAAAATATGGTGGGGATTTTAATTAACTAAGGCTGATAAAATAAAATCACGGAAATGAGTTAGGAAATTCGATGAAGGGTTAACGCTCATCATCGAATCGAATTAAGACTAAAAAGACTCTTAATAATTAGAGAACCAAATTTTCAAATTAACTAAAGGCAATTTGGCCGTAGAGGTTCCACAAATATGAGCTCACCTAGATATAGGGATATCACTCACTTGAACATTAAGACTATTCGACCGAACTCTTTTCTGACGAAGGATTCCTCTTAATGTCCACTTTACGCTAAGAACCCCGTTATTGGGTGGGGAACCAAATCTAGTAGAGTTACGCTTCTCCTCAACTCTTTTTACCCAAGGGTGATCATTCCATACACACGACATCTCCGCTAGCTAGAAGATGGATAACGGAAATAGAGCCTACACATCGATATATGGTTCTATACATCGTATACCCGGGGCAAACCTTAAGCCTTTTAATTAATGTGAGAAAAAGATCCTTTAATTATTTAGAGTGATTTCATATGTCCCAATGCTCTTCAATACCGAGGGCTAAGAACAATTAGCTACTCATTAGTATGGGGACGACTTTTGATTATTATGAGGGGTGAGTTCGAGACTAAGCATTAAAGGGTTACAAAAAAGGGACAGAAAAGAACACAATGTTAGAAAATTGTAAAACTAACTAAAACGAGAACTCACACCTTTCAAAATCATAAAATAAAAAGCTAAGTTACAAAAAAAAGAAATTGCAAGTCCTACTCGAATCAGTAGGCGGGAAATAAAAGCATTACAAGTCCTACTCAAACGAGTAGGCGGGAAATGACAAGTCCTACTCAAACGAGTAGGCGGAAAATGACAAGTCCTACTCAAACGAGTAGGCGGGAAATGAAAAGTCCAACTCAAACGAGTAGGCAGGAAATGACAAGTCCCTCTCAAACGAGTAGGCGGGAAATGACAAATTCTACTCAAACGAGTAGGCATAAAATGAAAGCGAGTCCTACTTTAATGAGTAGGCGGGAAGAAAATGCATACACTCACATAATCTACATAATTGAGAGAAAGCAATGAAAAATATCTCATACATCCACACTCTACATAATTGAGAAAACGATAATAGAAAGCAAGAAAAATTACCTCATACACTCACACACACACAACAAAAAGAGAAAGAAAACAAACTTATCTTAAAAATTAAAATAACAACTTTTTCATTGTTATAATTTTATAAAGGAGTTTAAAAATGGAAAAAAAAGTTGAAAAGAACAAAAGTTTTACAAAAATAAAAAGACTATGTAAAAAAGGAAGGTAGAAAGCCACTTTGAAAACACTTATATAAAACCATAAAAATGAAATTAAAGTACTAAAAAAACTAAACTTAAACAATCCTAAGGGACAAAAAAATAAAAGTTATCATAACAACTAGTAACTATAAAAGAAAACCTAGAACAAAAGCTAAGAAAAAAAACTACGAAAACATAAAAACATGAAGTTAAACTCATACACACACACACTCTCTTTTTAAGAGAAAGATAAAAAAAACAAAGGATAAAAAGAGAACAAAAGTGGGGCACTCACATCAATTTCAAGACAATATAAGGAGAGAAAATCTAACATATTTTATTAAGGAAAAAGCTGATTATAAAGCTAAAACAAACATAAAAGAGAGGGGGAGAAAATTCTCCTTACATAGCAAGAAGTGCACCCAAGCAGCCCACAAATAACCAAATTGGCCCAAAAGTTTGAACCCTTGGACCTTACTGAGAATTTCTATTTATAAGAAAAAAATCAAAGGTGACATGCCCTGGTCACGGGTGTGACAGGGGGTCGTGTCATGCTGGCTTGATGAAGATGACAAAATTTTGGTGATTGGTCGATTTCTGGAAGCTTCTGGATCGGGACACGTGTTTGTCACGGGAGTGATAGGGATGTCACGGGCATTTCAGCAGGGTATGTCTAGTGGAGGTGTTGAGCTGGGTTCGACGAACGTCAAATTGGGATCGACGAACATCGATCGGCATTGACACGGGCGTGTCGAATTTGTCACAGGCCTGACATGTAAAGCGTCGAGTGTTGAGGCGTCCAGTGGTTCTTGGCTTCATTTCATTGAGTGCAATTTGGCAGAATTTCATCGAGCGATGTTGGGCTCGACAAACGTCTATCAGGAAATTTGAGGCAGTCACAGGCGTGTTCCAAAATCAACACCAGCGTGTTCCAGAAGGTTTATCTAGTGAAGACATCGGGTTATTGCCACGCCGATGACGTCTTGTCTGGGACAGGGGGATTGGTCACGAGCATATAACATATTTACACGGGCATGACCGGCAGTTCGACGAACGTCGAATGTCGAACATCGAGCTGGAGGCATCGAGTGTCGAGACGGGATTGACACGGGCGTGTCGAATCGGGACACGGGCGTGTACTTTAATTTTTAGATAGTTTTCTGCAAAATTCCAAAAAACAAAATGAAGTCTATGTTAGAAGATATATACAAAAAGGAGCATTTTATTAAAGAAAAGTAACTAAAAATAACGAAAATAAACTTAAACGACTTAATTAACTTATGTAAAAATACATATATTTACAACTTATCAAGGAGCTGGCTTTTGTCAATTGATCATCTAGAAAGTTAATAACAAGGGTGACATGGTTCTTGACTTGGAGTAAATGATCATCTAGAACCTGTGTACAAGAATCCATCCTTCTTTCAAGAATTATCTTGTGCTTTTCAAATAGTGTCTTCTCTGCATTGCGGACTGCCAGTAAGTTTCCAGAAAGAATATTCTGATTTTCCATAAGTGCATTGTCGAGAGTGCCGATCTCTACAAACTTGTCCTGAGTAAAGTCAACTGCAAGAGCTTCTCGTAAGAAGAATTTAACTGTTTGAGCCTTCAGAAGATTAATTTCTAACCTGGTGGATTTGATCTCTGTTAATAGGTCATTTTTGAGATTCTTTATTGAGTCATCAATAAAGTTTTCCAGTTGTCTCCTTTGGTCATCTAGTAAGCCTTTCAGCTGAGCCAGGAATGTTCTTGACATTTGATCAGTGGATATACCTTTATTATTAACTGGTACAGGTTGTTGAACTGGACTAGGATCTTCCCTTACAACAGAATGAACCATCTCAAATTTAGATAAATGTGCATCCTTATTATCATTAGTAGCATTGCTGTCCTTCTCTGATTAAAATTATTCTATATTATAAAATATGCCTTGAGCAGGAAGTTCAGGATGAATCTCCCCCTCAGTCTCTGCCATGTCCGATGGGACATCCAGAACATCAACTGTGATCATATTTATATGTTGTTCCTTTACAAGAGGAAGCTGAGTGTCTTGTTGCAACATCTGTATCTGCTCCCCCTCAGCAAGAGCAATCTCCATAACTTGCTCAAGACGTTGCTCTCCTTCACTTTGAGTAGCAGTTTCTACTTCAATGGGAGCTGTTGTTTTGATAGTCTCCCCCTCATTTTGAGGACTGAAGACACCTTGCTAATCTTGTATTAAAGGTGAAGGTGCATCTTTAGTTGGAGCTGGTGACTTGGAGGCCTCCCCCTCCATCACAACAGATATCTTTATGACTATGTCCTCATCCACTTGTTCAATAATTTAAGCTGAAGTTATCTCAACAGCATCTGCTAGATCCTCTTTAGAATGAGTCCTACTAACCTGAGTCCTTACTGCAGGGTCAGAGGATATTTATACTTAGGCACTCATTTCCTTCATGGTCTCTCTTGTAGTCCCAAATAGATTAGGATCATGAGGCTCTTCCTCTGATTTATCAGATGAATAGTTTTTAGTACTTTCCTCTTCAGCAGGAACTCGTGTCTTCTTTTTCTTGGTAGCAGTCTGAGAATGTGGCTGTTGAACTCTATCCTATCTGTCTAGAAATTTCAAATCCATCCTCCTCATTGATAATACATTTTGTAGCCTAAACTATTATCGTATTTTCTGTTTTATAATGTACAAATCATGTCTTATTACCTTATTTTTTATCGTTTCTATATAAATATTATTGCAGCTAACATTTTCTTGTCTTTTTGCAGGTTTCCAGAAAAATTGCAAAAAATGACCTGTCACGCCCCCTGTCACGCCCTCCCCGGGCGTGACCTAGGGCGTATCGCCTGATCCCGATGACGAATGCTAAAAGAAATAGGAAAACAGGAAAAACGGCTGTCACGCCCCTTGATACGCCCTCCCTGGCCATGTCCCCGGGCGTGACACAGGGCGTGTCGCCCTCTGCCCGAAGCCTGCCGCCGTATTGAATGTTGATTCATCCCAGCACGCCAAATAGTATTGTCACGCCCCATGGCACGGGCATGACATAGGGCGTGACCCCTCCTTTTTCGGTGACTGACGGATTTCCGACCAATGATTTTGACGCGACGTGCATGTCACGCCCCACCTACACGGGCGTGACCTAGGGCGTGTCCACCGACATATAGAAGCAATCATCCTTCCTGCCAAAATCTTGAGTCCGAGGTCAATGCCTTACCTGTCACGCCCCATGACACGCCCTCCCTGTGCATGTCGCCGGGCGTGACCAACACGTGGAAATTTTCTATAAATTCAGACACCCCCCCTTCATTTAAGAGAGCTTGGGTTGAGAGGGGAGGTGTTGCCCCTATGTTTCTTGCTTCCTTTTCTTGTTTTTTTCATGTTTTTCCCTCTCTCTCTCTCTTTCTATTTTTGTAATCTTATTAACCCTAGCTTAGATCTTAGTTTGTTTAAATTTTTGTTGTAATCTTTGCTCTTGATTAGTTCTAATGGTAGGGCTAGAATAGGTTTCTAATTTTCATGCAATTATAATTTTATTTTTATGCAAATGTAGCACTCTTTTTCATTAATATAAAAGTGCTCTTTTCTTCATTGTGTTCTTAATGCTTTACTACTCATCCCCCTTCCTCCACTCTATTATAATTAACTAATCCTCCTTGTACTCGATCTTGATGATCCGAGGCTCGAGCGATTAAGTTATGATGCTTTAATTTACCTTTTCTTTTTAGGGTTTAGGCCTTGGATTACTCTTGATTTTTCATGGGTTGGAGGTATATTATCGATATATATGCTCCACCTTTTCTTTCATTCTGGGCAAGTTGAGAGGCCGATAGAATTAAGTGAGCAATCAAGAGTAAAGGGAGTTGTACCTACCCCTCGAGAGAGGCAGACGTCCAAATCTCTCGGATTAGAGTAAAATCCAATAGTGGGGTTCATCGCATAAAGCGAGCTTTAGGCCTTCGATTTAGACGAGAGTCAGTCGGACCTTCCTAAACTAAGTTGGGCATGACTTCGAGAGAAGCATGTTTAAGCTTTAGGAACCTCCACGGTCAAGGACATTTACCGTATTAAGTTTAGGTTTATTTTTATCGCATTTCTTAGTTAACTCTTGCCGAGGTGATTCTTGATCGAGTGCTCTTCCATTTCATAGTTTCAACCCTTCGTTATAATCGTTTACTTTATGCTCTTTACTTAACTGTGGTTGTTCTCTTTCTAGCATATCTTTATTTCTTTAATTGCACTTAGTTTCTCAAACCATAATTTTTCCGTCGATAAAATAATAGTCTTCGTGTGAGTAAGTTTATTCGACATTTCCCGGATTTCAATACGACACTTGTGTCCCCTAGCTACAATTATATAGGTATACTTGCCTCATTGGATTGCTAGTTCGGTTGCTTTTATTTTCTTCGAAGCTTAGCGACCATCAAGTTTTTGGCGTCGTTGTCGGGGAACTCAACTTCCGTTGATAAATTTAATACACAAATCTATTAATTTTATCATTTCTCTTTCTCGCCCTCCTTCTAGAAAAATTTTAAAAATAAAATTTTTTTATTACCGCACTTAATAGTAACCAACTTCATAATTTTTCTACGCCACCTAATTCTCTCGAAAAGGGGATAGCGGCTTTAAGTGCCGCTATCTTGTGTAGTACCTTGCGAACCCTTCTCCGGGTAGCCCTTGGGAAGTTCGGGAGTTAAATTATAAAAAATCTATTTCAAAAAAAAATCTAGCTTTTCTTTCTAGTTTATTTATTTCTCTTTCTTCTCTTCTCTTCTTTTTAGTGCATGACCCATGGGAGTCCGTCGGTTATTTTGGAGTTGGACCACGAAATTGAGCGTACTCTTCGGAAAATATCGCGATTTCAAGGCCCTACTTATAACACCCCTACCCGTTACGTGCAACATAGTAGAAGGTCCGGCCGGGGCCCTACACCATGTCTTACAAATAGGCGGAGACGTTACTAAGTAATACCAAATACGCATCCAATCACAGAGCATTCTAGCGGAAGTTTAAAGGGTTGCAAGAATGAACTCAAACATCAAAACAGAAGTACACAGCTAAACCAAACATGCCATAATATAAAACCACAAGTACGGCCTTATGGCCTATTACAAGTGTTTCTCTTTATACAAGAAGGTATCTTCCATACATCGGCACGCAGGCCGGCCATATATGAATTCTTACACAAGGTACAAAAATAGCCTTCGAGGTCTAGCACTTAGCAGTAGTAGCTTAGGGTCTTACACCCTCATCCCTGCTTGTCCCTTCTTGACCTGCACACAAAAGGTCCACCAAGCGGTGGCAAACAAAGCAACGGTCAGCATTTGGCTGACCATTTATAACGACCCTGCCACTGGCACGGGACAGCGGAATTCCTTCCCTGCATAACACTTATATACAATCACAAGGGTAGGCTTTAGCGCATCACACTTGTACGCCCGTACAAGTCATCATCCATCAAAAACGTCAGCACGACGGCCCGACGTTCCGTGCTCTCAGGGCACATTATCGGTGTACCGGAAAACCAGGGTCCCACAACCGTTTAGAGGTCCCAGACATGACGGAAATTCGTGAGCATTCCAATCCTCCATGGCTCAAATAGCCGGAGCGATTCTCATTCTGTGATCCTAACAGGGCCTTAAGCACCCCACGGTTAGACAACAGGAACGCGGGTACAGATCAGCCTTTCCCGTAGCTCACATACGTCAGACGTCGATCAGGACTGACACGGGTACAGCTTTACCTTGCCCGTTCGCCACACAGGATTTTCCACAGTTGCATCCCCACCGGCTCAACAAGTAGCATTCACAACTATAAGGGTTGAGATCACACAGCATCAACCCATCCACATAATATCCTGCTGCACCAAGCTGCAGGTGTCCACCAAGAACATCACAAGCATCACAATAATACAGAGTCTTGCTCTGATATGAATACAATCATCACCAATCCAGACCAACCTGTCCAGATGGGCTTCACACAGCATGCCTACCCATACTTCTTGCTTCCGGGACTACTCCAACAAGAATCAAGGGATGAAGTTCAACATCCTAAGAGAATTCAACTCTACCTTTGTAGAGGATTCATGCATATGCAAAAAGGATGGATTTCACATATCCAAGGAGGAAGTCGTTACCCTTGGAGGACGTTTTGGAGCCATGGAAAGCACTGCTTGGAGCTCTGCCTTCCCGAATATGGCCACCGATCGCGAATCCGAGCTTGGACTAGCTGGATCTCCCTCTCCTTCCTCCTTCTTCTTCCTCCTTCCTTCTTCCTCCTTCCTTCTCTCACTTAAGAAGATAAAGTGAGGATAAGTTTGCTGGTTCGGGGTCTTAAAGGGGCTGGGAAAACTGAAGACCACCAGATCTGGAAAGAGGGAAACAAACGGCCGAGATCTGCAGAAAATAACGTTTTCGGCCCTGACACGCCCTGTGACACGCCCGTGTCACAGGCCGTGTCCCTTAAGCGGCAAAGAACTGCCTCACCACATGGTTTGAACACGCCAGTGACCACTGCCTAACCTGACACGGCCTAAGACACGCCCGTTTCTCTGGCCATGTCATCTCTCTCGACGAATCTCGTCGATCGCCGAGAATATTCTCGCCGATCGTCGACATGATCTCGCCGATCGTTGAGGAGGACACGCCCTGTGACACGCCCGTATCACAGGCCGTGTCTCCTCTTCTCGTCGATCGTCGATCACGATGCTCAACGATCATCAAACGGGCGGCCTACAGTAACCCGAGGGGGACACGCCCTGGGACACGCCCGTGTCTCATGCCGTGTCACTCCAAAAACACCCTAAACCCAACTTTGAAACTTACTCGAGACCAGCTCGATAATTTGCTTGACACGCCCTGGGACACGCCCGTGTCCCAGGCCGTGTCACTTGGCCTGAAAACCAAAACTGGGTTTTGGGGTATTACAATCCTCCCCTCCTTGAAGAAAATTTCGTCCCGAAATTTGAATGACTGAAAAACTCATTAAAGTCCATAGTTATTGATTATTACAAGGTCTAATACACAACCAATTACAAAAATATCTCGGGAAATTTTGTCCGCATGGTTTGCTCACTCTCCCAAGTAAGCTCTTCTCGGCCATAATTGTCTCATCGGACTTTGACCATCCCGATTGTTTTGTTCCTCAATTGCTTCTCGACGGCATCTTCAATCCGAATGGGCCTAACCTTCGTAGTTAGCCCACTATCGACTGATACCCGATCTGCAACTATCACTTGCGACGGCTCTTTTATTGCTCTCCGCAGTACCGATACATGAAACACATCATGTAAACTACTTAACTCAGGCGGTAGCAGTAACTGATAGGCTGCCTCACTGATGCATTCAATCACCTCAAAAGGTCCTAGATACCGCGGGCTCAACTTTTTCAGACGCCGTATCCTGGACACACCTTTAAAAGGCTTGATTTTCAAATATGCCCAATCGCCCACCGCAAACTTTACGTCCCGGTGCTTGGCATTATAGTACTTGGCCTGCCTATCTTGAGCGATTAACAACCTTTCACGAATTGTACGTACCGTTTCATGCATATCAGTCACATCTTGCCGCTTGTAAAGCTTTGTTTCACCCATTTCTGCCCAAGATAACGGTGTGCGGCACTTCCTGCCGTACAAAGCTTCGAAAGGGGCCATCTGAATGCTGGCCTGGTAACTGTTGTTATAGGCAAATTCAATCATGAACAAATTATCTTCCCAGCGACTTCCAAAATCTAGCGTACACATCCGGAGCAAATCTTCCAAAGTCTCGTTGGTTCTTTCAGTTTGACCGTTCGTCTGGGGATGAAAGGCTGTACTGAAATGCAACTTTATGCCCAACAGCTGATGAATTAGCCTCCAATCTCCTGATGTGAAGCGTCCATCTCGATCGCTAACAATGCTACGGGGAATTCCGTGCAATCGTACGATCGAATCTACGTACAGTTTAGCCAATTTGTCGACTGGATCATCTCTTCGATTTGGAATAAAATGAGCAACTTTTATTAACCGATCCACAATCACCCAAACCGCGTCATTACCCCGCTGAGATCTCGGCAATCCATGCACGAAGTTCATGGAAATATCATCAAATTTCCACACTGGGACCGGCAACGACTTCATGAATCCTCCTGGCCTTTGGCATTCCGCTTTCACCAGAGCACATGTATGGCACTTAACAACATAACGTGCTATATCTTTCTTCATACCCGGCCACCAGAAGTTCTTTTTCAGATCCTTATACATTTTTGAACTTCCAGGATGAATCGAATACCTTGAAAAATGGGCTTCGTACATGATTTCTTCACGAAGATTTCTCTGACCAGGAACACAAACTCGATCATCTTTTCTCCAAAGTCCGTTGTCAAAAGAAAACTGAGAGCTCTTATCTTCCGCTGCATAATGCTGCAAACTATCATCCAATTCCATCGCTTGGTGGACCCTATCCATTAGGTCATACTGTACCTCTGTCTAATTCAAACACATGGTCGCAGCAGTGTTTTTCTCCACACAAGTAATATCCATCCGTTCTAGCTCGTGGATAAACCGTTCATCATGGTATGACAACCAATTCGCCCTTGCTGGAGTCCTACGACTCAGTGCATCTGCGACTACATTCCCTTTACCAGGGGTGTAATGAATTTGGAAGGTATAATCACTAATAAATTCCATCCACCTTCTCTGTCGCATATTTAAGTCTTTTTGATCTAAGAGATATTTCAGACTCTTGTGGTCTGTATAGATATCCACCTTTACACCATATAAATAATGATGCCACAACTTAAGTGCAAAGATTACTGCGACCAATTCCAAATCATGGAATGGATAGTTCCGCTCATGGGCTTTCAACTGGCGCGAACCATATGTTATCACCTTACCACGCTGAAGGAGAACACAGCCTAAGCCGCTACCCGATGCATCACTATACACCTCAAAACCATCTATGCCACAAGGTGTTGTCAAAATTGGGGTCGTAGTCAACCGACTCTTTAACGCTTCAAAAGCTCGTGCGCACTCGGGCGACCAAACGAACCTTTGTTCTTTCCGCATTAGGGTAGTGAGAGGGAATGCTATTCTTGAGAAATTTTCCACAAAACACATTTAGTAGCCCGCAAGTCCAAGGAAACTCCTAACTTCGGCTACCGACAAAGGAACAAGCCACTCCTGCATAACAACAATTTTGGTAGGATCCACTGCAATGCCTTCTCCACTAACTACATGGCCCAGAAAAGCCACGAATGACAACTAGAAATCACACTTAGCATACTTGGCATAGAGTTTCTTTTCCCTCAGGGTTTGCAATACCATCTTCAAATGATTTGCATGCTCTTCTCTAGATCGGGAATACACTAGGATATCGTCAATAAAGACGATCACAAAGAGATCCAAATATTGCTTAAACATTCGGTGCATCAAATCCATAATCACCGAAGGTGCATTAGACAATCCAAAGGGCATCACCGTGAAATCATAATGCCCATAGCGTGTGCCAAACGCCGTTTTGGGTATGTCACTTTCCCGAACCCTCAGCTGGTAATAACCTGATTTCAAATCCAGCTTAGAATACACCGAAGAGCCCACTAGCTGATCAAACAAATCATCGATTCGTGGGATCGGATACTTATTCTTCTCTGTCAACTTGTTCAGTTCTCGATAATCTAGGCATAGACGCAAGCTGCCGTCCTTCTTTTTCACAAAGAGAACCAGCGCACACCAAGGTGACTGACTTGGCCTTATAAAACCTTGATCTTGCAATTCTTGCAACTGAACCTTCAGCTCCTCCATTTCCTTTGGCGCTACATGATAGGGGGAACGGGCCACAAGTTTCTCACCCGGTACAAGTTCTATCGTGAAGTCGATTTCTCTTTGGGGTGGTAACCCTGGAAGGTCTTTTGGAAACACATCTAGGAATTCCGACACAACAGGTACCTCATTCACACTAGCCTTTGGCTCTACCGCTGCTATAGCGTGAAGAACAACTCGGCACCTTTTCGAACGGCCTTCCGAAATTGCAGAGCGGATATCAACATCTCATTTATCCCCTGCATGCCGCTAAACTTTATTTCTTGTTCGGTGTTCTGTCCCAACACAACTTCCTTAGAATTACAATCAATGCGAGCATGCTGCTCTGACAACCGATCCATACCGAAGATTATGTCGAATTCCGAAATCGGCAGCACAAGTGCTTCCAATCTGAAGTACCAACTTCCTATTTTCCCTTCTACACACCCAGACTGATCCGCGCACAAAACACATCCGTTAGGTAAGATTACCTTCAAACTTTCTGTCGTGCCTCGTATTGGCGCGCCAATGCGCAATACGAAATCCTTTGACAGAAACGAATGTGACGCACCAGTATCAAACAGTGCTCGTGCCGGATGCTCCCAAATTAGGACGAAGCCTAACATAGCAACAACACAATAAACACCAAAAACATAGCAGCACTACACAAAGGGAAAAGAACTCAGAGATCATGCGCACCTGTGATGACGTCGGCCTGCTTAATGGCCTCCTGTTGTCGCAGATTGAAAACGTGGGGCTGTGCTTGCGAAGTAGAAGACTCCTCTACCGCCTTCCCTTTTTCCGCATAGGACGCGCCCGGCTTTTTGTCACCTTTCGGAGGACCAACCCGACAGTCCCGAGCAAGATGTCCTGGCTTGCCACACGTATAGCAAGAACGGGAGTCATAGCCCGACGACGCTTTCGAAGTAACTGATGAAGGAGCTTGCCCAAAACGTCTGGACTTCTTACCCCATTTCTTTCGAAATCCACATCTCTCCGGACGCAGCGGTTTGAACTCCGGTTTTGCAACAACCAAAGGTCCTTTAGATTGTCCTCGCTTCAAATTTGCTTCCAATGCCCTCGTGGTGCAGACCAGAGCTTAAAATCCATGATTCACGGAACTCGAGAGTAAATGCCGCAACTCATCCCGCAGTCCCGCATAAAACTGACTGGTCTTGCGCTCTTCCTCGGCAAAGATAGCGCCCGTATAACGCCCCAACCGCGTTAACTCATACAGATACTCATACATGCTGCTCTCCTTTTGAGTCAACCGCTGAAACTCCAATTCCAAAGCAATCCGTTGCTGCAACGGCAAATGCTTGCCCAAGAACAACTGAGAGAACTCGTCCATAGAGACTCCCGTCAACTGTCTGCCTGCCAAGTGGTGCAGTTCTACCTCATCCCACCACAGCCGAGCTTCTCCTTCAAGAAGAAAAGTGGCTAACGTGACTTTCTGTTCCTCCTCAACCCAAAGGGCGGTCAAGATGCGCTTGATCCAAGCAAGCCAATCCTCTATTTGAGCTGGGGAACCCGCCCCGGTAAACGTCGGAGGATGAAAGCTCATAAACCGCTTCAGCTGCTGATATGCGGCACGCTGATCAACCGCTATGCCCACCTGTTCTTGACGCACTGCCTCAGGCACGGGAGCCTCAGGCCGAGCTTGCCCCGCCTGCTGAGCATTCATCATCGCAAGTACCGTTTCTGTAATCAAATGTACAGTTTCAGCTGATGGAGGAGGGGTGGGAACCTCTGCCGGTGCCGCACTCTCAACAGAATGCTGAGGTTCTGACTGACCCGCAACACTTCGCGTCACCTATATGTGTCAAACCACACAATTCAGCGACAAGCCACACAAAAAATAGTCAAAACAAACACACAAGTGTAACACACCAGTGCATTTCAATCCTATGTGGACATGTTTGAGTTCAATTTTATACACTCAAACATGAGCGTGCCACCCCACAAAAGAATTCGTCCACGAATTCAGAGGAGGGAACCAAGGAATCTTATACCAAATTGTAACACCCCTACCCATTACGTGTAACATAGTAGAAGGTCCGACCGGGGCCCCACACCATGTCTTACAAATAGGCGGAGACGTTACTAAGTAATACCAAATACACATCCTATCATAGAGAATTCTAGCGGAAGTTTAAAGGGTTGCAAGAATGAACTCAAACATCCACATAGAAGTCCACAGCTAAACCAAACATGCCATAATATAAAACCACAAGTACGGCCTTATGGCCTATTACAAGTGTTTCTCTTTATACAAGATGGTATCTTCCATACATCGGCACGCAGGTCGGCTATACATGAGTTCTTACAAAAGGTAAAAAAAATAGCCTTCGAGGGCTAGCACTTAGCAGCAGCAGCTTAGGGTCTTCCACCCTCATACCTGCTTGTCCCTTCTTGACCTGCACACAAAAGGTCCACCAAGTGGTGGCAAACAAAGCAACGGTCAGCATTTGGCTGACCATTTATAATGACCCTGTCCCTGGCATGGGACATCGGAATTCCTTCCCTGCATAACACTTATATACAATCATAATGGTATGCTTTAGCACATCACACTTGTACGCCCGTATAAGTCATCATCCATCACAAACGTCGGCACGAAGGCCCGACGTTCCGTGCTCTCAGGGCACATTATCGGTGTACCAGAAAACCAGGGTCCCACCACCGTTCAGAGGTCCCAGACATGACGGTAATTCGTGAGCATTCCAATCCTCCATGGCTCAAATAGCCGGAGCGATTCTCATTCTGTGATCCTAATAGGGCCTTAAGCACCCCACAGTTAGACAACTAGAATGCGGGTACAGATCAGCCTTTCCCATAGCTCACATACGTCAGACGTCGATCAGGACTGACACGGGTACAGCTTCACCTTGCCCATTCGCCATACAGGCTTTTCCACAGTTGCAGCCCCACCGGCTCAACAAGTAGCATTCACAACTATAAGGGTTGAGATCACACAACATTAACCCATCCACATAATATCCTGCTGCACCAAGCTGTAGGTGTCCACCAAGAACATCACAAGCATCATAATAATACAGAGTCTTGCTCTGATATGCAAACAATCATCACCAATCTGGACCAACCTGTCCAGATGGGCTTCACACAACATGCCTACCCGTACTTCTCGCTTCCGGGACTACTCCAACAAGAATCAAGGGATGGAGTTCAACATCCCAAGAGAATTCAACTCTACCTTTGTAGAGGATTCATGCATATGCAAAAAGGAAGGATTTCACATATCCAAGGAGGAAGTCGTTACCCTTGGAGGACGTTTCGGAGCTATGGAAAGCACTGCTTGGAGCTCTGCCTTCCCGAATATGGCCTCCGATCGCGAATCCGAGCTTGGACTAGCTGGATCTCCCTCTCCTTCCTCCTTCTTCATCCTCCTTCCTTCTTCCTCCTTCCTTCTCTCACTTAAGAAGATAAAGTGAGGATAAGTTTGCTGGTTCGGGGTCTTAAAGGGGCTGGTAAAACTGAAGACCACCAGATCTGGAAAGAGGGAAACAAACGACCGAGATCTACAGAAAATAACGTTTTCGGCCCTGACACGCCCTGTGACATGCCCGTGTCACAGGCCGTGTCCCTTAAGCGGCAAAGAACCGCCTCACCACACGGGTTGAACACGCCCGTGACCACCGCCTAACCTGACACGGCCTGAGACACGCCCGTGTCTCTTGCCGTGTCGCCTCTCTCGACAAATCTCGTCAATCGCCGAGAATATTCTCGCCGATCGTCGACATGATCTCGCCGATCGTCGAGAAGGACACGCCTTATGACACGCCCGTGTCACAGGCCGTGTCGCCTCTTCTCGTCGATCGTCGATCACGATGCTCAACGATCGTCGAACGCGCGGCCTACAGCAACCCCAGGGGGACACGCCCTGGGACACGCCCGTGTCTTAGGCCGTGTCACTCCAAAAACAGCCTAAACCCAACTTTGAAACGTACTCGAGACCAGCTCGAGAATTTTGCTTGACATGCCCTGGGACACGCCCGTGTCCCAGGCCGTGTCACTTGGCCTGAAAACCAAAACTGGGTTTTGGGGTATTACACTACTTCCCAAATACCGGTTGAGGACTCCGAGTCATTCTCTACTCTAAGAATGGAAGAACCCAACGTGGAGGAAGCCGTGCAAAGACCTATGTCTCATTATGCATGGCCGAATTTCGAGGGAACCGAATCTAGCATAGTCCGCCTTGCTATAGCAAATAATAACTTCGAGTTAAAGCCTAACATAATTCAAATTGTGCAGCAATATGTGCAATTTGACGGACTTCAAGATGAAGATCCAAACGCACATATAGAAAGCTTTCTTGAAATTTGTGACACCTTCAAGATAAATGGTGTCACAAATGATGCAATCAGGCTAAGACTTTTCCCCTTCTCTTTAAGAACTAAAGCTAAGCAGTGGCTGAACACTCTACCTAAGAATAACATAACCACCTGGAATGAATTAACTGAAATTTTTTTGGCAAAGTATTTTCCGCCAGCTAAAACTGCTAAACTTAGGAACGACATTTCTTCTTACGAACAAATTGACTCTGAAACCTAATATGAAACTTTGGAAAGATTTAAAGAACTATTAAGACGATGCCCACATCACGCGCTGCCTGTATGGTTACAAGTGCAGACGTTCTATAACGGGCTAAATCAAAATACAAAGCAAATGATAGACGCAGCTTCTGGCGGTACTTTAAACCATAAGACCCCGGAAGCAGCTCTTGAGCTTTTTGAGGACATGGCCATGAACACTTATCAGTGGAATGTGCCTAGGTCCCGCCCGAGCAAGCCTGTAGGTATCTTTGAAGTGGACAACGTCACCCAGCTCGCGCTACAAGTTGAAATACTAAGCAGAAAGATAACGGAGATGACTGCTGCCTCTGCCCCTCAGGTATGGGAATCTGCAACTCCTGCCCCAGAACAATTAGATTTTGTTAACAATATGCCTAGAAATGCTTTTAATAATTTTTCTACTGCGAATTTTCATCCTCCTGGTTTTAATTTTCCGAATAGTTATAATCCGGCCTTAAGAAATTATCCGAATTTTTTGTGGAGTAATACATTGAATGCTATGCGCCCTCCACCATAAAATGATTTTCCTGCACCACCACCACCACCAAAATTATCCAAAACCTCCATGCTTGGAGGAGTTACTTTCCAAATATATCTCCACAAATGACGCTACGATTAGAACCTTAGCTGGAAGCGTTAAAAGTCTGGAAAATCAAGTAGGACAGCTAGCTAAAATTATTTCTGAACGACCCGCATGGTCTCTTCCTTCCAATACCGAACCCAACCCGAGAGAGCAATCGAAAGCTATAACTCTTCGAAGTGGGAATAAAGTTCCCGGTATGGTAAGTGAAGAGCCCGAGGCAAGCTCCGTCCCCGTTTTAAAAAATCAAAGCTCCGCTCCCATTTTAAAAATTCCACCCTCTGCTGAAAAAGTTATCATCTCCGTCTTGGAAAAAGATCTCACTCCACCACCCATTTTTATAAATAATCCAACCCTGCCTTACCCTTCTGAACTTAATAAACAATGTCAGGACGATCAGTACTCTTGTTTCTTAGAAATGTTCAAGCAAATCCACATAAATCTGCCTTTTCATGAAGCGATTTCGCAGATGCCGAAGTACGCCAAGTATCTTAAGGACCTTCTGACCAACAAGAAAAAGTTAGAAAACCTTTCGCATGTCACGTTAAATGCCGAGTGATCCGCTGTTTTGACAAATGGTCTGCTGAAGAAAATTAGTGACCCGGGTAGTTTTTCTATCCCGTGCGTCTACGGTGATCTTTTTGTCAAACACGCGTTAGCCGACTTAGGAGCGAGTATTAACCTAATTCCTCTCTCATTGTTTAAAAAGTTAGGAATTGGTAGACTCAACCCCACACGCATGAGTATCCAGCTCGCCGACTGATCGGTCAAGTAACCGTTAGGTATAGTGGAGGATGTTCTAGTAAAAGTCGACAAGTTCATCTTCCCGGTGGACTTTCTAATTTTGGACATCGAAGAAGACGTCGAGGTTCCCCTGATCCTTGGCCGACCCTTCATTTCCACCTCTCGAGCTATCATTGACATAAGCAATGGTAAGCTCTTCCTTCGAGTAGGCGACGACGAAGTCACTTTCTCTATCACACTTTCGATGAAAAACACCTTAGCAAATGATGACTCCTGATTTTTTGTAGATGCCGTGAGTGATGAATCCTCCTATTTCCTCTCTAATTTTAAAAAAGAATTTTCTGCTTTTTGTTCCTCCTCGTCTCTTCCAACTAAATTGCTGCAATAAAGTGTAGAATCCTCTTATCTGTTATCTGGTTTTGAAAAAGAATTTTCCGATTTTTGTTTCTCTTCTACTCTTCCAACTGATTTGCTGCAAGAATTCATCTTGGCCACCAACTCCACACCTTTTAATTTTCCATATAAAAAAGTCTACGAAGATATAGTATTCGAAAAAGAAAGAATTTCTCAAACCTCCTATGAAGACCCCCCTACCCTAGAACTTAAAGAACTTCCTGAACATCTCAAGTACGCCTTCTTAGAAAAGAACTCCAAGCTGCCATTTATAGTTTCGGCCTACCTTACGGATGTCCAAAATGAAAAACTCCTTTTAGTTTTATGCAAGCATCGCCGAGCTATTGCTTGGCAAATATCTGATATCAAGGGCATAAGCCCATCTTTCTGTACTCATAAAATTTTAATGGAAGATAATTCGCGTAACTCCATTCAACCTCAGCGTCGTATCAACACGAACATGAAAGAAAAAGTTAAGGGCGAGGTTATGAAATTATAAGACGCAGGAATTATCTACCCAATATCAGATAGTAAGTGGGTTAGCCCTGTTCAGGTAGTACCAAAGAAGGGAGGGATAACGGTAGTTAGAAATGAAAATAACGAATTAATCCCAACACGGACGGTGACAGGTTGGCGTATGTGTATATATTATAGGAAGCTGAATGACGGCACCCGCAAGGACCACTTTCCTTTGCCATTTATCGACCAGATTTTAGAACGATTATCCGGCCATAGCTTTATTATTTTCTCGATGGCCTCTCGGGGTATTTTCAAATCCCCATCTCTCCCGAGGACCAAGAGAAAACTACGTTTACTTGTCCCTTCAGCACCTTCGCCTACCGAAGAATGTTATTTGGATTGTGCAATGCGCCAGCTATATTCCAGCGATGTATGCTCGCTATCTTTGACAAGTATGTAGAAAGCATTATGGAGGTATTTATGGACGATTTCTCCGTGTTCGATGATTCCTTTGATAAATGTTTAGAAAACCTCGAAAAAGTCTTAAAACGATGCGAAGAGACTAACCTTGCCCTAAATTGGGAAAAATGCCATTTTATGGTAAGGGAAGGGTTAGTTTTGGGTCATAAAATTTCTGCGAGAGGTATTGAGGTAGATATTGCGAAAATAGAAGTTATCGAGAAGCTGCCGCCGCCTACGAATATAAAAGCTATAAGAAGTTTCTTAGGTCACGCTGGTTTCTACCGCCACTTTATAAAGGATTTTTCCAAGATCACCAAGCCCCTTACCCATCTTCTAGAAAAAGACGCCCCATTCATTTTTGATGACTCTTGTCTTTCTTCCTTCGAATTGATTAAAGAAAAGTTAATTAACGCACCGATTATGATAGCTCCGGTATGGGATCTTCCATTTGAGATAATGTGTGATGCGAGTAGTTTCGCGGTGGGAGCCGTATTAGGTCAACGCATATCTAAAAACTTCCACCCTATCTATTACGCTAGTAAAACGCTCACATCTGCACAGGAAAATTACACCATGACCGAGAAGGAGCACCTCGCTGTAGTATTCGTATTTGATAAATTTCATCCTTACATTACGCTTTCAAAAATCATAATCTTTACGGACCACTCGGCCCTTAAATACCTTCTTGACAAAATTGATGCTAAGCCGCGTTTGATTCGCTGGGTCTTACTCCTCCAGGAGTTTGACATAGAGATCCGTGATAAGCGAGGAGCCGAGAACTTGGCTGCCGACCATCACTCCAGATTAGACAATCCCTTTATAGAAAAATTAAATGAAAAATCTTTTAATGATCATTTTCCTGATGAGAAGCTACTTTCAATTAGCACATCTACTTCTCCTTGGTTTGCACACATCGCCAACTATTTAGTGGCCCGGGTGCTCCTAAAAGAGTTCTCCTCTTAGTAAAAGAAGAAATTTGTTTCTGAGCTGAAGAACTACTTTTGGGAAGACCCGCATCTTTTCAAAATCTGTGCGGATCAAGTGATAAGGAGATGTGTTTCTTATGAAGAAGGTTTTGATATTTTAAAACACTTACATGAAGGTCCGACAGGTTGGCACTATCAAGCTGCTCGCACCGCTCACAAGGTGCTTTGCGCGGGTTTTTACTGGCCTAGACTGTTTAAAGACGCGCAAGCCTTTGTGAGCAGGTGTGATAGTTGCAAACGGTCGGGAAACATTTCAAATAAAAATGAAATGCCGCAAAATTATTTCCTTGAGTGCGAAATTTTCGACCTCTGGGGAATCGATTTTGTTGGCCCCCTTCCTTCTAGCTTTGGAAACAAGTATATTTTAGTTACCGTTGATTACGTCTCACGTTGGGCCGAAGCCCAAGCTCTGCCTACGAACGACTCCCGAGTTATTGTCACCTTTTTGATAAAATTATTTTCTAGATTCGGTATACTGCGCACCATCATTAGCGATAGGGGTTCGCATTTCTGTAACGCGCAATTTTCAAAAATCCTTACCAAATATGGTGTTAAACATAAGCTTACAACTGCCTATCACCCGCAAACTAACAGACAGGTCGAAGTACTGAATAGAGAAATAAAAATAATATTAGAAAAGACTGTTTCAACTTCTAGGAAAGACTGGTAAGCAAAATTAGACGATGCTTTATGGGTCTACCGAACAGCGTACAAAACCGCCCTCGGATGTACACCGTATCGACTGGTCTATGGAAAATCTTGCCATCTACCCGTAGAATTAGAACACCGCGCTTTTTGGGCCTTAAGATTTTTAAACTTCGATCCCCACTCCATCAGTGACCTTAGAAAATTTCAAATAAATGAACTCGACGAGTGGCGCTCTTACGCTTATGAAAATAACAAACATTATATAGAGCGGACAAAGCGTTTACACGATAAGCACTTAAGGCATCCGAAAACCTTTAAGCCGGGAGACCAGGTTCTTCTTTATAATTCTCGATTAAGTTTATTTCCGGGCAAATTAAGATCTCGTTGGTCTGGGCCCTTTTCTGTTTTAGAAGTTTTTCCGAATGGAAATGTCTTAATTTCGCACCTTGATAAGGGTAATTTCAAGGTGAATGGTCAGCGTCTTAAATTGTATTTCTCTGGTGATGATGATGTCAGTCCAAAAAGTATTAAGTATCTGCTGCACGAACTCTAAACTTCGAAATTTTTTTTTTTAAATTAAAAACAATTTTATTTTTGGACAACATTAATTTTGGACAATATTTTTTTAGATGCGTCGAGCTCAACGGCGCTTTAAACAAAGGGCGCTCTTGGGAGGAAACCCAAGTTATCTTTTTTCTGTTTTCTTTATTTTACAATTTTTGCCTCGGACGGCTCCGACAAGCTGAAGCTTCTGCGATCGCCTGCTCAAATATTGCTGAATCCATCCCGAAGTCCAAAGAAGACATTCAGGGGAGCGGCATCACTCAGTTTTTGCAGCGAATAAATCCGGGGAAGTACCTGTTTTTCAATTATGTTTTTCAATTATGTACTTTAATTTTCTCTCCTTCTCCAATCCCCTTCTTTTGCTATTGAGGACAATGTCCATTTTAAGCTTGGGGGAGGACTTCCTCCTTCATTGTTTCTTAGTGTAAATATTCTTGTTTTCTGTGTATATTTCTATTAAAAAAAATATAAATGATGAATATCTTAAAATTCTAAAAAAAAAGAAAATATTTCCAAAATCCAAAAAAGAGAATATTTCACAATTAAAAAAAAATATTTATGATTTTTGTTTTTTGCCTTAATAGTTTACACATTTTGGTATTTCAATAGTACCCCTAGTTTTTGTTTTTGTTTTACTCAAAATTTTCTATAAATAATGTAGTTAATTATAATATTTCTAATCGTCCCTTTTAATTATGTTTCACAAGTAAAATGTTGGTCATGCTGTGTTTCTAATTCATGGTAGCATGTTAAGGTAAATTATTTTTCTAAAACTCGCATTTCTATTATGGTTTTTCGTTCTTTATTTCCTTTACTTTCTCAAAAATTCATCATCCACTATTTTCCTTTTCGTTTTTGGATAATTTTTGTGAGGTCAACCTTTGAACAGCATAGTAGATGTGAACGATCCAAGTCACCTATTATTTCTATTTTCAAAGCAATTTCATCAATCTTCTTTTATTATATAAGACTTGTTTTTTGAAATTTTTCAAACCTTTATTTTAAATAAATTTAAAAGCGTGAAAATGATTTAGGCCATTTTTGTTTTCGTTTGAGCTCTCCTGCCAACCTAAAAACTTTTACCACTAGTTAGCCGCTTTTGAGCCTTTTTCTGATTTCATTTGATAGCTCCTCTTTTTATTTCATTTTCACCAAAGCCAAAATTTCCAACCTATCTAATCACACTAGCCTTCTTGAGTTTCATAAAATATTTTCATAATTTTGATAGGTTATTTTGTGATTTTGTTGGTACCCTAGATGTGATTTGGATTATGTAATCCCCTTCCAGCCCCTCTTGATCCATATAAAGATATATGATCATGTTTAGACTTTGCTTAGTCTCCCTATGGCAGTATATGACTGACCTAGTGTTTAGGCTAGTAGTTTTAGAATGTGTTTTGGTAAAGGCTTTTTCCGTTCGACTATCGTCGAACGAGGCCTCGCGATCGTCGATCATTGATCGACGATAGCAGGGCTATCGAATCGTTGAGTCAAGACAATTATCGTCGACCGATGGTCGACGATCTCAGAGCAAGCCTCTTATGCTCTGAAGGTTGGTCGACGATCTGCCATCTGCAGTTCAACGATCTTGTTCTTGTTCGACGATATCTGTCTCAACAGATATTTTGTCTTAGTCGTCGACATCTTGTGATGTTCGACGATATCTGTGTCGACAGATTGTTGCCTTAGTTGTCGACGATTTCTGGTCGACGATATCTGTCTCGACAGATCTTTTGCTGGTCGACTATCTGTTAGCTGGTCGACTATCTGTTAGCCGGTCGACGATCTATTAGCTGGTCGACGATTTCCGTTCGACGATTTCTGTTCCAACAGATTCCTGCTATTAGTCGACGATCTGTTAGTAGGTCGACGATCTTCGAACCCCTGTTCGACGATTTCTGTCTGCCTTTATCTTTTTGTATTTATTCTATTCCTTGGTTTATTTCCAAGTGTTTTAGTTGGTGGTTAGATTGATTCTCTGATATTATTGTTGCTAAATTTATGGTTTAAATTCAAATAAATTGATTACAAATTCTGTCAAGCATAAATCACGGGATTCAGTATTCTTGATAAAGCATTTTGTCCTATTATACAAATTACGTTGACTTTATCTTTCCAGCCTGTTTTCTAGCCGTTGGTACTATGTACTATTTCCAAGAATGGTACGTCTTTATGCTGAGATATTTTTTCCCGCTTATTTTATTCCTTATTGGGACTGACAGAAAGTTAATAGGCCATTCTATTCCTATTACTATATTATATTTTTAGATAATCTGTTGCAGGGCTCGAGAATTCAAATCAATAGAGCCGTTCCAAAAGAAAAACGTGAAGACATATTTAAAAGAGATTCTTCTCTCAGAAAAGAAGAAGTCACAGACACAGAGAAATATTATTCACTCGCTCAAGCATCATCAGAGCAGCTCTTCACAATCTCACAACAAGAAGAAGAAAAGTTTTCCTGAAGCAAAAGCCCTGAGCAATCATCTTTCATTCTCAAGTCTCCTGAGCATCTGCTTAGAGTTTTCAAGACTTCAGAAAGAGCTCCAGTTCTGCTTCAAGTGCTCCAGAATCTTAAGACCTGATAAAAATCAGTCTTCAGATTTCTGAGGATTTAGTTTCAGTTTATCTGAAACTCCTTCATCCTGAAGCAAAGGCTTTCCCTGGACTTCCACTGAGCCAGGGGGAGACTTTGATTCTTTAGAGAATCCACAAATCTTCTCTAATCTGTATTTAAAACAGAGAAGATAATCTAACCCTCTCAACCCCTTTGTAAAAAGAGTTTGTTCACACCTCTTCAAAAGTGAACGTTGGTGACAGGGCACCTTATCAACAACCTGTGGTTGAGCATCCTTATCAAAAGCTCAAAGGGTCTGTTTGATCTACCTGAATCAGATCATTGGTGGCAGGGCACCTTAGCAAAAACCTGTAGTGGATTCCTACCAGGGTGGTAGAAGAGTGGATGTACCTATTTAAAGGGAACCACTATATATCCTGTGTCTCTCTGGTTCTTGCTGATTTGTTTATTCTGTGGCTGTGATAGAACTACCTAGGATTGCTAGTTGCTGTGATAGGCTTGTAGTTAACTGAAATTTCAGTCAACTTCTCCACTTGTGCACTTCACTGTGTTAGGCTCTTAGGGTTCAAGTATCAGATTTTTTATTCCGCAAATAAACTCCAAGGGAGCTGACTAAGTGTTCATAAAATTTTGAATACTCTATTCACCCCCCCTCTAGAGTAGTTTACAACTTATCCCCTCACTTTCAATTGGTATCAGAGGGAGGTTAGCTGTTCATACAGGCTAACACCTGAGTTAAAAGATCCTGTGATAAGTTGTTTCCTGATACCATTCACAAACACTTTCACACATGGCCCAGTCTAAGGATTATTCAAGCACCAGACCTCCTGTATGCAACTTGTCCAAGTTTGGCATATGGAAGGCCAGGATAAGACTATACATGAATTCTATTGATGAAGATATTTTTTCTTCTATTTTGACAGGACCACCTGCTAGGCCTGCTGCTGCTTCCACTTCTGCTGATCTCAGTGCTGTGCCACCACCTGACTACAATGAAACTTACAAGAAGGCAAAAGCAGCTGATGCTAAAGCAATGAATATCCTAGCTCAGACAATGTCTGATGAGATATTCCAGAAGCTGGCTGAATGTACCTCAGCCAAAGCTATGTGGGATTCCCTCAACCACATAGTTGCTGGCTCAGCTGATGAGAGGAAGGACAGGAGATCCAATCTCACCTCTCAGTATGAAAATTTCAAGAAGGATGATGCTGAAGACATTGACACCATGTACACAAGACTCAGTTCAATAATAAGTGAACTGAGGTCTTTAGACAAGGAGATAACCTTGTCAGAAGTCAATGACAAGATCCTGATGTGCCTTCCCATCTCATGGGACTCAAGGATATGGCCCATCAAGGATGGAAGAAACACTGTGGAACTCTCCACAGAAGCTCTGTTGGGAAAGCTCAGGTCATATGAGCAAACCTTAAAGAGTAGAGCTGCTGTAACTGAAGTGAAGACTCCTACTCCTACAAAGAAAGAGCACTCTCTAGCTCTTAAGGCTGCTGAGACTTCTGAAGGAAGTCAATCAAATGAGGAGTTACTGGCACTCATTGCCAAGAGATTCTTCAACATGGGAAGAAGAGACCTCAGAAAGAAGTTCTCCAAGCATGAGGACAAGCCAAGGTATGACAAGACTCCATCTAAAGAAATCATTTGTTATGTTTGCAGCAAGCCTGGACACATTGCTCCAGATTGTCCAGAGAAGAAGTACAAGGAGAAGAAACATGAGAAAGAATACAGGAAGCACCACTCCAAGTCCTCATCACACAAATACAAGAAGAAGGACAAGGGATTTGTGGCTGCTACCTGGAGTGAAACAGAAGAGGATACCTGCTCCTCTAGCTCCAGTGATTCAGAAGAAGAAGAAGAGAAGAAAGCCAAAGAGGTCTGCCTCATGGCCATTGATGCCTGCAGCTCTCTGTCAGCTGCAGAGAATTCTGAAGAAGAAGGAGACAATGAAGAAGATTCCTTTATGGAGGACCAGGTAATCGACTCATTTGACTTCTCATCTCCTGAGTTCAAACTAAAATTTAAAACTCTATGTTTAGATTTACTATTATCTGAAAAAGAAATTAAGTCACTTAGATTAAAAATAATGGAACTAGACATGGAAGGCACTGAAATAATCAGATTAGAAAAGGAATTAGAAAGCTCAAAAGAAGAAGTAACATTCCTAAAATTAGAACTAGCTAAATCTAAGAGGTTAGAAGAACAATTAAATGGCAGAAGCCTCAAATTATCTGAAATAACCTGTATAGCAAACACTAGGGTTGGTAATGATAAACTAGGCTTAGGTGCTACACCTAGTGAACCCATCCTCCTCACAAAGGAGAGATTTAGCACTCCAGTAAAATTTATTTCTGAATCAGGAATAAAGAATACTGAGGAAATTGAAAAGTGCAAGAAAATTCAGAATAAGATTAAGAAAGAGAATAGGAAGAAAAAATTTCTAGCTTTACAAAAATCGTCGAACATTAATCGACGATCGTCAAACCAATCGTCGAACGTCTATCGACGATCTCTGAACACCTTCACCAAGTATGATATCTTTGGTGCAGGAGATCGACGATCTCATCTTGAGTCGTCGACCAGTGATCGACGATCGTTGAATCCAGAATATAGCTCTACTATAAATGATCGACGATATGGCTTGCGATCGTCGACCATTGATCGACGATCTGGACTTAAGCTGGAAAATAAAAATCAAACTTCCAGAACTTCAAATCCTAATCACCACCCCAGGTTGTTTAATCCTTCAACTGAATGGATTATCCCACCTAGGAGATCACACCCTTTAGGATATAAATCTAAGCCTGCAAAATCTTTTATATCTAGTTTTTCTTTTATGAAGAATACTGGACCCAAGGTAACCTGGGTCCACAATGTGTAACTGTTCTTTCTGCAGGTGAAGACCTATCCAGTCATACATGACAAATGGTATCTGGATAGTGGATGCTCAAAGCATATGACAGGAAAGAAGAAGAACCTGTCAGGTTTCAAAGCCAAGCTGGGACCAAAAGTTGTATTTGGGGATTCCAGCTGTGGACAGACTGAAGGGTATGGCAGCTTCACCATAGGAGCTGTAACCTTCAAGAAGGTAGCTTATGTCTCAGGACTAAAGCACAACCTAATCTCTGTAAGTCAAATGTGTGATGCTGGATACAAGGTATGGTTTACTGACACTGCCTGCAATATTTCTTTAAATAATACTGTGGTGTTAGTAGGCATTAGAATTGGAAATGTTTATGTTGTAGATTTTAATTCCTCCAAATCTGAAATATGCTTATTTAATGAAGTAACCAGTAATAATACCCTTTGGCATAAGAGACTTAGTCATGTAAACTTGAAAAACATTTCTAGGTTGGCTAAATACAATCTTGTAAGAGGATTACCTTCTTGCCCCTACAAGAAGGAAGGCCTTTGCAAAGCTTGTCAACTAGGAAAGCAAACAAGAAATAGCTTTAAATCAGTTAATAAAAGTGATTCTCCCAGGATTCTGTACTTGCTACATTTGGACTTATTTGGTCCTATTGCTGTGCAGAGTCTTGGAGGGAAGTCTTACACTCTAGTAATTGTAGATGACTTCTCCAGGTTCACTTGGGTATTCTTCTTGAGAACTAAGGCTGATAACTTCAAGGTTCTTACAGATTTTCTAAAGTGTATACAGAGTGAGTATTCTACTCAGATTGCCTTGATCAGAAGTGATCATGGTACTGAGTTTGAGTCTCTTCTTATGCAAGAATTCTGTGAGAAGGAAGGTATCAAACATAGCTTCTCTGCTCCTAGAACTCCTCAACAAAATGGGGTAGTTGAAAGGAAAAACAGAACCCTAATTGAAGCTGCAAGTACATTGTTGGCAGATGCTAACATGCCTCTGTCCTTTTGGGCTGAAGCAGTTAGCACAGCTAACTATGTATTGAACAGAAGTCTGATACATAAACTTAAGGGTAAGACTCCCTATGAATTACTTAAGCAAGTGAAACCTAAAATAGACTATTTTAGAGTATTTGGCTGTGTTGCTTTTGTTCATAACAATAACAAAGAATACCATAGAAAATTTGAGGCAAAAGCATCAATGGGAGTTTTTCTAGGATACTCTCAAGTAAGCAAAGCCTATAGGGTCCTTAATAAATCCTCTCTTAAGATAGAAGAGTCTGCACATGTCTCTTTCGATGAGACAGTCATGTATTATAAGGAGAAGGATTCTTCCTCTAATAGTACAGTGCAAGTCCTATGAGTAAGTAAGGATTTGGAAGGTTTGAGACTCACACAGGAGAATCATCCCCAACAAACTCCTCAGGTTGCTCCCTCAGATTCTGAATCTGATGTAGAACTGCTTGAAGTTAAAGCACCTGCTCCAACAGTTGATCAAATTCCACATGAGGAATTAAATCTTGAAACTGTTGAAGATCAGATTATTGTTGAACCTACTGATCTTGTCACACTCAGAGATCACCCTGTATCTTAAGTGATTGGAGACATTTCAGCAGGAGTCCAGACAAGACATCAACTCAACAAAAATGTGATGTTTGCTTGTTTCCTTTCTCAGGTTGAGCCCCTAACCATTAAAGATGCTGAGCTTGATCCCCACTGGATTATAGCAATGCAAGAGGAGCTTAACCAGTTTGAAAGATGTAAAGTTTGGACCTTGGTTCCAAGACCAAGAGGCCAACGGATCATAGGCACCAAGTGGGTGTTTAGAAACAAGCTTGATGCCCAAGGCATAGTAGTTAGAAATAAGGCTAGGCTAGTAGCTCAAGGCTATAGACAGGAGGAAGGCATAGATTATGATCAGACTTTTGCCCCTGTAGCCAGACTAGAAGCCATTAGGATTTTCCTAGCCTATGCTGCCTATAAAAGATTTAAGGTCTTCCAAATGGATGTGAAGAGTGCCTTCCTCAATGGAGATTTAAAGGAAGAAGTGTTTGTTGAACAACCACCAGGGTTTGTTTCATCAACCTTACCCACTCATGTGTTCAAACTCCAAAAGGCTCTATATGGACTTAAGCAAGCTCCTAGAGCTTGGTATGAGACCTTAGCAAATTTTCTTCTAGAACACAAGTTTGTGAGAGGTGTAGTAGATAGAACCCTATTCATTAGACATCATAAGGACTCACAACTGTTAGTTCAAATCTATGTAGATGACATTATATTTGGTTCTACTGATCCCAAACTATGCAAGAGGTTCTCTGAACTAATGCACTCTAAGTTTGAGATGAGCAGCATGGGTGAGTTATCCTATTTCCTTGGTCTCCAAGTGAAACAGAGTGTTGATGGCATTTTCATTTCTCAATCAAAATATGCCAGGGAGCTGGTTAAAAGATTTGGAATGTCTGATGCTTCATCAATGAGCACACCTATGGCCTCAAATGCAGTTATTGATTCTGATGTCAATGGCAAGTCTGTTGATCAAAAGAATTATAGAGCCATTGTTAGTTCCCTGCTGTATTTGACTGCAAGTAGGCCTGACATAATGTTTGCTACATGCCTATGTGCTAGGTTTCAGGTCAACCCAAAGGAATCTCACTTAACTCTCCTCAAGAGGATCTTGAGATACCTTAAGGGATGCCCTAACTTAGGACTGTGGTACCCAGCTGAGTCAGGATTTGAATTAATTGGATATTCAGATGCTGATTATGCTGGTTGTAGAGTTGACAGGAAAAGCACCTCAGGGACTTGTCAGTTCCTGGGAGAGAGACTTGTCTCTTGGTTTTGCAAGAAACAGGCATCTGTGTCTACTTCAACTGCTGAGGCTGAATATATAGCAGCAGCTAGTTGCTGTTCACAGATCCTGTGGATTCAAAATCAGCTAGTGGATTATGGGTACACACACTCAAACACAAAAATTCTGTGTGACAGTACCAGTGCAATATCAATTGCTCAAAATCCTGTGCACCATTCCAGAACCAAGCACATTGAGATTAGACATCACTTTCTGAGAGATAATGTGGAAAAGAACAAGATAGTAATGGAATTTATATCCACAGACCTGCAGAGAGGAGATATTTTCACTAAGCCCCTTGATGAACAAAAGCATTTGTTCTTCCTGAACCAGCTTGGCATGATTAATGGTTCAGAGTAGTGAAAATTAAGTTAATTTTGTTTTCTGTCTAAAATCGTCGAACGACTGCTCGACGATCTTCGACCAAGTCAGAACTATCGTCGACCAACCGTCGACGACAGCTCGTTCTGTAGTAAGGCAGAAATCGTCGACCAACTGGTCAACGATCTCTCCTTAGGTATCTATCGTCGACCAATGGTCGACGACAGTTTTCTGTGCTGTGTGGAGAATCGTCGACCATCATATATTGATCGACGATCGTGGTAATTGCTTGTAGACGGTCGATATTTAACGATTTAGTCAAATATTGACTATCGTCGGTCATCGTTCGACGACCAATTTTGTTCCGGGTTCGACGATCGCAGATTTGTTTCTAATAGTCGATTTAGGTCTGAAGATCGTCGTCCTTCCGCTCCGTCTTTTCATATTCCTTCTTCTGGCTTAGAATTCGCTCTCGAACTCTAATCCCGCGCGATTCTCTTCTCCCCTGTTTTACTTCTCGATTCGCCATCTTCTCTCAAATCCTATGGCGATTCCTTCTGCTGTTCTCTTTGGGATGAAGTTCGACACTGGCTTCTGTGTCGACTTCGATTCTTTCAGCCGATGCGATCAACCAATCCAAGATATCCTGCAGCTATGTGAAGAGCAAGGCCTCAAGAGATTCATGTCATTCGCACCTAAGATTAACATACCGGAGATACGAGAATGGGTATACACTTCGTCCTCCAGCGACGAAGCGATGTCAGGAAAGATAAATGGCGAGGAGGTCACTCTGACTCCTGAAGTATTGACTGAGCTGTTTGGACTGCCAACAGGAACTGAGGAATATGAGCAAAGCACAGAGGAATATGGTCGCATGCTCACTGTGATGGGCCATGCCGAAGGGATTCCGGCTAAGCTGCTGAAGATAAACTTGTCTCCAGAATACAAGTTTCTGGCCGACCTGGTAGGAAAGGTTGTTTTGGGAAAACATTCTGCTCATGACAATATCAACAGGCAACAGTTTGCCCTGATGTCAGCTTTGGTGAATAAGGCACAGATTGCCTGGGGAAAAGTTCTGTTTGAACTAATAAGGAGAAAGAACAATCAGAAAGAGGTAAATCTTGCCAGGGTACTGGGTGTGTTTCTATATGTGAAAGCACCCCTGCTGCTTGTGTCTGCACCCTCCGCAGTCAACGCTAGCAAGAGGTTGGACCCTTCTCTATTCAAGAAATCCCAGAGGATTATCAAGAAGTCAGCCAGGGTTGATCCTAACCCTCCTTCAGACACAAGGGCTGATTCGGCCGCTCTCCCGCTTACTGGGGAAGGCTCAGCAACCCCTGCATCCTCATCTCATGCATTACTTTCTACAACACCTGCAGTGCCACCACAACATGCATCCTTCATTCCACCTGCATCTCCACACCAGTCACCAACACCACAACATCTGGCAGCTTCAGCCAGTGTTGACATGGTGACTGCTACCATCCTCACAAACCTTTCTCAACATGAATCCCACACTCATGTTGATGTTCACCCATCTCCACATGATTCCTTTGATCATGTGGCAGATCATCCTGCTTCCATTCCATCCACCTCTACATCATCAGCATTTCAGATATCCCCTGAAATGCTTGCACACCTTGTTGAGCTCATTACTCCCTCCATCCAAAAAATGATTGAGGCCGCAAATGCCCCTCTCATTGCCTCCATCAATTCTCTCACTGAAGCCATCAAATCCATCTCATCTTCTGCTGAGCCCCCTTCTGTAAGATGCATGACTCCAGTCCCCACTGAAGTCATGCAGGGGGAGATGTCTGTTGAAGTGGTCTCAGGTGATGCCCTGACCCTTCAGGACAATTCCTCTCTTCCCCTTCAAGAAACTGTAGAAGAACCTCAAGAGAGTCCAGAGAAAGAACCAGAAGGTAAACCTTAAAACTCTTCCTCCAAAGGATATAATCAGGACTTCAATTTGATATTTGTATCTAACAAAGACATTCACTCCCTAGTGAATCTAGCTTCTGAGGAAGAAGTTCCTGAAAAAGAAAATGAGGAAGTCCCCATGGACGTTTGTGAGAATGATGCTGCTCAACCTGATGGTATAGCTTTATTTAAGATTCTAATTAATTCAAACTCCAACTTTGAGTTAATTTCTTATTCTTTCCTTTCCATCACAGCTGCTGATGATCTCACATCAGCATTGCAAGTTGACGCTGCTAAATCCATTGATTCTGATAAAGATTTAGAATCCTATCTTAACCTAGACTGTGAGTCCTCACTCACATCTACTCCTCTTGTTCCCTCTTTTCAAGAGAAAATGGTCCCTTATAGACCTGAGTACCTTGATGACCCCTTGGTCAAGGATACTCTTTTCTTTTCCTGTATGGCACTCCTCTTGTGCCTTGCAGAGGTGTCTATCCCTGATGTCACTGAACATCTAGAAGGAATTATAACCTCCTTCCTAGATGCAAAGTGGTATCCTGTGTAGATCTTCAGGTAATCCTATCTATTACCTGTTGTTTGTTCACCTTGGGGGGAATATTTTATTCCCACTTGGTTGTTAACCTATCTCTCTTTGTATGCAGGCACAACCATAAATGCTGCTGCTGCTGAAATCATCAACATCCCTGCTGATGCTGCTGCTGAAGAAATTGAAGATGTGCAAGATAGGGCAGACAATGCTCCCAAGATGACTGAAATAGACTCAAGCTCAGGTACTCTAAACCTAGAACAATTTATAGCCTTTGTGGCTGAGAACATTGCCTCTGAGTACATTGAAGGGATGGCTAATTATCATCTGGATTCCCTAGCCATCTCTCTAGAGAAAGCATCTGCCCCTGCAGATATCGTCATCTTTTCTCCACCTATCCTTACCTATCCTCTATCCATTCCTTCTATTGCAGAACTGGTCCCCAAGACAGTTCCTGAGTTGTATCCAGAATCAGAACTCTGGAAGAGGTCTCCAAATTTGGATCTTGATGCCCTCCTTAGGCAAGATGCCATTGAGGAAGCTAAAGAGAAAGAAGAAAGAGAAAAGAAAGATAAAGCTGAACCTGCTGCCAAGGATCCTTCTGAACTTGATTTTGATGATTATGCTGGGAAAGACTCATCTCATTCTGATGATGATGATTCTGATGATTCTGACTCCACTAAGAAAAGGAAAAGAGCTGCTTCCAAGAAAAGAAAAGCTCCTGCTCCTCCTACTGCCAATCCTAACAAGGATGTTCCCTATTACATTCTGAAGGGAATAGATCCTAAGAGCAAGGAATTTCAGCCATGGATGAGACTGTCAAAGAATCAGACTAAAGAGAAGAAGAGGACAAAGAGATATGACACTCCTGTTCAGAAATTCCCCCCCAGAGGTCCTCCTCCACCTCCTGGTGCTGGAGCCTCTGGAAGTCTATCTTCTGCCCCCTCTGCAAGGTCAGCCAGTTCTAACACTTCTCAGACCTACCAAAGAAGAAGTAATCAAAGCCAGGGAGGCCAAGATGTTTCAGGACAGGGAAGAAAAAGAAATGACAATGCTCTCGTTGAACAAATAAAGGAGATGACTTTTCAGCGACCTACTTTCTCTCCTCCTCCTTCTCCTCCCAGGAAAGGTTCATCCTCTTCTTCAAGAAAACCTGCTGCTGCTGAGACAACTGAATCTAAAGGAAAAAGAGTGGTCTTTTCAGAAAAATCTCACAAAAAGTTCATTGAGCTTGCACCTCCAAGATCTCTATATGCTCAAACTGATCCTAAGAAGGCTGTGCAGATTCCTCTTGATTCAAGCAAACTTGCTACAGCTCTTCAAAGGAACATGGAGATTGCAGCTCATACAGATACTGATAGACCTCCCTCTCCATCAGATAAAACTGAAGCTGAAAGGATTGCCTCTATGGCAAGATTCAAAGAGTCTATTGCACTAAGCATGATGGAGAGAGCCAAATCTCAAGGATTAGATCCTACAGCCTACTCAACAATGTCAGATTTCAGAGAAAAGGAACTCAGCAGAATTCAAGTCAATCCAGAAGCCTTTGACACTGAGGAATACATGAGACTACATCCTGCTGCAGTTCTACCAAGTTATGCTGAAAAGAAAATCATAGGTGAACATGATCTAATGCTATCCAAGAGACAAGCAGCAAACCCTAACAGAGAAATTATTTTCAAACCAGCTGCAATACCCAAAAACTCATCTGATGCTAAACATGCTGATAAATCTGCTTGATACATTCCATTTCTGCTGATTTATGCTTGTTATATTTTCTGCTTATTGCCTGTGTTTTAACATTCTGGTTAATCTTTAGATTTGTTGTTGTCTGCTTTAGCCCTTAAATTGGATTGGATAACATAACCCAAATAGGGGGAGATTGTTGGTACCCTAGATGTGATTTGGCTTATGTAATCCCCTTCCAGCCCCTCTTGATCCATATAAAGATATATGATCATGTTTAGACTTTGCTTAGTCTCCCTAGGGCAGTATATGACTGACCTAGTGTTTAGGCTAGTAGTTTTAGAATGTGTTTTAGTAAAGGCTTTTTCCGTTCGACTATCGTCGAACGAGGCCTCGCGATCGTCGATCATTGATCGACGATAGCAGGGCTATCGAATCGTTGAGTCAAGACAATTATCGTCGACCGATGGTCGACGATCTCAGAGCAAGCCTCTTATGCTCTGAAGGTTGGTCGACGATCTGCCATCTACAGTTCAACGATCTTGTTCTTGTTCGACGATATCTGTCTCAACAGATATTTTGTCTTAGTCGTCGACATCTTGTGATGTTCGACGATATCTGTGTCGACAGATTGTTGCCTTAGTTGTCGACGATTTCTGGTCGACGATATCTGTCTCGACAGATCTTTTGCTGGTCGACTATCTGTTAGCTGGTCGACTATCTGTTAGCCGGTCGACGATCTATTAGCTGGTCGACGATTTCCGTTCGACGATTTCTGTTCCAACAGATTCCTGCTATTAGTCGACGATCTGTTAGTAGGTCGACGATCTTCGAACCCCTGTTCGACGATTTCTGTCTGCCTTTATCTTTTTGTATTTATTCTATTCCTTGGTTTATTTCCAAGTGTTTTAGTTGGTGGTTAGATTGATTCTCTGATATTATTGTTGCTAAATTTATGGTTTAAATTCAAATAAATTGATTACAAATTCTGTCAAGCATAAATCACGGGATTCAGTATTCTTGATAAAGCATTTTGTCCTATTATACAAATTACGTTGACTTTATCTTTCCAGCCTGTTTTCTAGCCGTTGGTACTATGTACTATTTCCAAGAATGGTACGTCTTTATGCTGAGATATTTTTTCCCGCTTATTTTATTCCTTATTGGGACTGACAGAAAGTTAATAGGCCATTCTATTCCTATTGCTATATTCTATTTTTAGATAATCTGTTGCAGGGCTCGAGAATTCAAATCAATAGAGCCGTTCCAAAAGAAAAACGTGAAGACATATTTAAAAGAGATTCTTCTCTCAGAAAAGAAGAAGTCACAGACACAGAGAAATATTATTCACTCGCTCAAGCATCATCAGAGCAGCTCTTCACAATCTCACAACAAGAAGAAGAAAAGTTTTCCTGAAGCAAAAGCCCTGAGCAATCATCTTTCATTCTCAAGTCTCCTGAGCATCTGCTTAGAGTTTTCAAGACTTCAGAAAGAGCTCCAGTTCTGCTTCAAGTGCTCCAGAATCTTAAGACCTGATAAAAATCAGTCTTCAGATTTCTGAGGATTTAGTTTCAGTTTATCTGAAACTCCTTCATCCTGAAGCAAAGGCTTTCCCTGGACTTCCACTGAGCCAGGGGGAGACTTTGATTCTTTAGAGAATCCACAAATCTTCTCTAATCTGTATTTAAAACAGAGAAGATAATCTAACCCTCTCAACCCCTTTGTAAAAAGAGTTTGTTCACACCTCTTCAAAAGTGAACGTTGGTGACAGGGCACCTTATCAACAACCTGTGGTTGAGCATCCTTATCAAAAGCTCAAAGGGTCTGTTTGATCTACCTGAATCAGATCATTGGTGGCAGGGCACCTTAGCAAAAACCTGTAGTGGATTCCTACCAGGGTGGTAGAAGAGTGGATGTACCTATTTAAAGGGAACCACTATATATCCTGTGTCTCTCTGGTTCTTGCTGATTTGTTTATTCTGTGGCTGTGATAGAACTACCTAGGATTGCTAGTTGCTGTGATAGGCTTGTAGTTAACTGAAATTTCAGTCAACTTCTCCACTTGTGCACTTCACTGTGTTAGGCTCTTAGGGTTCAAGTATCAGATTTTTTATTCCGCAAATAAACTCCAAGGGAGCTGACTAAGTGTTCATAAAATTTTAAATACTCTATTCACCCCCCCTCTAGAGTAGTTTACAACTTATCCCCTCACTTTCAGATTTTCTTGGGAGAAAAGTTTTTGAAAAAAAAAGTATGCTCAAAAGATATGTTTGTTTTTATTTGGCCAATTCAAAATGAAAAAAATAATAATAATATATATTTGTGGCCTTTGTATTGAAAAAAGAAAAAAAATGGAGAAAAGAAGAAAAAAATAAAAAAAAAAATATATATACATTTATATTTTTAATTTTTTAAACTCTTTGTTTTGGTTTAGTGTGATTTTAAGCCTTCACGTTTATCTTTGAATTCCACTCCTAATCATTTTCCTAAACCAAACGTTTCTGTCCTATTTAAGTCCTTTTGATTCACACCTTTTGAATCTTATTTAACAACTAAGAAAAGAAGAAAAGTAAATCTGTTTTAGTTTTGGATTTAAACTTAGATTTTTGCTAATTGAATTGATATAATTATAATGCGTTGCTTGGATCTAGTAACAACTCAATGCGTTTTTTCATTTTCGTTGCTTTGCTTAAATCTATTTAAAGAATTTTGTCAAATTTTTGATGATTTATTTTCATTAAGTAAAGTTTATAAAAGTTTTGCCATACCTAAATAATCATTTTAGATTTATGTTTCACCTTTTCTATACTTAGAATTTCGCATAGTACTTGTGTGGGCATAATTAGAACTTCTGGATTAGTCTTTTTTTATGATTATCTAGTTTTTATATTTTTTCTTGGGGACAAGCAAAGCTTAAGCTTGGTGGAGTTCGATAATATATTTTGTAGCCTAAACTATTATCGTATTTTCTGTTTTATAATGTACAAATCATGTCTTATTATCTTATTTTTTATCGTTTCTATGTTAATATTATTGCAGCTAACATTTTCTTGTCTTTTTGCAGGTTTTCAGAAAATTGGCCAAAAATGACCTATCACGCCCCCTATCACGCCCTCCCCGAGCATGACGTAGGGCGTGTCGCCTGATCCCGATGACGACTGCTGAAAGAAACAGGAAAACAGGAAAAACGGTTGTCACGCCCCATGATACGCCCTCCCTGGGCGTGTCCCTGGGCGTGACACAGGGCGTGTCTCCCTCTGCCTGAAGCCTGCCGCATTGAATGTCGATTCATCCCAGGATGCCAAACAGTACTGTCACGCCCCATATCACGGGCGTGACCCCTCTTTTTTTGGTGACTGATGGATTTCCGACCAATGATTTCGACGCGACGAGCGTGTCACGTCCCACCTACACGGGTGTGACCTAGGGCGTGTCCACCGACGTACAGAAGCAATCATCCTTCCTGCCAGAATCCAGAGCCCGAGGTGAATGTCGTACCTGTCACTCCCCATGACACTCCCTCCCTGGGCGTGTCGCCGGGCGTGACCAACCCGTGGAAATTTTCTATAAATTCAGACACCCCCCTTCATTTGAGAGAGCTTGGGTTGAGAGGGGAGGTGCTGCCCCTTGGTTTCTTGCTTCCTTTTCTTGTTTTTTTTTCATGTTTTTCCCTCTCTCTCTCTCTTACTCTTTTTGTAATCTTATTAACCCTAGCTTAGATCTAAGTTTGTTTAAACTTTTTTTGTAATCTTTGATCTTGCTTAGTGCTAATGGTAGGGCTAGAATAGGTTTCTAATTTTCATGCAATTGTAATTTCATTTTTATTCATTTGTAGCTCTCTTTTTCATTAATATAAAAGTGCTCTTTTCTTCATTGTGTTCTTAATGCTTTACTACTCATCCCCCTCCTCCACTCTATTATGATTAACTAATCCTCCTTGTACTCGATCTTGATGATCCGAGGCTCGAGCGATTAAGTTATGATGCTTTGAATTTACCTTTTCTTTTTAGGGTTTAGGCCTTGGATTACTCTTGATTTTTCATGGGTTGGAGGTATATTATCGATATATACTCTCCACCTTTGGTTTCATTCTGGACTAGTGATGTAATGACGACCGTGATACGGACGTGACTATGCTAACGAACACCTAATCGTCACAAAAAAATAAATAAAAGGAGAGAATGCCGACCAAAAGCGAACGAAAAGGGGTCGGTTGTTTCCCAAAATCCGGGACTCGATACCACGTCCTTAGGACCTACCTCTCCAACAAGCACACAACTCACCGTAAGCCGGACTCGATACAACGTCCTTAAGACCTACCTCTCCAACAAGCACACAACTCATCGCACCTACACAAGCTTCTATTCATTTCAATTTAAGCCATTTCAAGTGCAACAATAATTTTATTTTGGAGCAGCGGAAAAACTTTATGAGCGATCAAAATTCGAGTCGTGATTAATTCCCTTATTGGCACATAAAGTGCACCGAACTAATCAGCAAAACGAGGCTAGGCCAAGTCGCACTCCCGAGACGGATCTACCCGTTCCGGACAACAAGAGATTCAATAACAACACCTTCAAATTCAGATTTTGCAAGCGATGGATTTAAAAATCACGGAAAAAACGATGCATGAAAAACCTCCACAAACTAAAGCAAGAATCACACAACGGGAAGAGATTACCCAACCAGGATGAAAGTTCACACAAAGATATGGTGGGAGAATCACTTTCTCCACGGATCCGCCGGCGTCACACCGAGGGGTTTGCAACCTTCTTCCACGGAGTCGCACCAATGAAGCCGCGCTATTGTCGCACCGAACGGATGGAGGGAACAATTGGGGGTGGCGGATTCACCCCACTCAAGTGTGGCGGCGGCTAGGGGAATAGCCTTGGCCAAAATTCTCAATGAGAGGGAATTTTAGGTTTCAAATATTCAATTATCTTATTCCTCATAATCACCTCCTTAAATAAGAGTTTACAACAACTCTTAGCCCTCCATGATGGAGATGTAATCTCATCCATCCGAACGGCTAAATGCACACCAAAATAAAAATTGTTCAAATTAAAAAAAAAGCAAGCCATGAATATAAAATTATCACTTAAACATAGGATAATTTTATATTCCTAAAATATAAAATAAAGTGCATGAAATAAGAAAATTAGGCTAATTCTTCATGGCGGTTTTAGCACGCCGCGGGCGGAGGTTGTAACGTGCACTTCCTTCAGCGTCATCACGGCGTATCAGATCTTTATATCATAGCGCCTCGGCAACTGGGTCATCATCAAGTAGAGGTGGCGCTACATCAATCCTCCCCCACTCAAAATCACGTATCTCTGATGCGTGAGTGGAGAGGTAGCGGCAGAGAAGCTCGCCATCCAAACGTTGAAGCTCTGTCGCGAGTACCCAAGAGTCGTCCGAAGGGGGGCGGTCACGCTAATGGACAAGGAAACGGTAAGTAGCACCATCCGGAGTAGTGAATGGTTCCGCAGCGAGTATCATATCTAGAGTGAGAAATGTCCGAGGAAACCTGGGAAACTTTTCAGCAGTAGGGATAAAAGAAGGCAACATACCATCCGATGTTAGACTTGAGGGGACCGAAGGAGAGAGATCATCCGAACTACCACTCCCCAACCCATAAGAATTTTTAGTGGAGGGAGAAGACGACAGAGAATTCAACTCAGGTGGAGGTAAAACAAACAGCGTCAAATCCGAGACATTAAAAATAGGGAAGATACCCCAATTAGACGGCAAATCCAAAACAAAAGCGTTGTAACCTAGTTTCTTGATAATTCGAAATGGGCCGGCGCGCTTCGGTGCCAACTTCTTAACGGTGCCAGATGGCAAGCGTTCAGGAACTAAGCGGACTAGGACCAAATCGCCAACTTTAAAGTGTGACACCCTCCTATGTAAATTAGCGTGCGACTGATAAGACTCGTATTGAGCAGTCAAGGTAGCTCGTATATGTGCATGTTTGTCATGAATATGTTGGGCGAAGGATTGTGCAAACTGACTTGTCTTGTATGTTGGGGGCAACGGTACCAAGTCAATAGGCACAGGGGCCTTGTATCCATGGACAATCTCGTTTGGTGACAGACCAGTAGACTGATTTTTTAAATTATTATAAGCTAACTGGGCGTGGGGAAGAATAAGATCCCACGTGCCTTTGTGATCACTCACTAGGCATCGAAAAAGGCTACCCAAGCTTCGATTAACCACCTCCGTCTGCCCATCAGTCTGGGGGTGATAGGCAGAGGAAAACAATAACATGGTACCCATTAAGACCCAAAGTGTCTTCCAGAAATAACTCGTGTACTTAACATCACGATCCGAGACTATTTTCTTCGACACGCCCCGGTGACTAACTACTTCCTTAAAATATAATTTGGCGATATGAGACGCATCGTTAGTTCGGGTGCAAGAGATAAAATATGCTATTTTGGAGAACCTATCCACAACTTCTAAAATAGAATCGTAACGTCGTGAAGTAGTGGGTAAGCCTAAGACAAACTCCATACTCACATCTTCCCAAGGGGTGGAAGGAATAGGCAACGGAGTATATAAACCAACGTTGGTTTTGGTGCCCTTAAATAATTGAAAAGTACGGCAACTACTCACCACTCGTCCCACCATTGTCTTAAGTTTTGGACAATAGAATTTTTCTTCAACTAATGTAATGGTCTTATCCCTACCGAAATGACCACTCAACCCTCTGCCATGCATTTCCCAGATGATATGGAGACGTAACGACGACTGCGGAATACATAACTTTCCATGTCTAAATAGATAGCCGTCCTTAATGACGAAAGCCGATATGTTCGTGGGGGAGCTATCTTGGGCTGACAAATATGCATCTTGGAAATCGGGTCACATGGCGTACTCATCTTTGATGCGCTCGAATCCTACCACATTAACCTCCATCGTGGTGACTAACAAGGTTAAGCGACTAAGAGCGTCCGCGACTCGGTTGTCAGCTCCCTTAGGGTGTTTTAGATTGAAAGTGCATTCTTGCAAAAATGATACCCATTTAGCGTGGCGCAGGCTGATTTTGAGTTGACCATTAATGAATCGTAATGCCTCATGATCGGAAAGGATCACAAACTCCTTAGGGAGGAGATAGTGCCTCCAATGGTGCAGACATCTAATAATGGCGTAGAACTCTCTATCATAATTGGAGTAGTTGAATTTGGCGCCCGCCAACTTCTCACTAAAATAACTCATGGGGTGTCCCTCCTGACTCAAGACACCTCCAACTCCAATGCCAGATGCATCACACGTAAGCTCAAAGACCTTAGTGAAGTCTGGGAGACGCAACACTGGGGCTTCAGTCATAAGCTCTTTAATGTGACGGAATGCAAACGTGGCGGATTTCGTCCATGTGAATTCACCCTTCTTCATGCAGTCGGTAATGGGTGCCATAATGCTACTAAAATTGCGTATGAAACGACGGTAGAAGGTAGCTAAGCCATGGAAACTACGCACCTCTCAAAGACTAGTGGGCTCGGGCCAGTCTCTAATCACTTGAACCTTTCCTGGGTCAACTCGAATTCCCTCAAAACCAACTATGTAACCTAAGAATTCAACCTCCTTAACATAAAAGGTGCACTTCTTAAGATTCAGAAATAAGGTTTCCTTCCTTAAAGTGGTGAGGATTACTTTGATGTGGGAAAGGTGTTCGGCGGGGGAGGTACTAAAGACTAGGATGTCGTCAAAATATACCACAACAAACTTTCCCATATACGGCCTAAAGATGTGCGTCATCATCCGGGAGAAGGTGCTAGGGGCATTGCATAACCCGAAGGGATTCACAAGCCACTCATACAACCCGTCCTTAGACCAGAACACAGTCTTCCACTCATCCCCCTCTTAGATCCGAATCTGGTGGTAACCACTCCGTAAGTCTAGCTTCGAAAAGATAGTGGCACCTGAAAGGACATCCAAGAGATCATCTAACCGCGGGATTGGAAACCTATATTTGATAGTAATTTTGTTTATAGCCTGAATATCAACACACATGCGCCAGGTGCCATCCTTCTTTGGGGCAAGGAGGGCTGGGACAGCACACGGGCTCATACTCACTCTAATAAACCCCTTACGCAGTAAATCCTCTATCTGGGTTTGTAATTCTTGATGGGTGGCGGGGTTAAACCTATAGTGAGGTTGGTTGGGTATGGACGATCCTTGGATAAAGTTGATGGCATGTTGTATGTCTCTAAGCGGAGGCAACGACGATGATAACTCATCCGGGTAAACGTCCCTAAATTCATCCAACAATACCCGTAGCTCTCGGGGTAAATCATCCAACACACCACTATCAGTCTTGGCACCCATGAGAACGAGAGCGTACATCATGCCCTCAATGAAGGGATCCTTCACAAATTCTTTCCTACCAACCAAGCTCAATGCCTTCCTCTCTACCGGAACGGTGGTATCCTTAGTCTTCACTACCGGTTCTTTTGGCACAGTTGGTCTCAAGGTGATGGTCTTTCCGTTGAATTTGAACTCAAATGTGTTAGCACGACCATAGTGCGTCACATCACGGTCATAGAGCCAGGGGCGGCCTAGTAACACATGACAAACGTCCATCGGCAGGACGTCGCACCAAACCTCATCCGTGTAGGATTTGAAAGACATGGGGACTAGGCATCGTTGGGTTACCTTAAAAGTAACCTTACTAATCCAAGCAACCTGATAATGGGTCGGGTGCGGCTCAACAGTCAAGGACATACGCTTAACAGCATTCTCAGAAACGGCGTTCACGCAACTACCACCATCAATAACTAGTTTGCATAACTTCTTGCCACTCTTAAAGATCAGTGAAAATATGCTCGTCCTCTTCCAATTGTCTACGGGATGAGGAGTGGTCAAGATACAACACATCACCATAAGGCGGTGATCGTCCTCCAAGTTACTAGGGACTCCTCCGGGGTCGCTCTCCTCCGCGGCCTCGTACTCATAATCGTCAGGATCGGTGGCGGGATCTAATAAGGATAGAGTTTTCGTCTTTGTTGGGCATTCGTAGGCATAGTGACCTTGAACGCCGCAAGAGTAACAAGTGGTGTTAACCTTGCTAACTTTCCCTATAGGACCGCGCTCACTTGTGGGGTTCTTAGTGTTTCGAGCGGTGATCACGACAGACTTCGACTCGTGGGATTTGAACTTTCCCTTATCAGGATATATGTAAGAAGATGTCCTAGTGGTGGACTTGTTCTTCGCGTGAGAATAACGGGAATGAGCCTTAGAGGCAAAGTGTTTTTCAATGTCCAGGGCGGCATTGAAAGTTGCGTTCAAATCCGTGTGCCCATATCGCAGGAGCTTCCTTTGGATATCGGGGTGAAGCCCTTGACTTCGGGGATCTCTTTTAAGTCACATCGCACCATACAGTCCTTAAGTTCACCCATATAGTCAGCTACCGAACTTGAGCCTTGCCGCAGGGTGGCAAGCTCATCAAACATCTGTGTCCGATGGTACGCGGGGACGTACTGATCGGTCAATTAATTCTTCATTACGGTCCATCCAATAATTTGGTCTCCATTCCCAGTTCCTAGCCTACGCTCTTCGTTCAACCAATAAGTTTTAGCACGACCAGTTAACTTCATCCTGGCAACATGGACATTTTGGGGGTCCGTGAGATGGTGCAAGTCGAAATAACATTCTATATCCACGGTCCAATTAAGGAAGTTTTGTGGATCTCCCATGCCGTCGTAAGTGGGGGCCTTAATCTTGACGGCTCTAGTAATGTCAAACTCTCGCTCGTGGCGACGGCCTCGTGGGGGTACTCGGGGGGAGTCCCCATCAGAATCCGAATCGGAGCTTTGTTGGCGCTGGTGGGGCAACTCAACATTAGCGGGTGGTGGGGGTGGCCTAGCTTGGGTTTGTATGAACTCAGTTAACATGTTCCTAAGTTCAGTCATCTCATTACGCAGCCCCGCTTTGGCCTCGGTGTTGGGATCTACATGCTCATTCGCAGCCATCCTAGACGTAGACATAGTAGAATATTCCGATCCGAGCCTAGTGCGCATTCAGAATTAGAAAAACCTTGGAAAGATGAATTTTCCTAGAGCTGTAGCTATACTGAAAATAATATATTTTTATAGATTCCCAAAGTGACTAACACGTAGATCGTTAAAAAAATTTTTTCGAGATTTCGCTGAAAATAAGGATTTCAGCCCGCTATTTGCAGACCAACTAGACAGAATTACGATGTTCCAATTTGCAGGCTGACCTAACGAGGACGAATCGAAAAATTTTCTGTTTTAATGTTGCTAGAAATAAGGGCAGGAAGCTATAGAATTTTTTTCAGATTTTTTTGACAAGTTTTAAAATTTCGAGGGTTTTAATAAACGCCGACAAATCCGAAAATTTCAAATCCTTGAAAGATGAGATCGACCAACGAAGAACGCAACGAGGATGCTTGCAACTTGGGAGTTGAAACGACCGCCTCTAATACCAAATTGATGTAATGACGACCGTGATACGGACGTGACTACGCTAACGGACACCTAATCGTCACAGAACAATAAATAAAAGGAGAGAACGCCGACCAAAAGAGAAAGAAATGGGGTCAGTTGGTTCCCAAAATCCGGGACTCGATACCACGTCCTTAGGACCTACCTCTCCAACAAGCACACAACTCACCGTAAGCCGGACTCGATACAACGTCCTTAATACCTATCTCTCAAACAAGCACACAACTTACCACACCTACACAAGCATCTATTCATTTCAATTTTAGCCATTTCAAGCGCAACAATAATTTTATTTTGGAGCGGCGGAAAACCTTTAAGAGCGATCGAAATTCGAGTCGTGATTAATTCCCTTATTGGCACATAAAGTGCGCCGAACGGAAGAGAAAATCGAGGCTAGGCCAAGTCGCACTCCCGAGACGGATCTACCCATTCTGGACAACAAGAGATTCAATAACAACACTTTCAAATTCAGATTTTGCAAGCGACGGATTTAAAAATCACGGAAAAAACGATGCATGAAAAACCTCCACAAACTAAAGCAAGAATCACAAAACGGGAAGAGATTACCCAACCGGGATGAAAGTTCACACAAAGATATGGTGGGAGAATCACTCTCTCCACGGATCCGCCGGCATCACACCGAGGGGTTTGCAACCTTCTTTTCACGGAGTCGCACCAAGGAAGCCGCGCCGGATTCGCACCGAACGGATGGAGCGAGCAAAGGTGGGGGGGGGGGGGCGGGTCGGCGGCTTCACACCACTCAAGGGGGGCGGCGGCTAGGGGAATAGCCTTGGCCGAAATTCTCAATGAGAGGGAATTTTAGGTTTCAAATCTTCAATTATCTTTGTTACATCCCATTTCCGGCTAGACCCTGGGAGTCGGTTGGTCGTGACAGAACCTTAAGAAGCCCAAAAATTGAAATACATCGACCGAGATTTCGGTTCACGGGTTGGTCACGCCCGTGAACGACCCGTCACGCCCGTGACCTAGGGCGTGACTCTATCGACGATCGTCGATCTCAGGGAGACGATCGTCGGGCGCAGAATTTTTCAACCCGGGCCTGTCACGCCAGTGACCTACGTGTCACGCCCGTGAGCTAGGGCGTGACACCTTCGACGATCGTCAATCTCAGCGCGACGATCGCCGAGTACGGATTTTGCCTCTTGACCATGTCACGCCCGTGACCCATATGTCACGCCCGTGACATAGGGCGTGACAATCCTACGATGATCGTCGATCTCAGTTCGACGGTCGTCGAACCCAGAATTGGTCACCCGGGCTTGTCACGACCGTGACCCACATGTCACGCCCGTGACCAAGGGCGTGACCATCCATCGACGATCGTCGAGCTCAGTTCGACGGTCGTCGAACCCAGAATTGGTCACCCGGGCTTGTCACGCCCGTGACCCACATATCACGCCTGTGTCCAAGCGCGTGACCACCCTTCGACGATCGTCGATCTCAGAATTGTCCATCCGGGCCTGTCACGCCCGTGACCTATGTGTCACGCCCGTGACCAAGGCCGAAACGTCAGCCAGACTGGAAATTTCGGTAACCGACGTTGTAATCAATTCTAATTATGGGAAGTTACACCAGGAGTATTTATGGGACATTTCCTACTCTGATTAATTAATAAATTAAGGAAATGTTGGTCCAATAGGAAATCGCCACCTGACAAACACCTCTTCATTTCCAGCATTTCAACTGCCTTTGCCATAACCGAAACTTCATTAAGAGAAATATTAATGGCCATGAACGTTTCATCCCTTCCCCTCCCCACTTGCTGATCTATAAAAGACTCCTAAGAGCAATAGGAAAAGGTTACACGCTCCATCAAACTATTTCAGATTTCCCCCTTGCTGTTGAAGAATTTCCGGCGACGCCACCACCGCGCCAATGGCTTCCCGACGCTCTGCACGCCTCCAGCCCGCGAACAAGGTCCTCCCCTCCCTCTTCTTCTATGGATAGATCTTAGAAATCGTTAGGAGAGATATCGGGCTCAAAAGAGCCAGATCGGGTGAGCGTTTCCATGGTTTTCCAAAACTTTCATGGTGGCGGGTTCGCCGGAAACCGCCTCTCCGCCGCCCGTGCCGCCGCCCGACGATAGCCCTCACCTCAACATAGGTGGTGGTGGTGGTGGCCGGCCAGGGAGATGGCTGGATGGCCGGGAAATAGCTTTGGAAAATCTACAGGAAAATAAGTTTTCAGGGCTCTGGTTTCGGGCTGTAGAAGAAGATGAACAGTGCCATGAAATTAGATTCTATTTTTAAAACAATTTCTGTATGAAAATATCTGTCACTTTAAATAATTTGGGAAAAATACCTAGAGGCTCCTACAGGAAAAATGGTCAACACCAATATTGTATCTTTTTGAGTCTAGGGAATTTTAAAATTTGTTTCAAGCATTTTGGACCACTGGATAGACCTCAGCACTCAATTTGATGAGGTCTACCCATAGGGTTGTCATGACCTTAGAAACATTCCCCACTCCAATCCAGTCATCACAATGACTTGAAATTTGGGGTGTGGCCTAACCATACCTATATCTAGGCACCATCCATAAATTAGGATTTTTGGGAAATATTTTTCTATAGTTTTTAGGAAAATTCAATAATCCTAGCTTAATTTAATTAGATGGCTAAATAATTTCCAAACCCTCCCAAATTTTGGTGAGAGGTCCCTGGGTTCACCATAAGGTTTTGTATAATTTTTCATCTCATTTTGAGATGGTTTGAATTAGAAAGGAACAAACCTAAGTTTTGCCCTAATAAGGGGTCTTAGGTTAAAGGTGCACTTTTGAGATTTGAGTGGTCAGATCACCTCAACAGAGGCTGAGATTTTTACCACTGGCTAGTAATATTCTCTAGCACCCCCCTCATAGTGTTTGAGATGGATCGGGGTAAGTTTGCCCTAAGAACCAAGGCCAAACCCTAAGGATGGATCTTGGTGGCTTGTGAAGGTCATGGGGTCAAATGACCTTGGATTGACTCGAAATTTGGTGAAGAGGACCATAGGGCCATTATAGTTCTCTGGATGAAATCTTAGTAGATTTGGAGACTGTTGGGATACCTAAAAACCTAACCCTAGTTTAGGGTGCAAAACTTGTAGAGATAGGAAATGACACTAAATCACATTGAAAAGTGATGAGATTTGGGTAGAGTGAATTATAGGGATGGTACAAGCTCTGGATATTTTACTATGAATTTTAAGATCATTATTTTGCATACTTTATTAATGATTTAGTAGCTTGTATGATTTGCTTAGAAAATTTATTATGGAATACATACTTCATGGAAATTGATAAAATTTAAGCAGAGAACGTTTATTATGATTTTAAATCTCTGGGAATTTTTATGGAATTTTTGGAAGTTTACTTCTAAGGCTTGCTTCATTAAGTATGTTTTACCTTGAATATTTGATTAAATCTATAGTGGTGTTTAGCAAGCTGGTAAAATTATGATTCTTTGCACAAAGATCTTTTCGATATCATTCTACTGATTAGTAATTTTTCTATAATTTTCCGATGAGTAATTTCGGTACTTCCTTCTTTACGTAGGATTAACGTGATTATACTGGATAAATTAATTAGAGGCTAAATACTTTCTGTAAAATTCTGAAAATTTGTATTTGAGGTTATCTTACTGTTATTTAATGATCATGATTTTTGGGTAGCAATTACTTAGGAGGATTATGTAGTTCATGTTTAAAATGACCCATGGCCCATCCTTTGGTAAAATTAAATAAATATCAGATTAATTTGGAAAGTTATAAGTTTCTGGATTTAGACAAATTATGATATGGTAGACCTCTAGTAAATATTATAGGAGATTTGGAAGACAATTTGGAATACCTCCCCTTGTGTACCTCATATAGTTTAGGATGGTCTGCATATAGTAAAATCACGGAAACTGAAGTAGAGTAAATAATGAACTTGGGAAATGGAATTTTGGTAGTTGCTGGTTGGTTAGGGCGAGCTACGATTAAGTTCATTATTGGAAGTCAGGATAAGTAGGGTGTGAGACTGGTTAAGGTTAAGTGGCGTTCGGGAATGACGGAAGATCGTCCATCCCGGGAAGAAGAGGAAGAGTCTTAAAACTCTAGGGTTAGATCAAAAGTAACTAAAAGGGGATCGGGTTAAGGGAGATCAACCAATAACAGTAAGTGCCTTGTGAAAGGGAACTTCGGGCCGTAATGTCGCCGTCTTGGTTCCTAGTGCCCCTTGAGAGCCCTTCACGGGGTATGCCGGGGGCAGTCCTGGGCTAACGTAAACCATAGGAATAATAAATTAAAAGAGCAACTAGTATAACTAGGGTTGCACATACACACACCTTGGTAGCTAGGAAGGTAGAATAATTGGTTTGGTTGTCATTCAGACGATAGCTTTGAAGGTAGATGCACGGACGGGACTGTCCGGGGGGCCGAGGGCTCGAGGGTTGGAGTACAGAATAAAGGTGGTGGGTCTTCGGTATCTGATAGTCATTCACACCGACATCGGTACGTTGACTCAGCGTTGTGGGACACTTAGCCAAAGAAAGTCTGTGGGTACAACCAGCAGTAGTACGCGGATACTCTAGGTTGTGTTCTTCTAGGGCGTACAGAAGGGCTAGGCCTGGTAGTGTGGATACCTGCCTAGGAGTGGGGGGCCCGACCCACTGTCTCCGTTTGCCACTACGGAGGTTCCTGGGAGTGAAGCTAGCTGCCCGAATAGGGGGAACTAAAGGTCTGTGCGCATAGAGTCGTGTGCGTGTGTTGCACTTGCATGAATCATGGCATAGCATATCACTACACTCATATTTGCATACAACCGACACCCTAACGTATAAATCGGTATGGGACTTTTTATACGATGGGAGCCTTGCAGAAGACCCCTTAACTTATAAGTTTGTATGGGCATTCATATAAGTTAAGGTTACATACTTATTTACTTGCTTGTTTACTTACTGTTCTCTAGCTGCCTTTTATACAAATTGCTACTTATTAATTGCTCTCCTTATTACTTACTGCCGTAGGATTGTTAGACCTACTTCATTCTAAATAACTACTAGATTAGCTTCCTTGTCATCTGCTTCATTATTCTCCACCTTTGTAGCTTCCCTTTCCTCCTCTCCGCCCGGTGCTTAGGAGCCGTGGGGGTAGGGGTAGGGGATGATAGGGCTTAGTCTTTATGACTAATGGTTTTCGAACCACAACATTGCAGGAGCTCTGGATGGGAGACAGGGACCAGCACCAGTGGAGTACGGTGTGCATAGAGGTGGGACAGTCTAGCATCGGTGCACCTGCGACCAGCTCCGTGAGTGATTAGTAGTTTTATAGCTTCTGCGATGAGTGATTTGTAGTGAGAACTCTGATGTACTGGGCTCGAGCCCATTTATCTATTTCCTGTTATTATCTATTGATGGACTGGATGTGACTTCACTTTTGTTTACATGTTTATGTGGACTTGTTTACATTTATGTTTAATTACTTCTCTCTCTTTGTGATCGAAAAAGGCCGGCAGAATTGGCGTTTTGTAGTGGTTGCCTTCCCGTGAGTCGGTGCCACCGCAATGCGGCAATTCTGGGCTAAGACCCTGGTGGTTTAAAAAGAAAAAAAAGGGGTCTTACAAGTGGTATCAGATCGAACCTCGATCGAAGAGAAGTAGTCCACAAAATCTTGGGCCACCCCCGTACGAGCTTAGCTTGTGGACAAACTAGCAGCGGAAGCAGTGGTGTGCCCATAAGGGAAATCACATGTGAAAGTCCATCCTAACTCTTCTTAAATTCCATTCATTCGCTCTCTAACAAATGGAATTTTTACTTGTAGCCTGCGACGAACCCTACACCGCAGCAGGGGACACCCCAGGCTCCAAATGTGGTCCCGCCTCCGCCAGCTCCAGCCCCGTTCCAGCAGACGGAGATGGGGCAAACATTGACGGCCATTCTGGAGGCCTTTAGAGCTCAGCAAGCCCCGGTTCCTCAGCCAAACCCCGGGGCCAATTGGATGACTGTCTTTTGGGGACTTTCCCCTCCATGTTACCAGGGGACGGAGTCTGCAGTATGTACAGAGGAATTGTTGGACACCATTTACGAGATGCTGGTAGGGATTCGATGCCCTACTAAGGAGGCAGTCGCTTTGGCAGTCTCCTGCTTAGAGTCACACGGAAAGAGGTGGTGGAAATCTCAGCTGGACACCACCTTTGCGGGGATGGACTGCGCTGATATTACTTGGGAGGAGTTCAGAGCAGCGCTCTTGGGACATTTTGTACCTCAGTCGGCGAGGGATGACCTGGAGGATAGGTTCCTGCGGTTGAGGCAGGGGAATAGGACTGTGGTGGAGTACTATCAGGAGTTCACTCACCTGGCCTGCTACGTGGGCGCTTACCAGTTAGACGATGCAGGCTATGCCCGGAGGTTTTATAAGGGGCTGCAAGATGACATGAGACATGCCCTCCTTTTCGTCTCAGAGGGGAGTCTGGCCAGGATTCTGGAGATGGCTAAGAAGAGAGAGGCGGATCAGCTTATAGTGAGGAGCCGGAAGAGACCCGCTGATGATACAGTGTTTGGAGGACGTAGAGACCATCCTCGAGGCCAGGTTATTGGAGAGAGAAGGAACAGGGATCAGCCTCGTTAGGAGTTTGGGCAGGAGTAGAGGAGCCAGGGGGTGTTGGCTCCCCAACCTATACAGATGCTGGAAATGCCAAGGACGGAGCAGCCACCGGTATGCTATCAGTGCAACCAGCCGGGGCATATCAAGAGGAACTGCCCTGTGAGGCGAGCACCCCCACCAGCACATCAGGGCGCTCCACCTCCCCGACAGTTTGGCATGCCAAGGACAGGACCGAGGACGAGGATTTTAGGATCGAGGCCGCAGGCCAGAGAGGGAGCAGGTGTATGCTCTAGACCTGACACAGCCCCGGAACTCGGAGCAGGTTATCACAGGTATGGCAGTACTTTTAAATTTTTATCATATAAACTAGTATTCTAGACATAACCTGGTTAGAAATTAAGTAAAGACAACTGCAACAAGAATACTAGGACACTTAATTACCCCAGGCATAGTCTTCGTTAGCGGCAAGCCTGCTCACACCCTCTTCGACACTGGTGCATCGCAATCGTTCGTGTCAGAGGATTTCGTGAAAGGACTGGCAGGTGTGGAGCCATTCACCGGGAAGATGATGAGGGTGCGCCTACCCGATGGATCAGAGATAATGACCTCTGCTCATTGTAATATGGAAGCGAGGATCGGCGGGAAGGCGTTTGAGGCACCAGCGACGGTTCTGAAGATGCCAGATTACGATCTGATCCTGGGCATGACTTGGCTATATTGGAACCATGCCCAGATCGATTGCGTGGCGAAGAGGATCACCGTGAGGCACGATGACTCATTCATTGTAATCGAAGGTATTATACCAGCACCCCGTACCTTACTATCGTCTGTGCAGGCTGCTAAGGCCCACCTGCAGGGGGAAGAAGTTTATCAGGTCCATTTTGAGGCGGTCGTGGCCAAGGACTCCATTGCAGATATTTTAGTAGTGCGGGACTTTGCCGACGTGTTTCCGGAGAAGCTACCAGGGCTACCCCCACACCGAGAGAAGGACTTCCAGATTCAGCTCGTACCGGGGGCTAAGCCGGTATCCGGAGCTCCCTATCGAATGGCACCAAAGGAGTTGGTGGAATTTCGGAGCCAGCTTCAGGAGTTAGTGGAGGCCGGGTTCGTTCGGCCTAGCTCTTCACCATGGGGAGCTCCGGTGTTATTCGTTAAGAAGAAGGACGGGACCCTTCGACTGTGCATCGATTACCGGGCTCTGAATAGGTTGACAGTTAGGAATACTTATCCCTTACCAAGGATAGACGAGCTATTTGACCAGCTGGAGGGAGCCCATTGGTTCTCAAAGCTGGATCAGAGGTCAGGGTACTACCAGCTTCGCATTCGGGAGGAGGACATCCCGAAGACGGCCTTCAGCAGCAGATACGGCTTGTACGAGTTTACAGTGATGCCGTTCGGGCTCACGAATGCACCCTCCGCATTCATGACCCTGATGAATCGGATGTTCGAAGAGTATCTGGACGTCTTCGTTATCGTATTCATCGACGACATCCTTATCTATTCAAGGACGGAGGAGGAGCACGCGAGACATCTGGCCTTGACCTTGGAGAAGCTGCGTGAGCATGAGATGTATGCCAAGTACAGCAAGTGCCAGTTCTGGCTAAAGGAGGTGGCCTTTCTGGGCCATGTCATCAGTGGAGCAGGTCTGGCAGTGGATCCGGCGAAGGTCTAGGCAGTACGAGATTGGCCACCACTAAAGTCGGCCTCGGATGTTCGAAGTTTCTTGGGACTTGCCGGTTACTACCGGAAGTTCGTAAAGGGGTTCTCTCAGATTGCCCTCCCTCTTACATCTCTAACGAAGAAGGAGTCCCCTTTTATCTGGACGCCTCGATGCGAATCTGCCTTCCAGGAGCTGAAGGATCATCTCACCTTGGCCCCATCCTTGCTCTTCCATCAGGGAAGGAGGGATTCCAGGTGTATACAGATGCTTCCTATCAGGGGATGGGTGTCGTTCTGATGCAGAATGGGCACGTAATAGCCTATGCCTCCCGTCAGTTGAAGCAGCACGAGCAGAACTACCCCGTGCACGATTTGGAGATGGGGGCAGTCATTTTTGCTCTTAAGATCTGGCAACACTATCTCTACGGAGTATATTGCGATATCTTCTCCGACCACAAGAATCTGAAGTACGTCGACACCCAGAAGGAGTTAAACATCAGACAGAGACGCTGGGTGGTGTTTCTATCGGACTACCAGTATACCATGCACTACCATCCGGGGAAGGCGAATGTGGTCGCGGATGCTCTGAGCCAGAGAGCGAGTACGATAGGAGTAGGCCTGCAGCTAATGGCCTTGGAGTTAGTTAGATCATTCGAGGAGATGCAGATTTCACTAGTGTCTGAGTATGACCCGGAGCTATACAAGGAGTACCTTGGGTCGATGGTTACTACTGATGATATTCGAGACCGCATCAGAGATGAGTAGATGCTGGATGAAAGAGCTGAGCCGATATTCCGAGCCTTGGAGGAAGGCACGACAGGAGATTACTCATTGAGGGATGGGCTCCTGTGTTTCCGGGGCAGAGTCTACATACCAGCAGGAGGACGGATTCGGGAGGACATTTTGACGGAAGCTCACTGCAGCCGATATTCCGTACACCCAGGGATCACCAAGATGGTAAAGGATTTGAAGAGGACGATGTACTGGCCGAGTATGAAGAAAGATATTACGTATTTTGTGACGCATTGCGAGGCCTGTCAGCTCGTGAAGGCGGAGTGTAGGAACCCGGCAGGCTTGCTGCAGCCGCTTCCGGTGCCAGAGTGGAAATTTGAGGATATAGCCATGGACTTCATACATGGGCTACCTCGATCCCGTGCGGGGAATGACTCGATCTGGGTGATAGTGGACATGCTAACAAAGGTGGCCAGATTCATTCCAGTGGCAAGGGACACACCGATCAGTGCATTAGTACGGAGGTTCATTGAGCAGTTTGTGTGTTATCATGGGGTGCCCAAGACTATAGTTTCGGATCGGGATGGGCGGTTTACATCCAGGGAATGGAGGTCAGTCCAGGCCCATCTGGGTTCTCGGCTGACATTCAGCACAGCTTTTCACCCTCAGACCGACAGACAGACAGAACGCACCAACCGTACACTGGTGGATCTGTTGCGACTGTGTATTTTGGACCGTGGCGAGCCTTGGGAGAGATTGCTGCCACTGGTCAAGTTTTCGTACAACAACGCTCATCAGTCCAGCATAGGCATGGCTCCATACGAGGCATTGTACGGAAGGAGGTGCAGGACCCCACTATCATGGGTTCAGGATGAGGACCCGCAGGCACTAGGCTCGGAGTTTGTGGGAGATACAGATGCTCGAATTAGATTGATCCGGGACAGGATGTTGGAAGCCCAGAGCAGACAGGCGAAATACTACGATGTAAGGCATCGTCAAGTAGTGTTCCAGGTGGGGGACCAAGTTTTCTTGAAGATACGGCCGATGCACGGAGTTTCGCGAGGGCGTGGGCGGAAGAAGCTCAGTACGAGATATATGGGGCCTTATAGGATCCTGGAGCGGATCGGCCCCTTAGCCTATAGACTGGAGCTACCGCCGGAGTTAGCGGGATTGCATGACGTCTTCCACGTCTCCTCACTTCGGAGGGCTCTGCTACGCCCTAAGCAGCTGATCACCTCGGCAGATGGCCCAGTGGCCTTGGATCGGTCAGTCAACTTGGAGCCTATTAGGATTGACGATACAGCCGTGCGGGTCTTGCGACGGAAGAAGGTTCCATTAGTCAAGGTTCTGTGGAACAATCATGGGCAGGAGGAGCATACATGGGATCCACAGGACTTGATGCGGCAAAAATACCCGGAACTTTTTCGTCAGGTATACCTCATCACCCCTCTGGACAATCAATTTGCCTTCTTGTTTTAAACCAATAGGACTGAAATTTCAAGAATAGGGGCTAATCCTTTGTTTATTGGGGTGTATGTACCTAGTTAATTGGGCGAATTAATCTTAGATTTGAAACCGCACAAAGCAAACATAACGTAGAGATGTAATTTCTTTAATTCTCATGGGATGTTACAAGCTGCTTTTCCCGATTAGAGTCCCGTAGGCTTAACCTTGATTTCGGGGAAGAAATCTTTGTTTTGCTTATTGGGATTTGTAACATCCCATTTCCGGCTAGACCCCTGGGAGTCGGTTGGTCGTGACAGAACCCTAGGAAGCCCAAAAAATTGAAATACATCGACCGAGATTTCGGGTCACGGGTTGGTCACGCCCGTGACCAACCCGTCACGCCCGTGACCTAGGGCGTGACACCTTCGAGGATCGTCGATCTCAGCGCAACGATCGCTGAGTATGGATTTTGCCTCATGACCATGTCACGCCCGTGACCCATATGTCACATAGGGCGTGACCACCCTTCGATGATCGTCGATCTCAGTTCGACGGTCGTCGAACCCAGAATTGGTCACTCGGGCTTGTCACACCCATGACCCACATGTCACGCCTGTGACCAAGGGCGTGACCACCATTCGACGATCGTCGATCTCAGTTCGACGGTCGTCGAACCCAGAATTGGTCACCCGGGCTTGTCACGCCCGTGACCCACATGTCACGCATGTGACCAAGGGCGTGACCACCCTTCGACGATCGTAGATCTCAGTTCGACGATCGTCGATCCTTGAATTGGCCACCCGGGCCTGTCACGCCCGTGACCTATGTGTCACGCCCGTGACCAAGGCCGAAACGTCAGCCAGACTGGAAATTTTGGTAACCGACGTTGTAATCAATTCTGATTATGGGAAGTTACACCAGGAGTATTTATGGGCCGTTTCCTACTCTGATTATTTAATAAATTAAGGAAATGTTAGTCCAATAGGAAATCGCCACCTGGCAAACACCTCTTCATTTCCAGCATTTCAACTGCCTTTGCCATAACCGAAACATCATTAAGAGAAATATTAATGGCCATGAACGTTTCATCCCTTCCCCTCCCCACTTGCTGATCTATAAAAGACTCCTAAGAGCAAGAGGAAAAGGTTACACGCTCCATCAAACTGTTTCAGATTTCCCCCTTGCTGTTGAAGAATTTCCGGCGACGCCACCACCGCGCCAATGGCTTCCCGACGCTCTGCACGCCTCCAGCCCGCGAACAAGGTCCTCCCCTCCCTCTTCTTCTGCGGATAGATCTTAGAAATCGTTAGGAGAGATATCGGGCTCAAAAAAGCCAGATCGGGTGAGCGTTTCCATGGTTTTCCAAAATTTTCATGGTGGCGGGTTCGCCGGAAACTGCCTCTCCGACGGCCGTGCCGCCGCCCGACGATAGCCCTCACCTCAACAAAGGTGGTTGTGGTGGTGGCTAGCCAGGGAGATGGCTGGATGGCCGGGAAATAGCTTTGGAAAAGCTACAGGAAAATAAGTTTTCAGGGCTCTGGTTTCAGGCTGTAGAAGAAGATGAACAGTGCCATGAAATTAGATTCTATTTTTAAAACAATTTCTGAATGAAAATATCTGTCACATTAAATAATTTGGGAAAAATACCTAGAGGCTCCTACAGGAAAAATGGTCAACACCAATATTGTATCTCGTTGAGTCTAGGGAATTTTAAAATTTGTTTCAAGCATTTTGGACCACTGGATAGACCTCAGCACTCAATTTGGTGAGGTCTACCCATAGGGTTGTCCTGACTTTAGAAATATTCCCCACTCCAATCCACTCATCACAATGACTTGAAATTTGGGGTGTGGTCTAACCTTACCTATATCTAGGTACCATCCAAAAATTAGGATTTTTGGGAAATAGTTTTCTATAGTTTTTAGGAAAATTCAATAATCCTAGATTAATTTAATTAGATGGCTAAATAATTTTCAAACCCTCCCAAATTTTGGTGAGAGGTCCCTGGGTTCACCATAAGGTTCTGTATAATTTTTCATCTCATTTGGAGATGGTTTGGATTAGAAATGAACAAACCTAAGTTTTGCCCTAATAAGGGGTCTTAGGTTAAAGGTGCACTTTTGAGATTTGAGTGGTCAGATCACCTCAACAGAGGCCGAGATTTTTACCACTGGCTAGTAATATTCTCTAGCACCCCCTCATAGAGTTTGAGGTGGATCGGGGTAAGTTTACCCTAAGAACCAAGGCCAAACCCTAAGGATGGATCTTGGTGGCTTGTGAAGGTCTTGGGGTCAAATGACCTTGGATTGACTCGAAATTTGGTGAAGAGGACCATAGGGCCATTATAGTTCTCTGGATGAAATTTTAGTAGATTTGGAGACTATTGGGATACCTAAAAACCTAACCCTAGTTTAGGGTACAAAACTTGTAGAGATAGGAAATGACACTAAATCACATTGAAAAGTGATGAGATTTGGGTAGAGTGAATTATAGGGATGGTACAAGCTCTGGATATTTTACTATGAATTTTAAGATCATTATTTTGCATACTTCATTAATGATTTAGTATCTTGTATGATTTGCTTAGAAAATTTATTATGGAATACATACTTCCTAGAAATTGATGAAATTTAAGCAGAAAACGTTTATTATGATTTTAAATCTCTGTGAATTTTTATGGGATTTTTGGAAGTTTAATTCTAAGGCTTGCTTTATTAAGTATGTTTTACCTTGAATATTTGATTAAATCTATAGTGGTGTTTAGCAAGCTGGTAAAAATTATGATTCTTTGCACAAAGATCTTTTCTATATCATACTACTGATTAGTAATTTTACATAATTTTCCGATGAGTAATTTCGGTACTTCCTTCTTTACGTAGGATTAACGTGATTATACTGGAAAAATTAATTAGAGGCTAAATACTTTCTGTAAAATTCTGAAAATTTGTATTTGAGGTTATCTTGCTGTTATTTAATGATCATGATTTTTGGGTAGCCATTACTTAGGAGGATCATGTAGTTCATGTTTAAAATGACCCATGGCCCATCCTTTGGGAAAATTAAATAAATATCAGATTAATTAGGAAAGTTATAAGTTTCTGGATTTAGACAAATTATGATATGGTAGACCTCCAGTAAATATTATAGGAGATTTGGAAGACAATTTGGAATACCTCCCCTTGTGTACCTCATATAGCTTAGGATGGTCTGCATATAGTAAAACCACGGAAACTGAACTAGAGTAAATAATGAACTTGGGAAATGGAATTTTGGTAGTTGCTGGTTGGTTAGGGCAAGCTATGATTAAGTTCATTATTGGAAGTCAGGATAAGTAGGGTGTGAGACTGGTTAAGGTTAAGTGGCATTCGGGAATGACGGAAGATCGTCCATCCCGGGAAGAAGAGGAAGAGTCTTAAAACTCTAGGGTTAGATAAAAAGTAACTAAAAGGGGATCGGGTTAAGGGAGATCAACCAATAACAGTAAGTGCCTTGCGAAAGAGAACTTCGGGCTAGGAAGGTAGAATAATTGGTTTGGTTGCCATTCAGACGGTAGCTCTGAAGGTAGATGCACGGACGAGACTGTCCGGGGGGCCGAGGGCTCGAGGGTTGGAGTACAGAATAAAGGTGGTGGGTCTTCGGTATCTGATAGTCATTCACACCGACATCGGTACGTTGACTCGGCGGTGTGGGACACTTAGCCAAAGAAAGTCTGGTGGGTACAGCCAGCAGTAGTACGCGGATACTCTAGGTTGTGTTCTTCTAGGGGCGTACGGAAGGGCTAGGCCTGGTAGTGTGGATACCCACCTAGGAGTGGGGGGCCCGACCCACTATCTCTGTTTGCCACTACGGAGGTTCCTGGGAGTGAAGCTAGCTGCCTGAACAGGGGGAAGTAAAGGTCTGTGCGCATAAAGTCGTGTGCGTGTGTTGCACTTGCATGAATCATGGCATAGCATATCACTACACTCATATTTGCATACAACCGACACCACAACGTATAAATCGGTATGGGACTTTTTATACGATGGGAGCCTTGCAGAAGACCCCTTAACTTATAAGTTCGTATGGGCATTCATATAAGTTAAGGTTACATACTTATTTACTTGCTTGTTTACTTACTGTTCTCTAGCTGCCTTTTATATAAATTGCTACTTATTAATTGCTCTCCTTATTACTTACTGCCATAGGATTGTTAGACCTACTTCATTCTAAATAACTACTCGATTAGCTTCCTTGTCATCTGCTTCATTATTCTCCACCTTTGTAGCTTCCCTTTCCTCCTCTCCGCCCGGTGCTTAGGATCCGTGGGGGGGAGGTGTAGGGGATGATAGGGCTTAGTCTTTATGACTAATGGTTTTCGAACCACAACATTACAGGAGCTCCGGATGAGAGACAGGGACTAGCACCAACAGAGTATGGTGCGCATGGAGGTGGGACAGTCTAGCACCGGTGCACCTGCGACCAGCTCCGTGAGTGATTAGTTGTTTTATAGCTTCCGCGATGAGTGATTTGTAGTGAGGACTCTGATGTACTGGGCTCGAGCCCATTTATCTATTTCTTGTTATTATCTATTGATGGACTGGATGTGACTTCACTTTTGTTTACATGTTTATGTGGACTTGTTTACATTTATGTTTAATTACTTCTCTCTCTTTGTGATCGAAAAGGGCCGGCAGAATTGGCGTTTTGTAGTGGTTGCCTTCCCGTGAGTCGGTGCCACTGCAAAGCGGCAATTCTGGGCTAAGACGCCGGTGGTTTAAAAAGAAACAAAAAAGGGGTCTTACAATCTTATTCCTCATAATCACCTCCTTAAATAGTAGTTTACAACAACTCTTAGCCCTCCATGATGGAGATGTAATCTCATCCATCCGAATGGCTAAATGCATACCAAAATAAAAATTGTTTAAATTAAAAAATAAAAGCAAGCCATGAATATAAAATTATCACTTAAACATAGGATAATTTTATATTCCCAAAATATAAAATAAAGTGCATGAAATAAGAAAATTAGGCTAATTCTTCATGGCGGTTTTAGCATGCCGCGGGTGGAGGTTGTAACGTGCACTTCCTTCAGCGTCATCACGACATCTCAGATCTTTATGTCGTAGCGCCTCGGCAACCGGGTCATCATCAAGTAGCGGTGGCGCTGCATCAACTAGTCGAGAGGCCGATAGAATGAAGTGAGCATTCAAGAGTAAAGGGAGTTGTACGCACCCCTCGAGAGAGGCAGACGTCCAAATCTCCCGGATTGGAGTAAAATCCAATAGTGGGGTTAATCGCGTAAAGCGAGCTTTAGGCCTCCGATTTAGACGAGAGTCGGTCAGACATTCCTAAACTCAGTTGGGCACGACTTCGAGAGAAGTGTGTTTAAGCTTTAGGAACTTCCACGGACAAGGACCTTTACCCTATTAAGTTTAGGTTTATTTTTATCGCATTTCTTAGTTAACTCTTGCTGAGGTGATTCTTGATCGAGTGCTCTTCCATTTCATAGTTTCAACCCTTCGTTATAATCGCTTACTTTATGCTCTTTAATTAACTGCAGTTGTTCTCTTTCTAGCATAGCTTTATTTCTTTAATTGCACTTAGTTTCTCAAACCCTAATTTTTTCGTCGATAAAATAATAGTCTTCATGTGAGTAATTTTATTCGACAGTTCCCAGATTTCAATATGACACTTGTGTCCCCTAGATACAATTCCATAGGTATACTTGCCTCATTGGATTGCTAGTTTGGTTGCTTTTATTTTCTTCGAAGATTAGCGACCATCACTCATTTGATGGATTTTTTCCCTAACCTTGTGTTATGGATCCCTGTAACACTTTGGAGCAGAAACTGGGAGAGAATTATTCCCATGTTTAGTTCATCTATGCACTCCACTATTCATTGAAATAGTATCTTTCCCCAATCTGTACTTTTGGAGAGTATTATCCATGCCATCAACTCAAACATTTTCTTGGAAATCTTGTCGTGTGAGCCTAACTTGCATAACAAAGCCTTTCCAATCACATTAGCTAAAAACTTACCTTTCAGATTTAATTCCTTAGAATTGAAACATTGGTGTGTTTAGATAGTCCACACTACTTTAGTGCTGATTTGATATCAGACTGATCCAGTTCCTCTTCCTCATTTGACTCTGAGAACTTCGGTAGTTATAGTGCCTTGCTTAGTCTTCTAGGGGTTATCTTTATCTTGTTGCCACTAATTAATGTCTTGATCTTACTAGTTGATGAGTCGACCTTTGCATTGGAGAATAATTTAAGTACTTCTTGCTTCTACAAAAAATAGGGCTCTGACAGAACAAAGTCTAAGTCAGCGACTTGAAGTAAGTGGAGAACAAACTGTACTTCTTCTGGTGCATCTTTGAATCTATTGCGAACCAGCTCTGAGCCTTCAAACAAGAAGTCCAAACCCTTTGGTGCCATTACTGTTGCAAAATGCAAAAAATCTTCCAAGCCTCTCATCGATTCATCGCAAGGGGTTGATATGGGCGAGTAACAATGTATTTTGTCTTACGCACATAGCCTTCTATTTATAGTTATTTTTATTTTTGAAGGGGAAGAGGTGCGTACCTGCTCCTGATCAAGAATTGATCAACAACTGGGATTTAATCCCGACACTTAGTCACAAAATAGACTCACTAAGAGCATGCGTTGAGTGAACTCGGCACACTCAATGCTCCCGATTCTTTAGTCCTTTCAACGCACTCGACGCCTGAGTGCATATACTCAACGCATTTGAATCGTTTATACTTAGTCGAATTCATCTCTACTTCCTTGTATAGATTAGATCTACCTATAACAACACTAGCAAAAAAATGTAGAGAGCTACTGAAGCTTGAATAAATTCAACATGCCCAATTCAAATTTGAAGGTGTTGAATTCGGCTTCAATTATTGGCTTAGTAAATATGTCAGCCACGTGCTTATTTGTGGGGAAAAATTCAAGACTTATGTCTTTGCTTTCAACATGCTCTTTTATGAAGTGATATCTAATCTCTATATGCTTAGTCGAGCTGTGAGAGACAGGATTTCTAGCAATAGAGATTGCACTTGTTGAATCACAATATATGGGAGTGTTACTTATCTTAAGGTTGTATTCTTGAAGTTAGTGTTGAATCCACAACAACTGAGCAGATAAACATCCAGCCGATATGTATTCTGACTTTGCTATTGAAATTTCAACACTGGTTTGCTTCTTACTGCTCCAAGAAACAAGTCATCCACCCAAGAATTGATAGGAGCCTGAAGTTCTTTTCCTGTCCTCTTTACAGCCTGCAAAATATGCATCTGAATAACCTATTAGCTCAAAATACCTATTCCTAGGGTACCATAGGCCAAGATATGGTGTGCCCTTCAGATATCTCAGTATTCTTTTTACTGCAGAATAGTGAGACTCCTTAGGGAAATCCTGGTATCTAGCATACATGATGTCTAGCCTACTAACAGTAATATAGAGGAGGGAGCCAATTATGCAATTATACATGGATTCATCGACAAGATTACGTACTTCATCCTTGTCAATTGACACACTTGACCCCGTGGGAGTTTTCATTGTGGAGGCACTCTCTATACTAAATTTCTTGATTAACTCCCTAGTGAACTTAGACTGAGAGATTGATAATCCATCTTCAGTCTACCTTACTTAGAGGCCTAAGAAGTATTTAAGCTCACCCATACTACTCATTTCAAATTTCCCTTGCATAAGTTTGGGAATCTTCTTGCAAAGGTTATCATCAGTAGACCCAAAAATAATGTCATCTACATAAATTTGAACTAGTATGATCTTACCCTTAGAATCCCTTAGGAATAGAGTCTTGTCTATCTTTTCCCTTGAGAATTTGTTCTCAATGAGAAAACTAGACAGGGTATCATACCATGCCCTAAGGTCTTGTTTCAATCCATATAAGGCTTTCCTAAGTCTATAAACATAATCAAGAAGGTTAGTAACAATAAAACCTGACGACTACTCAACATAGACTTCTTCTCTTAAGTCACCATTCAGGAAGGCTAACTTCACATCCATCTGGTAGGCTTTGAACCCCTTGTGGGAATCATATACAAGGAATAGTCGGATGGCTTCTAATCTAGCCACTGGGGCAAAGATTTGATCAAAATCAATACCTTCTTCATGTCTATACCCCTTGCACATCAGTCTTGCTTTATTCTTAACTATAAAACCATTTTCATCCAATTTGTTCCTCTAGATCTATTTGATACTAATGATGTTATGACATTGTGGTCTGGGAACCAGTTTCAGACCTTACACCTCTTGAACTGGTTCTGTTCCTCTTGCATAGCCACAATCTAGTGTTAGTTTATGTTGACTTCTTCAAATCTCTTATGCTCAATCTGAGACAGAAAGCTGGAATACAAGGCTATATTCAAGCATTTGCTCCTTGTGATCACTCTTTGGCTGGCATCTCCAATTATGTGGTGTCTGGAATGATCTCTTAAATGTCTGACTGCTAGAGGCAGCCTTTCTTCAGCATCGTTGACTTAAATTGTTTGATTTGCTGATCTTCATCCATATCATGTGTGCTTTGTCCTTCTTCAGGAACATACCCTTCACTGTCTTCATGTTGGGCAGCTGGAGGGGCATCATTGAAGGTTAAATTGTCCATCACATGTTTTATACCTGCAGATCTAGATGAGGAGCTTGGTAGCTCGTTGTTAATCATAGAAGACTCATCAAATACTATATTTATAGACTCTTCTACAACTTTTTTTTAGGTTGTAGACTCTATATGCTCTGCTATGATTGTTGTACCCCAAAAATATCTCATCATAGAATTTAGCAGCAAACTTAGTTTGGTGAGATTTCCCATTGTTAAGTACATAACACTTGCTTCTAATGATTCTGAAGTAGGAAAGGTTTGGTTTTTTCCCTTCATAATCTCATAGGGAGTCTTATTATGATCCTTGGTGATAGAAGCTCTATTTAGGACATGGCATGCAGTATTTACTACCTCAGCCAAGAAATATTCTGTGAGAGATGTGTCACTTAGCAATGTCCTACCAGCTTCTATAAGAGTTCTATTTTTTCTGTCAGCAATCCTATTTTGCTTCAGTGTTCTTGGAGAAGAAAATTCTTGGTGAATCCCTTATTCTTCACAGAACATTGTCATGCCTTCAGATTGGAATTTAGTGTCATGGTCACTTCTGATTTTTACCACAGTACTGTCTAATTCGTTCTGAATTTGCTTGACAATGGTCCTTAAAATATCAAGGGTTACAGACTTTTTCTTAAGAAAGAAAACCCAAACAAACATAGATAAGTCATCATCAACCACAAGGGTGTAGACTTTCCTACCTAGACTATGAACTAGCATAGGACCAAACAAGCCATATGTAGGAGAAATAAAGACCTCACAGAGTCTTTAGCCACAATGCTCTTAAATGAAGCTTTGGTCTGCTTGCCCTTTTGGCATGCAGAGCAAATGCCCTGCTTGGTGCACTTTATTTTGGGACCATTCCTGACAAACTCTTCACTAAAGAGCTTACTGATGGTCTAATAGTTCAAGTGAGCTAGTCTCTTGTGTCATGTGACACACTAAGAGTCTTTCTCATTTGCAACTTGACATATTGGAGAGTCTTTACTTAAAAATGGAAAGTTTAAACAATTAGCAATTCCACTCCTAGTGCCTGTCAAGATTACCTCTTGGTCATTTGATCTCTTAATTTGGCACTCATACTTGTGGAATATAATGGCATAGCCAAGATCACATAGTTGGCTTATGCTTATTAAGTTGTGTTATAACCCTTCCACATAAGCTATTTTTGAGATTGAGACTGTCATTGGTAATCATACCATAACCCTTGGTGCCTCGGTCTGAAACTCCAAAGATAACTTTAGGTCCATTCTTCACTGGAGTGTAGTCCTTCAAGTTGCTTCTTGTTCCAATCATGTGGGCAGAACAACCACTATATAAGTACCATATTGGAGTATGGACACTTGGAATATCCTGTAAACATAATTTATGTTACCTTAGGACCCAAATATGTATTGGGTCCTTGGTTCTTATTAGCTTAAAAATAAAAATGTCTTCCTGTAGATTTTTTGACAGGAAGACTAGCACTTGCTCTGGCACAGTTGGATTGTGCCAGCAATCTAGGGTAAAATGTCCCACTTTACCACAACAACAACACTCATGTATATTGTATCTTCTTTTCTGAGCAGGTTTTAGTTGTTTGTAAGCTATTAGTAGCTGACTATTTAGAAGGAAGAGAAGCTTCCTTATTCCTATTTCTATCAGCCACTATCTAAATGAAGGTGAGCTTGCCAATAAAAGAGCTTGGTTTATCTTGAGTTCTACCAACAGTGGTCTTCTTTGCAGAAGACATACTATTGATGGCCTCAAAAATACCAAAGTCAGGCTTGTTGACAGACTTGCCCTTGGTCTGAGTGTGTGCTGGGAGATCCTTAGAAAAGGCCACTGCTTTATTCTTGAGTGTGGGGGCTGGCGTACCAAAGACAAATGGTCCATGATGGGACATCTGAATTTCCTCATGTGGGTCCTTGAAAGCACTAATCCCCCTACCATACCTCCCACCATAGCCGTGAATATTTTTGTTCACACTTGTGGATCTTCCATTCAACTAGCTAGTGACCATAGATACTTTCTTGTTCATACCCGTTTGATGGTAACAACACTTTCTTAAAAGAGATGGGAGGCTGAATTGGATCTTTCCCTTTCCCTTTGGAATGGTTAATTCGAGTGTTCCGCTTGAATCCCAACCTCTTCTTACCCTTTTGAGAGGAGAAGGAGTCTATCAGGGGCAACACAGTATTGGGCTTTGAATATTTAGCCCTAATTATTTTCTCCCTTTGGAGCTTCTCTTCAAGATCCATAATAATTGCGTTCCTATGGTTAATGGTCCAAATCTTGATGATTCTTATGGTCTTTAGTTAGCTGACTTCCCGTTTTTGATAATCCAACAAGGATGTTGTCTCAGCCTACTGGGAAGCAGACAGCTGTAGGGAGATAATCTCCTCAGCTTATTTCTTGGCCAACTTCTTGCTCCTTCTCAAAGAATCCAAAAGGGGACCATACTTGTCAATCAATTGATTGACATCGTCCTCAGATTCTGTTCCATTTTCATCACAGGATGATGATGCCTCAGAATTTGGACTAGTCTTATATTCTGAATCAGAGGAAGAGATAAATAGTGAATATACCCTATCTGGACTAGGCTAATCTTGGCTGGAATCTTCATCTGTCATTGCCATGAGACCATAACTGTTGTTGACATCTTCATACTCCTCAGTGTCACTGTCTGAATTTGACAGAGGGGCCCTGATACCTATCCTTGATGCATGCTTGTCTTCTTCTTCATCAATAATAACATCAAATACCTCAATATAGGCTTCTTCTTCTTTAGAATCTGATGAAGATGAATCACTTTGACTCCAGCTCTTTTCATTTCTGGCAATAAAGTTCTTTTCCCTCTTGCCCTTGAGATGGTGGTGGTTCTTCTCACCAGTCTCCGTTCTATTTACATGACAATCAGCTATGATATGTCTTGGCTTGATATAGCAATATCAAATAATTTTAGAATAAACATGTTTACTAGGTTTATATTCATACCTGTCTCCCTTGGAGTATTTCTTCTAAGCCCTGTTGTGGTCCTTCTTGTGATGAGAGGAGGAGGAAGGTCTACTCTTCCACTGCTTCTCCTTCATCATCTTCTGAAATTACCTAAAGAAGGCAGCAAACACTCCATCAGACATGTTGCTTCCTGATATGCTTGGCTCTATGCTCTCTGAATCAGGAGGCCTTATTGGAAGAGAGGTAATACTCTCCTTGCTCTTCTTAAAGATCTAATCTTTGAAGGACTCAGTCTTTTCCTTGGCATGAGATCTACTAATGATCTCCTCCTCCTTCCTGGCAGATAGCCACATCTCATAGGAGAGCAGCTTCACAAACAGTGTGTGAGGGGAGTATCATCTAGCTTTTTCACCTCCCTTATGGCACAGATCTTGGTTTCCTAGTCGCTTGTTAGATATCTAAGGAACTTGTCATTGATCTCATAATTTCTAAAGACCCTCCCATAGGTCCTCAACTCATTCACTATTCTGAATAATTTCACATAGCATTCAAATATGCTATCTTTCCTTGTCTGCCTGAAGGATTCATACTCTTGATTAAGCAGGGATTTACTGTAATCCATGACTTCTTTAGTACCTTTTATAAAGACCACTAGTATATCCCACATCTCCTTGGAAGTTCTATAATTGATATGGTTCTGGAATGTTGAATCATCAATGACACTTACTATGATGTTATGTGCCCTCTTGTCCATGGTTGCTAATATGAATTATGCTACTTTTTGAGATCATCAATGGCACTCACCATAAGAATATGCTTATGCTACTCTTGGAGATCAACTTAGACTGTTAAGTCCTTCTTGAGTAACCTCCCTCTGATACCACTTGAAAGCCCTTAGTTTCGAGACTAGCAATCACCTAGAGGGTGGGGGTGAATAGGTTTTTATGTATTTTTATCCTTTTTCTATTTTAGGTGGGTTGTGATTTAGTTATACTTAGATTCCAAGACAATCATAAACTTCAAACAAGAATTTTATAGTGGTTTCCCAGATTATGGGTACATCCACTATCCCTCCCACCTTTCTAACAGTTTGTTAGACAAGGCAACTCCTCCAAACTAGCCTCAAAAGAGCTTACAACACAGATCCCTCGGGATCTCTCAGTCTCCTCCAATACCTACCTCAGGCACAAAGCCCTACCACTTAGAGCCAGCAATGCTCCCACAACTCAGTGATCCACAGACCACCTAACTCAGACTTATCACTAAGTCCTACAACTCAGGCTAGGAGGATAGCCCCACCACTCAGAGAGAATGACTCTCCTACCTCAGGCCAATAGCCCTACAACTCAGATCCAAACCTGGATCCTACCTCAGATTCACCTCTTGAATCCTTCCGCTCAGATCTAATTAAATATTTACACTCAACCTTTATAATATTAGGCTTACACTCAGATCAAGAAGATCTTACAAAAGGAATAGAGGTTTGTTGTAGATGTTTAGGAACAAGAGAAGTATTCTCTGTGTCTTCTTCCTCCTTATGCTGAGATAGCTCAGTCCAATCTTCTTCATAGTTCCAAGAAAACTTCTTCAGGAATGGTCAGCTAGAGCTATGAAGTTGCTGCAGCTAGGGCTTGGCTTGCTGCTTCTTCTTTAAAGAAATTACTCCGATCTTGCTGTTGAAGATCAACAGCTAACTGGTTGCTCTTTCAGATCAGTGATTTGAACAACTTATCCAAACTTTTCAACAATGTCGAGAGGAGGAAGATGAAGTTCAGTTTTCTTTCAAAAAGTTCCAAAAGAGTCTTTCTTCTTGCTAATCTGTTCTTTTTCTATCCCGCTGTCGAATGGCTCGTTGAGCATCAGGACCACCAGTAGTTGGTAGCTGCAACCTTGCTTTTGCATTAAATGCAGTAAAATGGGCAAGCAACGCCATTTGTCATGTACTGTAGAGTTCCCATAACATTTGAATTTCTACTGACGTCAGCACATGTGGACTTAGTCAAATTCACACAATTCACTGTAGGTGTTGAGTGAAGGCTTTTCACTAAATGCTAATACACTTAGTCATATTATCTATAACACGAGGCACTGAGTATTAAGTCATAACTCAATGAATATAAACTTTTTTACTCTTAAATGATTAGGCGTTGAGTGAGCCTTCCTCACTCATTGCTTCTGGACTTAGCTGATTTTCCTCTATATGAAGGCATCGAGTGAAGCTTCGGCACACAACGGATTCTGCCTTTGCCCGCCATCTTGATGTGATGTTGAGTAAACAACCTTCATTCAAAGCTTCCGTACTTACTTGAATATTTTTTGAGCTAGAGTTTAGTGAACTCCATTCACTCAATGCATCTGGACTTAGACGGATTTTGTGTCTATATCTTGTTTGGCTTTGACATCATGAGCTACACTCAACACTTTGCTTATTTGGTATCGAGTGAGCTGACCTCAGTCAATGCATCTGGACTTAGTTAAATTTCTGCTCTAATTCTTAAGAAGCTTCAACTCCCTGGGCTTGACTCAACGCTTTTAGCTTTGGGCATTGAGTGAACTCCCATCACCTAATGCTTCTGGACTTAACCAGAATTCTTGGCAGCTTATCTCTACGGCTTTAACTGCTTGAGCTTTACTCAACGCTACTGTCTCAGGGCATTAAGTGAATTCCCTTCACACAACTCTTCTAGACACAACCAGATTTCTGCATTTGCATTGTTGAGGCTTTGACTGTCTAGTCTTTACTCAATGCTTCTGGCTATCTGGCGTTAAGTGAACTGTCTTCACTCAGCGCCTGTGGGCATAAACAGTTTTTTGTCTTATTAGCATTCTTCCATGTGTCCACCTGTCATTATTACTTAGACAACTTGTCTAACCTGCATGCATGAAACTTAAGGTATACATTAAATACAAACATGTATATTCTATTATCCTGTAGGTCTTCTTAAAATCTGGGACAATGTGATCAATGGACCTAACATATCGTAATAGGCATCATAGTAAATTCATAATGCCCATAACATATACCAAACACTGTCTTGGGAATATCACTTTCCCAAATTCTCAACTGCCAGTAGTCGGACTTCAAATCCAACTTCTAATAAAAAGTCGATCCAACTAGTTGATCAAACAAATCATAAATTCGTTGAATCAGAGACTTGTTCTTCTCTCTCTATCAGCTTGTTCAATTCATGATTATCAATTCATAAACACAAGCCTTCATCCTTATTCTTCACAAAGAGAACCGGTGCACTCCAAGGTTACATACTTGGACGTATATAGCCTTACTCTAGCAATTCTTGCAACTGAACTTTCAGTTCTACCGTCTTCTTTGGAACCACTCAGTACGGTGAGCATGACACGAGTTTTGCCCCTAGCACCAGCTCAATAGCAAAGTCGATCTCTCACTGAGGTTGAATCCAAGGGAGATCATTAGGAAACACATCCGCAAACTCCGATAGAATAGTAACATCACTCAAACTAAGCTTCGACTCTACAACCTCTAATATCGTGAAAAATAATTCTACGCCCTTCCGAACTGTCTTGACTATTTGGAGTGCAGACATTAGTTTCTTGCTCGATCCTTGCATACCCACAAGCTTAGTCTCGCATTCGGTGTTTTGCCTAAGTATGACTTCCTTAGAGTTACAATCAATACAAGCACACTGCTCCAAGAGCTAGTCCATACCAAAGATCACGTCAAACTAGGATATCTGCAGCACACATGCTTCCAAGACAAAATCATGACTTCCTATCCACAGCATAACACAATTGGATCTATCTACATGCATCAAGCACTCATTAGGCAACAACACATTCCCTCGATATGTCGGTACAAAATAAGGCACTTTGATACGAATCACAAAGTCCAGAGATAGAAAGGAATGATAGGCTCATGTATCGAACAATGCTCTCACCGGATATTCCAATATCAGGATAAAGCCTAACACAAACTAATTATCCACAAGCAACACACAAGGAACCAAGTAAAGAAAGAAGTAAAAACTATATCTTAACTCGTACCTGTTACGACATCACTTTGTTTATGGCCTCCTGTTGACCAAGATTATAGACTCGGGGATGCTCTTGGGATGCAGTCGACTCCACCACTATCTTTCCCTTTTCAGTATACATCACCCCCATCTTTTTCTCCATCTTTGTAGGGTCACTCCGACATTCTCGAGCTATATGTACCAGCTTGATACAAGTATAAAAATGACTTGGGTCTCGCCCAGTCATTGCTCCAGATATAACAGAAGAAGGAGCCGATCGAGAAGTTTTGGACTTCCTGTTCAACCTTTGATACCCATACATTACATAACTAGGTACTTTGAACTCTGGCTTCTTCACTGCCAAATTATTCTTACGTTGCACATGCTTCATATACTATTCTAGGTAACGGGCCGTACTGACCAAGGTCAGAAAACCTTATGTTATTGGACCTGAGAGAAGCAACCACATGTCATCTCATAGCCCTTCATAGAACAAATTTGTCTTTTATTCCTTGCCACCAAACGCAAAGCCAACATACCGTCCCAACCTTATAAACTCATGCAAGTAGTAATCCACAGAACTCTCGCCTTGAGTTAACCTTTGGAACTAATTTTCCCTTGCAATTTGTTGTGTAGATGGAAAATATCGCTCAAGAAACAGTATCGAGAATTCCTCCATCGATATATCAGCAAATGGTTGTACAACAAACTGGTGCAGCTCCAACTCATCCCACCATTGCCTCACCTCTCCCTCTAACAAGAAGGTAGCTATAGTGACTTTCTGCCACTCCTAGGTTTTTTTTGCCATCATGTTTCTCTCTATTCTTGTGAGCCAGTCTTTAGCTTGTGTTGGTGTTCGCAAACACAGGAGGATTGAACCTCATCACGTGTTTCAATTGCTTTTCCATTGCTTGCCTTGCGATAACTAGCTCAACGACCACATGTCTCACCACCATATGCTCAACTACGACAACCGATTCCTAGACCACCACGGGGGTAGGAGGTTTTACTTGCCCTCTTGGTTGCACATTGATTAATGCGAACACAGTTTCAACAACTAACTGTATCGTTTCCGTAAAAGGAGGAGGTGTTGGCACCTCAGTTTTTACACTACTCTCCATCGAGCGCTGGGGTTCATTCTGCCCCGCACCACTTCTAGTCGACAATAATCATGAAACACACAATTACACAACTAATAATATTGCAAAAAGCAATCATAGGAACATACAGGTTCCACAAACATGTGAAAGTGTTAAGTTCTCTACCTAAATCACCTAGAGGGGGGGGGTGAATAGGTGAATTGTGCGTTCATTTGCGGAATAAAAAATTTAACGAACTTCCACAAAAACAATCAAGCAATCACAGACGATAAGAAGATTTATTGTGGTTCCCCAACCTTGGGTACGTCCACTTTCCCTCACCGATCTAGTAAATCACTAGACTCAGCTACTCCACTATCTCGGATTGAAAACCAATCCTATGTCTCAGAACCAAGTTCCTACAATCTTGATCCAAAGGGATATACACTCGGAAGATGAAAACTTCCTACAACTCAGAGAACGAAGCTCCTACACACGGAGAGTAATCTCCTATAAAATTACAAAGAGATTTGAAATACAAACAAAAATTTTCTTCTCAGATCTGTAAAAAATATTTCTCTAGGTCTTCTTCTTGAACTTTGCGGCTTTTTCAGAAATTTGTTGAAGAGGACTTTTGGAAGATCTGATCTGAGAAAACTTTGACTTACTCGATCAAGGAGAAGATGAAGATGCCTTGAAAATCAAGTCTTTCTTGATAGAAAATAGTCGTGTCGATCTGCAAGTTGAGTGGCAGTGGCGACTTCTGTAAAATTGTTCTTGATAGAGACGACCGATCAGAAATTTAGAAAGTGTACGGTTCACCGCTTAGGGTTAGTCTTGATGACAAGACCTTATATAAGATCTCCCCTAACAGTTAGAATTAACATTAATGACGACACGTGGACCAATCATGTCAAGTTATTTGAAAATCCCGTCGATCTGGACTTAAGTAAATTTTCTGAATAACTGGACTGCTATTCTCGAGAAGTATAAATAAGTTCCCGAGAACAAGGCTTATTTCTTGAGGGCTATACGTTCTGGAATTAAGTTAGTACTCGAGAAATAAGCGTTGAGTCAACTCAAGAACTAAATTACGCTTCTCGAGAATTCAAATAACATTACTCGAGAGCTAAAACTTGTACTCGAAAACTAAGCTGACTTCTCGAGAACAAAAAGCTAAGTTCTCGAGAACTATAACCAGCTTCTCGAGAGATGGACTTGAAAAATTTTTCACGACTGTCTCTGGTTACTCGAGAAATCTAAGGAGTGACTTCTCGAGAACTAGGCTAAGCTTCTCGAGAACTTTAATGATGTTATTCGAGAACTAGTCTAGGCTTCTCAAGAACTAAGTAAACTTCTCGAGTTATGCTAACTCTACTTCTCGAGAATTAAACTTAGGCTTCTCGAGAAGTGGACTTATAAAAATCTTTGAACTTAGAAACTTTTTATCTTCAAGAATCCAATCTTCATTCAATAGTCCAAGTGCTTGAATATAATGTGTGTCCCAATAGAGAGGCTATACATGAGTTTACACCATGGATCACTTAGTGAGGGATTACACTGTATGGTCCTGTGTTCATGACCCACTATAGATTGACATTGGTCTACACTTAGCAATGATGGTCTGCAATCACACAACTAAATAAAGATATCAAATACAACTTAATTCATCTTAGTTCAAGGGTGACTTCATGCAAATCTAGGTTATTGTTGATGCAATACCCAATAATCCCCCCCTATTTGTAGAAGTCAGAACCCTCTACACTAAGATGAATTATACTAATAAAGAAAGAACTGTATATTAAGAATAAATTCAAATGGAAGAAATGAAAAATTAAACACAGAATTAGCAAAACCAGAAATTATATATATGTAATGTTTTAGATTTCCAATCAACATCCATTTCATCCATAATCTCAAAGACAGTTATCAACAGAAAGTCATTCCTTGCTCTGATGTTGCATGTCATACTTCTCTTATTGTCTTCTCTAGTAGCTGAAAGGCTTTGGGTAGTACCTTGGAGGTTTTGGAGGAGCCTTAGGATTGTTCTTGCCATACTCTCTATCATAGATTCTCCTTTTAGTCATGGACTTTTCATAGAGTTCCCACTAAGAGGAGCTGTAGTGGAGATTCCTGTTTTCATTGTAATCCAATACTAATTTGAGAGTCAAGAATTAAAGCTTTAGAGGTAGGACTCCAGACATCAGCAAATTCCTGTGCTTTTCTTTTCTCTGAGTCTGGCTTAGGAATACTTTTGCTTGCGAAGGGGCCTTCCCCAAAATTCCTCTTCTTAGAAGTGTTTATTTAAGGTAAATCTTGAGGAATCACATCATCCCAAACTTGATCATAAGAAGCAGGAGGAGGATTTTGATCTTCTAGCCTTGGAGAGAAACAGGGCATCTGAGGTTGCATCGGAGTAGGCATCTGACTTGACTGGCCTTCAGCAAGAGGGTTCAAGTGATGAGGAATGACATTAGGATCAACCTGAAATTCAGGGAAAATTTGGTTATGCAACCAGACTACAGTGTCATAGTTATGGAACTTAACAGACTGGATTTTTTCTAAATCATTCTGATTAATTTCAGTTATCTTGTCAGACCAGACTGTGTTGGCAGCAGCAGTAAACTTGTCCACAAACTTGTCCATATGTTCTTTCACTAAACTCTCCCCCTTTCTGAATTCTACAGATAGTGTTTCTATAGAATCCTCTTTTAAGGTACCAACCTCTTCAAGGATTTTCATGAGGTTTTCCCGGGCTTTCTTTTCCAAAAAGATTTGATTGTTAGCAAGAGTTACTGTTTGATCCATGACCTTACCAACCATAGTGATAGTGTGGTCTATAACCTTACCACCATTCTGAAATAGCTATTTGAGAGAGTTAGTATTGTGCTGAATTTCTGCAAATCCTCTGCTCATCTCTTTCTCTAGAGCAGTGACTTTGTCTTGGACTACTTTGATGGATTCATCAAAATATTTCCTTTGCTCAGCCAACATAACTTCAATTTTTCCTAGTATATCAGAACTTACAGGGGTAATAACAGTAAGAATAAGATGAGTAACAATATGAGGTGGAGGCGGAACTGCCCATTCAGGGATATCTTCAACAACTACAGAGCTTTGAGCTCCGGTAGTGTGAATGACTATATCTCCTTCCTCAACAAGGAGTGTAGGAATGGAGAAATCAAGTCTCCTCAGAGGAGCTTCAACTGCCTCTCGTTCTGGCTCATCCTCTTCTAATTGAAGGATGGTATCTGGTTTAGGTGAGTCTTTTCTTAGAGAAGGAGAAGGAGTTGCTTTGGGAGAAGGTACTGGAGATGGAGAAGGCGCTGGAGATGGATCCTTTGGGGCTTCTTCAGCATTTTCTGAGTGGAGGGAAAGAAGAGGCTCATCAGAGGTGAGTTCTTTTATCATGTTTTCTATATATTCTGCAGTAGATTTGACTGTTTTCTAAGCTTGCTCATTTGAGAATGTCTTATCTGATATGTCTGCCAATGGGTACCTGACTGGAGAACTGATAGGACTTCTCACTGGACTTCTGACTGGAGATATAGCTTGTGATCTGGCTTGACTTCTTACTGGAGATCTAGCTGGAGGTGGACAGGTAATTCTTGCATCTGGAACCGAGGAAACAGGCTCCCCCTCAGTTACTGTACCAGATGGTTCAGCAACTTCATGAGAGGAGGGAGATGGGGTCCTAAACTCAGAAGCAGGGTGTTCAAGCTCTTTAGCAATTTGCTTGGGGTTCTTCAGCTTTTACTCCAACCTTTGAATATAAGCTAAGGAGATCTTCTTCAAGTGATGAAGAGGTGTACCTTTGGAGGTGTTAAAGACTATTGGATCAATCTCATACAACATCAAAGAGATTATCCTGACAAATTTTGGATCTGAAATGCTGTCCCTGATCAAATCAAAGATCATCATCCCATACTGAAATTTCTTCCTGCAGACTATGGCTGTCATTACATTGAATAATTCATTGGTAATGAAACCTATAGACCCTGTCCTTCACCATAGAATTTTTCCAACAATGTCAACCAGGAGCTTACTGACATCATTTAGAGATGTCCTCCTTTGAGAGGTAATGTTTACTGGCACTCCACAAAAATGACATGTTCTGTCATTATCTTCCTGAGTAAGTACACCTTCATCATATATAGTCGGCAACCTTAGAAGTTTTGACACAATGGTCAGACTTAACTTGATATTAACTCCCTTTACTCTTGATTTCAGGACTATACTATTCCTCCTAATCTTGGCATTTTTATAGAACTCTTTACCTTCTGGGAAAAGGATTTTACAAGGTTCTTGACGAACAAAGTTCAGACCTGCGGTTTTGAGCAGAAGAAGAAGATTCTTGAAATCATTGGAAATTTCTACAATCCCGGCAACCACAAGTGCACTTCCAACTCCGATTCTGGACTCCTTTGCCATTCAGACTAACGACGGCGATGGACCGAGCGTGAGAGAATGGCAGTGTCAAAGCTCTGAGTCGGCGGAAGGCAAAGGGTTTTCGAGAGAGATGGATTTGAAATGTCGGTTGATTTGTGATTTCTAATGTTTTATATATATATAACTCTAGTTATGACGATTAAGTGTCTAATTAATCTAAAATAAGCCTTTGATTAAGGATGAAATCAGCCGGTTTGCGAAAATGAAGAAATAAACAGAATTCGAACACACACGAGGCATTTCTCGAGATGCAGAGTTAGTTCTCGAAAGATAGAGTTAGAGTTCTCGAGAAGTGAATTTATAGTATTCGAGAACTCATAGTACTTCTCGAGAGACAGTTCTTTAGTTCTCGAGAGGTAGACGTAAGTTTTCAAGAACTAGATACATACTTCTCGAGAAGTTTACTTTATTTCTCGAGAGCTGCCTTCCACTTGAGAAATTTCTGAACTTTTTGTAGTATCCTTGATTCTTGAGCTTTGAAATGATCCACTTTAGTCTATCCTTCTCTGTTCAGCATCCCAAGTTCAGTTTTGTAGAAATTGAACTTGGTCTCGTCCAGCGGCTTTGTGAAAATATCTGCAAATTGCCGATCTGTTTTCACATACTACAGATCCACATCCACTTGCTCCGCATGCTCCCGGATGAAGTGATATCTGATCTCGATGTGCTTTGTCCAGCTGTGCGAGATTGGGTTGTTTGTAATTGCTATTGCGCTGGAGGAGTCGCAAAACAATGGAATGTGTTTAACCTTCATGTTGTAATCTTTTAGCTGGTTCTTTAGCTAAAGAAATTATGCACAACAACTGCCGGCAGAAATATATTCTGACTCGGCCGTTGAGATTGCGACACAACTTTGCTTTTTGCTGCTCCATGAGATAAGCCTTCTTCCAAAAAACTTACACATCCCGGAAGTGCTTTTTCTGTCTACTTTGCTACCTGCAAAGTCCTAATAAATATTTCAGCTCTCCCATAATACTCATTTCAAACTTCCCTTGCATAAATTTAGAAAAATTTTTGCAGAGGTTGTCATCTATAGAACCAAAAATAATGTCTTCGACATAGATTTGCACTAGCAAAATCTTTCCTTTAATTTCCATAAGAAATAATGTCTTATCTATCTTTCCCCTTGTGAACTTGTTCTCGAGGAGAAAGCTAGACAGCGTTTCGTACAAAGCTCGAGGAGCTTGTTTCAAACCGTACGGTGCTTTCGATAATAAATAAATATAGTCAGGAAAGTTAGGATCAACAAAACCTGGGGGTTATTCCACGTACACTTCTTCCTTTATGTCACCATTAAGGAAGGCAGATTTCATGTCCATTTGATAGACAGTGAAGCCCTTCAGTGCAGCATAAGACATGAACAATCTGATGGCCTCCAGCATTGCCACTGGAGCGTATGTTTGGTCAAAGTCGATTCCTTCTTCTTAACGGTATCCTTTGGCGACGAGTCTGGCCTTGTTCCTTATGATTGTTCCATCCTCGTCCAACTTGTTCCTGTAGACCCACTTTGTCCCTATGACATTCTTACCTTTAGGTCTTGGAACTAGCTTCCAAACTTTGCAGTGCTTGAATTGGTTCAGTTCTTCTTCCATGGCTAAGATCCATGATGCGTCTCAGTTTGCTTCCTCAAACTTCTTTGGTTCAACCTGTGAGAGAAAACTTAAATATAAATTCTCGTTAGTTGTACCTCGACGAATTTCGACACCATCTTGGGGATCTCCTATGATTTGGTCCAATGGATGATCCTTCAGTTGTTTGAGCTCTAGATTCCTAGCATCCGGAACTTCTTCAGCCACTGGATTGACTTCATCAACTTGGATGGTTTCTTCATCTTGATCGTCTACCTCTTCAATGGGGGTTGGATTAGTGATCTTGATGAACTTTTCTCTTTCACCTTCAGTAGGATCATCCAAGCTGATTTCTTTTAGCTTTGTACCTATATCTACAACAAGCACACTAGACGATTTGCTTTGTAGCAAGCTCGTCTCATCAAATACAACATGTATGGATTCCTCTACCACCAGAGTTTTTCTTTTGAAAATCTTGTATGCCTTTCTATGGCTATTATAACCTACAAAAATACTTTCAAAACTTTTCTCACTAAACTTGGTAGTATGATACTTACCATTGTTAAGCACGAAGCATTTACCGCCAAAAATTCTAAAATATGAAATAGTTGGTTTCCTGCCTTTTAGAAGTTCGTAAGGTGTCTTATCATTATTTTTATTGATGAGTGCTCGATTTTGCAGATGGCATGCAGTATTGACGGCTTCAACCAAGAAGTACTCTGGTAGTGAAGCATCACTCAACATAGTCCTGCAGGATTCTATGAGTGTTCTACTCCTTCTCTCAGCTACTCCATTTTGCTGTGGAGTATGAGGAGATGAAAACTCATGAAAGATACCTAGGCTTTCACAGAATTCTATTATGGCCCCAGACTTAAATTCTGTTCCATTGTCACTTCTGATTTTGACTACGGAATAGTTGTATTCATTTTGGACCTGCCTGACTAAATTAGTAAAGATATCGAAGGTATCTGACTTGTGTTTCAGAAAGAACACCCACACAAAGCATGAGTAATCCTCAACAATAACCAATGTATATTCTTACATCCCAAGCTTCTAGTTTACAGTGAACCGAACAAGTTTATATGAAGTAGATGGAGACATCTACTTGAATATTTGTCAATAATGCTTTTAAAGGTAACCCTTGTTTACTTTCCTTTTACGCTTGCATAACAAGGTCTATCTTTGACGTAATTGACATTCGGGGCATCACAGACTAAGTTCAGGGAGAATAATTTATTAATCGTTTTAAAATTAATATGTGCTAACCTCTTGTGCCATCGGTCACCAAGAGACGCACTATCTTTTGCTAAAAAGCACACTGGTGTAGAAGAGTCTATACAAATGAAATTTAAACAGAATATATTCCTGCTTCGAGTGCCAGATAGAATCGTTTCCATATTGTCAACAGACTTTATCAAGTACTTGTCAGCATGGAATTAAACAATGTATACTTTGTCACATAGTTGGCTTATGCTTATAAGATTGTGTTTAGATCCCTCGACATAAGCTACATCTGAAAAGGATACACTACCATTAGTGATCATACCGTAGCCTTTGGTTATCCCTTTGTCTGAACCTCCAAATATGACCTTTGGTCCATTCAACACTGGAGAATAATTTTGAAGTAGGCTTCTTGTCCCGGTCATGTGTCGAGATCATCCACTGTCCAAATACCAGATTGGCGTTTTGGTGGCTTTTGGACATCCCTGCAATCATAATCAATTTTCCTTAGGAACCCAAACATGTTGGGTCCGTGTTCTCGTACACTCCCCCTACAATGATTAGCATCATGAGTGGTCATTCTCATGTTGCCAACCTGAGGAGTTGCAATATTTCTTTGATTAAACCAATAATCGATGGCAAAATGACAATTTATGCCATAACACCAACAGTTGAACCTGTTTTATCTTTGCCTTAGGTACTCCTGCTTGACCTTCAGGGATACTGGTCAAGCAAGGGTATCATTCTTCGAGGAAGAAGCTTCATGATGATTGCAATCACATGATTTCTTCTCCTTCACAGGCTTTTCCACAATGGATTTTACTTTTGGTGCTTTCTTGAAGTTATGACAAGATCATAAGGACCATAGTCCTGAAGAATGACTTCTTCATAAGTTGCCTTAAAGACTCTCTCACCAAAGTTTCTAGGGCGAGTCCATCCTTGGTAACGAGACTTTGGCTCTACATAAGTAGGCCTAGTCAAGTGGTCGTAGGATGAGTCAAGATCAAACTCATTAGTTGGAAATATGACTTTCTTTAAGATAGTCTGATCTTGAGGGGCCTTCCCCTTTGCTTTGGACATGGCCTTCTTGGCGGCCTTATTCTTTCTATGAGCCTTATTCCTCCTAAAATATTTACTAAGAGCTTCTACATGGCCTAGCCAGCAGCCTTGGCCTGAGCAGAGAACTCATCAACAAGAGGAAGAACTACCCAGGGCTTAGAGAAACCTTCAACAAGTTTCTTTTTGGCTTCTAGTAATTTTTCCAACCCCTTGATGATTTCATCCTCAAGATCAAGGTGCTTGATAGCCTTGTTGAACTCATCAATAGCAGTATCTAAGTCTTCTCTGAGTGAGTCCATCTTAATGACTTCCTCTCTAAGAGAGCTTTCTATGGCCTTTAGAGACTTACTCTCTTTTGATTGAGTTTTCAGGACCTTTTGACATTTGTCATAAGCCATGATCAACTCCTTATACTGGGCCATGAGTTTATACTCATCGTCAGAGGAGCTGTCCTCATGATCATGATCAGAAACTTTAGATTCTAAAACAGGGGGTGTGAGATTTTACCTCCCAAGTGAACTGGGGCTCTTGTTCATCATCTGATTGAGCCATAAGCCCAAAGTAGGCTTACTCTTCTTCACTTGACTCAAATGAGTCAGAGTAACTAAGAGTCTTGCCCTTCTTGGCTATCAGGCTCTTCTCTGTCCTCTTCTTATTGTACGAGGTCTTCTTTTATTCTCTCCTACCACCCTCCTTCTTATGGGGGTAGTGAGCTATGACGTGACCTGGCTTATTACAACAGTAGCAAACTATGTCAGTCAAAATGTGTTTTTTCTTTTTAGAACCATACCTGTAGTGGCTGCTTGAGCCTTTTCTATGTCGATCACTATCATGTCGTGATATTTTGTGAGAGGCATCCGTGCCTTTCCATTGCTTCCTATTATTCAAGAATTTCTTGAAATGTCGGGAGAGTAAGGAGAACTCTCCTTCAAATAGCTCTGATCCCGATGTACTTGGCTCTGAGTTTTCTTCTTCACTAACTTCTTGTGCTGGGGCTTGAGAGGTAGCCTTTGACTTCCTGGAGGTGTCTACATTTAAAGCAACAGACTTCTCTTTGGATGCATACCTACTCTTCTCTTCTTCAGCTTTCCTTATGTTGATTTGAAGCTCATATGGTATTAGCTTCCCAAAGAGATTATGAGGATCTGTCTCAGCTAGCTTTCCAAATTCTCTGATTGCACAGACCTTGTTGTCCCATTCCTTGGTTGAGGATCTTAGGAACTTGTCATTCAGTTCTCCTTTGGTGAAGACTCGGCCATATACTCTGAGACCGTTAGCTATCTTGAAAAAGGTTTCAAAAGTATCTGTAATGGTAACTTTGTGCCCTTGTTGGAAGGCTTCATATTTCTGATTCAACAGGGATCTTTGGTCATCCCTTACTTCTTCTGTACCTTCCATCAAGGTAACGAGGGACTGCCACATCTCCTTAGCTAACTGGCAGTGGATAAGGTTTTGCAGCATAGAGTCATCGACTGCACTTGCAATTATATTTTTAGCTTTCTTGTCCAAGGAGACAAGTGCAATCTCGTCTTTATCTAGACCCATCAACTTCTTTGGAACTTTCTTTGTTGGATCTATAGTTGAGATAGTCAAAGGAATGTGGGGACCTTCTTCAACAATCTTGAAGATTCGGGGATCCAAAGCTTCCATTAAAAACTTGATTCTTTCTTTCCATATGGAAAAATTATTCTTTGTGCATAGGGGAAGCTTGGCAAAATCTTTAGCCTTGTCCATTGCTTGAAAATTTCTCTAGAGACAACTTAGAGAGGAAATTGATCAAGGTGTTAACCTTTTACTACAGACCTGCCTCCGATACCAATTGAAAGTGTTAAGTTGTCTACCTTAATAACCTGGGGGGGGGACAAGAAGATTTATAGTGGTTCCCCAACCTTGGTACGTCCACTTTCCCTCACCTATCTAGTTAATCACTAGACTCAGCTACACCACTATATCAGATTGAAAACCAATCCTACGTCTCGAAACCAAGTTCCTCCAATCTTGATCCAAAGGGATCTACACTCTGAAGATGAAAACTTCCTACAACTTGGAGAACGAAGTTCCTACACTCGGAGAATAATCTTCTATAAAATTACAAAGAGATTTGAAATACAAACCGAAATTTTCTTCTCAGATCTGGAAAAATATGTCTCTAGGTCTTCTTCTTGAACTTTGCGGCTTTTTCAGAAATTTGTTGAAGAAGACTTTTGGAAGATCTGATCTGAGAAAACTTTGACCTACTCGATCAAGGAGAAGATGAAGATTCCTTGAACAACAAGTCTTTTTTGATCGAAAACAGTCGTGTTGATCTGCAAGTTGAGCGGCGGTGGCGACTTCTGTAAAATTGTTCTTGAGAGAGACGGCTGATTAGAAATTTAGAAAGTGTACGGTTCACCGCATAGGGTTAGTCTTGATGACAAGGCCTTATATAAGATCTCCCCTAATGGTTAGAATTAACATTAATGATGATACGTGGACCAATCACGTTAAGTCATTTGAAATTCCGTCGATTTGGACATAAGTAAATTTTCTGAAAAACTTGACTGATGTTCTCAAGAAGTATAAAATAAGTTCTCGAGAACAAGGCTGATTTATCGAGGGATGTACGTTATGTACTTAAGTTAGTACTCAAGAAAATAGCATTGAGTCAACACAAGAACTAAATTACACTGCTCGAGAATTAAAATAACATTACTCGAGAGCTAAAACTTATACTCGAAAACTAAGCTGACTTCTCGATAACTAAAAGATAAGTTCTCGAGAACTATAACCTGCTTCTCGAGAGATGGACTTGGAAAATTTTTCACGGCTATCTCTGGCTACTCGAGAAATTTAAGGAGTGACTTCTCGAGAACTAGGCTAAGTTTCTCGAGAACTTTAATGATGTCACTCGAGAACTAGTCTAGGCTTCTCGAGAACTAAGTGAACTTCTCTAGTTCTGCTAACTCTACTTCTCGAGAATTAAACTTAGGCTTCTCGAGAAGTGGACTTAGAAAATTCTTTGAACTTAGAAACTTTTTCTCTTCAAGAATCCAATCTTAATTCCATGGTCTAAGTGCTTGAATATGAAGTGTGTCGCAATAGAGAGGCTACGCATGAGTCAACGCCTTGGATCATACAGTGATGGATTACACAGTATAGTCCTATGTTCATGAACCACTGTAGACTGACATTGGTCTACACTTAGCAATGATGGTCTGCAAAAACACAACTAAACAAAGATATCAAATACAACTTAATTCATCTTAGTTCAAGGGTGACTTCATGCAAATCTAGGTTATTGTGGATGCAATACTCAACACATGTGTATTTTCATTCCTAAGTAGACATTCATGGGTTCTTTCATGTTATAACGGTAGAGCATATACACGTGCTCACCACCCATTAAAAGAATTTTACCATGAATTCGAATAAGAAAGATCGACACTAGAAGTTGATACCAAATTGTAATACCTCAATCCATCATGTAGAATATAACAGAAGGTCCGGTCGAGGCCCCACGCCATATTCCATGGATAGTCAGCGGAGTTACTCATTAAAACCATTTCAGTCACGCATCTAAACTCAGAGTGCATTCTAGCGGAAGAAGTTAACTTAGTTGTAGAACCCACATGCCAGGAATGTCCACTATAAACATAGGAATATTATTTCATACACAATATGTCTTGGCCTTATGGCCTTACAACTTTTCCCTTTACAAAATGTGTATTTTTTACATCGGTACACAGGTCGGCCACACATGAAAACAGTAAACGTCTTCCTTTGGGCCTTTTAGGGCCAGCCAATCGCAGTATAAGGGACTTCAGCTGACTACTTCCCAGTTGACTCTCCAGCATCTGCATAGAACGGATCACCAAAACGTAGCAAACAATGCAATAGTCATCAATAACTGACCAAATCATAACGATCCCACCCCTTACTTGGGACGATCATTCTCCTTCCCTACAAGCAACATCATATTTGAAAATGTGCAATTTAAGCACCATTTACTACAAACATTAGCTCGATCAGCCACACGCCCCGTGCACTCAGGGTACATGTTGGTGAGCTTAAATTCAAGCCCCAGTACCATTCTTAAGATGGTACACTTAAGCATTTCTAGTCTTCTCTTCCTATGCTACGACAAATTCAAAGGCATTATATTACTTTGATACCCATGCCATTGAATCACTCTAAGTCGATCGCCATTGGGTGGGTATTGGTTAGCCATAACCCATTGCTCAAACCGTCAGGCTTGCAATCCACGATGCGGGTCAGTGTCTCCCTTGCCCATGTGGAACAATTTAAGTTCCCACTCTCATACAATGGAAAAATTAAAGTTCCCACTCACATATAGTTGAAAATTTTAAATTCCCACTCATATACTGGCCCCTAAGTCTCTACGAGACATGTCTTATAATTATAATGGCCCACAGGTCTCCATGAGACATGGCTCACGTAGCTCGCTGGGAGCTATCGCTGATGGTAGCACAACTGTCGCACGGTAGTGGATAGAAGTCATTTCTTCCCCTAACTTTTGGGTGTTTCCTAGAAACCAATTCCAGTACTTTCACTACCGCATCCTACACACCCCATGAATCTGGAAACAACACGTTTATCTACGGAGTCTTCTCCGACATGCAAATCAATCATCACCAATCCAGACCAACGTATACAGATGGGCTTCACACAACATATCTATTCTATACTTCAATTCCAGATTCTATATGCAATTTTTATTGGGGATCACAACGATCTACCCGCTGGAAACCACCCTTTTCTTCACCTTTCGGTGAGGGGTTCCATGCACTTATGCTAATTAAGGAATTCATTTGTGCAAGGAGAAATATCATTACCCTTATCGATCGCTTAGGAGCCATGATCTTGCACTTGATCTGGATGGAACTGATTACCACAATTTCTATTGGGTACACTGGAAATTGTGTACCAGATTTGGAGAAGCCTCACCGTACTCAATGATATACATCAATTTATATTTGATGGGATGTTGAGTTTTAGTGTGCAGGTTTAAGAAATATAGAAAATTTTCTAAGTACAAGTGTCGACACTTGTAAGGAAATGTGTCGACACCTGAAGCAGGAGTTGTGTCGACACCCAGGAGTTATGTCGACACCAGAAGAAAGGCCTGTGTCAACACCCAGGAATTGTGTCAACACCTGAAGAAGGAGCTATGTTGACATACGGGACTTGTGTCAAAACACACTCAACGCCATCTATCAACAACAGCTATACTGAGTCTGAAAGGTTTGTGCCGACACACAGGATTTGTGTCAACACACACTCAATGACATCTGTACATACACTTAACGACATCAATCAACATCAGCTATGTGGAGACCAGAAGATATTGTGTCGACACACAGGACTTATGTCGACATATACAACAGAAGATGTGTCGAGAAGATAAAGAATGACTGTGTCGACACATTGGAAGCTATGTCGACATCATCAAGAATTGTTTCGACACTCGGTATATTTATGTCGACACATTTGAAGTGGTTTGCTGACAGTGTCCTGCTAAGAAATAATTTCAATGAAGGGTCAGTTGTCACGACTAAAGACTTGACAACAATCATAAGTAATAAGGCTGGCACATCTGTCAGTACTGTCAGAAGGCCATTATAAACCGGATCAGCCGGTAATCGTGGTTGATCTCTATATAAAGGGCTGATCCATAACAACCAAGACGATCCAATCGAATCGAAAAAAATATAAAGAACTAACAACAAGTAAGGGAGAGCAAGAGGCTAACCCAGAAGAAGGCAGATCCTGAACAAGTCTGCAAAAAAGATTCAGATCTGATTCTGAGTTTAAGAAGGAAGCTCATTAAAGATCTACTTCAACACCAAGTAAAGATCAACCTTATTTTGTTTAAATTCAAGAAGCTTTGAAAAAGCTAAGTCAGGTTGGATCTGAAGTATTCAGTCATTCAAGAATTGATAAAGAAGCTCTCACCCATTTAGGTTTCAATCTGGGTGAAATTTTTATTTCATTAAATAAACTTTTTTCTTGTTAGATCTTATGTAGATCTGAGTTGTAAGCCTGTATTTATAAAGACTGAGGTATGGCTGAGTGCCTGAGGTGTAAGACTTATTAAAGTCTGAGTTGTAGGCATGGAGAAAAAGGCTGAGGTAGGGTTGTTGCCTGAGGTAGTGTTCTTGGGAAGAATCTGAGGTAGGACTTGAAGAAGTCTGAGTTGTAGGAACCTATCAGGTTTTTAGTTATAAGATCTGTGGATCTGAGAATGTGGAAGGAAGTTTGGCTGAATCTAGTTCTCTACTGGATAGGCGAAGGGGGGAAGTGGATGTACCCACAAATTGGGGAACCACTATAAATCTTGCTATGCTTTGTTGTGTTTAATTTTCTGATAACTGAGATTTTTTATGCTGTGTTAGATCTTGCTAATTGCCTAAATAGTTATAAAGATTAGAACATATTCACCCCCCTCTAGGTGTCTAGGCTCTTGAAATCAAATCTTTCAAGTGGTATCAGAGGAAGGTTACTCAAAAATAGACCTAACAGTCTGACTATTTCTCCACGGCAATTAACAATTAGCCAGTATGGGTTGAAATAAGAATTATAAGGAATTTGGATCCATGAAACTTCCCATCTGCAGGAAAAAAACTTTGGGATATGGAAAGAAAGGGTCAGATTGTTCATGGAAGCATTTGATCATAGAATATACATCACAGTACAAGAAGGTCCTTTCATTCCAATGAATATATCAGCTCTTGATGCTATTATAACGACCCTAGCCGATCCAACGTGGCAGTGCCATGGCTCCGCTCTAGGCGTCGCTACCGGGCTGCAGCCCAAGCACCCCAACCCCTCTCCCTCCACAGGCGGGTTGTTGGTGGCCACAGCCTCCCTTTGATGAGCGAACTCGACAGTTAAGTTGGGCCGTACGGGGACTTCCCAGGAGGTCACCCATCCCAATACTACTCTCGCCCAAGCACGCTTAACTATGGAGTTCTTTCAACCTTCATCACTAATTGAGCTGCAGGTTGCATAACACCCCTAAAAGACTCAAAATTGGATTTGAGGTGCAGGTTGCTTAACACGGCCTGGGACATGGGCGTGTCCCAGGGCGTGTCGGGGGTACACGGCCTGGGACACGGGCGTGTCCCAGGGCGTGTTCAGGATAGTCGACGATCGGTGGTCGATGATAGTCGAGCCTGGGACACGGCCTTCGACACGGGCGTGTCCCAGGGCGTGTCACTCAAGAAATTGCCGGATCATGTCAGAAATGTACACGGCCCAGAACCAAGCCTTGCACACGGCCGTGTCAGATTTGACATGGGCGTGTACGAGGGCATGTGCCTACCCGTGTACTGCTCTGACTTGTTTTAGCGCTCGTTGAGTACCGTGTAACAGGGGTGACACGGGCGTGTCACATGGCTGACACGGGCGTGTCAGGTTCGACACGGGCGTGTCGATGCCCGTGTTCTGGTAATTTTTAGTCGGTGTGAGTGCCGCGTGTGCCGCTTAAGGGTACACGGCCTGTGACACGGGCGTGTCACAGGCCGTGTCGGCCAAAAGAATAATTATTTTGGGCAGATCTTGGCCGTTCATTTTTCCTTAAAGAGGATCCTGTGGCTGGGGCTCATTCCTGGGCTGATAAGGCCAGGAAAGGAGGAGGAAAAGCTCATTTTTGAGTTTCATCTTCTCTTTCTACATCTAAGAGAGAGGGGAGAGCAAGGGGAGGAAGAAGAAGTGGAATCCGGCTGCCGGTGGTGCTACGGTGGTCCAAATCGCGAGCCGAGTTCAGATTTGCGAAGGCAACGCTGCTGCAAAGGCTTTCATCCGTCTCAAATTTCTCTCCATGGCTCCGAAGCGAGTTCCTAGGGTAACGATTTCCTGCTTGGACATGTGAAGTCCTTAATTCCTGCATTGCATAGGGAAAACCCTTCCCCGCGAGTGTGCGGTGGGTTGTGGCGTCCTTTAGGGTAGATATGTGAAGTCCCCCTTGTTAGAGTCCGGAATTGGAGTACGGATCTAGGCATGCTGTGTGAAGCCCATCTGGACATGGTCTGGATTGGTGATGCTTGTTTGCATATCGGAGAAGACTCCGTGATTATTGCTTGTAGTCATGATGGATAGAGTACTGGAGGAAGTCCAGGAAATTGTGAGAGTTGGACTCTCTTGTGGCCGTGAGTTGCTACTTTGTGTGAGGTTGAGCCGTTGGGCTGCAACTAGGCAAATGCCTTGGTGGTGGAACGGGCAAGGTGAAGTTGTACCCGCGTCAGTCCAGGCTTGAGTCTGACGATTTGAGCAACGGGCAAGGTGGATCTGTACCCGCGTTATGGTTGTCTAACCTTGGGTGCTTAAGACCCTGTTAGGATCACATAGCGAGAGTCGACGACCTGTGTGCCGATCAGACTAGAATGCTCATATTGGACCGTTATGTCTGGGACCTCTGAACGGTGGTGTGGCCGTGGAACTACGGAACACCGATAATGTGCCCTGAGTGCACGGAGCGTCGGGCCGTCGTGCCGACGTTTGTGATATGTATTGACGGTGCGTTCGTGCACGTCTTGGGTGGTTTATTATACATACACTGAATTGCTATGCAGGGAAGGAATTCCGCTGCCCCGTGCCAGGGGCAGGGTCGTTATAATTGGTCAGCTGAATGCTGAACGTTGCCCTGTTTACCACCGTTTGGTGGATTGGTGCTTACAGGTAATGGAGGTGCTGGCCCGAGCGGGACTTAGCGGGCTGAAGCCCAAGCTGCGTTGCTGCCCTCGAAGGCATTGTTATTTCTTTTTGTTCATGTGTGGCCGGCCTGCGTGCCGATGTCTGTAATCCACACTCTTGTTCAGAGAAATAATGTAAGGCCTTAAGGCCAGACTCTTTTGATAGTTGTGTACATTCCTATGTTATTGTGGACAATTATTGTTATCTTGAGTTCAAAGATTCAACCGTGAAACTTCCGCTAGAATGCTCTATGTTAGGATGCGTGGTTATGATATTATTTCGTAGCGTCTCCGCCTGTTTGTGGAAAATGGTGTGGGGCCCCGGCCGGACCCTCTATTATATTCTTCTTGACGGGTAGAGGTGTTACAATTTGGTATCAGCTTGTTGGTCGATCTCTTCCGAATTCGCGGACGAATTCTTTTGAGAGGTGGCGCGCACGTGTCAGTGCCGTCATTATAACACTTAACTTGAACTCAAGATTGTCCACGTAGGAATACAAATACACTTGTTTGTTGAACTTGTGTATTCTTTTTGTATGGTTGCCGTTTTCAGTGGTCGTTAACCTGTGTATTTTACACATATAGGTGACCAGAAGTGTTGCGGGTCAATCCGAACCACAACGTTCTGTTGAGAGTGCGGCACCAGCCGAGGTGCCCACAACTCCTCCATCCGCTGAAACAGTCTGTCTCATCACAGAAACGGTACTTGCTGTGATGAATGCTCAGCAGGCTGGGCAGGCACGTCCTGCAGTGGTGCCAACGCAAGCTGGGGTACGGTAAGAACCGGTAGAAGCCGAAGTTGATCCGCGTGTAGCAGATCAACAATGGAAGGAATTATTGAGCTTTAACCCTCCGCAGTTTCATGGGGCGGGGACACCGGCCCAAGCAGAGGATTGGCTTGCAAGGATCAAGAGGATTATGAGAGCTATCAAGGTTGAGGAGGAACAGAAAGTCATGTTAGCCACTTTCCTACTGGAAGGAGAGGCGCGATTGTGGTGGGATGAGATTGAAATGCATCACTTGGCCGGCAGGTAATTGGCAGAGGTTACAATGGAAGAATTTTCTCGGTTGTTTTTAGCACAACATCTGCCGATGCAGCAAAAGATATCGCTGGAAATGGAATTTCAACGGTTAGCACAGGGAGATCGAAGTGTGGATGACTACCTGCATGAGTTCACCCGTTTGGGAAGATATGCGGGCATGATCTTCGCTGAAGAAGAGCGTAAGACTAGTCGGTTTTATGCGGGACTACGAGATGAGCTGCGGTATTTGCTCTCGAGTTCTGTGAGTCAGGGATTCCAAGCCTTAGTCTGAACGGCTCGTTCTTTGGAGACGGACATGAAACGGGGGCAAGCAAAGGGCAACTTTGCTGTTGCGAAGCCAGAGTTTAAGCCGCCGCGTCCGGAAAAGTTTGGCTACCGAAAGAGATGGAATAAGAAGTCTAAGTCTTCTGGACAAGCTCCTTCTGCGACTGTGACAGATACATCTGGGTATGGATCTCGTGCTTGTTTTACGTGCGGGAAGGTTGGACACTTCGTACGTGAATGTCGATTTGGTCCTCCAAAGGGTGATAAGAAGACGGGAGCGTCTTATGCGGAGAAGGGGAAGGCTGTGGTGGAGTCTTCTGCCTCGCACGCGCAGCCCAGGGTCTTTAACCTTGGACAACAGGAGGCCATTAAGCAGGCGGATGTCGTCACAGGTGCGCGTAGGTTTTAATGTTCTTGTTTTTGATGTGCTGTGCTTATTTTGATTGTAATTTTATAGGGTTTGTCCTTATACGAGAGTATCCGACGCGAGCACTGTTCGATACGGGTGCTTCACATTCGTTTCTGTCTGAGGACTTTGTCTTTTGTTGGAACACCCTATTACTAATTTGGGCAAGGATCACTATGTCTCTTAGGAAGCCAGGTTGACCTAGTTGTATAGTGTAAAGGTCAACATTAGAATGAGTCTAGGGCTTAGAACTTAGGTTTGAAGCTGCCCCCAAGGACCATTCAAGCTCAGGATTTCAAGCTAAGTAAAGAGATAAAAATAGTCGAACGACGGTCGACTATTGTCGAGCTCAGGTCGACGATCGTCGAGCTCTGGTCGACTACTTATGTCCTCAGCCTTCTGCTTGTTGCTGGCTTCGGTCGACTATCATCGAGCTTCAGTCCGACGATCATCGAGCTTTGGTCGACGATCTCTGGTTGTGCTTGGGTCGACTATTTCTGGGAAAGTTTAGGTCGACGATCTCTTTTTGCTTCAGGTCGACGTTTTCTGTTGAAGTCTAGGTCGACGATTTTTGTCTTAATCAGATCGACTATTTCTGCCAGACCAAGAACTTAGATAGTCGATCTCAGATCGAAGTTTTCTGTCTACTGCTTATCTTCAATATCTCTGAGCTCAGGTCGACGATCTTCGAGCTCAGATCGACGTTTTCTGTCAGAATGATATATTCCTTCTCTGATCTCTGGTCGACGATCGTGGAGCTCAGATCGACGTTTATTTTGAGAGATCGACGTTCTTAAGGATTCAAATGCTGCCAGTCTTTGGAATGTTTTTGAATTCTCTCAGCATTTAATTTCAAGAAGATTTGCCAGCCGTTTTCATTTATTCTGGAACAAGTTTCAAAGGAATTATTCAGGAATGTTTCATTGGACTTTCCTCTAGAAGACAAATCATTTATGGAAGGCATTTAATGTCTGATAACGGCTATCTTGGAAGAATTATATTCAGAGAATAAGATCGTCTTCTCCATCACTACTTTCAGAGAGAATTAATCCAGAGTCAATATACAATAGAATCAAGAGACACACTGATATAGAAGAACAAGAAGAATTAAGTTGTACAAGATAACCATTCACTTGCTTACAGAAAAGTGATCAAAGCTTCATCTCAAAGAACTCCAGACACCTCATCTTTCAGCCTCTTTGCTGAATCAATTCTTTGCTGGAGATCTAAAGATCTGAAGACCTATCACCCTAGAGCAAAGCTTCCATTCCTGATTCATTCAACATCTTAGGGGGAGCTTTGACAACAAAAGATCCACTAGTCTTCTCTCATTTGATTTGAGAACAGAGAAGACAATCTCACCTCTTTACCTTTTTCTTTTTCATGCTGTAAAGGGTTTTTGAACTCCCTTCAAAAGTTTTGTCTGGTTCTGAGAGCCTTGTCAAAACTCAGTGGTGGCAAGACACCTTATCAAAAAATCCAGTTTTGGTTTTTGAGCACCTTGTCAAAAGCTCATTGGTGTCAGGACACCTGATCAACTCATCCTGAGTGGATTCCTACCAAGGGTGGTAGAAGAGTGGATGTACCCAGGTTTTTGGGGAACCACTATATTTCCTTGTGTCTTCTGGTTTGTTTGTGTGATTTGTTTGCTGTGTGCTGTGCTCTTTACTTCTTGGTTTTTAACTTCTTACTAGCACTCTACACTATATCATAAATTGAACTTTATATGTGCTGTTTATTTCAATTGTGAAAAACTATTTTAAAATACTCTATTCACCCCCCCCCCCCTCTAGAGTTGAGATAGATCTTACCCTCACTTTCAATTGGTATCAGAGGCAGGTTGGTTGCTCATACAGGCTAACACCTGAACCAAAAGATCCTTGATAAGATCAATCTCTTAAGAGGATTATTTTCTATACATCTATCTATTTATTTAAAGACATGGCACAGAACAAAGATTATGCAAGCACCAGACCACCAGTGTGCAACCTTTCCAAGTTTGCACTCTGGAAGGCAAGGATTAGATTATACATGAATTCTATTGATGAGGATATTTTTAATCCTATCTTGATAGTGTGTCCAACTCCACTAGCAAGCTCAAGTACAAGTGCTGTTCCACCTCCTTCTGGAACAGATGCAGACATAAAGAAATGGAAAACTGCAGATGCAAAGGCCATGAACATCTTGGCTCAGACAATGTCTGATGAGATATTTCAGAAAGTAGCTGACTGCAACTCAGCCAAAGGAATTTGGGACAAGCTCTCTGAAATTGTCTCAGGGTCTGCTGATGAAAGGAAAGATAGAAGATCTCATCTGATAAGCCAATATGAGAACTTCAAAAAGGGAGAAGCTGAATCAGTGGCTGACATGTACAATAGACTAAGTCTAATTGTCAATGAGTTAAAAACCCTAGACAAAGAAATCTCACTGACTGAGCTGAATGACAAAATCCTGATGTGCTTCCCCAGCACTTGGGATTCAAGAATCTGGCCAATCAAAGATGCCAGAAGTCTAAATGAGATCACCACTGAAGCTCTCCTGGGCAAGCTCAAATCCTATGAGCTGCTCATTAAAAATAGAGAAGAAGAACAAAAGGCTACTTCTCCAGCCACAAGGAAAGAAAAGACCATAGCCTTCAAAGCTGTAGAAGAAGAGCCTGAAAATAAAGCTACAGGAAATGATGAGCTCATAAGTCTACTGGCCAAAAGATTCTACAAGATGGCCAGAAAAGACATTAGAAAGAGACCATACAAGGGTCATGATAAACCAAGGTATGATAAATCAAACAGCAATAAAGAAATTATATGCTTTGGTTGCAGGAAACCAGGCGACATTGTGCCTGACTGTCCAGAAAACAAGAATAATGACAAGAAGGAAAGAAGAGAAAGAAGAAAAGAAAAGGATTACAAGAAGAATAGCTCAGACAAAGGCTCCTCCAGCAAGAACAAACATACAAGGAAGGGCTTTGTTGCTGAGACATGGAGTGAGACTGAAGAGGAATCTGAAGCCTCATCCAGTTCCAGTGATGATGAGGATGATGAAGATGAAAAAGAATTTTGCATGATGGCTATCAATGCCTCACAGCAAAACTCTGATGAAGAATCAGAATCAGATTCAGAAACTCAACCAGATGAAGATCAGGTAATCAACTCTTTTGATTTTAATTCTGAGGACTTCAAAGATGAATTTAAGACACTGTGCCTAGATCTATTAAAATCTAAGAAGGAGATAATCTCTCTCAGGAATCAATTATCTGAGCATAGTGTCCTAAACTCAAAGAACCTCAAACTCTCTGAGGATTTATAATGCTGTAGGGAGGAGATAGCTTCACTGAAAAGTGAACTATCAAAGGCCAAAAAGTTTGAAGAATCCCTAAATGGGAGAAGTATCAGACTGATGGACATCACAAGCACAGTGAACTCTAGATTTAATAGCACACTGGGCTTGGGTGCCTCATCCAGCCAACCTATAATATTGACAACTCCAATCAAGTTTGTCTCTGACAAAGGAAAGGGAGTAATAGAGGTACCCAGGAAGAATGCAGATCTGTCAGAGAAAAATTCAGTTCAACAGATGGCGTCGAGCAGAGCTCGACGATCGTCGAACAGAGCTCGACGATCTAACTACAGATCGTCGACCTCAGCTCGACGATATCCAAACTCTGAACTTCAGCATAATCGATCTTCGAACAGAGATCGACGATCTGACCCAAGATCGTCGACCTCAGTTCGACGATCGTCGAACAGAAATCAGGACTGTGAACATTCCCTCAATGGCACATCTAGATTCAATCCTAGAAGTCCCACATCCCAAGGCTTTAATCCCTATACTGAATGGATAGTACCTCCCAGGAGATACCATCCTGAAGGTTATAAGGATCAACCTGGGATGTCTTTTGTTTCAGAATTTAAGGGATATCAACCTAGGCCCAAGGTTAACTGGGTCAAAAACAAATAAGTTGGTTTTGTGCAGGTGAAGACCTATCCAGCATCAAACCATTAATGGTATCTGGATAGTGGGTGCTCAAAGCACATGACAGGGGACAAGGACAACTTCACTTCCTTCAAAGCCAAGCTTGGACCTAAAGTAATTTTTGGAGACTCAAGCTTTGGAACTACAAAAGGATATGGTGCAGTCCAAATTGGCTCAGTCACATTCAAGAAGGTGGCATATGTTGAAGGACTCAAGCACAACTTAATAAGTATCAGTCAACTGTGTGATGAAGGATATCAAGTGACATTCAACAAAGCCATATGCAAGGTCAAGTCAGAGGACAACACAACTGTGTTGACAGGTAACAGAAGAGGTAACATTTACTTAGTGGATTTTAATTCACCTATAGTAGATATTTGCCTGTTCAATTCCATTTCAAAATCTAATATTTTATGGCATAAGAGACTAGGGCTTATTAACCTTAGAACCATTGCTAGGCTATATAAAGACAACCTTGTTAGAGGACTACCTTCTGGTCCCTACAAGAAGGAAGGACCTTGCAAGGCTTGTCAATTAGGCAAGCAAAGTAAAAGTAGTTTTAATCAATTAATAAGAGTGATTCACCTAGGATTTTGTACCTATTGCACATGGATCTTTTTGGACCCATATCTGTACAAAGCCTAGGAGGGAAATCCTATACTTTAGTGATTGTAGATGACTTCTCAAGATTCACTTGGGTATTCTTTCTGAGGAAGAAGTCTGATAACTTCAAGTGTTTGACAGATTTTCTCAAATGTATTCAGATTGAGTTCAACACTCACATTGCCCTGATCAGAAGTGATCATGGGACAGAGTTTGATTCTCTTCTCATGCAAGAGTTCTGTCAAAGTGAAGGGATCAGGCACACTTTCTCAGCTCCTAGAACTCCTCAACAAAATGGGGTAGCTGAAAGGAAAAATAGAACACTCATTGAATCTGCAACTACATTATTGGCAGATGCTCACCTACCTCTATCCTTTTGGGCTGAGGCAGTGAACACCTCCAACTATGTGTTAAATAGAAGCCTGATACACAAGCTGAAGGGCAAGACTCCCTATGAATTGCTCAAAGGGAAGAAACCTAAAATAGGCTATTTTAAAGTTTTTGGTTGCACTTGTTTTATTCATAATTATGACAAGAAATATCTAGCAAAATTCCAAGCTAAAGCTGATGAAGGAGTGTTTCTGGGATACTCCATGATCAGCAAGGCCTATAGAGTTTATAATAAATCTTCCTGTAAAATTGAAGAATCTGTTCATATTATTTTTGATGAAGCTAACATGTATTTCAAGGAGAAGAATGCTTCTACCATAGAACCTTTGCAGGTACATTCTCTAGCTGAAGACTTGAACAAATTGCAAGTTGCTGAAAAGAATGAGAGCAGTGATGATGAAGAAGAAGTTCAACATCTTGAAGAAAATCATCCTGAAGAGCCAGTTGCTGCTCTACTAGAGGAGACAACAACACAGGCTGGTGAACAATCAACACTCCCTGTTGATTTAGTAACAACAAGAGATCATCCAATCACCCAAGTAATTGGAGAGATCTCAGCTGGTGTGCAAACTAGAAATCAGGTCAACCAGAACCTGATGCACACTTGCTTCCTATCTCAAATTGAGCCTCAATCCATTCAAGATGCAGAGCAAGATCCACACTGGATCATTGCAATGCAAGAGGAGTTGCATCAATTTGAAAGGAACAAGGTTTGGGAACTAGTGCCTAAGCCAAAGGATCATCCCATTGTTGGAACAAAGTGGGTATTCAGGAACAAGCTAGATGATCAAGGAGTCATAGTCAGAAACAAGGCAAGGCTAGTTGCTCAAGGATACTCTCAACAAGAAGGAATAGACTATGATCAGACCTTTGCACCAGTTGCAAGGTTAGAAGCCATCAGAATATTCCTAGCCTATGCTGCTCACAAAGGTTTCAAAGTGTACCAATGGATGTAAAGAGTGCATTTCTCAATGGGGACATCAAAGAGGAAGTCTATGTTAGACAACCTCCAGGTTTTATCTCTCTAACTCACCCTGATTATGTTTACAAATTGCATAAGGCATTATATGGTCTCAAGCAAGCTCCTAGAGCATGGTATGAGACCCTAGCATGCTTTCTTCTGGAAAATGATTTTGTTAGGGGGAGAGTAGACCAAACTCTTTTTATTAGAACCCATAAGTCCCATACCCTACTAGTGCAAATTTATGTAGATGACATTATTTTTGGTTCTATTGATTCAAAATTATGCAAAAAGTTTTCCAAGCATATGCATTCTAAATTTGAAATGAGTAGCATGGGTGAGCTGTCCTTCTTCTTAGGACTGCAAGTCAAGCAACATGCTGAAGGCATATTTATTTCTCAAACCAAGTATGCAAAAGAATTGGTTAAGAAATTTGGTATATCTGATGCATCATGTATGAAAACACCCATGCCCTCAAATGCTGTAATAGATGCTGATGAACATGGGAAACCTATTGATCAGACAACATATAGAGCAATAATTGGCACTTTATTGTACCTTACAGCTAGTAGGCCTGATATAATGTTTGCTACATGTATTTGTGCTAGATTCCAAGTTAGCCCTAGAGAGTCACACTTAATCTTAGTTAAGAGGATTCTTAGGTATGTGAAAAGTTGTCCAAATCTAGGTCTCTGGTATCCAAAAGATTCAGCATTTGACTTAACTGGATTTTCAGATGCTGATTATGCTGGATGCAGAATAGACAGGAAAAGCACCAGTGGAACATGTCAGTTCCTTGGTGACAGACTTGTCTCCTGGTTTTGTAAGAAGCAAACATCTGTGTCAACCTCAACTGCTGAAGCTGAGTATATGGCTGCAGGCGTTTGCTGTTCACAAATATTGTGGATACAGAATCAGCTCTTAGACTATGGCTACAACTTAGAGAAGTCTAAAATTGTCTGTGATAATACTAGTGCTATCTCTATAGCACAAAATCCAGTCCTCCATAGTAGGACAAAATACATAGAAATTAGGCATCACTTTCTAAGAGATAATGTAGAGAAAAATAAAATTGAACTTCAATATATTCCTACTGATTTGCAAAGGGGAGATATTTTCACCAAACCCTTGGATGAAAAGAAACACAGTTTCTTCCTAAATCAGTTAGGCATGTTAGATGGAGGAAGCCTAAATTAAATAACAAGATTTTGTAAAGCTAAAACAGACCAAGACTAGGCTAAAAATTCCTTTCTTTTTGTGTCTGTAGGATAGTTTCTGTCCCTGAACTGAGCTCGACGTTTTCCCAGAAAACGTCGAACGGAGATCGACGATTTCACACAAAATCGTCGACCGGAGATCGACGGTTCTTGAGACGTCGATCTGAGTTCAGCGCCGCCGTTGGATCTAGGCTTTCCTTTTGTCTGCTCCTTGGTCGTCGAGCGGAGCTCGACGCTCTCAATAACGTCGAACGGAGTTCGATGCTATTGGCATCTCTTCAAATTCCTTCTGCAGCCCAAATCGTCGAGTTGAGTTCGACGCTTCTTCGAACTGAGCTCCACGATTTTCCTTTTTTGCGTCGAGCCCTAATATAAAATCATTTCTTGGCCGCCGCTCGTCGTTTACGCCTTCATACTCTCTGCAAATTATTTTTCCCTCCAAACCTTCTACACTTGGTCGCGTTTGTTCAATCTTTGCAGGTACAAATGGCTTCAACTGTTGCTGCCCTTTCGAAGATGACATTTGATATCGGTTTTGATATCGATATAAGCTCGTTTGATGGAAGCGATCAACGCTTCAAGGACATTCTCAGTTTGTTCAGAGATCAGCAGCTGTTGGAAATAATGTCTACTAGAATGAAAATTGCTTCAGATGAAATAAAAGAATGGTGCTATTCTGCGATAGATGAGAATGAGAATTCTGTCATCGGCTTCATAAAAGGGACCCAGGTACAACTGTCCCCGGCTCTCTTAACTGAAGTGTTTCATCTCAGTACTGGAGAAGACTCTATCGAATTATCTGGAGAAGAATATGATTCCATGCTTGATCGGATGGGTCACAATGCTGTGAATCCTAATAAACTGCTGAAGAAGAATCTGTCCTTGGAATTTCAGTTTTTGGCTGATGTAGTCGGGAAAGTGCTGCTGGCCAAGCACTCTGCCCATGATACAATATCAAGATATCAGTTTTGTCTGATGGGAGCTCTGCTGGATAAGAAACACCTGAACTGGGGATTAATTTTCTTCAATCTGATTAAGAAAAAGCTGAGTAAGACTGCTGTCAGCTTTGGGAGAATTCTAGGGGTCTATCTGCATTTCAGATGCCCTGAGTTGCTGACCTCTTTTGGGATGTTCATTAATGCATCCAAGAGGCTCTCCTGTGCCCTTTTTGGCAAATGGGACAGGCAGATCATCAATCCCTCCAGAGCTGCTGCATCGACTACTGCTTCAGGCACAAGGACTATCTTAGTCACTCCACCCCTGGTCTCTGCACCAGCAGAAGGGTTGCCTGCTCCTCCTTCTCCTTCAGCTGTCTCTACCCCAGCCATTTCATCCTCACCTCCAATCTCTACCATAGCCATATCTTCCCCAATTACCATCTCTTCACCAGTTTCATCCCCTCCAGCATCTACCTCTGAGGTATTCCTTCCTCTCTTCTCTTACCCATCCTTTACCACTCCATCATATTCTCTTTTAGATGAATCCTTCATGGATGATTCTCATCCTTCCTCTCCTCCTGAGCCTCCCTCTACCTCCTCATTCCAACAAATGATGGAAGACATTTTCTCTCAACCCATCTTCACTCCTTCTCTTACCCCTTCTATCTCCACCTCACTTCACTCAATCTCCTCCTTTCCTATATCAGAACCATCCATTCCCTTACCTCCTATCTCCTCTTTCCCCATGCCACCAGCTCTAGCCAACATCCCTTCAACAACCTTCTATCCTACCTCTGCTCAAGCCCCTCTTGAGCATGTAGATCTCTCAGCCCTAGCTGACAGGTTATATGAGCTGTTAGCTCCAAAACTATCCTCATTACTAGAGACCTCTCTGGCTCCACTCCTGACCCATGTCAAGGAGCTATCTTCCAAGCTATCATCTTTCATCTCCTCTCAGGCAACTTCATCTTCTGGGTGCCTTGATTCACTTATCTCTGAACCAAGGTAGGGGGAGATGCCATATGAAGTAGTTTTTGCAATGAACCTCCAGAGCCTGCTCTCCAAGTTTAATGCTGGATACTTCAGATTTCTGCCAGTTCCTCACACTGAAGATCTGTCTAAGGCCATTGTGCCTATTTCTGTCTGTAATCCCAGCCATATTGAAGCATATATAAATTCTTGGAAGGCTGTGGATGTTGTTTTGTCCATATCTGATGCTGTTACTAAGGCCATTGTGCCTCTTGTTGATGATGCTGCTACTGTTGTTGTAGATATTTCTGCTGATATTGCTGTTGACTCTGATATGCTTGTTGATGCTTATGCTGCTGCTTCTGTTTGCTCTACTGCTGCTCCCTCTCCTCCTGCTCCTGCTGTTTCTGCAAAGCTTAAAGCTCAAGAAGAGTATATCAGAAGAATTGATGATCTGTATGATCAACCTCAGAGTTCTGAAAGTGATCAGTACAGGACAGATTCTGATGATTCTGCTAGCACTATTACCAAGAAAAGGAAAGCTAGAAGCAAAGCAATGATGTCTGTTTCCCCAGCTCAAGCAAAGGACTCCAATGATATTCCCTACTATATTTTGCATGACTGCCCCTTATCTGAGCCTTGGATGCAGTACTCCAAGAATCAATTAAAGGCTATGAAGAAGAAGAGGAAGCTAGACAAGTATGAAAAAGGATCTTCTCAATATCAGCCTCCTCCTCCTCCTCCTCCAGATTCTGGATCAGGCTCAGCCCCTCAAGCTCCAGTTTCCAGACACAGTTCTTCTCAGTCCTATCAGAAATCCTATCAAAGAGGACAGCATCAAAGGGGATATCAATCCAGAAGAGATCAATATAGAGGAAGCCAGAGAGGGCACAGACTTCATTCAAGGGAAGGACAAGGCCACTCTGACTCTTCTTCAGGTCCTTTCCCTTACAGGCTGAAAGACTCAATTGTTTCCAGGACCCCTCCTGATTCTGAAATCTTCAACAGATATGAACCTCCTGTTCCTTTTGAGGATCCTGAGAACAACCCTGTGTCCTGGACAGCTAGAATGAAAGAATTGGCTGCCCTTGATCAAATGAAAAAGGCCAGAGAACAAGGCAAGGATACTTCCAACATAACTACTTTATCAGAACAGAGAAAGAAAGAACTAGAGAGATATGCATCAAGGAAATTCTTTAATCCAGAAGACTATATGAAGCTGCACCCTGAGGTTGTTGTTCCAAGGCCCAAATCTCAAACTTCTCTAGGTGCAAAGGATGACAGAAGGTCAAAGAAAGAAAGTCAGAATCCTAACAGAGAAATTTTGTTTAAAAAGGGAACTGAAAAGAAGTGATCTGTGTAAGCTGAATATCATTCTCCTTTGGATATTTGCTGTCTTTTTATCTATGATCTGCATTGCTGCTATATCTCCTCTGCAGTATTGATTTAGCTTTTGTGTTGATGTATGCTTAATTATTTCCTATTTCTGTCTGTAAATAATAATCCTAACCCAAATAGGGGGAGATTGTTGGAACACCCTATTACTAATTTGGGCAAGGATCACTATGTCTCTTAGGAAGCCAGGTTGACCTAGTTGTATAGTGTAAAGGTCAACATTAGAATGAGTCTAGGGATTAGAACTTAGGTTTGAAGCTGCCCCCAAGGACCATTCAAGCTCAGGATTTCAAGCTAAGTAAAGAGATAAAAATAGTCGAACGACGGTCGACTATCGTCGAGCTCAGGTCGACGATCGTCGAGCTCTGGTCGACTACTTATGTCCTCAGCCTTCTGCTTGTTGCTGGCTTCGGTCGACTATCGTCGAGCTTCAGTCCGACGATCGTCGAGCTTTGGTCGACGATCTCTAGCTGTGCTTGGGTTGACTATTTTGGGGAAAGTTTAGGTCGACGATCTCTGTTTGCTTCAGGTCGACGTTTTATGTTGAAGTCTACGTCGACAATTTCTGTCTTAATCAGATCGACTATTTCGGCCAGACCAAGAACTTAGATAGTCGATCTCAGATCGAAGTTTTCTGTCTACTGCTTATCTTCAATATCTCTGAGCTCAGGTCGACGATCTTCGAGCTCAGATCGACGTTTTCTGTCTGAATGATATATTCCTTCTCTGAGCTCTGGTCGACGATCGTGGAGCTCAGATCGACGTTTATTTTGAGAGATCGACGTTCTTAAGGATTCAAATGCTGCCACTCTTTGGAATGTTTTTGAATTCTCTCAGCATTTAATTTCAAGAAGATTTGCCAGCCGTTTTCATTTATTCTGGAACAAGTTTCAAAGGAATTATTCAGGAATGTTTCATTGGACTTTCCTCTAGAAGACAAATCATTTATGGAAGGCATTTAATGTCTGATAACGGCTATCTTGGAAGAATTATATTCAGAGAATAAGATCGTCTTCTCCATCACTACTTTCAGAGAGAATTAATCCAGAGTCAATATACAATAGAATCAAGAGACACACTGATATAGAAGAACAAGAAGAATTAAGTTGTACAAGATAACCATTCACTTGCTTACAGAAAAGTGATCAAAGCTTCATCTCAAAGAACTCCAGACACCTCATCTTTTAGCCTCTTTGCTGAATCAATTCTTTGCTGGAGATCTAAAGATCTGAAGACCTATCACCCTAGAGCAAAGCTTCCATTCCTGATTCATTCAACATCTCAGGGGGAGCTTTGACAACAAAAGATCCACTAGTCTTCTCTCATTTGATTTGAGAACAGAGAAGACAATCTCACCTCTTTACCTTTTTCTTTTTCCTGCTGTAAAGGGTTTTTGAACTCCCTTCAAAAGTTTTGTCTGGTTCTGAGAGCCTTGTCAAAACTCAGTGGTGGCAAGACACCTTATCAAAAAATCCAGTTTTGGTTTTTGAGCACCTTGTCAAAAGCTCATTGGTGTCAGGACACCTGATCAACTCATCCTGAGTGGATTCCTACCAAGGGTGGTAGAAGAGTGGATGTACCCAGGTTTTTGGGGAACCACTATATTTCCTTGTGTCTTCTGGTTTGTTTGTGTGATTTGTTTGCTGTGTGCTGTGCTCTTTACTTCTTGGTTTTAACTTCTTACTAGCACTCTACACTATATCATAAATTGAACTTTATATGTGCTGTTTATTTCAACTGTGAAAAACTATTTTAAAATACACTATTCACCCCCCCCCCCCCCCTCTAGAGTTGAGATAGATCTTACCCTCATTTTCATCTTTCGTATCGGGGTGCCTATCCGGACCACGATAGACAGTGTAAAGGTGTTGTTGCCTAACGGATGTTTGATGTGCGCGGATAGATCTTGCGGTCTTGAGGTCAAGATAGAAAGTCGGGAGTTCAAGGTGGAAACATTAGTATTGCCGATCAAAGAGTTTGATATAATCTTTGGTATGGACTGGCTTTCAGAGCAGCGTGCCTGTATAGATTGCACTTCAAAAGAGGTCACACTTGGGCAAAATACCGAACAAGAGACCAAGTTCATTGGTATGCAAGGGATGAGTGGGATGTTGTTATCCGCTCTCCAAGTTGTTAAGGCAGTTCGGAAGGGTGCGGAGTTGTTCTTCACACTCATAGAGGCGGTGGCGCCGAAGGCCAGTGTGAGTGAAGTGCCGATTGTGTCGGAATATGCTGATGTGTTTCCAAAGGACCTTCCGGGGTTACCTCCCCAAAGGGAAATCGACTTCGCTATCGAGCTGGTGCCGGGTGCGAAACCTGTGGCCCGTTCACCGTATCGGGTAGCGCCAAAAGAAATGGCCGAACTAAAAGTTCAGTTGCAAGGGTTGTTGGAGCAGGGATACATACGCCCAGGTATGTCACCTTGGAGCGCGCCTATTCTTTCTGTGAAAAAGAAAGACGGTGGTTTGCGACTATGTATTGATTATCGCGAACTGAACAAGCTGACGGAGAAAAACAAGTATCCAATTCCACGGATCGATGACTTGTTCGATCAGCTAGCAGGCTCAACCTTCTATTCAAAGTTGGATTTGAAGTCCGGGTATTACCAGTTGCGGATTAGGGAAGGTGACATTCCCAAGACAGCGTTTGGCACACGCTATGGTCATTATGAGTTCACAGTGATGACGTTCGGCTTATGTAATGTGCCTTCGGTCTTCATGGATCTCATGCATCGAACGTTCCGCGAATACCTGGATCTGTTTGTGATTGTGTTTATTGATGATATTCTTGTATATTCACAATCGGAGGAAGATCATGCAAACCACTTGCGATTGGTATTGCATACCTTGCGAAGGAATAAGCTGTATGCCAAGTTCTCTAAGTGTGAGTTCTGGCTCTCGTCGGTGGCTTTTCTAGGCCATGTGGTAAGTGGAGAGGGCATAGCGGTGGATCCGGCTAAGATAAGTGCCATTCGTGATTGGCCAGTGTTGTCTTCGGTGGCCGAGGTCAGGAGTTTCCTTGGACTGGCGGGCTACTATAGACGGTTCGTGGAGAACTTCTCTCGGATTGCTTTGCCTCTGACTACGTTGACGAGAAAGGATCAGAAGTTCGTTTGGACGCCGGAGTGCGCACGAGCTTTTGATGAGCTGAAGAGTCGTTTGACCATGGCGCCTGTGTTGACGTCGCTATGTGGTACAGATGGGTTTGAGATATACAGCGATGCGTCAGGAAGCGGCTTAGGCTGCGTTCTCCTGCAGTTTGGCAAGGTGATCGCCTATGGCTCACGTCAATTGAAAGTGCATGAGCGTAATTACCCTGTCCATGACTTGGAGTTGGCGGCGGTGATCTTTTCGCTAAAGTTGTGGCGGCATTATCTTTATGGCGTGAAGGTGGATATTTATACAGATCATAAAAGCTTAAAGTATCTGCTTGATCAAAAAGAATTGAATATGCGACAAAGGAGGTGGATGGAATTCCTTGGGGATTATACCTTCGACATTCACTATGTTCCCGGAAAGGGAAATGTGGTTGCTGATGCCTTGAGTCGTTGGACTCCGGTGCGGGCAAATTGGTTGCGGATACATGATGAGCGGTTAATCCAGGAGTTGGAAGCTTTTGAGATATCTTGTGTGGAAAGAGATTCTTCGACTGTTGTATGCGTGAACTAGTTGGAGGTTCAATATGACCTTGCTGACAGGGTTCGGCGGGCAACGGAGTTGGATGAAAGTCTCCAATGCTATGCAAAGGAGGGTTCTGGTGATCAATATTCCCAAGCTGCGTTGCTGCCCTCGAAGGCATTGTTGTTTCTTTTTGTTCATGTGTGGCCGGCCTGCGTGCCGATGTCTGTAATCCACACTCTTGTTCAGAGAAATAATGTAAGGCCTTAAGTCCAGACTCTTTTGATAGTTGTGTACATTCCTATGTTATTGTGGACAATTATTGTTATCTTGAGTTCAAAGATTCAACCGTGAAACTTCCGCTAGAATGCTCTGTGTTAGGATGCGTGGTTATGAGATTATTTCGTAGCGTCTCCGCCTGTTTGTGGAATATGGTGTGGGGCCCCGACCGGACCCTCTATTATATTCTTCTTGACGGGTAGAGGTGTTACAGCTAATCTCAAAACCCCTAAGAGCTATTCTTAAATGACTAAGAATGAGATCATTCTAGCAACTTTAGACAAGAGAGCGCAAAACATAATTGTGAGTGCTATAGATGATGCCACATTTCCGAATTTGGTACATTACAAAACCTCCAAGAAGATGTGGGACACCTTGATTGTCTACATGGAGGGAACAGAAGAAGTTAGAGAGGATAGGAAATCTATGTTGAATAAAGAATATGAAAGCTTCAAACAAGCTATGTCAGACAGCATAGCAGAATGTTACAAGAAGTTCTTTAGAATTTTAAATGAGCTGATGACCTATGAAAGAGTCTTTAGCATATGAATTGAATGATAAGTTTCTCAGGTCACTAACCAAGGACTGGGATACAAAAATATGTGCCATCAGAGAGGTGGCCAGGCTTGCTGATACACCTCCACCAACCTTGTTTGGGAAACTGCTATCTTATGAGATGCAGCTCACTGCCAGAAAGGAAGAGGAGAAAAACAGTAGGTCTGAGTATAAAGACAAGTCAGTAGACTTCAAAGCTGAAGCGATAAGAAAGGGTAGGAGAAAGTCTCCTTCTCCACCCAGAAGAAGTGTTGAGGCTGAAGCAGAAAATCCTGACATCAATACATCAGACAACCACAATTCTGATGAAGACTTTGCTACATTTACAAGGCAGTTGCAGAGGTTCGTGAAGAAGAAGAAATGGATAATAAAGCCATCTTCATCCTCCTTCAAGGATGATTATTACAAGAAGAAGAAGACTTTTAAGGAGGACAGGTATGCCTCTAATCCTAGTAAACAAACTACCTCTTAAATTGTTTGATATTGTTGCAACAGGCCTAGACATGTCATAGCTGTCTGTCCTGATAAGAGAAAGGAGACTAAGGATAAGAAGAAGTCTCAAAATAAGGGCAAGAAGGATAAATCCTTGGTTTCCCAGAAGCAGAAGAGTTGGACTGACTCTTCATCCTCAAAATCTAGAGAAGAGGATGATGCAGAAGCATATATTGGGTTGTTTATTACAGAAAAGGATTCTATGGAATCAGAATTCTTGCAAATACTGGATTCCATAAATGGAGGTGAAGACTGTTGTTGTAGATGGCTGATGGCTCTTTAAGAAGAAGATCAGTACCTAAATCAGCCTGGTCCAAGTAAGGTATACAGTCCATCCTCAACTTATGATTATTTTACTGGATCAGAATCAGTAGCATCAACATCAAGAGAAGTGGATGGTTCTGAATCTGAGGGGGATTTACATCAATTAATTGATGTGTATGATGGTTTGTTGCAATCTCTTAAGAGGAGTAAATTCCTTGTCAAGAAGCAGGCCAAGGAAATTGAATCTCTCAAACAGGCTGCAACAGATTCAGCCAATCTGATAGATTTGAAATTGAAGGAGGTTACAAAACTGAAAAACATAACAACTATTAAGATTGGCACAATCTCCTTTAAAGAAAATCACATCAAAAATCTGGAAGCAAGACTCTAGAAAGAAAGGGATCTAGTGGCTAAATTTTCAAAGACAAAGTCTATCTTTCCTTTAATAGATAACTTCATATCTCAAAAAGGAAAGACAGGACTAGGCTTCAAGGAAAGAACAAGGACAACCAATTATCAAGGAAAAGGAAAAGGACCAGTTCAACCAATAGCTATGAAACCCCCTATTTGTTTTAGAAAAGTGATGCAACCTTTTAACAGGTATGATCATGACCTCACTCAAGGTCACTTTGAGTATGGTGATCTCAATGGCAAGGGTGCATATGCTTTAGGGATCCCTATAAGCAAACCCATCATGTTCTTAAGGAATCCTTGGGTTATGTTGCTCTAGTACCTACACTTAAAAGGAATGCTGGCAACAATGTTGAGAAGCCTGTACTTAAGAAAAGGTACAATTGATTTGAGTGTCGGTGTTGTGGAAAGGTGGGCCACTTTGCCATTGATTGTTGGTTCAATTCTAGTATTCAGAATAAGGCCAGTTTACCTGTCAGAAAGGCTGCAGGTAAGCATGTTAGATTTCAAGCTAACTTGAACCTAGGACCCAATAACAATTTGGGTTCTAAGGATGGGTAAATCTTTATTTGATGCAGGTGAGTCCAAGTGGCCATACCCCTATATGGTACTTGGATAGTGGATGTTCCAGGCACATTACTGGAACAAGAATGATGTTGAAGGACTATTCTCCCATAGAGAATGGACCCAAAGTAATATTTGGTGGATCTGAAAAAGGTGTCATCAAAGGGTTTGGTAACATTTCTAGTAACTCTATCTGTATAACTCAAGTGGCTTATGTGAAAGGTCTGAAACATAAACTAATTATCATAAGTCAACTAAGTGATCTTGGGTATGACATCTATTTCCTCAAGGGTGAGTGCCAAATAAAGAGGTCAAGTGATCAAGAGATCATTCTGACTGGCACTAGGAAAGGGAATGTATATTGTTTTAACCTTGATTGTGAGTATAACAACTCACCTATCTGTCTAGTTGTAGATGAGAAAGCATCACTGTGTGTCCAATGGCCCAAGAGGCTAGCTCATTTGAACTATAGGTCTATAGGACAATTATTTAGTATGGGGCTAGTGAGTAATGGTCCTCAGGTCAAGTGCATTAAAGAGGGTGTTTGTTCAGCTTGCTAGAAGGGCAAACAGACCAAGACCTCTTTTCATGGACTTGTTACCAAAGATTCTGTGAGATGTCTATATCTCTTGCATATGGATTTATTTGGTCCTATGCCAATTTAAAGGTAGGGAAGATTACATATTAGTTATTGTGGATGACTATTCTAGATTTACATGGGTTTTCTTCTTGAGGAAGAAATCTGAAACCCCTACTGTCATCCAGACTTTTGTTAGACAAATTTAGAATGAATTTAATAATTCAGTAGTCAAAATCAGAAGATATCATGGAACTAAATTTTTGTCTGAGTGTATGACAAAGTTCGGTGAAGAACTTAGGATTCATCAGGAGTTCTCCTCACCTAGAACTCTCCAGCAAAATGGAGTTGTTGAGAGAAAGAATATGAATCTAATTGAGGCAAGTAGAACACTACTAAGTGGCACTTCTCTCCCTAAATACTTCTGGGCTGAGGCAGTAAATACTACATGTCAGGTACTCAATAGAGCTTCCATCAATAAAAGACATATGAAGACTCCCTATGAGATTATGAAAGGCATAAAACCAAACATTTCCTACCATAAAATCTTTGGTAGCAAATGTTATGTCCTAGTTAATGGTAAGCACTACCAAAATAAGTTTGCTGCCAAATCCCTAGATGAGATAATTGTTGCGTACAACAATAACAGTAGGGCATATAAGATCTACAACTTGACTACACAAGTTGTAGAAGAATCAGTCCATGTAGTATTTGATGTGCCTAAGTTAATTAACAGTGAACTGTCTAGCACTTCTAGTAGGTCAACAGGTTTAAAGGAAAGGATGGACAAGCTGACTATTAGTGAGGACCAACCTGCAAGACTGGATGAAGAAAAGGATGGATATTGTCCAGGGGGAGTACAAGACTCTCTGGATGAAGATGAAGACAATGAAGTGCATCAGAATGAGGAAAGTGAAGAAGAACAAGAGGTTGACAGATTTCCTCCAGCTAGAAGACACATGTAGGATCATCCTGCACACCAAATCATTGGTGATGCAAGCCAGGGAGTTCTAACCAAGAGCAAAAGCATGAACACAGTTTTATGTACAAGCTTTTTGTCATAGATATAACCTAAGAAGTTTGAAGAAGCCATGCTAGACACAAACTGGATTGATGCCATGTAGGAAGAGCTGAATCGATTCAGAAGATGTAAAGTCTGGGAGTTGGCTCCTAAACTAAGGGATCACAATACTATAGGAACAAAGTGGATCTACAGGAATAAACTAGATAAAAATGGCACCATAATCAAGAACAAAGCCAGACTGGTAGCTAAGGGCTACAGACAGGAAGAAGGGATAGACTTTGATCAAAATTTTGCCCCAGTGGCAAGGTCTGAAGCTAAAAGATTGTTCCTGGATTATGCAGCTTTTCAATGGTTCAAAGTATTCCAAATGGATGTCAAGTCAACTTTTCTGAATGGAGACTTGAAGAAAGAAGTATATGTAGAACAACCATCAGGTTTTGTTGATTCTCATTATCCCAACTTTGTATATAGACTTAAGAAAGCTCTATATGAATTGAAACAAGCCCCTAGGGCTTGGTATGAAACTTTGTCTGCCTTCCTTATTGAGAATAAATTCTCAAGAGGGAAAATAGACAGGACTCTATTCTTTAGGGAATCAAAAGGTAAGATCATCCTAGTCCAGATTTATATTGATGACATTATTTTTGGTTCTACTGAAAACAACCTTTGTAGTAAGTTTGCCAAACTTATGCAAGGGATGTTTGAAATGAGCAGCATGCATAAGCTGAATTCTTCTTGGGACTCCAAGTTAGACAGACTGATGATGGATTGTCCATATCTCAGTCTAAGTTCACCAAGGAGTTAATTAAGAAATATGGCATGGAGTCAGCCTCCACCATGAAAACTCTTATGGAAATAAGTATGCCTATAAGTAAAGATGAAGCAGGAAAACCTGTTGATGAGTCTTTGTATAGAGGGATAATTGGCTCCCTACTTTACTTGACTGCTAGTAGACCTGACATCATGTATGCTACATGTGTTTGTGCAAGGTACCAAGCTTGCCCAAAGGAATCTCATTATACTGCTATCAAGAGAATTTTGAGATATCTTAAGGGCACGCCTAATCTAGGCCTTTGGTATCCTAAGAATAGAGATTTCTTACTAATAGGTTTTTCAGATGTAGACTTTGCGGGCTGTAGAGAAGATAGAAAAAGTACCACTAGAACATGTCAATTCATAGGCGGTAGGCTGGTGTCATGGAGCAGCAAGAAGTAAACAAGTGTGCCTATTTCCACTGCTGAATCAGAATATGTAGCTGTAGGCAGCTGCTGTGCTCAGTTGTTGTGGATAAAACATCAACATTAAGACTATGACATCAAGGTAAGTAGAATTCCATTATTCTGTGATTCTGCTAGTGTTATTTCTATTGCTAAAAATCCTGTTTCAAACAGTATAACTATGCATATAGAAATTAGATTTCATTTCATCAGAGAACATGTTGAAAAGTAAGACATAAGTCTAGAATTTGTAAACACTAACAACCAAATTGTTGATATATTTACAAAACCTCTAGATGACGTAAGTTCAATTATTTTAAAATTTAATTAGGTATGTTAAACCAAAAATAAGGTGATAGGTCAACATAAAATTTTTCAAGTGGCATCTGTAATTCCAAAATTTCTCAAGAAAATTTTGTCTAAGTAAGAAAAATGTGTCGACACATGCTAACTGTGTCAACACTATCATTTAGTTGTGTCGACAAAGAAAAGAATTATTTCTACACAAAAATAGAATCTGTGTCGACAAATAAGTTAGTGTCGACATAACTTTGTCGAGACCTTGTATTAGTATATTTTTTTGTCGACACACAAAAATTGGTGTCGACATACTCTGTCAAGACTTTGATAGTCTGTGTCGACACTGACACACGTATGTCGACACATAGACGTGTCGACTAAAACTATGTTTTGTCATGACCTAAGTCATTTCTATCGAGACATGTATTTTTTGGTCGATTAGTATTATTACTAAGTAAGGCGTGTCTTTTGATCTACCCTTTACCAGTAGACTATAAATAGAAGAAGACAAAATCAGGTCGACTACGCTTTCAGAATTCTCGACTCTAGACTTTGTGTCGATAAAGATATTCTCTTCTCTTCTGTTCCCTTCTCTCTCTCTCTCTCTCGTCAATGGAGCCACACCAGGACGATAAGATCAATGAAGGATACGAGCTAGTTCGCAGGGGATTCGAGACAACTTCACAAGAAATCAAGGGTGTGATTACCATAATCTCAAAGAATGGGTTGGAGTATTTAGTCTCCGAACCTAAAAAAATCTGGAAGAAGGAAGTGCTTGAATTCTACTCGTCTACAACTGTGTATCCTGAAGGAAAGAAGATGAAAGCCATTGTTCATGGTACAAGAGTGAAACTCTCACAGAAGATGATCAGGAAGTCACTTCAACTCCCCAGAGTTAAAGAAGATGTTGATATTATTCCATCAATGACAAAGGATACACTCAGTTGGTGTTGACTGAATCCAAATACCAAGGGAGGATCCCTTATTACGAGGAAGGGAATGAATTCCCAATGTAAATTTCTCTCAGAGATCATAGGCAAGGTAATTCTCTGCAAGACAGGTGGACATGATAGAATTTCTGCTTACATTTTCAATCTTATGACCAGAGTCATATTCAGTATAAAAACAGACTGGTCATCAATAGTTTTTGACAAGATTCAAGAAGGTATTAAGAAGCCAAATCTCAGTAGAATACAAAGCTTGTATCTAGCTTCCACTATCCTAGATGTTATGAATCAACTGCCAGGATCCATGATCAATCACATGAGGAGGATGGATGTGAGAATTCAATCCAGATGGGATAGAGTCTTGACAAAGGAAGTTTCTACTCTACAGAAACAGGTAAAGAAGGATAGGAAGAAGAAAACCATTGTTTAAGAAGCAGAATCCTCCAGTGATTCTGAAGAAGAAGTGGTCTTTAGCTTAGATGAAAACCAACAGGAAAAAGAAGCTCAAGCTCAAGTGGAGAGCAGTCAGCAACTAGAGAATCAAATAGTCTCCACTCCAGGGGGAGAGAATACTGAAATAACTGTCCAAAACACTGAACAATCACAACTGCCTGCCCAAGGGGTGGTATTGCTGAAGCTGCTCTAGAAAGTGAGTATGTTGCTGATACTGTGATGGATATTATATCAGAAATAAACAAGGAACCATAGGTCTATACTGAGAATGAAGCACAAGATTTGCAAATGACAGATCAAGCACAATATGAGAATGTCCACTTCTCTAGTGTTGATAAGACCCTGGACAAAGATCTTAATGTCCAGAGGGAACCATTAGTTCAAAAAGACACTTTTTCTTCCTGTTCAGATACAGCAGGAGTTCACTTTTGAAGAACTATTCCCTGACTTTAATAAAATAGGGACTGAGTGGGAGAAACAAAGGATTGAGAAAGAGATATAAGGAACTGAGGGGGAGATGTCTCAGCATGCCCCAAATGATGTGGATACTATGAATATACAAAGCACATCTCAATCTTCTAATGATGAAGAAGCCTCCATGGCTAAGAAAAGGAAGTTGGTCTCTATCAGGAAAAGGAGCACAGGCTATAAGAAAGCCTTACAAACAGTCTCTCAACCATCGAACATGCAGATGAACATCAGTTCACTGATGGTGAAACTATAAGTAAAATTGGATGAGCAAAGACAACCTTTGGAGAATTATGTGGATGAGACATAAAGAACTGCAGTTCCAGCTAGCTTAAGAAATTAAATCCATCAGATTTTAAGTAAATGTGAATAAGAAAGAGATGATAGATTTCTTCCATAAGGGAGGTAATGTTGTAGTATATCTGGCTACCCAACAACAAGAAATGAAGACTGCAATTAAATATATTGCAGTCAAGCAATGGTATATTCTAGAAAATTAATTCAGATCAAATGAAAATCTCAAGGACTCACATGATGAAATTCTCAATAAAATTGGAGGTATAGCCATTGATGTAAAAGCTGAACTTTCTAAACAAATTAAAGATTATCTAACAGCTGTCCACATAGACATTGAAGCTTCTCAAAAGGCTATTTCAGATCACCTGACTAAATTCAAAGCCTACTACAAATAAGGTACTGAATATCTAGCTAATCAAGTAAGGTTTCAAAAAATGATCTGAGAGATCATATAGCCAGCGAAGTCATAAAGGGGGAGAGAATATTAGTCATAGCTAGCTTTGATCATGCTAAATGGATTTCTAATACCTTCAGAGCTACCCTTGGATATCCACCCCTATGTGATGAAGATAACACTACTGAATCTGGTGTTCAACCAGATCATATTGAAGGTGTTCAACAGGAAGTTGTACAGGTTATCTCTCCTCCAGCAGATTTTGAAACAGTACATCAGGAAGTTCAGAAAATATATAGCCCTCCACAAGAGGCACAAAATGTCATCACTGACAAAGTTGAAATGTCTGTAGCTGCTATGGAAGCTCAGAAAGAGGCCTAGCTTTCTAAGAAAAGTTTATAGAATAGGCAGAATTGAAGCCTGACTTTGAGTAGTGGAGTCCTACTTTTAGGAACATTATTCTTACTGCCTGGAAATCTGTGAAAGATAAGATGCATGATAGAGGCAAGTGATACTCTGAACTAGAATGGAATAAGTATCAGGCAAGGCAAGAAGCCATACTTTAGTTCAAAAGGAATTCCAAAGCTGGGAAGTTACCAGCTAATACTCTGGAGCCTAGCAAGTAATTTCCAAAGCCTTTTAATTACTTTGAAAGGCAAAAGACTAAGGCTGAAGAGCTCAAAAAGAAGGATAAGAAAGGGAAGAAGCCAGCTGAAGATACTTAAGCCAATGTGCAAGCTAAGATCAAGTCTGAAAAAAGGAATAGTAATCAAGGATCCTAGTCAATCTTAGGATATATAGGCTAGTATGTAGAACAATGTAATCTTTCTATTCTATAAATAAATCTGTAAAGCTGAATAATTTTTTATTTAATGAATGATATCAGTTTCAGTGTTGAGATTAGCTGTTATTTATATGTTACCTGCTGGAAATGAATGTACACATATTTTTTTCTTTGTTTTATCATGTGTGGTGTATATCATTGACTAAGGTTTATGACTTCTCCAAATAGGGGGAGATTATTGGGTGCACTGGAAATTATGTACCAGATTTGGAGAAGCCTCACTGTACTCAATGATATACATCAATTTATATTTGATGGGATGTTGAGTTTCAGTGTGCAGGTTTAAGAAATACAGGAAAATTTCTAAGTACAAGTGTCGACAATTGTAAGGAATTGTGTCGACACCTGAAGCAAGAGCTGTGTCGACACCTAGGAGTTGTGTTGACACTAGAAGCAAGGCCTATGTCGACACCCAGGAATTGTGTCGACACCTGAAGCAGGAGCTTTGTCGACACACGATACTTGTGTCGACACACACTCAACGCCTTCTATCAACAATAGCTATACTGAGTCTGAAAGTCTTGTGTCGACACACAGGACTTGTGTCGACACACACTTAATGACATCTGGACATACACTCAACGCCTTCTATCAGCATCAGCTATGTCGAGACCAGGAGTATTTATGTCGATACACTAGACATGTGTCAAAACATACAACAGAAGCTGTGTCGAGAAGATAAAGAATGACTGTGTCGACACATTGGAAGCTATGTCGACATCATCAAGAATTGTTTCGACACTTGTTTTATTTGTGTCAACACATTTGAAGTGGTTTGCTGACAGTGTCCTGTTGAGAAAGAATTTCAATGAAGGGTCAGTTGTCACGACTAAAGACTTGACAGCTATCATAAGTAACAAGACTGACACATCTGTCTGTACTGTCAGAAGGCCGTTATAAACCAGATCAGTCAGTAATCGTGGTTGAACTCTATATAAAGGGATGATCCATAATAACCAAGATGATCCAATCGAATCAGAACAAATATATAGAACAAACAACAAGTAAGGGAGAGCAAGAGGCAAACCCAGAAGAAGGAAGATCCTGAACAAGTCTGCAAGAAAGATTCAGATCCGATTCTGAGTTTAAGAAGGAAGTTGATTAAAGATCAACTTAAACACCAAGTAAAGATCAAGCTTATTTTGTTCAAATTCAAGAAGCTTTGAAAAAGCTAAGTCAGGTTGGATCTGACGTATTCAGCCATTCAAGAACTAGTCAAGAAGCTCTCACACATTTAGGTTTGAATCTGGGTGGAATTTTTATTTCATTAAATAAATTTTTTCTTGTAAGATCTTTTATAGATCTTAGTTGTAAGACTGTATTTATAAAGTCTGAGGTAGGGCTGAGTGTTTGAGGTGTAGGACTTATTAAAGTCTGAGTTGTAAGATTGGAGATAAAGGCTGAGATAGAGCTGTTGCCTGAGGTAGGGTTCTTGGGAACAATCTGAGGTAGGACTTGAAGAAGTCTGAGCTGTAGGAACCTATCAGGTTTTGAGTTATAAGATCTGTGGATCTGAGATAATGGAAGAAAGTTTGGCTGAATCCAGTTCTCTATTGGATAGGTGAAGGGGGGAAGTGGATGTACCCACAAATTGGGGAACCATTATAAATCTTATTGTGTTGTGCTGTGTTTATTTTTCTGAGAACTGAGATTTTTTATGCTGTATTAGATCTTGCTAATTGCCTAAATAGTTAAAAAGATTAGAACTTATTCACCCCCCCCCTCTCTAGGTGTCAAGGCTCTTGAAATCAAATCTTTTAAGTGGTAGGAAGGTTTCCACTAGCCGGAAGGGTAGTAAGGTGCTCAGAGAAATGAAGGTAATTGATTCGAGGTGATGAGACAAGAGGAAAGATAATATGAGGAAAGAAACACATATATAGAAGGAGGTATACAAAGCCAAGATACACGAGTGGTAACCTAGAGAAGAGGGCATTTGTTCGACCGATTCACTCAAAAGGGAGGTGTGTTCTATCTAGAAAAGATCAAAATTATTCTCATCATGTGCTTCTTCGGCGAGGCCCCTCGTCCAGCAAGATCATCAGGTTAAAAAGCTTAGATATGTGCGAGTGCGCATGACTGGGGTAGTGACTTCGCCCCATGCCCTTCGGGTGAGAACATTTCGGTCACGGCCTAGGGACTTAGGTTTGGCGATAAGCGAATGTATAAGCCTTTTGCAAGTGATGAGAGGCGAGAAATAAAAAATCAGGAAGAGCGAAGAATAATAAATAAAGAAGTAATAATTCTCATTAATTAATTTCAATTACTTTTTGTTTACAAAAGGGGGGTCCTGCCCCAGGTAAGGATTATAGTTAAAAACGAGCGAGAAATCCTCAGGAGGAATCGTCGGACTCCTGGTTGGATAACTCTTGGTCCACGCAGGAAGCATCATCCTCGCACGGATGGGCAGCTTCGTTGTCTGGTACTACAATAGGGGTGAATAGTCATGGAAGAATATTGCGCACCGTGAGCTTCTCACTGCTTTTTTTCAAAAGCCCAGCCTCTCGCAGTACCATGATCGCATGTTTTGTAGCCGCTTAGGCATTCTCTTGCATCATAACCTCAATTTCATGATTTGTATATCGATGCATCTTGCCTGTCTCACCGGAAGGCAGCAGAACAATGGAGTCTATTAGGCGCCTTTTTTTGGCCCTCAGCCCCGTGGCCTCACCTTTGAGGTTGGCCACCCTCATGCACAGTAGTTTGGCATTCGCGGAATCCTATGAGAAAAGCATAAGCAAGTGTTAGCACGGGAAAAAGACAAGTGCGCGAAGACCCAAGTGAAATCTTCCTCACCCTTGGTGTGGGATGGCTGGCGAGGAGCACCTCGGAGGCTCCCAGCTGGCACTTCAAGGATAGGATCTCGTTAGATGCGAGCTCCCGCGGCCTCTTAATGTTTTTAAGGTCACACTCGATATAGAGGCTACGACGCAACGCCATATGCGCAAGCTCGAAGCGCATAGCTGGGCACGAGTGGTCTGATGCGCAAGCGTTCGGGTGGACTCTTCATCGAATATGTAGGCATGTTCTCTCCCATAGAGCCTGAAGGCGAAGGCAAAGGCCTCGCCGCAAGTCATGTCTTTCTCCACCCAAGATGGGAGCAGCATTAAGATTGAGGATTGGTTATCCGTCTTGTCCCATTGGAGTAGGGGAAAGCCCACTTCATCCAGGTACTTCTCGTCATGGCTGAGGTTGATGTGCCCTCTCAACACCGGTTGATAAGTCAATATTTATATTTATTTTAATATTGTTTTTATTTAATAAATAGTTATATTTTTATTTAGTTTTTATTAATATTAATCCTTTTCTTTTCTTATTTCAGGATAACATGGGCTGCCAATATAAATTTAGAGCTTACAAGACTGATTAGGAGAAGAAACTCAAGAAATCTAGAAAAATCACATTTACATACCCCGATCACGGGCGTGACCCTCAAGTCACGGGCATTACCAATAGGTGTGACCCATCCATGAGCTTCAGATTCAATTTCTACATTATATTAAAGTTACACTCCTCGAACACGAGCGTGACCTCAAAGTCACGAGCGTTACTCAAAGGTGCGATGATCAGGCATGCTGCGCTTTATGATGCCAGTTTTGGATCCATAGTTTTCAGCTTACATACCCTAGGTCATGGGCGTGACCTAGGTGCATGACTTCTACAACAACTGGTAGTTTAACTCTTGTCATTTATCCTTCCTGCCATTTCCAGTAATAGTATAGACACACCCTAGGTCAGGGGCGTGACCCGCAGAACGGCAAATTTTAGCAATTTTTCTCCATTGTTCTCGGGCTTTCAAGGGGACGGTTTAGCACCTTACATGCCCCTAGTCACGGGCGTGACCGAGGGGCGTCACTTTTCAAAAAAAAAATTCTATAAATTCTAGATAGATCCAGGAGCTGAAGAGTCATCTAGGAGCCATCTAGGAGTAGATTTTATGCAGTTTTAGTAGTTCATTTTCCTATTCTTGCATTTCTTTCTTGTACTTTTAAATTTCATAGTTTAGTTTACTTTTTGCTAATTTTCAATTCAAGCACTTTATTTTCATGTCTCTCTTCTTAAGTAGTATTTACTTCCTATTCAGTAGCTAATCTTAAATTAGCACTTGATCATGATGATCTTTGAATAAAATAAACTTATTTTTACTAAACTCTAGTTTTATCACTTCGATCTATCTTTGATTTTATTTGTTTATAATTTGTATTTCATGAATAGGTTTTCTACCCTAGATCTATTTCCTAGATTTACCGAGAGGTTGTGGATATATGGTTAGGTAACTCAAAGGTAGATGGATTTGTATGAACTCCTCAGAGAGGATGACATGAATCTTCCGGATTGGATTCCAATCCAATAGCGGGGTTCACCGCATAAAGCAAGCTTAAAGGTTTCGATTGGCCGAGAGGTCTTAATCAATCAACCCATCTTTAGTCGAGAGTGTATTCTCGAGGGAGTCACTCTTGTAAATTGGGAACCTCCAGGGTCGTAGTACTGAATTTTGAAGCTTGCAATTCATGAAAGTATATTTTATTTCAAAGGGAATGTAGATAAAATGCTTCAAAATGTAGCTTTCAAAAAAACCGGCAAGTAAAAACCGTCTTCATTTTAACAATAACCGTCTAGCTTAAAGATGGGAAAAAGAAAAACGCTCTTGGGAGACACCCCTTGCTTATCTTTAATTTCCTGTAATTTAATTTTCTACGCATTTCCTCCGTCCTACTTGGCATATAAACATTGGGGACAATGTTTATTTTTAAGTATGGGGGTGAGATCTCTTTTGTTGGTTTTACTTAAAATCTAAAAAAATTGAAAAATCTTTAATATTAAAGAAAATTTGTTTTCTTTTTATATTTATCAAAAAATAAAAATAAAAATATAAAATTAAAAATTTAACTTCTTGGAAAGGTCTGTGTTGTGCTTTCATCCCACAAAACCGCCTAATATCTTGCTAACTCGTCACTGTGTAGTCCTCGAAAAGTCCAAGAAATAAAAAAAATTAGGATTATAATTTATGTTTTTAGTATTTATGTAAAAAAATATAAAGTATAAATTTTTTTTCAAAAATGTAACAAAGGCCTACTTAATTTTTTGTGATTTTTAGAAATTTATTTTGAGTTTATTTATCAAAATTTTTATAATTTATAATTTTATAATCTTTTAATTCATCATTGTTAGTTAGATTTAATTTTTAGGTGATTTGATTTTAAGAAATACTTTATGAATTAAGTTTGTTTAGAGTAATTTATTTAGATTTTTTTCTCTCTAATTCTAATTAGTGTCAATTTTGTAGTATTTAGTTCAATAAATTCTAGAATTCAATTATAGTCACTTGCGCTTTAAGATTTTTAGGAAATTTTAATTTACTATAGTTGCTCAATGATTATTTTAATTTAATCTAAAAAATTATTTAGCTCTTCCCTTGTTTTTCTTAATTTTCTTGTTAGATCATATGTCACGGGGATAAGAGGATAAAATTCATTATCCCCTAGTAAACATATACATTTTTTTTATTGTTAGAACATATGTTATGAGAATCAAGTATTCCTTGGTACACATATGCAACCCCAAAAATAAATGATGGAGTAAGATGTTAAAATTCATTAATCCTAATTATTTTGTTTTTATTTGAAGAGAGAAAAATATATTTGCTTATATGTCACAGAAAATGAGAGAATAAAATTTATCATTTTCTTGGTAAACATATGCAAATATCAAAAAAAAATATTTTGTGGAGTGAGTGGATAAAATTCATCACCTCCAATCCAAAACCTCTTCAATTTCCTTGTTCCCAAAACCCATTAGCCATTTTAATTACTTTAGAATTAAATTAAAATTCTAAGAGAGCATAAGTAGTAGTATGAAATTTCCTTTAAGATTCTTTTTAGTTAAAAGTGTTAATAATTTTTAATCTAATTTTGTTGGCTAACTACTTAATTTTGAATTCTAATTAATTTATTTGAAAAATTTTTGCTAAATATCTTTGCTCTTCACATTTTAATTTCGTATTTTAGTACTTAATATTTTGAATCCGAAAATTTTAATTTTAGTTTTCTTTTGATTTAATAAATTTTTCGTTTAATTAAAAATTATATTAATTTTTTATAAGTACTTCTCGTAGTTTTGCTCTGGAAATGCAAAAGCTTAAGTATGAGGGAATTTGATAAGCCAATATTTATAGTTATTTTAATATAGTTTTTATTTAATAAATAGTTATATTTTTATTTAGTTTTTATTAATATTGTGATTAATCCCTTTTTTTCTTATTTCAGGATCATCTGGGCTGCCAATATCAATTTGGAGCTTGCAGGACTGATCAGGAGAAGAAATTAAAGAAATCTGGAAAAATCACATTTACATGCCCCGATCACGGGTGTGACCCTCAAGTTACGGGCGTGACAACCAAGAGTGACCCATCCATGAGCTTCAGATTCAATTTCCACATTAGGTTAAAGTTACACGCCTCGGACACAGGCATGACCCCAAAGTCACGGGCATTACTCAAAGGCGTGACGATCAGGCGTGCAACGCTTTATGATGCCAGTTTTGGATCAATTGTTATCAGATTACATGCCTTGGGTCATGGGCGTGACCTATGGGCATGACTTCTACAGCAACTGGTAGATTAACTCCTGCTATTTCTCCTTCTCGTAGTTTCTAGTAACAGTATAGACACACCTAGGTCACAGGCGTGACCTAGGGGTGTTACCCGCAGAACAACGAATTTTGGCAATTTTTCTCCAACGTTCTCGGGCTTTCAAGAGGACGGTTCCATACCTTACACGCCCCATGGTCACGGGTGTGACCGAGGGGCGTGACTTTTCAAAAAAAATTCTATAAATTCTAGATAGAGCCGGGAGCTGAAGAGTCATCAAGGAGCCATCTAGGAGTAGATTTTATGCAGTTTTAGTAGTTCATTTTCCTATTCTTGCATTTCTTTCTTCTAATTTTAAAATTCATAGTTTAGTTTACTTTTTGCTAATTTTCAATTCAACACTTTATTTTCATGTCTCTCTTCTTAAGTAGTTTTTACTTCCTGTTTAGTAGCTAATCTTAAAGTAGCACTTGATCATGATGATCTTTGAATAAAATAAACTTCTTTTTGCTATACTCTAGTTTTATCACTTCCATCTATCTTTGATTTTATTTGTTTATAATTTGTATTTCATGAATAAGTTTTCTACCCTAGATCTGTATCTTAGATTTACCGAGAGGTTGTTGATATGGTTAGGTCACTCAAAGGTAGAAGGATTTGTATGCACTCTTCAGAGAGGATGACATGAATCTTCTGGATTGGATTCAAATCCAATAGCGGGGTTCAACGCAAAAAGCAAGCTTGGGGGTTTCGATTGGCCGAGAGGTCTTAATCGATCAACCTATGTTTAGTCGAGAGTGTATTCTCGAGAGAGTCTCTCTTGTAAATTGGGAACCTCCACAGTCATAGTACTGAATTTATAAGCTTGCAATTCATGAAAGTTTATTTTTTTTAAATGGGAGTCTAGATCAAGTGCTATCTTTTATTCCATTGACTTCATTTAGTTTTAATTAATCTTTTACTTACCGATAAAATAATATTAATTTGTGTGAGTAGAAGTAGTCAACAGGCCCCGAGTCTAATACGACACTTGATCCTATACTCTAGAACGATAGCTACATTTGCCTTATCGATTTATAATCGCGCGCTAGCGTGAATTTGAACCATTAAGTTTTTGGTGCTGTTGCCTGGGAATCTATTTTTGTTGATATTTTGAAAGCTTAAATTTTTTTACTTTTATCGTTCTCTTTCTCCACCTCAAATTTTTTTTTTCTTTTTCAAATTCATTTCTATTAGGTAAAGGTTGTTTATTTTTCTTTCATAAAAAAATGTTACCTACTTTGGCCTCCGCGCTTGTAGGCTTAAAAATCACCTAAATATTGTGGAAGCCACACGCAGGCGAAAAATTTCTTGTTATTATTGTGGTGCTCCTCATCGAAATGAGGAATGTTATCTTCATAATTATTGTCAAAAAATTTTGTATGAAAATAATTTTTATAATAATTATGAAAATAATTTTTCTCATTTTAATGATTATTCTTATTCAAATTTTCATGAAAACAATTTTTCCAATTTTTCTAGTTTTCATGAAAATATTTTTCAAGTTTTAACGAGAATATCTTTTCGGAGTTAAATAATTATTCTTCCACCTCAGGTGTTGGTTTTTCTTGTTTGCAAGATAAACCATAAAAATTCTCGAGTTATGAGATTAATTATTAACATCCGAATTTTTTTCTTTTTTTTCCGCACCGTAAGTTTCTTTATTTAATTTTGGAGAAACTTAACAATATCAATTTGATCCCCTCCCTAAAATTTAGAAAATATTAAAACTTGTTCTAATAATCTTCACCTTTTTCAAATATTTCTTCTATGGAGGAATATGAATCTTCATGTTCCCCCTTGGTGTCTTATTCCGAAGAAGAAAAATTATTATTTCAGGAATTTTTTAAAATTATGGGCACACGGGGTGAAATAGAAGATGAATATGTTTCTTCTCCTATTTCTCCCGATTTTCCTTCTCATCATGAATGTTCAAACTCCACTTATAAATATTTAGGAATTCAAATTCATGAACATGATGTGCCCAATGATTTTACTTAAAATGAATTTTTAGATAACAATATTATTTACGAAAATAAATAACTCAAACCTAATTATATAGTTTTGCAAGAGCCTCCTCCTTGCGAAAATTTTTCTGACGCGATTCTTTTTTATTTTTCTTTCACTAACAATTTTTAAGAAGAAGATGAGCTGTTGCAATCACACGTCATCCTCGATCCATTTGTTGCTCATCTATAAAGTTTCAAATCACCTCAAGTATAGATAGGTGATTTGAATCTACATTTTCAAGTCAACTGCGAGAAGGATAATCAAGAAACAAGGGGAGGAGTAGTCGGGCAAGTGAATTCAGCGTATTCACCCAAGCGTGAATTAAGGGAGTTGCCCGTTCACTTCAAATTTTATTTTCCTTTTTCTTAATAATAACTGTGTAGATTAAAGACGGGAAAAAGAAAAGCGCTCTTGGGAGACACCCATTGCTTATCTTTAATTTCTTGCAATTTAATTTTCTATGCATTTCCTTCATCCTACTTGGCATATAAACATTGGGGACAATGTTTATTTTTAAGTATGGTGGTGAGATCTCCTTTGTTGGTTTTACTTAAAATCTAAAAAAATTATAAAATCTTTAATATTAAAAAAAATTGTTTTCGTTATATATTTTTCAAAAATACAAAAAAATTAGAAAATCAAAAATTTAACTTCTTGGAAAGGTCCGTGTTGGGCTTTCATCTCACAAAACCGCCTAATATCTTGCTAACCTGTCACTGGGTAGTCCTCGGAAAGTCCAAGAAATAAAAAAAATTAGGATTATAATTTAAGTTTTTAGTATTTATATAAAAAAAATATTAAGTATAAAAAAAAATCCAAAAATGTAACAAACCACTACTTAATTTTTTGTGATTTTTTGAAATTTATTTTGAGTTTATATATAAGAATTTTTATAATTTATGATTTTCTAATCTTATATTTCATCATTGTTAGTTAAATTTAATTTTTAGGTTATTTGATTTTAAGAAATACTTTATGAATTAAGTTTGTTTAGAGTAATTTATTTAGCTCTTTTTTTCTCTAATTCTAATTAGTGTCAATTTTGTAGTACTTAGTTCAACAATTTCTAGATTTCAATTATAGTCATTTGCGCTTTAAGATTCTTAGGAAATTTTAATTTACTATAGTTGCTCAATGATTATTTTTATTTAATCTAAAAAATTGTTTAGCTTTTCCATTGTTTTTCTTAATTTTATTATTAGCTCATATATCACGGGGATAAGAGGATAAAATTCATTATCCCCTGGTAAACATATATATATTTTTTTATTGTTAGAACATATGTCATGAGAATCAAGTATTCCTTGGTACACATATGCAACCCCAAAAATAAAAGATGGAGTAAGATGTTAAAATTCATTAATCCTAATTATTTTATTTTTATTTGAAGAGAGAAAAATATATTAGCTCATATGTCAAAGAAAATGAAAGGATAAAATTCATCATTTTCTTGGTAAACATATGCAAATATCAAAAAAAAATTATTTTGTGTGGTGAGTGGATAAAATTCATCACCACCAATGCAAAACCTCTTCAATTTCCTTGTTCCCAAAATCCATTAGCCAATTTAATTACTTTAGAATTAAATTAAAATTCTAAGAGAGAATAAGTAGTAGTATGAAATTTCCTTTAAGTTTCTTTTTAGTTAAAAGTGTTAATAATTTTTAATCTAATTTTGTTTGCTAACTACTTTATTTTGAATTCTAATTAATTTATTTGAGAAAATTTTGGTAAATATCTTTGCTCTTCACATTTTTAATTTCATCTTTTAGGACTTAATATTTTGAATCCGAAAATTTTAATTTTAGTTTTCTTTTGATTTAATAAATTTTTTGTTTAATTAAAAATTATGTTAATTTTGTTGAAACCGAAAATCAGTCTCTTGTGGAGTTCACTCTTAGGGAAGGGGTCGGGCACCTACTTCGCTCCTGCAAGAAAAACAATAAGGAAAAGAGAGCAAAGGACTAGACCAAGGGCCCAACATGGAGGTCCCACCACACACCCGGAAGATCACTGAGCGCTTCCCCTCCTTAGCCAAATGCCTGGCTAAGGTACCTCAGAAAGCGCTAGAAGATTGAGAGATAAGTAAGCATGCCTTCTGAGGTACCCCTTGGGTCCTATTTATAGATTTCTGAAAACGGTCTACAAATAACTAACCTCTGTCGGCCCTAAATTACTAAAAACCCCTTGGGCTGGCCTGCCAACAACCAAACTCCGATGTTCTAAATAGCTATGTGTAGCCCACCCGAGTCTGCCAACAGCGAGACTCCGTTGTTTCAACCGGCTATGGGCAGGCTTGCGGGGAAAAAATGGTAAAAACACCTCACAGACTATTGGGCTAGTAGCCCCCAACAATCTCTACTCGGCAAGGACGGCGAGTTCTTGACGAAGTTGGAACTCGCCGCTTCTACTCGGCCTTTGGCGAGTACAAGCTTGGATGGCCCTATCCGCCCACTATTTGCCGAATGCGGGAGTGGAGAGACATCACTCAACGCCAAGGCACGGGCTCAGCCTGCCCTGACCGCATGTCGTGAGCTCGCTAAAAGGTCAGATCTCGAAGAACAGGGCTTGGCGAGTACAAGATCGCCCCTCAAAAACACCCCACCCCGCCTGGGCGAGTCGGAGCTAATGCCGAGCTCTTTAGTACGGGTGTAAGCCGGCCGATGATCAATCTCGCCTCACTCGACGCCAAGACAAGGCGTCGAGGGAGCTTGCCTCACTCAATGCCAAGACAAAAGGCATTGAGGGATCTCACCTCACTCGACGCCACGACAGAAGGCGTTGAGTGAGCTCACCTCACTCGACTCCACGGGCCTGGCTCACATCACTCGATGCCATGGGCCTGGCTCGCCTGGGCCTTTGGCTGGACTTGGCCAGTCTAGCTCATGCCGACCCCACTCGCCGGATACGGGGTTGTACAAATTTCTTATAAGTACTTCTCGTAGTTTTGCTCTGGAAACGCAAAATCTTAAGTATGAGGGTATTTGATAAGTCAATATTTATAGTTATTATAATATAGTTTTTATTTAATAAATAGTTATATTTTTATTTAGTTTTATTAATATTGTTATTAATCCCTTTTTTTCTAATTTCAGGATAATCATGGCTGCCAATATTAATTTGGAGCATGCAGGATTGATCAAGAGATGAAATTGAATAAATCTGGAAAAATCACATTTACACGCCCCGATCACAAGTGTGGCCCTCAAGTTATGGGCGTGACCAGCACGCGTGACGCATCCAAGAGCTCTAGATTCAATTTCTATGTCAGATTAAAGTTACATGCCTCAGACACGAGCGTGACCTCAATGTTATTGGTGTGACTCGAAGGCATGATGATCAGACGTGCTGTGCTTTATGACTCTAGTTTCGAATCCACTATTTTAAGCTTACACGTCCTAGGTCACGGGCGTGACCTAGGGGCGTGACTTCTACAATAACCGACAGATTAACTCCCGCTATTTCTCCTTCCCTCCATTTCCAATAACAATATAGACACACCCTAGGTCACAAGCATGACCTAGGGGCGCGACACGTAGAACGAAAATTTTTGGCGATTTTTCTCCAACATTCCCGGGATTTCAAGAGGAAGGTTCCACACCTTACACGCCCCTAGTCACGGGCCTTACCGAGGGGTGTGACTTTCTAGAAAGTTTTTCATAAATTCAAGACAGAGCTAGGAGTTGAGGAGTCATCTAGGAGCCATCTAGGAGTAGATTTTATGTAGTTTTAGTAGTTTATTTTCCTGTTCTTGTATTTCTTTCTTGTACTTTTAAAATTCGTAGTTTAGTTTACTTTTTGCTAATTTTCAATTCAAACACTTTATTTTAATGTCTCTCTTCTTAAGTATTTTTTACATAATGTTGAGTAGGTAATCTTAAATTAGCACTTGATCATGATAATCTTTGAATAAAATAAACTTCTTTTTGCCAAACTCTAGTTTTATCACTTCGATCTATCTTTGATTTTATTTGTTTAGAATTTGTATTTCATGAATACATTTTCTACCCTAGATCTGTATCCTAGATTTAGTGAGATGTTGTGGATACAGTTAGGTCACTCAAAGGTAGAAGGATTTGTATGCACTCCTTGAGATAGGATGACATGAATCTTCCGGATTGGAGTCAAATCCAATAACGGGGTTCACCACATAAAGCAAGATTAGGGGTTTTGATTGGCTAAGAGATCTTAATCGATCAACCTAAGTTTAATTGAGTGTGTATTCTAGAGAGAGGCACTCTTTTTAAATTGGAACCTCCTGTTGGATTTTTGGGGATGGCACAACACTTGTGCACGCAGCAAAAAAAGGAACCTGAAAAACCCAAACGAGTTCGGATCTAGCAATATTCATGAATCAAGATGTAAAGCATACAATAATAAAAATTTCCTTTGAGGGATTGAGCCAGAACTCAACCTAGATGCTCCAGAAAACCAGGTCGGCCACACAGCGGATTGAGTCTTGAGCGCAGAAAGTATATCCGCGCCTCTACAGTAATCTACACGATTGGGAGAACCCATAGTAACTTGTGACACAAGCACTAGGTCGGGAGAGGACACTTAGCATCTCCAAAGACTACTAGATTTGTTGTAGGAGAGGCGACGACGACACTCAGCGGGATCAGAATTGGTGATAGGATTTGCGGAACACTTCCGTCGAGTTTCTAGGTTTTCTTCTTATCGCATAGTAATGGCTCGTGTGCAGAAAAGATAAGATCCACACTTGAGAAAACGCTTAAACATCCTATTTATATCCCAGGAGATAGATTCAGCAAGTCAACTTTTAACTTAGCACGGGCATTCGTCGAACTCAGCTCGACAATCAATTTGTCGTACTCAGCTCGAAGAAATCTGCGCCAAGGCCAGAATGTCGAACTTCATTCGTCGAACTCAGCTCGACGAAATCTGCAACAAGGCCATAACATCCAATGGCATTCGTCAAACTAAGCTCGACGAAATCTGTGCCAAGGCAAGAATATCAAATGATATTCGTCGAACTCAGCTCGACGAAATCTGCGCCAAGGCTATGTCTTTGAATGGCATTCGTCGAACTCAGCTCGATGAAATCTGTGCCAAGGCCAAAATGTCGAACAGTATTAAGTGAATAAAATACACTCAACGCCTAAGAGCAAGACTCGCCAGTTAAACCCTGTACTCGACGAAGGTGTTGAGTGGACTCGATGCACTCAACATTTAAGTGCGACAGTCATCACACTTAACGTCAACATTCGCAGAGTTAATACTTAACCCGCAAAAGCGTTGACTGAACTCAATGCTCTCAACGCTTTCAGCCCGATGGCGTTGAGTGAGCTAAACACACTCAATGCCAAATGCCTTAGAATATTTTACAACCTCCATGGCATTGAGTGAACTAAACACACTCAACGCCTTCAGCCCCATGGAGTTGAGTGAGCTAAACACACTTAATGCCGAATGCCTTAGAATATTTTCAGCCCCTTTTTCAATATCCTTCAACTCATCATATGAGCTAAATAGTACAGATCCAATCTGCCAATTTCTCCACAATCTTATGTGCGACCCTGATAGGCGCATACTGAGTTGGCAGTGAGGCTATATTCTTGATCACTTCTAGATCACTATGGTTGCACCAACACCTCCACGGTCAAAGTAGTTAATTTAGAAGCTTCCAATTCATGAAAGTTTTTTTTTGTTTCAAAGGGAGTCTAGATTAAGTACTATCTTTTATTCCAATGTCTTCATTTAGTTTTAATTAACCTTTTTTACTTACTGATAAAATTATATTAATTTGCATAAGTAGAAGTAGTCAACAGTCCCCGAGTCTAATACGACACTTGACCCTATACTCTAGAACGATAGGTACACCTTCCATATCGATTTAGAATTGCACGCTATCGTGAATTTTAACAATCACTGGACCCATAGGGGCCTTCTCCTCCACAGCTGAGATTTTAGGTGTTGTGCTTGCAATGGTTCCAATCGGGTTTACTGCGATGAGGATGCGGGAGGAGCATAAGACTTTTGCTTCAGGGCACTTGGCTGAGACTAGGCATCTGGCTCTTTCTTGTAGGTCGCGCCAACAGATTCTGTAAGAGCCAGTACGAGGGCGAGAGTCCCAATGTCTTCATAGGGTTGGTGCTCGGCAATATCTTACTCACCTGGGCAAGTGCAAAATTATCATAAAGCCCGCGAGTTTAGGGGGGGATTTGGCAATAAAAAGAACAGGAGATACCTTTACTGGCAAAAAAGGGAAAAAAGAGTCGAGGTCCCGCCGTAGGAACTTGATGTTGAAATTCTTTGAGCCAAAGAAAGCGTGTAGGGTGGTCTCGTGGCTTCTGAGCGAGGGAGGCTTGTAAGTCGCCTCGTAATATTATTGGGGCAAGAAGGGGTTATTGCAAAAATCCCCTTCCATGAAAATGAACTTTTCGAACCAGTTGTGGTTCTTGTTGGCGAGACCGCTAGTTGTGACCGAGTGACAAGAGAAGAAGACGATCCAGCTTTTTGCTCGAAAATTGAAAACCTTGAGGAAGACTGAAAGATCGAACTCAATTCTCTCCTTGCACATGTAGCAGGCAAAATACACCTGCATGTCGACAGAGTTGGGATTGAGTTGTGCGGGAATGATCCCTAAATACCATAGCGCCTAACGCACTTTCGACCATAAGTGGAGGCAGAATACCACCTTAAAATGCTCCAAGGGAATGGCGAGTTCCCCTTCTGGATGGTAGTTGACCCTTTCGGATCTGCTGGGATGGGGCCTGATGAATCCAGGCAGTAAGATGGTGGCGATCGCCGATAAGTACTCCTCAGTCAGCTTGTAGGGCGGGAAGTCATGGATATTGAAGGCTCGAGCGCACTTGGTCAAACATCGGTATCTCCCATCATCATGTGAGTGAAAGGGACAATGAGGAAGTCGCGCGAGTGTAGAAGACGACGCAAGTGCGAAAGAGGACAGAGAGGGTGATGACTACGGTGTAAAGAAATAGTAAATACAGTAAGTGGGGAAGGCCTATTTATAGAAAAATTTGTAAAATTAAACTTCCCAGGTACGGGGGTTATGGGTAGCAATCACGCCACTCCTACACCTCGGGAGTTGGGCTGGTCCACCTTTGCCTTACTCTCCCATGATTGGCGGATGCCATCCGAGGAAGCCCTAGGTATGGGGGCGGGGATAACGAGATAAAAAGTACAAGATAAAAATTTGTGCAAGGCGCCAACATTCGGTAGGACAGAAATTATAACACCAGGCAGAAGCATTGCTTAAAGTAGGTCAGCAACTTGCAAAATGAAAACAAGCCCAAGATTAATTATTATAGGATAAAAAGTAATAATAATAAAAAAGTAGCGGTACAAGATAAAAATAGAAAAGGTCTTAGGAGCGCGAGTGTCGGTAGGCTCAGTATTGGATCCACTGCCAATGACCCCGACCTCAGTGGCACTTGAGGACAGTAGTATGCACTCATGGTGGTCAAGTCTTGATTTACCTTGCCTATCTGGTCTCTTGTCTGCGCAATGTGTCTCGCAGGAGAAGTCTCCTCTCATCAGCCTCCCAACGCCACATCTCTCCAATAAGATGCTAGTAGTCCCTCTCAAGAACGCCTAGTCGGCCCTCCTTTGCTTCCTGATGCTCATTCGCCTAGTTGGAGACTTCTCGCTGCTTCCAAATGAGTTTCTTTAGGTCCTTCAACATTCGCTCCTTCATTGTCTCAGCTTTCACAGGGTCACCAAGCAAATTCGTAAGATCTCTAAGAGAGGGGGGAGAACTCCTCGTTGGCGTCAGGGCCAACCACCAGTTTTTCCCGATAGCCTGGCAAGGAAGTGATTAGCCTCTAGGGACAAATTCTAGGTAAGTAAGAGGGCACTCTTAATCACCTGACGCAGGGACAGAACCTTCGCCTGGGTGCGGGCGAGGAGATCTTTGTCTCCCCTCGAAGCTTTTTTCGAATACAGACTAGCGCGACTTCCCGAGTCCTGGATGATGTGATGCCTTTATGGATGGAGGGATCTCGACAGATAGAGGAGGGTTTTTCGACATTTTGGCCGAGAGCCTTGTACCTATCGCAATATCAGGAAGGATCTCAGTGGAAGAAGTTTTTTGAGGTGGAGTAGTCAGGCCCATGGTCCCGAAAGTATGAGCTGAGAGAAGCACTGTGAGAAGGAAGGTATAAAAGAAAATTCACAAAAAGATAATAAATATCTCACTAGGTGCGAGCAGGTTTCAAGCAGGGGTGACAAGAGGCGTGACCTCCTGGGTCAACAGTATTTCCTAATCATGGGGCGGGAGCATCTCGACATTCTTCGGGTCGACCCCTGTGTTGTTTCCTATCGATAGTATTTCCTGCGAGTGGTCCAGATTAAAAGACTTGATTTCAAGAGCCTAGACACCTAGAGGGGGGGGGGTGAATAGGTTCTAATTTTCTTTAATAAATTTAGGCAATTAACTGGATCTATCACAACATATAATATACAATCCACAACATAATATTCACAGCACTTAACAGTACACTACATTTATAGTGGTTCCCCAAGTTATGGGTACATCCACTTTCCCCCTTCTCCTATCAAGTAGAGAAGTAGATTCAGCCCAACTTCCTTCCACTAACTCAGATCCACAGATCTTACAACTCAGAACCTGATAGGTTCCTACAGCTCAGACTTATACAAGTCCTACCTCAAATTCTTCCCAAGAACCCTACCTCAGGCAACAACCCTACCTCAGTTTTTACCACCAGCCTTACAACTCAGACTTTCACAATTCCTACACCTCAGGATCTCAGCCCTACCTCAGCCTTTATAAACACAGACTTACAACTCAGATCTATAAAAGATCTTACAAGAAAAACAATATTTAATTGTACAGAAATTTCACCCAGATAGTGTAAGACCCCTTTTTTTAAACCACCTGGGTCTTAGGCCCAAAACCGTTGCTTTGCAGTGATACTTTCACGCCCGGGAAGGTCGTCACTACAAAACGCCGATCATGCCGGCCAAATCGATCGTACAATAGCATAAGTAAATATAAAAGTAGTCCACCAGAGTCACATGTATATAAAATAAATCTCCACGAAGGGAGAGTCCACAATATTAATAATCAGAGTACAAAATAAGGGCTTCTACCCGATATATCAAGTCCTCACTACAAACACTCTCGCAACTCTCAACATCTAAGCGGAAGAAAACTGAAGTCCATCCTTGACCCGTCACCGTGTAGTAGTGGTTGTGCGCAGCAACTGCTCCTCATATCCTACCTCCTTGTCCTTCTAGTGCTGATGCTCCTAATGCTCGATCCCCTAAATGATGTGGTTTCAAAACCGTTTGTCTAAAAGACTAAGTCCTATCATCCCCCACCCCTCACCCATGGCTCCTAGGCACTGGGTGGGGAGATGAAAGGGAAGCTATGAAGGTGGAGAGTAACAAATATAAGCAGGTGGCGACGGAACTAATCTAGTAGTTCAATGAGAATAAGCAGTAGTAATAAAAGTATGAAAGATAGAATATGAAATATGTAACCTTAACTTATATGAAAACACATAAGCTAAAGGATCTTCTACAAGGCTCCCATCGTATAAAAAGTCTCATAGCAATTTATACGATGAGGTGTCGGTTTACAAGAAAACAATATTTATCATAGGAAAATAACCATAACTTATAAGCGTGCTCACGCAAGCCTATAAGCTAAGGGGTCATTTTGCAGGGCCTATTGTATAATGCGTCCCATACCACTTTATACAATAGGTGTCAGGGGTTGATGCAATGATGATGCTATGACATGCAAATATGCTATGATGTGATCATGCGAGTGCAACTCACCCACCCTACTCTGTGTACAAAGACCTTTAGTTCCCCCTTTCTGGAGCCTAACCTCCTAGGAAACCTCCGTAGTGGCAAACGGAAGTGGTGGGTTGGGCCTTACCCACCTCTAAACCGGTATCAGAACTACCAGTCAGACCTATCGTATGCCTCAATGCTTGTGCACTAAGCGGACTCCTATGTACTCTTATCGGCTGGCGCACCGGACTTTATTTGGCTAAGTGTAAAACCACGCCCTCCGAGTCAACGTACTGGTGTCGGTGCGATGACTCTCCAATACCGAAACCCAAAACCTTATATCTTATGCACATGCAATATTAATGTATTATCCACCAAGCCAAAGCTCCCCGGACTATACCGTCTGTCACAGCCACAAACCGTGCCAAAGCTCCCCAGGCTATCCTGCCCGTCACAAATATCTACCGAGCCAGCGACTTACCGGGCTACCCTGCCCATTTCCATAACCACCGAGCCTATCGCCCGAACATCCTAGTCACCCTATCTTCCCGAGACACCGGGGTGTGTGAAAGTGAACCCCTAATTTTAATAGTTACTCTTTAGCATTTATTATTCCTATGGTTTACATTAGCCCAGGACTGCCCAAGGCATACCTCGTGAAGGGTTCTCGAGGGCACTAGGAACTATGATGGGCTTAAGCCCAAAGCTCCCGTTCACAAGGCACTTAATATTATTGATTTTTACCCATGAACAATCCTCTCTTTTTTTTCAGTGTGACTCCCCTAAGTGTATTTAAGCTCTCCGAGCTAGCCTATTTTAGTTCTATGTACTATATGCAGACCGTGCTAAGCTACATGGTGCTCCCACAAAGGGGTACTCTATTTACTCATCCAACAGATCCATAACAATTTCTGGGAGTCTACCATGACCTATTCAGACTAACTCTAGAGTTTCATGATTTTCCTAATTATTTGGGCATTTTATCTAATTAACCTAAGTCTCTGAATGCCCTTCTTTGAACATGAAATGCACTTTTAAATCAGAAACAAATCACAATAAAATTATGATAAATACTAGGTAACATTTCTATAGCAAATCCAAGGTCTAAGAATTTTCAGAATTGTTTAATCCCCATTTCCACAATTTAGAACATATAGTCAATATTACCATTTTAAGAAGCAAAGGCCAGCAATATTGTTCTAAAAATTATAATAAAAATCCAGTAAGTCCATCATGGCCTAAAAACACACTAGAAGTATTCTCCCAATTTTCCAGTGAATAGTAGCCCGTAATTTAATTTTAAATCAATGATTCCATAGCCATTGGTTATTGAAGCAAGTACTGTAATAATTCATCTAATAATTATGAGAAAATTCCAGGAGATAGATAATGATCTAAAACTAATCCTAACCAAGTTTTATAATTTTATAAAACATGAGGCGCTCTGAATCTAATTAAAAGTAATCTTCTGGTTTAATAACTTTGTTAAACAAGTACTGTTTTAAATCTTATAAAAATTATGAGAAAATTCCAGAGCAACATAATGTCATATAACACTCACTGATCAAGTTTCATAATTTTCTTAGTAAAATTGGGCTCTATATATATTTTTGATCAGAAATCCACAATTCATAATGTATGAAACCAGTACTTAAAATAATCATCAAAAAATTTTAATAAAAATACAGAGGGATCTATCATGATGTAAAACTTTTAAATACGAAATTTCATAATTTTTCAGTGGACATAAATATCATAACAAGCAAAATAAACCTAAGTACACAACTAGGGTTATTAAGAAAGTACTGATTTTATTAGCCCAAAAATTCCACCAAAATTATTTTAGGACTCTTTTTATCAGAGAAATATGCTCCCCAAATATCAAGTTATTGTGAGGTGTTTTGATTGCCTAAACCCAACTATTAGGGTTTTGCCCTAAATTGGATTAGGGAAATGAGGGGGATAAAGGCTTCAAAATTCAATACAACTTCAACCAGAGGACCAAAGCTACCCTATGATCCCTTCCACCAAGTCTCAAGTCATTCCAAGGTCATTTGACCCCAAGACCTTCATACCCAAAAAACCCCATAAAAAGGCCTACCCTAGGGTTCTAGGGATACCCTACCCCAAACCACCCCAAATCCCATTGGAGGGTGCTACATGCCATATAAAATTAGTGGCGAAAATATCAGCCTCTGTTGAGGGGATTTGACCACTCAAACACCAAAAAAAGCACTTTGACCTAAATAACCCTATAAGGGTATACCTAGGGTTGGGTCAATACCTAATCACAACATCTCCAAATGAGATGAAATTTTTACCAGAGCCCTAACATGCCCTATAAGACCACACACCCAAATCTGGGGGAGTTTTGAGATGTTTAGAAAACCTAATTAATTTATTCATGGATTATTAAATTTTTACAAAAACTATAGAAACAGGTTCTCCAAAAATTCCCATTTTTGGATATTTTATATTTATAGTTAAGAATAACCCCCATCCAAAATTCCAAGTCATTTGGATGGCTGGATTGGTGGGGGCACTCAAACCAAGTACTGGTCAAGCCTATGTATAGATCCCACCTAAATGGGTTCTGCGGTAAAACGACTTACCCAAATGGGTTCAAACAAATTTTAAAATAAACTAGACTTCACGAACTACAATTTTGATGTTGGTCACTGTTCCTAGAGAGGGGCCTAAGTATTTTTAATATTTAATTTAAAACTACCCAGTAAACAGGACAGAAATAAAACTAATATGAATTAATAAATCGAGATCTAGCACAGATCTTAAAGCAAATCATGGGGCTCCTGGTCATCTTCTTACTCAAGCCAATGGTTGAGATTGGCCGAACCCTGAGCCTATTCCAAGCTCATTTCCCGGCCACCCAGCCACCTCCCTGGCCGGCCACCACTGCCACCACCTTCGTTGAGGTGGGGGTTATCGCCGGGTGGCGGCACGGCCGTCGGAGGGGCGGTTTCCAGCAATCCCGTAAGGTTGAAAATCCTTGAAAATCCATGAAAATTTTAGAAAATCTCTTCTCCAATCGGGCTCAATTGAGCCCGATTTCTCTCCTAAAATATATAAGGATCTAGCCCACGAAGAGAGGAGTAGAGGAGGACCTTTAGCCGTGCTTGCCGACGGTTTTGGTGGTGGTGCGCAATGGCCGACGGTGGAGCCTTCCGATGCCCTACAATGCTACAACGAACTCCCTCATTTTCTTCAGTGGTATGGTGGAAACGAATTCTCTTGGCCTAGGGAAGCTTTTAAAAGAGCCAAATGGGGGAGGGGAGGGTCATGGCTTCAAAGCCATTTATGGTCAGAAAGGAGAATTTTGGCCATGGCTTGGGTTCATTTTTTACAGCCTTGCACAGCCTGGAAAACCCCTTGCACTTCTCCTAATTCAGCAAGGGAGATGAATCAAGCCTTTGGGATGAAGGAAGGAGGCCCCTTGGTCTTCCAAAGCCATTAATGGCTCTCTTTAAGCCACTTTCTCTCTCTAGAAATGCATGAAACTCTCATTTTCTCTCTCCTAATTACTAAGAATTAATTTGCTCATCTCTATAGCCTATTGGCATCCCATAAAATCATTATTAATAATTAGGATGTGGTTAGCCCAAGTGGGGGAAATGGGCTTGAGCTTGAGTTAGCCCATTTGGGCTAATTTGACCTATTTCAAGGATTGAGTTGACCTCCATAAAATTGACCATTTGGGTTGACCCCAATGGGTCCTTGGTGACCCATTGACTTCACCTAAGGTCTAGGTAGGGTTTGGTATGGTTGACTTGGTACCTTGGAAGTCACTTGACCCTTAGTAAGGGCACTTTGACCACTTTGGGGCTAGAGTTGACTTGGGTCAACTTAGCCTCTTGGGTTCTCCCCAATGGGTCCTTGGTGACCCATTGACCTCACTTAAGGTCTATGATGACTTAGTTAGGGTTGGTTGGGCATATTGAAGGTCACCTGCCTCTTAATTAGGGCACTTTGACCTTTTCAGGGCTATGGTTGACTTGGGTCAACTCAACCTCTAAAGTTGACCCCAATGGGTCTTGGGTGACCCATTGACTTCACCCTAGGTCTGGGAATACCTAGGTAGGGTTAGTTGGGCACATTAGGGCACATTGACCTTATTTAGGGCACCTTGCCCATTTTAGGCCTAGGATGATCCTAGGTAAACTTGGCCACCCTGGGTTGATTTCATTGGACCCTTAGGGCTCTAATGGACCTTCCAATGGTTTAGGGATATTATGGCGGGGTCATGTAGTCATGTTGAAGCCCTATGGTCATCCTAAACTAGTGTCTAGAATTCAACTATTTGTAGACCATAGTGATCTCCACCTTCATGCCTAAGCTCACTTGGTCTTCTTGGTGATGGAGCCGACTTCCTACGACATGTGGCCAAGGAGCATCCTCCCTCTGACGATGATGGTGACCCGTTAGATTTGAATGGAGACGTTGTTGATGCGGCAACCATTGTTCCCCATCTTAGAGAGTTTGTGGATTGGGACGATCGCTGCCGTAAGCTCGAGGATGGCTTTTCTTCCGCGACGCCACCGCCACCTCCGCCACATGTTTTGCTCGACGTCCGCCGCCATTTTATAAAAATATATAATTATAAATTAAATAATTATAATTATATATTTTTAATAATGTATTATTTTAAGCAATTTTATTTCAAGCATTTTTATGTTTATTGCATTTAGATAAGTCATGTAATGATGGGGTGCTTATAACCATCACAGGTTGTTTTTATTATTTCATTTCTTGTATTATGATGGGTGCTTATAACCATCATAATTTTCATTTTGAATTTTGAATTTTGAATGTTGATTGGAGGGAGATTGAGTGGTGTAGGCTATATATAGCCATATTATGAAGGATTAATTAGTGAATGAATGAAAATTTAAAACCAAATTCCTCTCTAAGAGAAATTTCGGCCAAAGAGAACTCCTCCTTGCCGCCTTCCCTTGGCTTGTGGTGTGAAGCCCCCCTGCTCCCTCCATCCGTTCGGTGCGACTCCGGCACGGCTTCCTTCTGTGCGACTCCTTGGAAGAAGGTTGCAAACCCCTCGGTGTGATGCCGACGGATCCGTGGAGAGAGTGATTCTCCAACAATTATATGTGTAAAAGCTTTCCGATTGGCGTGACACGAATAAGGGGACGAATTTCTCTCCCTCCGGCGTATCTCTGGTGGTGCCGTTAAGGAACGATTCTATTCGAGTGAAACCGGACTCATCCCATCCGGTTGCGTAACAAAAATTTCTACTTTATGTGTTTCTCTTCCCTAGATAATTCTTGTGGCATTAGCAAATTACGTGGCTTGTGTAACGCTTGATTTTTCGTAGTTTAATTTATTTTATTTATTGTCTTGTTTATTGTATTTTCGTTTAAGTTCATCAGGCGTGGCGGTACTCGTATGTATTTTGTTGGGAGAGAACCATCCTTGCCCGAATCGTTTGTTTTCGGTGGTTTCTCTTTTGGTACAACACGCTCGATCGAACCGTGTGGGTTCTTTTCACTTGAGAGGACCTTGGTCTATCGCCTTTGTATTATCTTAAGGGGCTTTGCGAACCCCACGTAATTGTTAATCTAATAATAATTTTAATCGATCCGCTGCTACGTTAAATGCTTGAGTGTGACGTGAGATTTATCAGAGAGCGTCGCGTTAATTTGTCGGCCACCAAAACGCTCGAAAGAGCGGGCCTACATCAATTTGGTATCAGAGGGAGGTTCTCGTCAATTTCCTAATTGACAGTCCTCTCCCTCTTATGTGGCACGTACGTACGCACTCACCCGTTTCGTTGCAGATCAATATTTAGAAGATTAGTTTTCATGAAATGCATTGAAATTTCCAAATTTCAAATTTCAAAATTCAAAATTCAAAATTCAAAATTCAAAATTCAAAATTCAAAATTCAAAATTCAAAATTCAAAATTCAAAATTTCAAATTTCAAATTTCAAATAATAAAATTCAAAATTTCAAATTTCAAATTTCAAATTTCAAATTTCAAATAATAAATTTCAAATTTCCAATATAAAATTCCAAAATTTCAAATTTTTCTCAAAATTACAAAAAAAAAATAGTGGTCTGCAAATAGCGGCCTAAAAATGTTATTGTTTTCCCAAAATCTAAAATTTAAAATTTCTGGTATTTCTCCATCTAGTTATTAGTAAGAAAAAAAATTTCATTTTTCATTTAGTAATTATTTTTATTAATTAATTTGAAAATTTAGTATTTGGTGTGCCAATAGCCGGCTAAATTTTTTTTTTCTGCAATAAAAAAATCTGAAAAAATATAATTAATAATACTTATAATTTGCTTGCTCAGAAAATAAATAAATATGCATATATTATTTTTTGAAACTAGCGGGAACAATTAAATCTTTGAGATTTAATTAGGGCCAGTTTATTTTTCTTTGCATGTGCACAAGTATCGGATCGAGTTTCCTCTCCGGTTCTCACTAAATGGCATATGACGTATATGCTTCTCGGTTAGACTATTCCTATGCTAAGGATATGGCTATGCACACCCCTAGGGCACACCACATTTATCCTACTTATGACGGTTTAGAGTATCCCCAAAATTTTAGAGACTGGCTTAAGGGATTAGAACAATATTTTAATTATCACTTATGGGATGACTACGAAAAGGTTAGCTTTGCCCGAGAGCGATTAGTAGGTCGGGCCCGATTATTTTTGTTAAACGAAGAGCGTCGTGTTTGTAGCTATCGTTATGCTTGGCCGCACATGCGTAACCTCCTCTCGGATCAATTTGATCCCGCCTACCTACGCACTAATAGCACCACACCCGTTAGTAAGAATAGTTACAGCACTAGACCCGTATCCTCTTATAGGAGTGACCCTACGCCTCAGGATAGATCATATCCCTAGAGAGGTCGTATTACCCAGAGTGTGCCTAGTCCCACCTATAGGAAACATAAGCCATTCCGACCCCAAAATTTGAACTCAAAAGAGGTTACTATTAGGGTGCTTGCTTCCTTAGCCTCGACATCTAAGCCCTCTGATATAGTGATTGATACCTCTGAGGATGATTATGTGGATATAGAATCTCTGGAAGATGAAGTTAATCAGCTAGGTGAGAGTCTTCATTCACCTACGATAGTGCCTGACTCTCCTGTAGAACCTGAGGATGTGATTACGACTTAGCCCGTCACTGAGGACGAGGCAAGTTTCACTGACGCTTTTAGTGATGTTGAGGAGATTGGTTACCCTAGTGACTTGGAAAAGGATTTCTCCCCTGAGGAATCATCTCCAATCCCCTTCGACAATAATTTAGTCATGGAATCTTCTGTTGACCCTGAGCCAGTAGACATTCCGGTTGAGTCGGTAGAGTCATCCGATGCTAAGAGCTTACATGTTACTGATTTAGGTGAATACTTTCTAGGATCCGACATTATATTGGTTGACCCAGGATTATTAGAGGTTTCTACAATATTGGTAGAGTCACCTTGGGATGGATGTTCAGTTTGGGATAAGCTTAGTGTGATACATCCGGTAGTTAGCCCTTTGACGTTATTATCGCCGCTTGGAACTCAAGCTAATTATTATACTCCCCTGGATTAGATTTGCCCATCCCCCTATTCTGACTTAGACAATGTCCCCACCTCATGGGAAGAATTATGTTTGGATGACGATAACACTGAGGGCCCAACTGACTTTTCTTTGATGATAGCCCCTTCGCCTGAAGCCCAAGTTAGTTTGGAAATCTTATCGGATACGAATTTGCCTACTATTGAGACGATCACTGTTTCTGACTTAAGTAAAATTTCTAATGATTTGGTGGATTCATTCTGGGGCGAAACGTTAACTGAGGATGAGTTTTCAGTGAGGACGAATCCACTATTCGAGTTTACTTTTGATTTTAAAGGCTTGCAACAGGAGGCATTCTCTTGGATGCTTAATCCATGCTTTGACGTTGAGTGTGACTTGGTTCCCCCTACAGAGTCAACCCTGTCGACTCTCCCTCCGGTTCCTTTAACTCGAGTAGATGATTTAGTCATTTCTATCCCTTCATATTTAGAGAAGTTTATTATTCCCGCCATTCCGTTAAACTTACTTAGAAGGTCGTGGGTGAACGTAGTTGATGACGAACGTTTTCCGTATACTATTTATTATGATATTTTTAAATCAAAATTTAATTTTAAATTTAAAACAAAAATGTTGGAACCCACTACATTAATTTTTGAATTTAAAGCACATGTGCCACCAGACATAATTCCGTTATTTTATACTATTAATTCAAGTCATGTGGCACATGGGTTCTCCCCTCATGGTTTTAATTTAATTAGGCGCATTTTTAATTCCTTGACCCTTCTAAATGCGTCCTTTAAATTACTTGCGAGGTTGTTTCGAATAGTATTCCACTGTTATGTGAATGGTTTGGTTTTGGTTTGTCTCACCCCTAAACGGATGCCCCCGGGCACTTTAGAAATATTAACGAATAGGCTAGTCCATTTTTTACGAATTTTACGGAAGTTTGGTGACATGACATTCCTGATAAAATTTTACACCGATTGCGGCATAGCTCCTATTTTCATCGTTACATAATTTACACTTTATGCTTTAATGCCACCTGAAATGTCTACCTCTCCGTATATATTTTCCACTATGCTTTCTATTGGGTTGGGTGGTGATAGTTTTCTAGGATCGTTCCCCTTCTCGGTCTCCATCGGAGGTACGTTGGCGGATGTTGTTGAAATTCATTTTCCTTCTTTGGCTAACGCGTATTTGAGGTCCCTCCAAGACTACCTTTTGCCATGCAGGTTCTTCTTCCACACTGACGACCTTCTAGACAAGTACAAACAGTCATACTCATCAGTGATGAGTATTTTTAAGAGGGGGAGGATTGATGGAGCTGACTACCCACGACATGTGGCCAAGGAGCGTCCTCCCTCAGACGATGATGTTGACCCATTAGATTTGAAAGGAGAAGTTGCTGATGCGGCCGCCATTGATCCCCGTCGTAGAGAGTTTGTGGATTGGGACGATAGCTGCCGCAAGCTCGAGGATTGCTTTTCTTCCGTGAAGCCACCGCCACCTCCGCCACATGTTTTGCTCGACGTCCGCCGCCATTTTATAAAAATATATAATTATAAATTAAATAATTATAATTATATATTTTTAATAATTTATTATTTTAAGCAATTTTATTTCAAGCATTTTTATGTTTATTGCATTTAGATAAGTCATGTAATGATGGGGGTGCTTATAACCATCATAGGTTGTTTTTATTATTTCATTTCTTGTATTATGATGGGTGCTTATAACCATCATAATTTTCATTTTGAATTTTGAATTTTGAATGTTGATTGGAGGGAGATTGAGTGGTGTAGGCTATATATAACCATGTTATGAAGGATTAATTAGTGAATGAATGAAAATTTAAAACCTAATTCCTCTCTAAGAGAAATTTTGGCCAAAGAGAACTCCTCCTTGACGCCGCCCCTTGGCTTGTAGAGTGAAGCCGCCGCCGCCCCCCCCCCCCCCTTGCTCCCTCCATCCGTTCGGTGCGACTCCGGCGTGGCTTCCTTCGGTGCGACTCCTTGGAAGAAGGTTGCAAACCCCTCGGTGCGATGCCGACGGATCCGTGGAGAGAGTGATTCTCCCACAGTTATTTTGTGTAAAAGCTTTCCGGTTGGCATGACACGAAGAAGGCGACGAATTTCTCTCCCTCCGGCGTATCTCCGGTGGTGCCGTTAAGGAACGATTCTAGTCGAGTGAAACCAGACTCATCCCATCCGGTTGGGTAACAAAAATTTCTACTTTATGTATTTCTCTTCCATATATAATTCTTGCGGCATTGGCAAATTGCGTGGCTTGTGTAACGCTTGATTTTTCGTGGTTTAATTTATTTTTGTTATTGTGTTGTTTACCGTATTTTCGTTTAAGTTCGTGAGGCGTGGCGGCCCTCGTATGTATTTTGTTGGGAGAGAACCATCCTTGCCCGAATCGTTTGTTTTCGGTGGTTTCACTTTTGGTACAACACACTCGATCGAACCGTGTGGGTTCTTTTCGCTTGAGAGGACCTTGGTATATCGCCTTGGTATTATCTTAAGGGGCTTTGCGAACCCCACGTAATTGCTAATCTAATAATAATTTTAATCGATCCGCTGCTACGTTAAATGCTTGAGTGTGACGTGAGAGTTATCAGAGAGCGTCACGTTAATTTGTCGGCCACCAAAACGCTCGAAAGAGCGGACCTACATCACTTGGGCTTCTTAGGGTTTTGTCTTGACCTAGTCATGACAAAACCACTCATAGGGGTCTAGATGGAAATGGGATATTACAGATAGAACTCTCAATTGGTGTGAGCTACTTGATCAGTTCTTGAATTAACTGTATACTTCAAATCCATCCTGACTTAGCTTTTTCAATGCTTCTTGATTAAACAAAATGAGGTTGATCTTGATTTAGTGTAGAAGTTGATCTTTAGAAAGCTCCCTTCTTTGATTCAGAATTAGATCTGAATATTTCTTGCAGACTGTTCTGGATCTGCCTTCTTAAGGGTTCCCCCTTTCTTATTATTGAATTCTCTCTCTGGTTCTGTGTTGGTTTGTTCCCCCTTAATTGCTTGTCTTGGTTGTCATGGATCAGTCCTTTATATAGAGTTTCTCAATGATTACAGGCTGATTTGGTTTGTAACACCTTTCTGACAGTTCTGACAAAGGTGTCAGACTTGTTGTTTATGACAGTTGTCAAGTCTTCAGCCAGGACAGCTGATTTTGCAATGACTTTATATCTCAGCAAGGAACACTTAGCAAATTACTTTACATGTGTCGACACAAACAGACTAAGTGTCGACACAAGTCTTGATGATGTCGACACAGCTTCCAATATGTCAACACAATCATTCTTTATCTTCTCGACACAGCTTCTATTGTATGTGTCGACACAAGTCCTGTGTGTCGACACAACTGCTCCTGGTCTCGAAATAGTTGTTGATGACAAATGGCGTTGAGTGTATGTCTATACGTCGTTGAGTGTGTATCACACAAGTCTTGTGTGTCGTCACAAGCCCTTCAGACTCAGTATAGTTGTTGTTGATAAGTGGCGTTGATTGTGTGTCATCACAAGTCCCGTGTGTCGACATAAGCCTTTCAGACTCAGTATTGCTGTCATTGATAGATGGCATTGAGTGTGTGTCGACAAAAGTCTTGTGTGTCGACACATGCCTTTCAGACTCAGTACAGCTGTTGATGATAGATGGCGTTGAGTGTGTTTCGACACAAGTCCTGTGTTTCGACACAAGCCTTCTGCTGGTGCAGACACAATTCCTTGGTGTCGACACATGCCTTACTTCTGGTGTCGACATAACTCATGGGTGTCGACACAGCTCCTGCTTTAGGTGTCGACATAATTCCTTACAAGTGTAGACACTTGTACTTAGAAATTATTCCTGCATTTCTTAAACCTGCACACTGAAACTCAACATCCAATAAAATACAAATTGATTTATATCATTGAGTACAGAGAGGCTTTTCCAAATCTGGTACACAATTTCAAGTGTACCCAACAATCTCCCTCAATTTGGAGAAGTCATAACCCTTAGTCAATGATATACACCACACATGATAAAACAAAGAAAAAAATATGTGTACATCAATTTCACAGCAGGGTAACATATAAACATAGATAATAGCTAAAATCAATACTAAAAATGATGTCATTCATTAATCAGAAAATTGTTTAGGTTTACATGTTTCTTAATAAGACAGAAAGATTACATTGTTCTACAAACTAGCCTATCTATCCTATGATTGACTAGGCTCCTTGATTACTATTCCTTTGCCAGACTTTATTTTACCATCCACATTAGGTTCAGTATCATCAGCTGGTTTCTTTCCTTTCAGGTATTTCTTCTTCAGTTCTTCATCCTTGATCCTTTGCTTTTCAAAATAGTGAAAAGGCTTTGGAAATTACTTTCTAGGCTCCATAGAGTTAACAAGTAACTTCCCAGCTTTAGCACTCCTATACTGAAGTATATCCTCTTGCCTTGCCTGATACTTGTTCAACTCTTGCTCAGAGTACCATTTGCCTCTATCATGTGTCTTGTCCTTCACAACTTTCCAGGCAGTTAAAATAATGTTCCTGGAGGTAGGACTCCACTGTTAAAAATTAGGCTTCAGTTCTGCCTGTTCTCTAAACCTTTTCTTGGAAAGTTGTGCCTCCCTCTGAGCTTCCTTTTTAGCCTCTGGCATTTCTACCTTTTCAATAATAATATTCTGTTCCTCTTGTGGAGGGCTATACATTTGCTGAACTTCTTGCTAGTCTATGTCAAAATCTGTTAGAGGATAAATGACCTGTGCAACCTCTAGCTGATCCCCTTCAATGTAGGCAGGTTGAACACCAGACTCAGCAGTATCATCATCCTCACATAGGGGTGGAAATCCAAGTGTAGGTCTGATGGTATTAGATGTAACACCTCCCCTGTAAAGACCATATAATATGGGTCCGGTCGGGGCCCCACAATATACGGACGCCACAGCTTTAGTATTAAAAGATGATATGAAAACTACCCAATCTCAAAACTCCAGACAAACACAGCGGAAACAGAACAAACCGACAGGAGTTATCCACTAACGATAGAGTATCAAATGGCCTTAAGGCCTTACACAATAATAGTCCAAAACATATCAATGTGCCAAGCACTCCTAGGCTACCTCGGCATGCAAGCCGGACATAAACATAATAAAAGTAGCAAACATAAAAGGAGAAACCAAGCACAGCAACACTTCATGAGGCTTAGGGCTTTTCGCCCGGCACGCTAGCTCCTGCATGCAATCCTTGCCCTGTAAGGATTTGAAGTAACGTGGGTCAGCAAAGGCTGACCTCTATTGTGTAACAAACACATCTCCTCCCGGCCGTCCCTATCGGACCCTGGGGTACCACTCCACCTGCAAGTTAGCACTTCGTATACCAAAAGAGCAAATATATTAAAGCGGTAAAACAGGCTTGGATGTCTCATACAGCATACATGTTCTCTTTGTTTTGTACAAGGTGAAAGGGCCTACTATGCAGCATGAATGCAACCCGGGTTTCACCCAAGGCGCCCTAGTTCGTATGCATCTAGCACAACATAAAACACTGGGTACTTCCGTTTCCCCATTGGCTTAAAGCCGCAAACACAAGGGAACCACCATGTCCCTAACGGCACACACGCCGTCACACGGAACCTTGCAAAGGCCCCACCCGCACAAGGGTCATATACCCCGGGGCTTGCCCGCACATTCTGACTTCGCACGTCAGGGTTCCGTCTCACACTGACCGATTCTAAGAAGCCTTGCTGGACCCCACCCGCTCATGGCCATATTGCCCGGGCTTGTCCTCCGCTCGCCATTCTCGTCAGTCCACAGAAGGGGCTAGTCTCGCCGGGACACTTCCCCCATATGACTTGCGCGCCACGGGATAGCCAGCCGACCACGGAGACATAGCCGCGCCTTAGCACAGCACAAACAAAGGTTTCCCCACCCCAATTGCCACTCGCACCGTGTCTTTCCCGTGCTCCAAGGAAACCATCTACCGCACAAAGCGGAGTTAACCTCGTCCGGTTCCGACTACGAGTACTCACTCAAATATGAGGGGGAAAACGCATACATACAACGACGTATTGTCGCTGCGGATTTCTATCGAAACCCCAAAACTCGCTATGCAACATCACCGGGTCGGACCAACAATCGCGACCACGGCTTTACCCACAATGCCTAATCCACTAACGGAGCGGATCTCTAATGCAAAGCATGCCGGGATGAGCATACTCAACCCGGAGGTCCTCTTGAACCTAGGCTACACGAATCCCTCTCATTTGAGAGATTCAGTGCTCAAAATACAAAAAGAAGGGGATGTTATTCATGCATCCTAAATCCTAAAAACCGAGAGGAGAAGCGTCGTTACCTTCCATCCCCTCTTCCTAGGCATGGAGAAGATTTGCTCGGTTGAAAACCACCGCAACGCTCCCACCTTCGCGGATCTGAACTCCGCTCGCGAAACGGAGCTCCGAATCTCCACCGGCCGCCGGAGTTGACCTCCTTCTTCCTCCTCCAAGCTCTCCCTTCTCTCTAGGTTTTAGAGAGAGAGTTCCAAGTGAAATAAGGGTTTTAAAACCCTATTCCCGGCTAAAACCACCCAGGAGCAGCCCCCCACCGTAAGATCCAAAGCCAAGGAAACGAACGGCCAGGATTAGATCTGAAATCCCAAAAACTGGGCCGAACACGGGTTCACACACGGCCGTGTGCCTGGCCGTGTAGCTCATTCGCCGTCTCGACCAAAATTGAAAACCAGCAACACGGCATGTGACACGGCCTCCGACACGCCCGTGTCGGGACCCGTGTCACGCCCCCCGTGTGCAATTTATCAACACTTTGCTGTCAGAGAGGTACACGGCTTGGTGACACGGCATCAGACACGCCCGTGTCCAACTAGACACGCCCGTGTTCGTGCCCGTGTCATTACTCGTGTACCCAACCGCACAGCCCAGGTGTGACATGATGAGTCCCTATTTTATACTATATTTTGGACTCATCTAGGCCTATTTCCATGTCTTTGCACACCGTTTAGCGCCATTTGCACTCCTTTTGGTTCGCTACGGTTTTCCACGCCCTGTGCACCTTTTTAGCCCATTTCCGTGCTTGTGTGCATTTTCTTTCTTGCTATGTTTATCACTGTTCGCTGTGGCTGCCGCGATCGATGCCCCGTGCAGTTTTCCTGCAGGTTTGGGGATCGTGAGGGCATTCGGGATAGGCGTTTCACTATTTTTGGCAAAGGAGTCAGTGGTCGTGCGTTTTTGCCCACGCACGACCATCGACCTCCTGGCGCACGATCACTGATCGTGCGCAGCCCGGTCTCATTTGTGAAACTCTGTCTTGAACCTTCCGCACGATCACTGCCATACCGCGCACGACCATTGCTCGTGCGCCGCCGATCGTGCGCAGTCATATCCATTTTGCAAAAGTCTGTCTGGCTATTTCCGCACGATCATCAGCCTTGCCTCGCACGATCACTGATCGTGCGCTGCTGATCGTGCGCGACTACTGATTTTCTGATGCAGGTCTGCAGGTTGCTCACGCACGGGCGCTGACCTTGGTCGCGCACGACCACCGGTCGTGCGCCAGTGGTCGTGCGCGCTATTTATTCTGCAAGCTATAAATACGCTGTTCCGCGAATTAGGGCAAAACAATCGTGACGGAACCTTCGCCATTCCGCCGTTTTCGCCCTCCAGCAGTCCCATTCACCTCCACCTCCATTCCTACCAACGGGAGGACTTTCTCCCGTGATTCCGAAGCATCCCTCATCCTCCGGCGATCCTCCGGCCATTAAAGCTCTTCTCCAAGTTCTTCACCAAGGAAGACGACGAAGCTTGCCTCAAGAACGGACTTAAAGGCCACCGAAGTGACAGCTCGGCGGTACCGGAAGCCCTCCACGGACTGCGCTTGGAAGCGGTTTGACAACCCGCACCTCCGGCCAACACCCGCGAAGGATCTTCACTCTTGTGGTTTAGCTTTCTCCAACCTTTCTTGTTGTATGGTTTATGTATGCATGTATGAACGGATTAATCTCTTTTGTAATGAAATGTTTATGCTTTCATCTTGCTTGTGAGATTCGTTGTTAATGCGCTTCGCTCTCTTTCGTTCACTCCACGCCTTTGCTTCACTTCATTTCACTTCACATCACACACTTCACTCACTAGCTTACCGCCCACTCGCCCACCGAAGTACGGCATCGCGGCCGCTACATCCATCTCGCCTTGCGAAGCGGTGATTGCGACCCGCAAAGCTCTCGTTAGTGTAATCGGTCGTAAGACCACCAACCAAAGCCCCTTTCTTTTTCTGTTTATTTCATTTAACTCTCATAACGATAGTTTCATAGTCTAAATCGTTCGACGCCAATTGCATTCCTCAAGAGACCGACATCTGGGGATTCATTCCCAACTTTATTACTTGAGCGACCGGTACGCTTGCCGTATTTTACGCGCATCAAGTTTTTGGCGCCGTTGCCGGGGAATGCAACTGTTGAACGATTATGATTCTGGAAGTATTGTTATAAGAGTTAGTGCTCTTTGATTTTTTTCTTTTGTCTTGTTGTTTCAGTGGATGCAGGGACGTGCCGCGAGAGATCTCGTTGCTTACGATCCTGAGATCGAGCGAACTCTTCGTGCGCAAAGACGTGCCGCTGCCATTAATCCAGTCCGAATGGGAGATCTTTTGAACAATGACAACGAAGTGCATGTTGGAGGTAATCTCAATGACAACCGGAACGGGGATGAGAACGAGGTAAACCCGCCGCATGTCCGAACCATGAGAGACTACACCACTCCCACTGTGGGGAGCATTTATCCTGGGTTCGGACCGGCGATCACAAACCAGCAGTTCGAGATCAAGCCGGCAATTCTAAACATCATCCGGAACAATGCGCAGTTTTCCGGAATGGCCACTGAGGATGCCCATCTTCATTTGGCGGATTTTTCGGAGATCTGCGCCACGTTCCGCTATGCTGGGATCACCGATGACACGGTCAAGCTCCGTCTGTTTCCCTTCTCGCTACGTGACAAAGCCAAGTCATGGCTTCATTCCCTTCCTCCTGGAACCGCCACAACATGGGATGCTCTCACCACGAAGTTCTTAGCCAAATTCCATCCAGTCGACCGTATTGTGAGCATGCGACGTGCCATCGCCAATTTCAGGCAAAACGACCAAGAAAGCTTAGCGGAGGTGTGGGAGCGCTTTAATGAATTGCTGCGGAAGTGCCCAAATCACGGTTTCCAAACGTGGAATCTCGTGGAGAGCTTCTACTTCTCCATCGAGCCTCAGCACCGCGCCATGATTGATGCCGCCTCTGGTGGAACAATTATGAACCTTGCTCCTGAGGATGCTTTGAGAGTTCTGCAGGACACCGCCACGCACAGCGCCTTTTGGACCGCAGGAAGGAATACCCCCCGTGGGACAAGTGGAATCTTTGCTGTGGAAGCATCAAGGCCCGCTGCTGCTGCTCCAGTGTTGGCCATCTCATGTCAAGGATGCGGAGGATCCGATCATCACAGCTTCGAGTGCCCTGGACCGGAGGTAACATATGATCCCGCCTTATCTAATGAAATAGTTAATTTTATTGCTAATCAAAACAGGGGTGCGCCGTATGGAAATGTGTATAATCCGGGTGCGAGAAATCACCCGAACTTTTCGTGGAATCAAAACGCGCCAGGCCAACGATGGCAACCGGGGCAGCATCAAAATGATGCCGCCGCCTCCGGAAGCCAACCGCGGCCGCCACACCCGAATTACACCCAAGGCCCTCCCGCTGTGAAAACCAACTCTTTGGCTGAAATGTTTGAGAAATTTGTTGAAGTGTCCCATACTAATATGACTAACCAAGCCGCTTCTATGCGTAAGCTTGAGGCGCAGTTGGGCCAATTGGCTCAAATGGTCTCCGAGCGCACGCTTGGTACCCTCCCAAGCAACACAGAAAGAAATCCCCATGAACAAGGGAAAAGCTTGGGAGAGGAAAGGCTAGGGAACAACAACGAACTCGTGATTAATTGTATGATCAATGATGTGAAAACGACCGCACTTTGTGATTCCGGAGCATCGAGCAACATCCTCACTCTGCAGGATGTTGAGAAGATGCAATTACAAATTAACACCGATGACCGGAAGTCACTCATTTTAGCTAATGGAGATGTAGTTGCTACCGAAGGCGGTGTGAGGAAAGTTGAGATCGAGGTGAATGGAAAACATTTTACTACTGATTTTCAGGTTATGGGACCTAATGAAAACGACTCCATTCCAATACTTGGGGTCCCATTCCTGACGGCCAGTGGCGCATCCTTGGATTTTTCCAAAGGATGTGTCATCTGGCCGACCGATGCGTCCGCCATCGATGATATTTCCGCACACCCCTCCAACTTTCAAAAAATTGTTTTGCTAAGAAATGCAGGATCCAAGGAAAATTTGGGACTTCAAGTTTTGAACGCCGCCCGTTTGGACGAAATGATCAAGGAAGCACCTCCCGAGAAGACCGATGTAGAGCAAGTGGTAGTGACCGTGAAGGAGATCGAGTCAGTGGAAGACACGGCGATTGTTCCATGTCCCCCAAAAGCGACTGAAGACGATGACATTAGTAGTTTTATTCGGGAGAAATCCCTGAACAATTCAGTTTGTAATAATTCTAATGACTGTGTTAGGCGTAATGTTGCTTGGGCCGATCCGGTCGCCGTCGCGGTGCCGGACATGACGCCATTGATTTCAAAATCTGCGAAAACTGTGGAAAAATCTGCGTGGAAGTCTCCCACGGTGGAGAAGATGAAGGAGGCTAAGCGCCTACGCGATAAGCGTTATTCCACCTTCCGGCGCGAGGAAGCGTATAAGCTGAGCAAGGGGAAATCCCTCCCTCATGATTCCATGAAAAATTCTGCTCCCCCCTCGCACTCCACCGGAGAGACTCGCCCCAAATCGGCGCCGAGTTGATTGCTTTTTCGTCGCTCTGCTTAGACATTATTCTGTGTTTTATATTCTTGCACTTTTATTTTCTTTTTCTGCACGAACATTATTTATAAACTGCTAAAACAGGTATTTGGTCCACCTTAAGGACGGTAAACAAAAGGGCTATCCGGGAGACAACCCATGCTCGGACCATTCGGTCCCCTTTCTTTTTTCTAATTTTCTATTTTTGTATTTTCTTGTCTTTGGCCCAAATCGCAGGTTCAGCTTCTCTTTGGTGCGGCGCGGCAACTCCATCAACTCATAACGCCATCTTCCGGTATGCTCCCTCTGCGGAGCATAGGTACACTCTTCCCTGTAGACTTTATTCTAGTGCTATTTTGCATGTTGATCTTGTTTTCATTCAAGTTTGGGGGGAAGAGCCGCCTATGCACTCACGAGCACATTTCATTCGCACACCGGTAGATTTATTTATGCTTCATGTTTGTAGACTCCTGCTGTGCGCACACATTTGCACCCACATGAGCGCGCACTCTTACCACGCGCGCGGCTCGGGTTGAGTACTTATGTTGTGTAAGTTTTAAGATTGTGGTGCTGACGTAGGATTTTGTCGTACAGTAGTTCGAAACTCGTGCAGTGCTCCTAATCGAGTGCTCACGTTGTGTAGGAATTGTATAGAGCTAGTTTCTTCTCATGTTTGCATTTTATATTTTTTTCTATATTCGTAAATACTGTCTGTCCTACTCAACTTCTGAATCCGGAGTGATCTCGCGGTAGTGTAGGCATGTGTGTAAGCGTCGCTGGCTTTGTTTTGCTCGAGTCGGGAGGACGGATCACTTTTCTCGGTGGCTAAGAACTTGCCCCAAGCGACTTTCGAAGCATTGGTGCCCGGTTAGTCGAGCGTGAGCGTGACGTAGGCCATCATTTTGGCCCGGTTGATCCTTGCCCCCATCCTAACATAGCCCTCGCTAGCCCCGTTGAGCCTACCTTCCCTTTTGATCAGCTCCACATGCAAGTCACCAAAGCCTCAAGCCACTCCTAGTCGCACACCCGCATTGAGCTCTTGTTTCGTTAATTTCTCGTTGGGTTGTTGTGATGGGCGGATTTTGTGAACGTGTGGATATGCCGCAAAGTTTATAAATGCTGAATTATTGAGAAAAGAAAAGAGAAAAGAAAAATGTGACAAAGAAAAGAAAAAGTATAAATGAAAAAATCTGAAATTGAGAAATTTGTTTTATGGTAGGCGGTGCACCCACTCATGTTGTAAAAGCTAAGTTTGGGGGTGTGGTGCACTCGCATTCATGTTGTTAGCGAGAATTCTGATGTGTGCGAGCTCCGTTGGGTTGTGCGTAGCCTTCGTCTTTATCTTGTCCATCCATACCTACATCTACACCCAAGCCCCACTCTTCACCTCAAGTCCTACGGATTCACGCTCGAGTCAAACCCGCATCGTGGAGAAAGTGCGAACGGGCAAGCATATGGCCCCCGACATTGGTGGATTCCTTTGGAGGTGATCATGAGCCCCGGTCTTTGGCAATACCTCGCCATCCGACTTGCCTACTTTCTGCCTTCCCATGACCGTGCGATTCTCCGGAATTCATTCTTTGAGTAGTGACAGTATCTATTTACGTTTTTTTCGAAAATTATAAATTGCATTGCATGATTAGAAACTCTTTCTATTATATTTTTTACGCATGTGAGCTTCTCGATTTCTCGTCCTACTGTAGGTTGTAATTACTACGTCAGCTAGCCGTTTTAGAGCCCACAACGTGATTATTTGCCCGGGACGTGCAAATGGTTAAGTTTGGGGGTGTGATGAGTCCCTATTTTATACTATATTTTGGACTCATCTAGGCCTATTTCCATGTCTTTGCACACCGTTTAGCGCCATTTGCACTCCTTTTGGTTCGCTACGGTTTTCCACGCCCTGTGCACCTTTTTAGCCCATTTCCGTGCTTGTGTGCATTTTCTTTCTTGCTATGTTTATCACTGTTCGCTGTGGCTGCCGCGATCGATGCCCCGTGCAGTTTTCCTGCAGGTTTGGGGATCGTGAGGGCATTCGGGATAGGCGTTTCACTATTTTTGGCAAAGGAGTCAGTGGTCGTGCGTTTTTGCCCACGCACGACCATCGACCTCCTGGCGCACGATCACTGATCGTGCGCAGCCCGGTCTCATTTGTGAAACTCTGTCTTGAACCTTCCGCACGATCACTGCCATACCGCGCACGACCATTGCTCGTGCGCCGCCGATCGTGCGCAGTCATATCCATTTTGCAAAAGTCTGTCTGGCTATTTCCGCACGATCATCAGCCTTGCCTCGCACGATCACTGATCGTGCGCTGCTGATCGTGCGCGACTACTGATTTTCTGATGCAGGTCTGCAGGTTGCTCACGCACGGGCGCTGACCTTGGTCGCGCACGACCACCGGTCGTGCGCCAGTGGTCGTGCGCGCTATTTATTCTGCAAGCTATAAATACGCTGTTCCGCGAATTAGGGCAAAACAATCGTGACGGAACCTTCGCCATTCCGCCGTTTTCGCCCTCCAGCAGTCCCATTCACCTCCACCTCCATTCCTACCAACGGGAGGACTTTCTCCCGTGATTCCGAAGCATCCCTCATCCTCCGGCGATCCTCCGGCCATTAAAGCTCTTCTCCAAGTTCTTCACCAAGGAAGACGACGAAGCTTGCCTCAAGAACGGACTTAAAGGCCACCGAAGTGACAGCTCGGCGGTACCGGAAGCCCTCCACGGACTGCGCTTGGAAGCGGTTTGACAACCCGCACCTCCGGCCAACACCCGCGAAGGATCTTCACTCTTGTGGTTTAGCTTTCTCCAACCTTTCTTGTTGTATGGTTTATGTATGCATGTATGAACGGATTAATCTCTTTTGTAATGAAATGTTTATGCTTTCATCTTGCTTGTGAGATTCGTTGTTAATGCGCTTCGCTCTCTTTCGTTCATTCCACGCCTTTGCTTCACTTCATTTCACTTCACATCACACACTTCACTCACTAGCTTACCGCCCACTCGCCCACCGAAGTACGGCATCGCGGCCGCTACATCCATCTCGCCTTGCGAAGCGGTGATTGCGACCCGCAAAGCTCTCGTTAGTGTAATCGGTCGTAAGACCACCAACCAAAGCCCCTTTCTTTTTCTGTTTATTTCATTTAACTCTCATAACGATAGTTTCAGAGTCTAAATCGTTCGACGCCAATTGCATTCCTCAAGAGACCGACATCTGGGGATTCATTCCCAACTTTATTACTTGAGCGACCGGTACGCTTGCCGTATTTTACGCGCATCATGACACAGCCTGGGACACGCCCGTGTCCTAGGCCGTGTTCCACCACACGACCATCGTCGACCTGAACTTGTCGACTACACGGTCCGAGCTCGACACGCCCGACACGGCCTCCGACACGCCCGTGTCGGGGCCCGTGTCACCTGCACCAAAAACTTGTCTTGGCCAAATTCGATCCCCGTCGCTCCTACAACAATTTGGGGTGTTACATTAGATACCTATTTTGCATGATCAGAGATGGCTTTGACTAATATTCTCTCCCCCTTTATGACTTCTCTAGCTATGTGATCTCTCAGATCATTCTTCTGAAACCTTACTTGATCAGTCAGATATTCTATACATTCTCTGTTGTAGGCTCTGAATTGCTTCAGATGATCAGAAATAGCCATTTGAGATTCCTTAATGGTTGTTTGGATAGCAGCTAGATCTGCTTGTATTTGCTTGGATACTTCTATTTTCAAATCATTAGCAATACTTTCTAATTTTCTGAGAATTTCGTCATGTGAGTTCTTGAGATTTTAATTTGACCTGAATTTATTTTCTAAAATATATCCTTGATTGAATGTAATGTCCTCAACTTCAGTCTTTATCAGCTTTTGTTGCTTAGCCAAATATACTACAGCATTACCTCCCTTATGGAAGAATATCTATCGTCTCTTTATTATTCAAATTGACTTCAAATCTGATGGATTTAATGTCTTGAGCTAGCTGGAACTGTAGTTCTTTATGTGACACATTCACATATTTCTCCAAAGACTTTCTTTGCTCATCCAACTTGACTTGTAGTTGGACCAGTAGTGAACTGAAGTCCATGCTTTGAGCAGGTGGTGGAGTGACTGTTTGTAAGGCTTTCTTATAGCATGTGCTCCTTTTACTGATTGCAACTAATTTTCTTTTATTAGCCATGGATGCTTCTTCATCGTCAGAAGATTGAGATGAGCTTTCTATATCTACAGTTTCTTTATTAACTTGGGCATCTAGTAGCTCCTCCCCCTCAGTTCCTAGTAGTTCCTTTTCTACATTTTGCTGCTCCCCCTCAGTCCTTGCTGTAGATAAATCAGGGAACAATTCCTCCAAAGTTATCTCCTGCTGCATCTGAATTGGAGGAACAATGTTTGCTTGTGAAGCAAAAGGTTCTCCCTGGACATCCAGATCTTTATCCAGGGCCTTCTCTATATAAGAGATGCTCACTTGCTCATCTTGAGCTGTATCTGTCATCTGAACATCTGATGCTTAATTCTCAGCAGTGATCAGTGCTTCTTTGTTTATGTCTGATACAATGTCCATCACTGTATCAGCACCATACTCACTCACAAGAGTAGCTTCAGCAATGCATCCCCCTTGGGCAGGTAGCTCAGATTGTTCAGTGTCTTGTACTGTTAATTCAGTGTTCTCTCCCCCTAGAGTGGAGGACATCTGATGCTCTGGTTGCTGACTGCTCTCCACTTGAGCTCGGGCTTCTTTTTCCTATTGGTCTTCATCTGAACTGAAGACTACTTCTTCAGAATCACTGGAGGATTCTACTTCCTGAACAATTGCTTTCTTCTTCCTATCCATCTAGACCTGTTTCTGTGGAGTAGAAACCTCTTTGGTCAAGACTCTATCCCATATGGATAGAATTCTCATGTCCATCCTCCTCATATGATTGATCTTGGATCTTGGCAGTTGATTCATAATATATGGGATAGTTGAAGCTAAACACAAGCTTAGGATTCTACCCAGATTTGGCTTCTTAATTCCTTCTTGGAGCTTGTCAAACACTACTGATAACCATTCTGTTTTTAAATTGTATATGACTCTGGTCATTAGGTTGAACATGAAGGCAGATATCTTATCATGTGCACCAGTCTTGCAGAGAATCACCTTTCCTATGATTTCTGAAAGAAACTTACCTTGGGAATTCATCCCCTTCCTAGTAATTGACGATCCTACCTTTGTATTTGGATTCAATCCACACCAATTTAGTGCATCCTTTATCATAGATGGAACAATGTCATTATCTTCTTTAACTCTGGGGAGTTGAAGCGACTTCCGGATCGTCTTAAGTGTGAGTTTCACTCTTGAATCCTGAACTGTGGCTTTGATCTTCTTTCCTTCATAATCCACAGTTGCAGACGAGTAGAATTCAAGCACTTCCTTCTTCCAAATTCTTGTAGGTTCAGAGACCAAAAACTCCAAACCATTTTCGGAAATAAGGGTAATCACACCCTTGATGTTCTGAGAAGTTGTCTTGAATCCCCCGCAAAATAGCTCGTATACTTCATTCACCTTCTCGTCTTGGTGTGGCTCCATTGACGAGAGAGAGAAGAGAAGATAGTCGACAGGAGAATTTCTTTGTCGACACAAGGTCTAGTGTCAAGAATTCTGAAAGCGTAGTCGACAAGATTTTGTCTTCTTCTATTTATAGAGTACTGGTAAAGGGTAGGTCAAAAGACACGCCTTACTTAGTAATAATACTAGTCGACAAAAGATATACATGTGTCGACAGTAATGAATTAGGTCACGAAAAAACTTTGTTTTAGTCGACATGTCTATGTGTCTACATACTTGAGCTAGTGTCGACACAGACTATCAAAGTCTCGACAGAGAGTGTTGACACCAATTTTTGTGTGTCAAAACAAAAATATACTAATACAAGGTCTCGATAGAGTTGTGTCGACTCCAACTTTTCTGTCGAGACAGATACTATTTCTATGTTGACACAATTCTTTTCTTTGTCGACACAACTAAATGATAGTGTTGACACAGTTAGCATGAGTCGACATAATTTCCTAACTTAGACAAAATTTCTTGAGAAATTTTGGACTTATAGATACTACTTGAAAAATTTTATGTTGACCTTTCACCTTATTCTTGGTTCAACATACCTAATTAAATTTTAAAATAATTGAATTTAATTTCATCTAGAGGTTTTATAAAAATATCAGCAATTTGATTATTTGTGTTCACAAATTCTAGACTAATATCTTCCTTCTCCACATGTTCTCTGATGAAATAAAACTTAATTTCTATATGCTTAGTTCTACTGTGTGAAACATGGTTTTTAGCAATAGAAATAGCATAAGTAGAATCACAAAATAGTGGAATTCTACTTAACTTGATGTCATAGTCTTCAAGTTGATGTTTTATCCACATCAAATGTGCACAGCAGCTGCCTGCAGCTATATATTCCGACTCAGCAGTTGAGATACCTACACTTGTTTGCTTCTTGTTGATCCATTATACCAGCCTTCCACCTAGTAATTGACAAGTTCCTGTGGTACTTTTCCTGTCTTCTTTGCATCCTGCAAAGTCTACATCTGAGAAGCCTGTTAGTAATAAATCTCTATTCTTAGGGTACCAAAGACCTAGATAAGGTGTGCCCTTAAGATATCTCAAAATTCTCTTGACAGTAGTGTAATGAGATTCCTTTAGGCATGCTTGGTACCTAGCACAGACACATGTTGCATACATGATATCAGGTCTACTAGCAGTCAAGTAGAGTAGAGAGACAATTATCCCTCTATACAAAGACTCATCAATAGGTTTCCCTGCCTCATCTTTACCTATAGGCATACTTGTTCCCATTGGAGTTTTCATCTTGGAGGCTGAGTCCATTCCAAATTTATTAATCAACTCCTTGGTGAACTTAGACTGAGATATGTACAATCTATCATCAGTCTGTCTAACTTGAAGTCCCGAGAAGGACTTCAACTCACCCATACTGCTCATTTCAAACTTCCCTTGCATAAGTTTGGCAAACTTTCTACAAAGGTTGTTTTCAGTAGATCCAAAGATATTGTCATCAACATATATTTGGACTAGGATGATCTTGCCTTTAGATTCCCTAAAGAATAGAGTTTTGTATATCTTTCCTCTAGAGAATTTATTCTCAATAAAAAAAGGAGACAAGGTTTTATACCAAGCCCTAGGGGCTTGTTTCAAACCATATAGAGCTATCCTAAGCCTATATAAATAGTTACATCCATCTTATATACCTTGAAACCGTGATAGGCAGTATAGGCCAAGAACAACCTTATAGCTTCCAGCCTTGCCACTATGGCAAAGGTTTGATAAAAGTCAATCCCTTCTTCTTGCATGTAGTCTTTTGGTACCATCCTGGCCTTGTTCTTAATTATGGTGCCTTTCTCATCAAGTTTATTTTTGTAGATCCACTTGGTTCCTATAACATTGTGATCATTTGGTTTAGGAAGCAGTTCCTAGACTTTACATCTTTTGAATTGATTAAGCTCTTCCTACATGGCATCAATCCAGTTTGTGTCTAGCATGGCTTCTTCAAACTTCTTAGGTTCTATCTGTGATAGAAAACTTATACATAGAACTGTGTTCATGCTTTTGCTCCTAGTTAGAACTCCTTGACTTGCATCACCAATGATTTTGTGAGCTGGATGATCCTTCAAGTGTCTTCTTGTTAGAGGAAATCTACCAACCTCTTGGCCTTCTTCATTTTCCTCATCCTGATGCACTTCACCGTGTTCTTCATCTAGTGAATCTTGTTCTCCCCCTAGACTTCATTTATCCTTTTCTTCATACAGCCTAGCAGGTACTTCTTTATTAATAGTCAGCTTGTCTAGGCTGTCCTTTAAACCTGTAGAACTATCTGAAGAGCTAGACAATTCACTATTAATCAACTTAGACTCATCAAATACTACATGGATAGATTCTTCTACAACTTGTGTAGTCAAGTTGTAGATCTTGTATGCCCTACTGTTATTGTTGTACCCAACAAATATCTCATCTAGGGATTTGGTAGCAAACTTAGTTTGGTAGTGCTTACCATTAACTAGGACATAACATTTTCTACCAGAGATTATATGGTAGGAAATATTTGGTTTTCTGCCTTTCATGATCTCATAGGGAGTCTTCATATGTCTTTTATTGAGGGAAGTTCTATTGAGTACATGACATGAACTATTTACTGCCTCAACCAAGAAGTATTCAGGGAGAAAAGTGACACTTAGTAGTGTTCTACTTGCCTCAATTAGAGTCCTATTCTTTCTCTAAACAACTCCATTTTGCTGGGGAGTTCTAGGTGAGGAGAACTCCAGATGAATACCAAGTTCTTCACCGAGCTTTGTCATACACTCAGACTGAAATTCAGTTGCATGATCACTTCTGATTTTGACCACTGAATTGTTAAATTCATTCTGAATTTTTCTAACAAAAGTCTGGAAGATAGTAGGGGTTTAAGATTTCTGCCTCAAGAAGAAAACTCATGTGAATCTATAATAGTCATCCACAATAACTAATGTGTATACTTTCCTACCGAGACTATGAACTGGAATAGGACCAAACAAATCCATATGCAAGAGATATAGACATCACATTGACTCTTTGGTATCAAGTACTTGGAAAGAGGACTTAGTCTATTTTCCCTTTTAGCAAGCTGAATAAACACCCTCTTTAATGCACTTGACCTGAGGACCATTCCTCACTAATACCATACTAAATTTCTTTCCTATTGACTTATAGTTCATATGAGCCATCCTCTTGTGCCATTCTACACACTGTGATGCTTTCTCACCTATAACTAGAAAAATTGGTGAGATGTTATACTCACAATCAAGGTTAAGACAATATACATTCCCTTTCCTAATGCCAGTCAGAATGATCTCTTGATCACTTGACCTCCTTTTTTGGCACTCCCCTTTGAGGAAAGAGATGTCATAACCTAGATCACTAAGTTGACTTATGCTAATCAGGTTATGTTTCAGACCCTTTACATAAACCACTTGAGTGATAGTAATAGAATTACTAGAAATGTTACCAAATCCTTTTATGATTCGTTTTTCAGATCTACCAAAGATTACTTTGGGTCCATTCTCTATGGGTGCATAGTCCCTCAACATTCTTCTTGTTCTAGTCATGTGCCTGGAACATCCACTATTCAAGTACCATATAGGGGTATGGCCACTTGGAATAACCTGCATCAAATAAATATTTACATATCCTCAGAACCCAAATTGTTATTGGGTCCTAGGTTCTTGTTAGTTTGAAATCTATCATGCTTACCTGCAACTTTTCTGACAGATAAGCTGTTCTTTTTTTTAACACTTGTGTTGAACCAACAGTCCATGGCAAAGTGGCCCACCTTGCCACAACACCAACACTGAAATCTGTTGTACCTTCTCTTAGGTACAAACTTCACAACTTTGTTGCCAGCAGTCCTTTTAAGTGTAGGTTCTGGAGCAGCAAACCCCAAGGATTCCTTAAGAACCTGATGAGTTTGCTTATAGAGTTGCCTATTTGCATATACACCCTTGCCAATGAGATCTCCATACTTACAGTGACCATGAGTAATATCATGATCATACCTATTTGTAGGTTGCATCACTTTCCTTAAGAAGATAGGGGTTTTGTGGCTAGTGGCTGAACTGGGGCTTTGCCTTTTCTATGAGAATTGGTGGCCCTTGTTCTTCCATTAAAGCCTAGACCTATCTTTCCTTTATGAGAAATTAAATTGTCTACAAAGGGCAAGACAGACTTTGGCTTAGAGAATTTAGCCACTAACTCCTTTTCTTTATGAATTTTTGCCTCCAGATTCTTGATGTGATTTTCCTTGAAGGAGATTGTGCCCATCTGAATAACAGTTATGTTTTTCAATTTGGCAACCTCGTTCAGTTTCAAATCCATCAACATGGCTGAATCTGATGCAGCCTGCTTAAGAGATTCAATTTCCTCGGCATGCTTCTTGACAAGGAACTTACTCCTCTTCAGAGCTTTCAATAAACCACCATACTCATCAATGATTTGATGTACATCCACCTCAAATTCAGAACCATCCACACCTCTTGATGCAGATTATTCTGATTCTAATCCAGTATAGTAATCAGAAGCTAAGGGAGAACTGTATACCTTACTTGGACCAGGCTGATCCTGACACTAATCATCTTCTGATAGAGCCATCAGCCCTTTACAGCAATAGTCTTAAACTCAATTTATGGAGTCCAACATTTGTAAGAATTCTGATTCCCTAGAATCCTCTTCTTTTAGAGAACAGCCCAACATATGCTTCTGCATCATCTTCTTCTCCAGATTTTGAGGATGAAGAGTCTATCCAACTCTTCTGTTTTTGTGCAACAAATGATTTCTCCTTCTTGCCTTTTACTTCATGCTTCTTCTTGTCCTTAGACTCCTTCCTCTTGTCAGGACAATCAGTTATGACATGTCAAGACCTATTGCAGCAATAACAAACAATCTTAGAATTAGTTTGTTTACTAGGATTGGAGGCATACCTGTCCTCCTTGGAAGTCTTCTTTTTCTTGTAATAATCAACCTTGGAAAAGGATGTTGAAGGCTTGGTTCTCCATTTCTTTTTTTTCATAAACATCTGAAACTGCCTTGTAAAGGCAACAAATTCCTCATCAGATGTGTGGCTATCTGATGTACTGATGTCAGGATTTTCTGCTTCTACCTCAACACTTCTTCTTGGTGGAGAAGGAGACTTTCTCCTTCCCTTTCTTGTGCCTTCAGCCTTGCAGGCTACTGACTTATCATTATACTCAGACTTGTTGCTTTTCTCTTCCTCCTTTTTAGCAGTGAGCGGCATTTCATAAGATAGCAACTTTCCAAACAATATGGGTGGAGGTGTATCAGCAAGCCTGGACACACATCTGATGGCACATATCTTTGTATCCTAGTCCTCGGTTAGTGACCTGAGAAACTTGTCATTCAATTCATATGTGCTGAAGACTCTTCCATAGGTCATCAACTCATTTACTATTCTGAAGAACTTCTTGTAACATTCTGCTATGCTGTCAGACTTGGCTTGTCTAAAGCTTTCATATTCTTTATTCATCATTGATTTCCTATCCTCTCTAACTTCTTCAGTTCCCTCCATGTAGACAATCAAGGTGTCCCACATCTCCTTATAGGTTTTATAATGTACCAAGTTCTGAAATGTGGCACCATCTATAGCACTCACAATAATGTTTTGTGCTCTCTTGTCTAATATTTCCAGGATGATCTCATTGAAAGAAAAGGGGATAGATACTACTCTAGAGGGGGGTGAATAGAGTAATCAAAAATTGCACTAGCAAAGTTGACTGTCTACTCAACTCCCTTGGAGTTAATTGTGGAATGAAAGTTATAGATATTTGAGATTAAACCTTAAAGCCTAACACAAGTGATGTGCACAAAAGGTAGCCAACTGTAATTACAGTTAAGGCTAGGAATCCTAAACAGCAACTAGCAAACCTAGTTAAAATCTAATCACAGCCACAATACAAGTAATTAATTAAAGCAATCCAGACGGCACAAGGAATTTATAGTGGTTCCCCAAACAACTTGGGTACGTCCACTCTTCTACCAACAAGGTAGGAATCCACTCAGGTTTTTGATCAGGTGCCCTGCCACCAACAAGATCTGCTTCAGGTAGATCCAGAAACCCTTTAGACTTTTGATCAGGTGTCTAAAAACCAACACAGGTTTTTGATCAGGTGCCCTGCCACCAAGGGATACTTTTGAAGGGAGTAATAACCCTGTACAGGAGGGGGAAAGGAGGTTAAAGTGTCTTCTCTATTTTACAATAGATTAGAGAAGCACAATAACTTGCACTCAGCTAGAAAGCTCTAAAAGAATCAAGGCTCCCCCTGGCTAAAAGAACATCCAGGTGAAGTCTTGCTTCAGTGCAGAAACACTTCAGAAAATACTGAAGGAAAAAGCTACAAGAAGATAAATAATATGAAATAAAATTTCTTCTTCAGGCAGCTATCTTCTTCTTCTTCTTCTTCAAAAAGCTCTGAGTGTAAATCTTCCTGGAGGCAGGAGAATTCAGGTTGAAGAAGAGTGAAGAACTTAAACTTCTTCTCAGTTAGATGTGAATGTGCTGAGAGCAGTTGGAAACTGTAAGTTCTTAAGCTTGAATGCTACTGATAGCTTTTTGGTATATGAGAGCTAGCTTATTTCTTTCTTCAAAGAAGTCTTTATATAGCAGCAGCAGCAACGACTTTTACTTTAGTTTGAATCTTGTCTTCTACTGAACTATGCAAGCTGGGCTGCAAAAAGCATAAAGCAAAACAAAATACTGCAGACAGATATCCTATAATAGGATAAAGCTTTCTAAGAAGCTGCAAATACTTCTGATGAAATAATACAAGAGAAAGTCACATCAGAAGAGACTCTTTACAGCCAAGGAAGACTTTTTGAGTCTAACGGCTATAAAGGACAGCCTGGCAGATAAAGCAGAAATCATATCTCAGATAATAAGACAAACGAATTTGTCAGAAAAAGATTAGCTCATGCATAAGGAATGGAAAAGATATTGCATGGAAATGTTATCACAATTTATTCAAATAATCTTTTATAAAATGTGCCAAAATAAATATGAAATTAATCACATCATAGAAGACGACAAAACTATTTAAAACATACAGCAAAACGTCGAACGACCCTCGGAGATCGTCGAACGACCCTCGGAGATCGTCGACCGAAGCACGAAGATCGTCGACCTATCGGACAGATAGTCGAACGATCCAGATAGTCGAACTATCAAGGAAGATAGTCGAACTACCTCAGCAGATAGTCGACCTATCAGAACAGATAGTCGAGCTATCAGATAGTCGATCTATCCGGATAGATAGTCGAACTACCAAAGCAAAACAGATAGTCATCCTATCAAGCAGATAGTCGACCTATCACAGAAAACAGATAGTCGACCTATCAACAAATAGTCGACCTATCAAAGCAAAATAGATAGTCGACCTATCTACAGATAGTCGAACTATCAGATAGTTGAACTATCCAAGCAGATAGTCGAACTATCAAAGAAGAGCAGATAGTCGACCTATCAAAAGATAGTCGAGCTATCACAGAAAGCAGATAGTCGACCTATCAACAGATAGTCTAACTATTAGATAGTTGAACTATCCAAGCAGATAGTCGAACTATCAAAGAAGAGCAGATAGTCGACCTATCAACAGATAGTCAAACTATCAAGGGAAAACAGATAGTCGACCTATCAACAGATAGTCGAACTATCAAACAAAATAGATAGTCGACCTATCAACAGATAGTCGAACTATCAATGCAGATAGAACGTCGACCAACTGATAGACGATCGTCGATCAGCCGATAGACGATAGTCGAGCGGCATTTGACCATAGTCGAACGAAAAATTACTTAGCCAGATTTTCATCTGGACAGGCAATTCTACACAACTAGAGAATCTATCCTATCAACTAACCTTTGACCATAGATTAATCTTGGGTCAAGAGACAGAAAGAGAAGACTGAACTCAAATCAAAACCTAGGGTTCCAACAATCTCCCCCTATTTGAGTTAAGTCTCACAACAATTAAAACACACAAAACTAATTACAGAAAGTAAAATAAAATGCATAAAGAAATAACTAAGCAGATAACATCAATCAAACAGATAAACAATTAACTGTCAATCAATGAAAAATTAAGATGCTTTAGGGTTAGGTTTAGGATCAGAAGAGCTAGAAACAAAAGTAATCTTTCTTGAGGGATCTAGAGCTTCTTTTCTCGATAACTACAAGTCTTGTTCTCCAATGATTTTTAATTCTGTTTTTCTTGGGGCAACTGCCTCAGGATGCTTTTCCATATACTTTGAAGGATCAAATATCTCAGGTCTAACCTGGAACTTGTCGAGCTCCTTCATTCTGAATTTTGACATTGTGGTCAATCCTGTAGTGTCTTTTCCTTCTGCTTTTACTTTATTAATTTGAGCTGATCCAACCAGTTCAAGAAAATGAGCCATCCTAAAATTAGGATCAAGCTCTGGGCTTTCATAAAAATTCTCAGAAGAAGTATCAACTGGTTCTTTATCCTGAGTAACTAGATAACAAGGCGGAGCAGACTTAGCAAAGTTCTTGCTAGAATTTTCAAAAAAAAATAAATCACTTACCTTTTGAAGCATCCTTCACAGAGTGAACTGGCTTAGGAGAGATTGAGCTTTTGATTTCTTTAGACTGAGGAGGAGAGAAGGTTGGTCTTTGATACACTACCTCATTTACTTGTTCTTTAACAGCATCAGGTCTTTGATAGCCAGTTTGACTTTTACCTTGGTATCCTTGTGAACTTCTCCTTTGAGCTGACTGAGATGGATTTGATCTTTCGGACTGAGCAGCAGGTTTTGAAGATAAGTTTCCTGAGGCTCCTGCACCGGGAGGTGGAGGAGGAGGACCTCTAGGATTCCATCTTGGGAAAGGAGAATCATACCTCTTTGACTTTTTCCTCTGCTTTTGCTGGTTCTTAGAAAATAACATCCAATGCTGGAAGTCTTTTGACTTTGGATCAATTCCTTTCAGTATATAATACAGAGTATCATTATCTAGATTAGCAGGAGGAGGAGCTACAGCTTTCCTTTTCTTTTTAGCAATTCTTTTTCTTTTTGACTCAGCACACTCATCAGAATCAATTTCATCTTCAGAATTTGAAGAGATGGGCAGATCATATGGGTCAATAGCATCTTTCAAGGCTCTTTCCTTTTCCTTTCAAGCAGCTCTTTCTAGTTCTTCTTCCATGGCATCCTGTGCTAGGAGAGCATCTAAATCCAAACCTGGGGAATCATCCCATACAGTAGATTTTTTAATTTGGGCATCTGCAGCTTTTTCTTGAAGATCAAAAACTGTCATGGTGACCAGTTCTGCTTGCACTTCTGGCTGAACAACCTCAGAAAATTGAGCAACTTGTTCTGGTTCAAACTGAGCTTCTGGAGCTGATTGAATAACAGGCTCTTGAACATCTAAAGCTTCTTCCATTTTATCTGTAGTATTATGAATAAAATTTTTCTAAATGACATCTAATCATCCCTTCCAGATATTCCCACACAAGCATATCAGTTAACAAGTCTAAAAAGTAAGTAAAGGGAATACCTTCAGAATCGACCACTGCGTGTCCTAACTCCAACAATTCATCTAGAAAGGAAGTGATAATTCCTTCTAGGTATAGGGCGACCAAGGGAGTAGAACATTCTTCTAAGCAAGCTTTGACAATAAATTCAGATTTCAATAAAGCATCAGAAATTTCTGTTTCAGATAGAGGAGGAGGAGCTGAATCTTCTATTGCTTTCTCTGCCACTGCATGATGATCTGCTGGAGGAGAGTCCAAGGGCTGCTCAGAGACATCTTCATCAAGCATCTCCCCCTGCCTGATTTCAGTAGAAACTGAAACCAGGCCCCTAGAAGAAGAGGGCTCAGCAGACTTTGAGAGTGTTTGAATAGCAGCAGTCAAAGAAGATATAGAGGAAACAAGAGGAGCAATTGCCTCTTCAATCATAATTTTGATTGAGGGGGTAATTAGCTCCAGGATGCTAGATATGAAAGCTGGAGAGATCTCAAAAGATGATGATGATAATGGTGGAGGAATTTCAGAGGATGGAAGATCAGCAGGGATGGTATAATGGACTAGAGAATGAACTGGAAATGGAACTGGAGATGTATGAGTGGATGCAGGGTGATCAATGTGATCAGAAGAGGGAATTGGAGAATGAAGAGGAGTAGAAATCTCAGACACCAACAAATCAAAACTGGGATGAGAGATCCCAGCAAGATGAGTCGGGAGAGGAGATGCAGGAGGAGATACAAGAGGAGAAGCAGAAGGACGTACTTCAATTGAAGTTGAGGGAACTTCAACTGAAGTAGACAGCAAAACAGATGAGGAAGATGGAAGGGATGGATTTGCTGAGCCAGCTGCTAGAAGGGGGGAGTGACTGAGACAGTCCTGGTGCTCTCAGATGTAACTGGAGCAACCCCTGCGGGAGAGGGCTTCAGGAAGGTCCTTTTCCACTTTGTGAACAGGGATGGATCCATCTTCTTGCTGGCGTTTATGGAGGAGGCAGCTGACACTAACAGATGGGGGTATTTCTCCTTCAAAAAAATCCCAACTACCCTTCCCAGGGTAACTTCTTTCTTGCCATTCTTTTTCCTGATCAAATCAAACATAACGCCTGCCCAATTAATCTGTTTCTTATTTACAATTGCACACATTAGTGCAAATTGCTGTCTTGTAATATTATCGTGGGCGGAGTGCTTTCCCAGTAGCACTTTTCCAACTATTTCAGCAAGAAACTTAATCTTAAATGGAAAGTTTACTTTCAGCAGCTTAGAGGGAATGCCTTCGGCATGTCCCAGCTCTATCAGCATCCTCCCAAACTCAGGGGCATCTTGCTCATACTCTTCTTCTCCATTTATCAATCCAAAAATTTCTGTTAAAATAGCGGGAGTCAATGTTACCTCTTCTTCGCTAATGGTTCCAGTCATCGAATCATCAGTTGAAGACGAAGTGAATGCCCACTCTTTGATCTCTTGAGTGTTTATCTTTATTCTGAAAGACATGAGCTTCTCTAACCCTTGATCTTTGCACAGATTTAGAATTTCCACTATTCCGGGTTCGCAGCAGCTGAAGGAGTCGAAATCTATACTGAATCCTGCATCAAACTTTACTACTGCCAGGAGCACTGGAGAAATCGCCATCGAGAGAGCTGGAGAAGACGAGGGAGAGACGGTGAGGACAGAGCGGCAGAAATCGCAAGACAAAGAGAAAGCGGGAAGACGGAATGCGAAAAGACGCTCTCCGTCGACGATAAAAGCAACTATCTCTTAACCTAGGTCGACCATCGGCTTTATATTAAAACAACGATCGTCGATCTATTTAAAAGATACTGGAGACGATGGTCGAACGGTCGTTCGACGATCGGTCCTGAAGCAGAGTAGTCGATCAATCGTTCGACTATTTCTGTCTTCACAAACAGCAAGCTGTCGTCAACCATAGATCGACGATAAGCTCGACCTGTTCGACTATCGTCGAATGCCGGTCGACGATCTTCAAGCAGATAAGCTATCTTCAACCATAGGTTGACGATAGACTTGATCCGATCGACTATCTTCGAATGTCGTTCGACTATCTTCGAACAAGTTTCAACAAGGCAGACGTCACACTTAGTCTCTTCCATTAATCATGCCTAGTTGAACTAAAAAGAATAGATGCTTCTGTTCATCTAAGGGCTTGGTGAATATATAACCTCTCTGAAGGTCAGTGGATATGAACTAAAGGCTGATCTTGTTCTTTTCCACACAATCTCTTAGGAAATGGTGCCGGATCTCAATGTGTTTCGTTCTAGAGTGGTGCACTGGATTTTGTGCAATAGAGATAGCACTGGAACTATCACACATGATTTTTGTGTTCTTGTATGAGTACCCATAATCCAAAAGTTGATTTTGTATCCATAGGATCTGTGAGCAACAACTAGCAGCTGCTATATATTCAGCTTCTGCAGTTGAAGTTGAGACAGAGACCTGCTTCTTATAGAACCAAGAGACCAATCTCTCTCCCAGGAACTGACAAGTTCCTGAGGTACTTTTCCTGTCAACTAGACAACCAGCATAATCAGAATCAGAATATCCAATTAATTAAAATTCAGACTCAGCTGGGTACCAAAGTCCTAGATTTAAACATCCCTTCAGGTATCTCAAGATTCTCGTGTGAAGATTCAGATGAGATTCCTTGGGGTTGACCTGGAATCTAGCATAAAGGCATGTAGCAAACATTATGTCTGGCCTACTTGCAGTTAAATACAATAGGGAACCAATAATGGCCCTATAATTCTTTTGATCAACAGGCTTTCCCTGATCATCAGAATCAATAACTACATTAGTAGCCATAGGTGTATGCATTGCTTAAGCATCAGCCATCCCAAACTTCTTTACCAATTCCTTGGCATATTTGGATTGGGAGATGAAGATGCCATCAACATCTTGCTTTACTTGGAGACCAAGAAAGTAAGATAGCTCACCCATACTACTCATCTCAAACTTGGAATGCATCAAGTTAGAGAACTTTTTGCACAGTTTGGGATCAGTGGAACCAAAAATAATGTCATCCACATACACTTGAACTAACAGGATTGTGTCCTTGTGGTGCTTGACGAAAAGGGTTCTATCAACTACTCCCCTAACAAAGTTGTGCTCTAACAGGAAACTAGCTAGAGTCTCATACCAGGCTCTTGGTGCTTGTTTGAGTCCATAAAGACCATTTTACAACTTGAATACATGTGAGGGCTGAGTTGAAGAAACAAACCCAGGTGGCTGTTCAAAAAATACCTCTTCCTTTAGCTCACCATTTAGAAAGGACTCTTGACATCCATCTGACAAACTGTAAACTTCATATAGGCTGCATAGGCTAAGAAGATCCTTATTGCCTCTAGCCTTGCAACAGGAGTAAAGGTTTGGTCATAATCTATACCTTCCTCCTGTCTGTAGCCCTGAGCTACAAGCCTAGCTTTATTCCTTACAATGATTCCATTTGCATTCAACTTGTTTCTATACACCCACTTGGTGCCTATGATCAGTTGGCCTTTAGGTCTTGGAACCAAAGTCCATACTTTACATCTCTCAAACTGATTGAGTTCCTCTTGCATAGCAATGATCCAGTGGGGATCTAGCTCAGTATCTTTAATGGTGAGGGGCTCAATCTGTGAGAGGAAACAAGCATGCATCACATCCTGTCTTAACTGATGTCTTGTTTGAACACCACCTGATATGTCTCCTATCACTTGAGATGTAGGATGATCTCTAAGTGTGACAACATCAACAAGTGGGATGTGATCTTCAGCAATAGTTGGGATTAATTCCTCAGGAGGAATTTGATCTACTATTGGTGGTACAGCAACAACCTCTGCAAGGTCTTCATCACTGTCTGATTCAGTGATATGAAGAGTTGAAAGATGGAGAATCTCTTGAGTGACATCTTTGGTAGATTCTTGTACCTATAATGAACTTGAGGAAGGGGAAGTTTCCTTCTCCTTGTAAAACATTTGGGATTCATCAAAGGACACATGAACAGACTCTTCAATTTTAGAAGAAGATTTATTAAATACCCTATAAGCTTTGCTTACTTGGGAATATCCAAGAAAAATTCCCATTGAAGCTTTTGCTTCAAATTTTCTAAGGTATTCTTTATTATTATTATGAATATAAACTATACAACCAAAAACTCTAAAATAATTTATTTTAGGTTTCTTTTCTTTAAGTAACTCATAAGGAGTTTTACACTTAAGCTTGTGTATCAGACTTCTATTCAAGACATAGTTGGCTGTACAAACAGCTTCTGCCCAATAGGAAAGAGGCATATTAGTATCTGCCAACAATGTGCCAGCAGATTCAATCAGGGTTCGATTCTTCCTTTCAACTACCCCATTTTGTTGGGGAGTTCTAGGAGCTGAGAAGCTATGTTTGATACCTTCTCTCTCAAAGAATTCTTGCATGAGAAGAGAGTCAAACTCAGTACCATGATCACTTCTGATCAAGGCCACATGAGTAGAGTACTCAGTCTGCACACATAATAGAAAATCTGTAAGGGCTTTGAAGTTATCAACCTTAGTTCTCAAAAAGAACACCCAAGTGAACCTAGAGAAGTCATCTACAATGACAAGGGTGTAATACTTCCCTCCTAAACTCTGTACATTTATTGGGCCAAATAGGTCCAAATATAATAAATACAGGATTCTAGGAGAATCACTTTTATTTACTGATTTAAATGAATTCTTGGTTTGCTTGCCTAATTGACAAGCCTTGCAAAGGATCTCCTTCTTGTAGGGGCAAGAAGGTAAACCTCTAACAAGGTTGTGTTTAGATAACCTAGATATATTCTTGAGGTTAACATGGCTAAGCCTTTTATGCCATAAAGTATTGTTATTGGTTACTTCATTAAACAAGCAGATTTCAGAGTGAGTTGAGTTAAAATCTACTAAATAAATGTTACCTTGTCTAATACCTACTAGTACAACATTATTATTTAAAGTAATATTACAAAGGGAGTTAGAAAATGATACCTGGTATCCAACATCACATAACTGTCTTACTGAAATTAGATTATGCTTCAGTCCAGTTACATAAGCAACTCTCTTGAATGTTACTGCTCCAATTGTCATCCTGCCATAGCCTTCAGTTTGACCACAACTTGAATCTCCAAAGATTACCTTTGGGCCAAGCTTTGCCTTGAACCTTGACAGATGTTCTTTATTTCCTGTCATATGCTTGGAGCAACCACTATCCAAATACCACTTATTTTGAGTGATAGGATATGTCTTCACCTGCAAATAAATCAATTAAACATTGTGGACCCAGGTAACCTTGGGTCCCTAGTTTTTCACATAAGAAAAACTGGAAATAAATGAATAAGCAGGATGAGGGTGATAACCTAACGGGTAAGATCTCCTAGGTGGGATTCTCCATGCTGATGATGGGTCAATGAACCTAGGATTTCTATTTTCATTCTGGTTTCTAAAGTTCTTGGTGTAGTTTTGAAATTCTTGTTGAAAACGTCGATCGGCGTTCGACGATTGGTACCCAGATCGTCGATCTCCATTCGACCACTGGGCATGCGATCGCCGAGCAGCGTTCGACGCTCTTTGTAATTCCTTAAATTTTTGTTTTGTTTTCTCTCTTTTAGCTTTATTTAAAGCTCTATTAACTTGATTAACTTGCTCAGTGTTTTTTATTCCACTAGATGAAATAAAATTCACTGGAGTTGAAAGTTGGTTTTTAAGAATGATTGGGGGTTCACTAGAAGATGCTCCTAAGCCTAATTTGTTATTGTCTGACCTAGTGTTAGACATGCTGGTTATTTCAAGCAACTTAAGGCTTCTACCATTCAGAGACTCTTCAAACCTTTTGGACATAGCTAATTCATTCTTAAGGAATTTTATTTCTTCACTAGAATTAGTAAGTTCTGCTGTTAACCTAATGTTTTCATTAGAAATTGATTCAGATTCAGCTAGTTTAATTCTAAGCTCTTTTATTTCCTTTTCAGAGCTAATTAAATCTAAACATAAAGATTTAAAATCTGATTTAAATTCATCAGATATAAAATCATAAGATGACAATACCTCATCTTTAGTTGGCATTTCTTCATCAGAATCTGAACTCTCTGCAGCTGAGTGATTGCTGCAGGCATCTATTGCCATCAGGCAAACTTTCTTTGCCTTCTTTTCTTCTTCATCCTCACTGGAGCTTGAGGAGGAAGATTCCTCATCAGAATCGCTCCAGGTTTCAGCAACAAAGCCTCTCTTTTTGTAGGAGGATGGCTTGGAATGCTTCCTGTGCTGATCCTTGTCTTTCCTTTTATCTTTATTCTTTTCCTCTGGACAATCTGGAAGAATATGTCCAGGCTTCCTGCAACCATAACAGATTATTTCTTTAGTAGGAGTGCGATCATACCTTGTTGATGAATCCCTTGTTGCTGCTACTTGTAGGCTCTCTAAGGCCGTGCGAAGAATTGGATTGCATGTATGGCCGGCCTGTGTGCCGTTGTATGAAACCACCTCTTAGGCCTTAAGGCCGTGAGCGTTTGTGTGTTTGTATACATTCCTGGTGTTATATATAAATGTGTAATTTATATGTTTAGTGGACATTCGTTGGATGAGTTCTTTTAAGCTTTAAACTTTTGCTAGAATGCTCTGAATTTAGATGCGAGTAGAAGGTATTTTTGTATTCACACATGATTCCGCTGTCTGTCTGAGAAATATGGCATGGGGCCTCGACCGGACCCTCTGTTATATTCCATGTGATGGATGGAGGCATTACTTGTTTATGCCCCTAACATATCCAAAAATGGGAATTTTTGGAGAACATTTTTCTATATTTTTTGTGAATATTTAATAATCTCAGTAGGGTTATTTAGATGGTCTAATGACCACACAATCCCCCAAAACTTTGGTGGATGACCCTTAGGGTCATGATAAGTCACTGGAAAAAATTTCAGCCCATTTGGGGTTGATTTGAGTAGGTATTGATGTGACCAAAGTTTTGTCCCTAAGGGGCAAGTTAGAGCAAATGTGTGTTTGATGGGTTGAGTGGCCAATCCTCATCCAAAAGGGATGAAACCTTTCCCACTTACTTAATGTCATATAAAACACCCCCACAAGAGATTTTGGGCGGTTTAGGGTCGGAATGCCCTAGAACCCTAGTGTGAACCCTAAGATTGAGTTATGAGCTCAAAGAAGGACATGGGACCATATGTCCTTGGAATGTCTTAGAACTTGGTAGATTAATTCATAGGGTGAAAATAAGCCATAGAAAATGTTATTAGAGTTTTTAGGAACTTACATCCCCTCTAAAATAGTTTAGGACCAATTATAATACTTTTTCTCATAATTTTATTGCATGATTATATGATCTTGGCTGTTCATGAAACTTAGGCAGTGATCTTATATAATGGTTAATAATCTCTGGAAATTTTTGTATGTATTTTGAAATAATATTTATAGTACTTCAATCACAAAACTAGTAATTGCCCTATTAGTAAGAAAAAATATTATGAGTTATTTATTCAATGGAAAATTATGAAATTTGGTTTGAGGACATCTCATGGATTCATCATGCTCTGTGAATGTTTGTAAAATTATTGGATGCCTTTTCATATAGGATGCTTCACAAAGTGCCCTATATAGAATATTTTTAAATGATTTATTTTTGTGGCCAAATAAGTTTGAAAAATTACTTAATTCGATCAGTCGTCTTTACTGGTAACTTTTAACCTCTCATAATTTTTATATAATTTTTGGATGATTATTTATATTATTTCCTGGTTTGCCCTATTAATGAGGTTATTTAATCAATAATTAGTCTGGAGGTCAAAACTTTTTGCAAAAATTGTGAATTTCAGTATTTACTGTTATTTTTATGATATACACTTGTCATAATTTTTTTGAGGCCATACCATGTCAGAAAAGTATACTTGCTGTTTAAAAGCATAGTTGGACTGATTTTTGCTAAAAATTAAATAAATTCTAAATAAATTAGGAAAAATATTATATTCTGGATTTAACTTTAAAATATCATGTTAGACCCCCAGTAATAATCTTAGGTTATTTGGATGAGTATTTGGAGGGAGTCATCATTCATGCACGTCATGTAGCTCATTAGGTCTACACATAGTAAATCTGTAGAAATAAAATAACATGTAAGCCTTGGAATGGGAAGGTGGGATAGTTGGTGTACTGTAATGGCCTCCCCATCCCACGACTCTAAAGAACGACCGTCAGCACCCCCAGCACCATGCTCAAATGGGTTCAGCCTCAACCGATCTGCAGGCCATGCACCCAAAGCCTCTCCGCGCTTATTTCTTGGTCGCGGCACATTGTTGAGGTCGGGTCTTGAACCCGTAACCTCCTTGATAAAAAGTCTTCAAACCACTCCTCATCACTAATTAATTGGTGATGAGAAGTGGTTTGAAGACTCTTTATCATGGAGGTTGCGGGTTCGAGAACCGACCTCAATAGTTAGTGATGAGGAGTGATTTGAAGACTCTTTATCAAGGAGGTTGCTGGTTCGAGATCCGGCCTCAACAATACGCTGCGGCCGATAAATAGGCGCGGAGAGGCTTTGGGGTGCATGGTCTGCACACCTCATTAAGGCTGAACCCTTTCAAGCTGGATGCTTGGGGTGCCGACGGGCATCCTTTCGAGCCGTGGGCTAGGGAGGCCGTTACATGTACATGGTCAGATTTGGATAAGAAAGAGTTCATAAGTAGGAGTAAAGTTGTGATAGTCTGGTTGAGTAGGATGCAAGGTTGTCCTTAGGATCGACGATGGATCGTCGTTCCCTTGGAGGAAGTCTAAATACACTTAGGTTTAGTTCAAGTATAAGATCAAGAGAGTTGGGACATGGGTAGATACCAACAATGATAAGTACCTTACGAAAGTTAGATTTGGGCTTTAGCCCATCGTAGTTCCTAGTGACCTCGAGAGCCCTTCACAGAGAATGCCCTGGGAGGTCCAAGGTTGACCTTAAACCGTATTACAAAAATGATTAAAGAGTAACTAGTAAATACTAGGGCTTCACTTTCACTCAACCTGATGACTCGAAATGTTAGCTTGATTTGGTCACTCGAGCGGTAGGCTCAGTGGTTGGTGAAATGGGCAAGTTAGCACGACGAGCTGAAGGCTTGGAAGGTAGTTGTAACTGACAGGTTAGTCCATGGAGCCGATGGCTCAGGAATTCATGGTTGCATATGCACAAAGTTATGGGTCTTTGGTATTTGACGGTCGTTCACAATGACATCGATACGATGATTCGGCGGGAGTTGTTTACACTTTGCCAAGGAAAAGATCGGTGGATTTTCCAGCAGTGTACGCAGACACTCCGCGGTGTGTTCTTCATGTTAAGGCGTATGAAGGTCTAGGTTCAGTGGTGTGAATGTCGGTCTAGAGGTGGGGTGGCCCAACCCACTATCTCTATTTGCCATGATGGCAGGTACCTGAGAGTTTAGCTAACTCCAAATAGGGATTCTAAAGGCATGTGCGCATAGAGTCGTGTGTGTGTGTTGCACTTGTATGAATCATTACCATCAAACTCACATAACATAGCATATCAAATCATTATCATATTTCTACCCTTAACCCAAACCTATAAATTAGTATGGGACTTTTTATACGTTAGGCCATGTAAAATGGCCCCTTATTTTATAAGCTTGTGTGGGCATGCTTATAAGCCAAGGTTACTTTCTCTGTGGTTAACTGTAATATTTCTTTTATGGTGCACTTTATTTTCTACTCTTTACTGTTCTATTACTTTAGTATTTCTAGCTTTCTTATTTTTTATAGCACTGTGAATATTACAATATAACTGCTAGATAGGTCCACCGTCACCTGCTTGCTCACTCTTTACATATCATTCCTCCCGCACGATGCCTAGGAGCCACTAGGGGAGGGGTGGGGGAAAACTAGGCTTAGTATTTTTGACAAATGGTCAGTGGACCAAACATTTCAGGGGTTCTGGATGGGAGACAGGGAGCATCAACAGGAGATGCAGAACCAGCGTAGTACGGTGCACATGGAGGTAGGCCAATTTAGTACAGGAGCACCAGCTTCAACATCCGTGAGTGATTAGTTTAGTTTGCTTCCGTGAGAGTGTTGTAGTGACGACATGTTGTACCAGGCAAGAGCCCATTTTATCTTTGTCATTTTACTGCTTTCATTTCTGTTTCATTTCTATATGGACTGTGTTGTGATTCAACTTTCTTTATACTACATGTGATTGTGGACTTAGACTTAATTGTTCTAAACTATGTACTTCTACTTCTTTGGTGATCCTTAATGCCTACAGGATCGGCATTTTGTAGTATCAACCTTCCCGAGTGTTGGTGTCACCTCAAAACCGCGATTCTGGGCATAAGACGCGGAGGTGAAGTAATAAAATGGGGGTATTACAATCTTGTATAAAAGCAAACCTCAATCCGATGAAAATAAGTCAACAAAAACCCTGGGACACCCCGCACAAGCTTCTTTTGAGGAAAATCTAGTGATGAGTCCCTATTTTATACTATATTTTGGACTCATCTAGGCCTATTTCCATGTCTTTGCACACCGTTTAGCGCCATTTGCACTCCTTTTGGTTCGCTACGGTTTTCCACGCCCTGTGCACCTTTTTTGCCCATTTCCGTGCTTGTGTGCATTTACTTTCTTGCTATGTTTATCACTGTTCGCTGTGGCTGCCGCGATCGATGCCCCGTGCAGTTTTCCTGCAGGTTTGGGGATCGTGAGGGCATTCGGGATAGGCATTTCACTATTTTTGGCAAAGGAGTCAGTGGTCGTGCGTTTTTACCCACGCACGACCATCGACCTCCTGGCGCACGATCACTGATCGTGCGCAGCCCGGTCTCATTTGTGAAACTCTGTCTTGAACCTTCCGCACGATCACTTGCCATACCGCGCACGACCACTGCTCGTGCGCCGTCGATCGTGCGCAGTCATACCCATTTTGCAAAAGTCTGTCTGGCTATTTCCGCACGATCATCAGCCTTGCCTCGCACGATCACTGATCGTGCGCTGCTGATCGTGCGCGACTACTGATTTTCTGATGCAGGTCTGCAGGTTGCTCACGCACGGGCGCTGACCTTGGTCGCGCACGACCACTGGTCGTGCGCCAGTGGTCGTGCGCGCTATTTATTCTGCAAGCTATAAATACGCTGTTCCGCGAATTAGGGCGAGACAATCGTTACGGAACCTTCGCCATTCCGCCGTTTTCGCCCTCCAGCAGTCCCATTCACCTCCACCTCCATTCCTACCAACGGGAGGACCTTCTCCCGTGATTCCGAAGCATCCCTCATCCTCCGGCGATCCTCCGGCCATTAAAGCTCTTCTCCAAGTTCTTCACCGAGGAAGACGACGAAGCTTGCCTCAAGAACGAACTTAAAGGCCACCGAAGTGACAGTTCGGCGGTACCGGAAGCCCTCCACGGACTGCGCTTGGAAGCGGTTTGACAACCCGCACCTCCGGCCAACACCCGCGAAGGATCTTCACTCTTGTGGTTTAGCTTTCTCCAACCTTTCTTGTTGTATGGTTAATGTATGCAAGTATGAACGGATTAATCTCTTTTGCAATGAAATGTTTATGCTTACATCTTGCTTGTGAGATTCGTTGTTAATGCGCTTCGCTCTCTTTCTTTCACTCCACGCATTTGCTTCACTTCATTTCACTTCACATCACACACTTCACTCACTAGCTTACCGCCCACTCGCCCACCGAAGTACGGCATAGCGGCCGCTACATCCATCTCGCCTTGCGAAGCGGTGATTGCGACCCGCAAAGCTCTCGTTAGTGTAATCGGTCATAAGACCACCAACCAAAGCCCCTTTCTTTTTTCTGTTTATTTCATTTAACTCTCATAACGATAGTTTCAGAGTCTAAATCGTTCAACGCCAATTGCATTCCTCAAGAGACCGACATCCGGGGATTCATTCCCAACTTTATTACTTGAGCGACCGGTACGCTTGCCGTATTTTACGCGCATCAAGTTTTTGGCGCCGTTGCCGGGGACTGCAACTGTTGAACGATTATGATTCTGGAAGTATTGTTATAAGAGTTAGTGCTCTTTGATTTTTTTTTTTTTTCTTTTGTCTTGTTGTTTCAGTGGATGCAGGGACGTGCCGCGAGAGATCTCGTTGCTTACGATCCTGAGATCGAGCGAACTCTTCGTGCGCAAAGGCGTGCCGCTGCAATTGATCCAATCACAATGGGAGACCAGTTGAACCATGACAACGGAGTCCGTGTTGGAGGGAACCCCCCTGATAACCGTAACGGGGATGAGAACGAGGTAAACCCGCCGCACGTCCGAACCATGAGAGACTACACCACTCCCACTGTGGGGAGCATATATCCTGGGTTCGGACCGGCAATCACAAACCAGCAGTTCGAGATCAAGCCGGCAATTCTAAACATCATCCGGAACAATGCGCAGTTTTCCGGAATGGCCACTGAGGATGCCCATCTACACTTGGCAGACTTCTCAGAAATCTGTGCCACCTTCCGTTATGCTGGGATTCCTGACGACACGGTCAAGCTCCGTCTGTTTCCCTTCTCGCTACGTGACAAAGCCAAGTCATGGCTTCATTCCCTTCCTCCTGGAACCGCCACAACATGGGATGCTCTCACCACGAAGTTCTTAGCCAAATTTCATCCAGTCGACCGTATTGTGAGCATGCGACGTGCCATCGCCAATTTCAGGCAAAACGACCAAGAAAGCTTAGCGGAGGTGTGGGAGCGCTTTAATGAATTGCTGCGGAAGTGCCCAAATCACGGTTTCCAAACGTGGAATCTCGTGGAGAGCTTCTACTTCTCCATCGAGCCTCAGCACCGCGCCATGATTGATGCCGCCTCTGGTGGAACAATTATGAATCTTGCTCCTGAGGAGGCTTTGAGAGTTCTGCAGGACACCGCCACCCACAGCGCCTTTTGGACCGCGGGAAGGAATACCCCCCGTGGGACAAGTGGAATCTTTGCTGTGGAAGCATCAAGGCCCGCTGCTGCTGCTCCAGTGTTGGCCATCTCATGTCAAGGATGCGGAGGATCCGATCATCACAGCTTCGAGTGCCCTGGACCGGAAGTAACATATGATCCCGCCTTATCTAATGAAACAGTTAATTTTATTGCTAATCAAAACAGGGGTGCGCCGTATGGAAATGTGTATAATCCGGGTGCGAGAAATCACCCGAACTTTTCGTGGAACCAAAACGCGCCAGGCCAACGATGGCAACCGGGGCAGCATCAAAATGATGCCGCCGCCTCCGGAAGCCAACCGCGGCTGCCACACCCGAATTACACCCAAGGCCCTCCCGCTGTGAATACCAACTCTTTGGCTGAAATGTTTGAGAAATTTGTTGAAGTGTCCCATACTAATATGACTAACCAAGCCGCTTCTATGCGTAAGCTTGAGGCGCAGTTGGGCCAATTGGCTCAAATGGTCTCCGAGCGCACGCTTGGTACCCTCCCAAGCAACACAGAAAGAAATCCCCATGAACAAGGGAAAAGCTTGGGAGAGGAAAGGCTAGGGAACAACAACGAACTCGTGATTAATTGTATGATCAATGATGTGAAAACGACCGCACTTTGTGATTCCGGAGCATCGAGCAACATCCTCACTCTGCAGGATGTTGAGAAGATGCAATTACAAATTAACACCGATGACCGGAAGTCACTCATTTTAGCTAATGGAGATGTAGTTGCTACCGAAGGCGGTGTGAGGAAAGTTGAGATCGAGGTGAATGGAAAACATTTTACTACTGATTTTCAGGTTATGGGACCTAAAGAAAACGACTCCATTCCAATACTTGGGGTCCCATTCCTGACGGCCAGTGGCGCATCCTTGGATTTTTCCAAAGGATGTGTCATCTGGCCGACCGATGCGTCCGCCTTCGATGATATTTCCGCACACCCCTCCAACATTCAAAAAACTGTTTTGCTAAGAAATGCAGGATCCAAGGAAAATTTGGGACTTCAAGTGTTGAATGCCGCCCGTTTGGACGAAATGATCAAGGAAGCACCTCCCGAGAAGACCGATGTAGAACAAGTGGTAGTGACCGTGAAGGAGATCGAGTCAGTGGAAGACACGGCGATTGTTCCATGTCCCCCAAAAGCGACTGAAGACAATGACATTAGTAGTTTTATTCGGGAGAAATCCCTGAACAATTCAGTTTGTAATAATTCTAATGACTGTGTTAGGCGTAATGTTGCTTGGGCCGATCCGGTCGCCGTCGCGGTGCCGGACATGACGCCATTGATTTCAAAATCTGCGAAAACTGTGGAAAAATCTGTGTGGAAGTCTCCCACGGTGGAGAAGATGAAGGAGGCTAAGCGCCTACGCGATAAGCGTTATTCCACCTTCCGGCGCGAGGAAGCGTATAAGCTGAGCAAGGGGAAATCCCTCCCTCATGATTCCATGAAAAATTCTGCTCTCCCCTCGCACTCCACCGGAGAGACTCGCCCCAAATCGGCGCCGAGTTGATTGCTTTTTCGTCGCTCTGCTTAGACGTTATTCTGTGTTTTATATTCTTGCACTTTTATTTTCTTTTTCTGCACGAACATTATTTATAAACTGCTAAAACAGGTATTTGGTCCACCTTAAGGACGGTAAACAAAAGGGCTATCCGGGAGACAACCCATGCTCGGACCATTCGGTCCCCTTTCTTTTTCCAATTTTCTATTTTTGTATTTTCTTGTCTTTGGCCCAAATCGCAGGTTCAGCTTCTCTTTGGTGCGGCGCAGCAACTCCATCAACTCATAACGCCATCTTCCGGTATGCTCCCTCTGCGGAGCATAGGTACACTCTTCCCTATAGACTTTATTCTAGTGCTATTTTGCATGTTTATCTTGTTTTCATTCAAGTTTGGGGGGAAGAGCCGCCTATGCACTCACGAGCACATTTCATTCGCACACCGGTAGATTTATTTATGCTTCATGTTTGTAGACTCCTGCTGTGCGCACACTTTTGCACCCACATGAGCGCGCACTCTTACCACGCGCGCGGCTCGGGTTGAGTACTTATGTTGTGTAAGTTTTAAGATTGTGGTGCTGACGTAGGATTTTGTCGTACAGTAGTTCGAAACTCGTGCAGTGCTCCTAATCGAGTGCTCACGTTGTGTAGGAATTGTATAGAGCTAGTTTCTTCTCATGCTTGCATTTTATATTTTTTCTATATTCGTAACTACTGTCTGTCCTACTCAACTTCTGAATCCGGAGTGATCTCGCGGTAGTGTAGGCATGTGTGTAAGCGTCGCTGGCTTTGTTTTGCTCGAGTCGGGAGGACGGATCACTTTTCTCGGTGGCTAAGAACTTGCCCCAAGCGACTTTCGAAGCATTGGTGCCCGGTTAGTCGAGCGTGAGCGTGACGTAGGCCATCATGTTGGCCCGGTTGATCCTTGCACCCGTCCTAACATAGCCCTCGCTAGCCCCGTTGAGCCTACCTTCCCTTTTGATCAGCTCCACATGCAAGTCACCAAAGCCTCACGCCACTCCTAGTCGCACACCCGCATTGAGCTCTTGTTTCGTTAATTTCTCGTTGGGTTGTTGTGATGGGCGGATTTTGTGAATGTGTGGATATGCCGCAAAGTTTATAAATGCTGAATTATTGAGAAAAGAAAAGAGAAAAGAAAAAATGTGACCAAGAAAAGAAAAGAGAAACGAAAAAGTATAAATAAAAAAAAAAAATCTGAAATTGAGAAATTTGTTTTATGGTAGGCGGTGCACCCACTCATGTTGTAAAAAGCTAAGTTTGGGGGTGTGGTGCACTCGCATTCATGTTGTTAGCGAGAATTCTGATGTGTGCGAGCTCCGTTGGGTTGTGCGTAGCCTTCGTCTTCATCTTGCCCATCCATACCTACATCTACACCCAAGCCCCACTCTTCACCTCAAGTCCTACGGATTTACGCTCGAGTCAAACCCGCATCGTGGAGAAAGTGCGAACGGGCAAGCATATGGCCCCCGTCATTGGTGGATTCCTTTGGAGGTGATCATGAGCCCCGGTCTTTGGCAATACCTCGCCATCCGACTTGCCTACTTTCTGCCTTCCCATGACCGTGCGATTCTCCGGAATTCATTCTTTGAGTAGTGACAGTATCTATTTACGTTTTTCGAAAATTATAAATTGCATTGCATGATTAGAAACTCTTTCTATTATATTTTTTACGCATGTGAGCTTCTCGATTTCTCGTCCTACTGTAGGTTGTAATTACTACGTCAGCTAGCCGTTTTAGAGCCCACAACGTGATTATTTGCCCGGGACGAGCAAATGGTTAAGTTTGGGGGTGTGATGAGTCCCTATTTTATACTATATTTTGGACTCATCTAGGCCTATTTCCATGTCTTTGCACACCGTTTAGCGCCATTTGCACTCCTTTTGGTTCGCTACGGTTTTCCACGCCCTGTGCACCTTTTTTGCCCATTTCCGTGCTTGTGTGCATTTACTTTCTTGCTATGTTTATCACTGTTCGCTGTGGCTGCCGCGATCGATGCCCCGTGCAGTTTTCCTGCAGGTTTGGGGATCGTGAGGGCATTCGGGATAGGCATTTCACTATTTTTGGCAAAGGAGTCAGTGGTCGTGCGTTTTTACCCACGCACGACCATCGACCTCCTGGCGCACGATCACTGATCGTGCGCAGCCCGGTCTCATTTGTGAAACTCTGTCTTGAACCTTCCGCACGATCACTTGCCATACCGCGCACGACCACTGCTCGTGCGCCGTCGATCGTGCGCAGTCATACCCATTTTGCAAAAGTCTGTCTGGCTATTTCCGCACGATCATCAGCCTTGCCTCGCACGATCACTGATCGTGCGCTGCTGATCGTGCGCGACTACTGATTTTCTGATGCAGGTCTGCAGGTTGCTCACGCACGGGCGCTGACCTTGGTCGCGCACGACCACTGGTCGTGCGCCAGTGGTCGTGCGCGCTATTTATTCTGCAAGCTATAAATACGCTGTTCCGCGAATTAGGGCGAGACAATCGTTACGGAACCTTCGCCATTCCGCCGTTTTCGCCCTCCAGCAGTCCCATTCACCTCCACCTCCATTCCTACCAACGGGAGGACCTTCTCCCGTGATTCCGAAGCATCCCTCATCCTCCGGCGATCCTCCGGCCATTAAAGCTCTTCTCCAAGTTCTTCACCGAGGAAGACGACGAAGCTTGCCTCAAGAACGGACTTAAAGGCCACCGAAGTGACAGTTCGGCGGTACCGGAAGCCCTCCACGGACTGCGCTTGGAAGCGGTTTGACAACCCGCACCTCCGGCCAACACCCGCGAAGGATCTTCACTCTTGTGGTTTAGCTTTCTCCAACCTTTCTTGTTGTATGGTTAATGTATGCAAGTATGAACGGATTAATCTCTTTTGCAATGAAATGTTTATGCTTACATCTTGCTTGTGAGATTCGTTGTTAATGCGCTTCGCTCTCTTTCTTTCACTCCACGCATTTGCTTCACTTCATTTCACTTCACATCACACACTTCACTCACTAGCTTACCGCCCACTCGCCCACCGAAGTACGGCATAGCGGCCGCTACATCCATCTCGCCTTGCGAAGCGGTGATTGCGACCCGCAAAGCTCTCGTTAGTGTAATCGGTCATAAGACCACCAACCAAAGCCCCTTTCTTTTTTCTGTTTATTTCATTTAACTCTCATAACGATAGTTTCAGAGTCTAAATCGTTCAACGCCAATTGCATTCCTCAAGAGACCGACATCCGGGGATTCATTCCCAACTTTATTACTTGAGCGACCGGTACGCTTGCCGTATTTTACGCGCATCATCTAGCAGCGGAAGCAATGGTGTGCCCATAAGGGAAATCACATATAGTAGTCAGCTTTTTAGCTAATTTATGGGTAAACCACCTGACAATTGGCTTTTCCTTGTGTAGTATGCAACGAACCCTACCCCTCGGCAGGGTATACCCCTGGATAAAAATGTTGCTTCACCTCCGCGGGCTCCTTCTCCATTTCAATAAATTGAGATGGTACAGACATTGACTTCCATCTTGGAGGAATTCAGGACTCAGTAGGCTCCAGCTCCTCAGCCAAACCCAGGGACAAACTGGCTGAGCGTATTTTGAGGTATTTCTCCGCCATCCTACCTCGGGATGGAGTCAGCAATTTGTACAAAGGAGAAGCTTGATATCATTTACGAGATACTGGCCGGGATTCGATGCCTTACGAGGGAGGCAGTGGCATTAACACTCTCTTGCTTTGAGTCCCATGCAAAGAGATGGTGGAAGTCACTATTGGACACTACCTTCGTTTGGATGTAGTATACAGACATTTCTCAGGAGGAGTTCAAGACAGCGCTGCCAGAGCATTTTGTACCACAGACAGCCAGTGACGAGTTGGAGGATAGATTCCTGTAGTTGAGGCAGGGTAACAAGACAGTATTGGAGTATTATCAGGAGTTCACACATTTAGCCTGCTTTGCGGACTCGTACCAGCTGGACGATGCAGGCTACACGAAGAGGTTCTACAAGTTCCTTCAAGATGATATGAGGCTCTTTGTTTCTGATGGGAGCTTGGTCAGGATCTTGGAGATGGCCAAGAAGCTGGAGGCAGACCAACTCACAGTTCGGGCAAGGAAAAGATCGGTGAACGACGTCGTAATCGGTCGCAGGAGAGACTAGTAGAGAGGTTGGGTTATTGGAGAAAGGAGGAACGGGGACAAGCCTCGCTAGGAGGACCGATAGGAGCAGAGGAACCCGGTGGTGCTGGTTCCCCAGCCCTTACAGATACGAGAGATGCCAAGGCCAGTGGAGGAGGCACAAACATGCTATTGGTGCAACCAGCCGAGACATATTCAGAGAAATTGTCCCATGAGGGAAGCTCCACCTCTAGCATTACCGAATTCCCCACCTGCTCGGCAGCTTGGAGGTCGAGGATGTAGTCGAGGACGTGGATTTCAGTGCGGTGATCGCAGATAAGATAGAGGGCAGGCGTATGCCCTATTCTTAGCTCTTCTCCGGAACCCAGCAAGGGTTATATCAGGTACAATAGTAATTTAAAATTCTTTCCTATAAGCTATATGAATATAGAATCGCTAGAAATAGGAAAGAAATAATAACTAGACATCTAAGATATTTAATAAATTCATTAGTAATGATGGTGTGTGGCAAGCCTGCCCATACCCTATTCGACATGGGGGCATCACATAACTTTATCTCGGAGGACTTTATCAGGGATCTAGTGGGCATAAGATATTAAGATGGAGTCTCCAGGAGGGTGTGTCTCTCCAATAGGATAGAGGTCCGGTCAATGGCAAAATGCCTTCTAAGGGTGACCATTGATGGGTTAACCCTCGAAGCTCCGGTGACGATCTTAAGCTTACTGGATTTCGAAATTGTTCTTGGAATGTCATGGCTCGCCTGGAACCATTCTCAGATCGATTTCCCGATGAGGAAGATCGTACTCAGATACAACAACACTTATGTGACCTTCGAAGGTACTATTCCGGTCTCTCACCATCTACTTTCTTCTGTTCAGGCTGTTAAGGCCCACCAATAGGGGGACGAGGTCTATCAGGTGCTGTTAAAAATTACTGAGACCATGGACCCAATGGTTAGCATTCTAGTGGTACGAGATTTTGTAGATGTGATTTCGGAGAAGTTGTTAGGGCTACCACCGCATTGGGAGAAAAACTTCCAGATACAGCTTGTGCTAGGGGCTAAGCCGGTATATAGAGCTCCATATCATATAGCCCCGAAGGAGTTTGTAGTGTTTCAAAGCCAGCTACAAGATTTAGTGGAAGCTGGGTTTGTCAGGTCAAGCTCCTCGCCATGGGGAGCTCAAGTATTATTTGTGAAGAAGAAGGACGAGATGTTGAGATTGTGCATTGATTACAGAACACTAAACAGGCTGACGGTCCAGAACATGTATCCTCTGTCGAGGATGAATGAGCTATTAGACCAGTTGGAGGGAGCTCACTGGGTTTTGAAGCTGGATCTAAGGTCAGGTTATTACCAGTTGCGGGTTCAGGAGGAGGACATTCTGAAGACTGCTTTCAGCAGCAGTTATGGACTTTATGAGTTCACAGTGATGCCCTTCGGGCTCACGAATGCACTATCTACATTCATGAGCATTATGGAACAGGTTTTTGAGGCCTATCTCGTTGTATTCATCATTGTTTTTATTTATGATATACTCATTTACTCAAGGACGGAGGAGGAGCATGCTCGTCATCTGGCACTGACCCTGGAGAGGCTCCGAAAGCACCATTTGTATGTTAAGTTCAGTAAGTCCTAGTTTTGGCTGAAGGAGGTGGATTTCTTGGGCCACATTATCTGCGAAGCAGAACTAGGAGTGGACCCAGCGAAGATCTAGGCGGTATGAGATTGGCCACCGCTGAAGACAGACACCGCTGAAGACGGCCACCGCTGTACGAAGTTTTTTAGGACTTGCCGGCTATAACCAGAAGTTTGTGGAGGGATTCTCCAAATTTCCCTTCCTCTTACATACCTAACAAAGAAGGAGACTCCATTTGTTTGGATGCCACAGTACGAGGATGCTTTCTAGGAGTTAAAGGGTAGGCTTACCTCGGCCCATATCCTTTACCTTCCATCTGGGAGGGAAGGATTTCAGGTTTATACGGATGCGTTGTATCAGTGGATGGGTATCATTCTGATGCAAAACAGGCACATAATAGATTATGCCTCTTGCTAGTTGAAGAAACATGAGTAGAACTACCCGGTACCTGACTTGGAAATGGGAGCGGTTATCTTCTTTCTGAAGATCTGGTGGCACTACCTATACGGTGTCCATCACGACATTTTCTCGGACCATAAGAATTTGAAGTATGTAGATACAAAGAAGGAGCTGAACATCCAACAGAGACGATGGGTGGAGTTCCTGTCAAATTATCAGTACACCATGCCTTACTACCCCGGGAAGGCAAATGCAGTGGCGGATGCACTGAGCCAGAGAGCCACCACATCAGGAGAAGAGCCCTAGCTAATGCCATAGAGCTGATATAGATGTTGGAGGACATGAAGATATCTCTGGTATCCGAGGATGATCCAGAGCTTTATTTGGAGTACCTAGTGTAGATGAATGCCACTGACGACATACAAGATCGCATCAGAGATGGACAGAGACTGGATGCGAGGATGGAGCTGATATTCAGGGCCTTGGAAGAAGTCACGACTGGGGACTACTCGCTGAGGGATGGGCTTATGTGTTTTAGAGGCAAATTTTATATATCAGCTGGAGGCCAGATACAGGAGGATATCATGGCAGAGGCACACAGCAGCCAGTACTCAGTACACCCACGGATTATGAAGATGACAGCTGACCTGAAGAGGACTATGTATTAGTCAGGCATGAAGAAGGATATCACTTATTTTGTGTTGCACTACAATCCTTATCAACTTGTAAAGGCAGAGTGTAAGAGTCCGGCCAGATTATTGCAGCCACTATAAGTGTCGGAGTGGAAGTTCGACGACATAACCATGGATTTCGTCCATGGTCTCCCTCGATCACATATGAGAAATGATTCGATATGGGTGGTCATTGACAGGTTAATGAAGGTGGACAGATTTATTTCGATCAGGAAGGACTCTCCGGTTGGTTTTTTGGTGAGGAAGTTCGTGGAGCAGTTGGTCTACTATCATAGCGTGTCGAGGTCGATTGTGTCGGATCAAGACGCACGGTTTACATCCAGAGAGTGGAGGTCAGTCCAGGCTTATCTGAGGGGCCAGGTTGACATTCAGTACGACCCTCCACCCACAGACGGATGGACAAACGAAGCATACCAACTGGACACTGGAGGATCTCTTGCGCTTATGCATCCTGGACCGCGGGGAGCCATGTGAGAGACTGCTGTCTTTGATCGAGTTCTTGTATAACAACAATCATCAGTTCAGTATAGGTAGGACCCCTTACGAGGAATTGTACGAATGGAGGTGAAGGAACCCAACTATTTTGGATCTAGGATGTAGATCCAAAGACACTAAGCTCAGAGTTTGTAGAGGACACTGATTGTCAGGTGAGACTAATCCGGGATAGGATGCTGGAGGCCCAGAGCAGACATGCAAAATATTATGATGCGCGACATCGTCAGGTGAAGTTCCAGGTTAGATACCGGGTCTTCTTGAAGATATGTCTGATGCATGGAGTCTCGCTGGTATGCTAGCAGAAGAAGCTTAGTCCAAAGTATATGGGGCCCTACAGGATCCTGGAGCGGATCGGCCTCTTGGCTTACAGACTAGAGCTACATCCAGATTTGGAAGGATTGCACGACGTCTTCCACGTCTCCTCCAATCGGAGGTCCCTACTACGGCCGGAGCAGCAGATTTCTATTACAGATGGCCGAGTAGCATATGATCGATCGGTCAGCCTAGAGCCGGTGAGGATCAATGATACCGCAGTGCGGGTCTTGCGGTGAAAGAAGGTTCCGCTTGTCAAGTTCCTATGGAGGAATCATGGGCAGGAGGAGCATATCTGGGAGACACGAGATCTGATGCAGCAGAAATACCCTGATCTCTTCGAGGCAGGTATACTTTTAACTTACTAAGGGATGTTACATACTTTAATTTCAGTAGAATCATGTAGGCCTAACTTTAATTTCAGGAACAAAATTTTTATTTTTATGTATTGGGATTTGTAACATCCCTCGAACAAATAGACCCCTAGGAGTTGTTTTGTCATGACTTGGTCATGATAAAATCCTAGGAAGCTCAAGAAGACCAGGTGAACTAGGGCATAAAGGTAGAAATCACCTTGGTCTGCAAATAGCACAATTCAAATACAAATCCTAGGGGTTGACTTTAGGGCTTTAACTTGACTCCATGACCCCAACAAAGCACTCCTTACCCTTTAGGAGGTCCATTGGGTCACTAAGGATGCATTGGAGGCAACCTAAGTGGTCAAGTTGACCAAAGTAACCCCTAACCCTAAAGTGGTAAAAGTGCCCTATTATGGGCCAAGTGACCTCTAAGGTGCCAAACCAACCCTATCCAAGTCTCCTTAGACCTTAGGAGAGGCTAATGGGTCACTAAGGACTCATTGGGGTGAACTCAAAAGGTAAAATTTACCAAAGTCAACTCAACCCTAAAATAGGTCAAATTAACTCAAGTTGACCTAACCTAGCCCAATCCACTTGGGCTAAGCCTAATTTGAGTGGTCTACAAGCTTTAGGAGGCTGATTTTTACCTAAATTTCCACTCAAATTCTGGAGGGGTGACTAGGAGAGAGAAACCAAGTTTAAAGGCCATTCATGGCCAAGGGAGGCCAAGGGCCTCCCCAATTGCTAAGAATTCATTCCCTATTCAATTTTGAGAAGATCAAGAGCCTCTCGGGGCTGATTAAAGGCTGAATCCAGTGGATATAGGAGTGGCCGAATTTTTTTCCCATGGCCATTAATGGCCATTGAAGCTTAGACCCTTCTTTTTCCCCCATTTGATTCTTTTAAAAGCTTCCCCAGACCTAGAGCAGCTGTTTCCACCATTCCCTTAAAAGAGCTGAGCCCTCTGGTAGTGTGTTTGCAGAGCACCAAAAATCACCACCTCCGGCAATGGCGACAAGGCGATCGGCCCGACTCCAGCCACCCTAGAAGGTCCTATCTTTCTCCTCTCTCTCTCTCTCTATGGATAGATCTTTATCTATGGGCCCCAATGTTTGGGTCCAATTGGCCCCAGATCAAGGGAGCCAAGTGCTTGGTTTTTCAAGCTTTTCTTCCATCCACCATTCACTATTACGGCCATCTATGGCCTATCTACCACCGCAAATCGCCGACCACCACTTCAATGAAGGTGGTGGTGGCAGTGGCTGGCCGGGAAGGGGCGTGTGTGGCCTAGAAATCACGGGCAAAGTCAGCTCATGACGGAGTAATCTTAGTCATTGACGCGATAGAGAAGTTTAATAGATTCCGTCCGTCAGCGTGTCAAGATTTGTGCTACCTAATTATATCAAGGATTATTAATATTTCATTATGTCACAGTTCTTTCAGGGTTTTGAATAAAATATTAAAAATACTTAGGGCCCTCTAATGGGAAAATGGTAAACATGAAAGTTGTAGCCCTTGAGGTCTAGTGTATTTTTAAATTGACTTCAACCCATTTGGGCAGTGGCCTGACCACAACACTCAAAATGGTGCAGTCTATACATAGCGTTAACCAGAGACAAAATTGAGTGCCCCGATCAATCCAGCCATTCAAATTGCTTAAAATATGGAATATGGGTCACTCATACCTATTCCCATAACATATCCAAAAATAGGAATTTTTGGAAAATATTTTTATATAGTTTTTGTAAATAATTAATAATCCATGTATGAGTTATTTATAGGGTCTAATGACCTCACAATCTTCCGAACTTTGCTGGATGACCCTTATGGTCATGATAAGTCACTGGTAAAAATCTCGGTCCATTTGGGATTGATTTGTGTAGGTACTGATGTGACCAAAGTTTGCTCCCTAATGGGCAAGTTAGGGCAAATGTGTGTTTGATGGGTTGAGTGGCCAATCCTCATCCAAAAGGTAAAAAGCCTTGACCACTGACTTAATGTCATATAAAACACCCCATAAGAGATTTTTGGTGGTTTTTGGTTGGAATGCCCTAGAACCCTAGTGTGAACCCTAGGGTTGAGTTTTGAGCTCAAAGAAGGACATGGGACCATATGTCCTTGGAATGTCTTGGAACTTGCTAGATGAATTCATATGGTGTAAATAAGCCCTAAAAATGTTATTAGAGTTTTTAGGAACTTAAATCCCCTCTAAAATAGTTTTGGACCAATTAGGGTACTTTTACTCATAATTTTATTGCATGATTATATGATCTTGGATGTTCATGAAACTTAGGCAGTGATCTTATAAAATGGTTAATAATCTCTGGAAATTTTGGTATTTATTTTGGAAAAATATTTATAGTAATTCATTCAGAAAACTAGCAATTGCCCAGTTAGTAAGAAAAATTATTATGAGTTATTTACTGACTGGAAAATTATAAAATTTGGTTTGGGGAGATCTTATGGCATCCTCAGGCTTTGTGAATATTTATAAAATATTTATAATCATTTTTCTATAGGATGGTTCACAAAGTGCCTTGTGTAGAATATTTTTAAATGATTTATTTATGTTTCCAAAGTGTTTGGAAAATTACTTAATTTGGTCAGTTATCTTTTATGGTCACTATTAACATCTGGTAAATTTTATATAATTTTTGGATAATTATTTCTATTATTTCCTACTTTGCACTATTAATGAGGTTATTTAATCAATAATTAGTCTGGAGGTCAAACCTTTTTGGAAAAAAATGTGAATTTCAGTATTTACTATTATTTTGATGTATACACTTGTTATAATTTTGTTGAGGCCATACCATGTCAGAAAAGTATACTTGATGTTCAAAAGCATAACTAGTTTTGCTGAAAATTAAATAAATGCCAAATAAATTAGGAAAAATATTATATTCTGGATTTATCTTTAAATATCATATTAGATGCCTAGTAATAATCTTAGGTCATTTGGATGAATATTTGGAGGGGGACATCATTCATGCACATCATGTAGCTCATTAGGTATGCACATAGTAAACCTGTAGAAATAAGATAACATGTAAGCCTTGGAATGGGAAGGTGGGATAGATGGTGTACTTGGTCTGATTTGGATAAGAAAGAGGTCATAAGTAGGAGTCAAGTTGTGATAGCCTGGTTGACTAAGATGCAAGGTTGTTCTCGGGATCGATGATTGATAGTCGTTCCATTGGAGGAAATCTAAATACACTTAGGTTTAGTTCAAGTGTAAGATCAGGAGAGTTAGCACATGGGTAGATACCAACAATGATAAGTACCTTACGAAAGGGAGCTTTGGGCTTCAGCCCATCGTAGTTCCCAATACCGTCGAGAGCCCTTCACATGGAATGCCCTGGGCAGTCAAAGGTTAACCATAAACCGTAAGACTAAAATGATTAAAGAGCAACTAGTAAATACTAGGGCTTCACTTTCACTCACTGCGATGACTCGGGAGGTTAGGCAAGTTTGGTCACTTGAGCGGTAGGCTCGGTGGTTGTGGAAATGGGCAAGTTTTCCCGGCGGGCCGAAGGCTCGGAAGGTAGTTGTAACTGATAGGTTAGTCCATGGAGTCGATGGATCGGGAATTCATGGATGCATGTGCATAAGGCGGTGGGTCTTCGGTATTTGACGGTCGTTCACACCGATGTAGATACGATGATTCAGCGGGTGTGGTTTAAACTTAACCAAGGAAAAGACTGGTGGATTTTCCAACATAGTACGTAGAGGCTCCGCGGTGTGTTATTTACATTGAGGTGTATGAAGGTCTAGGTTAGGTTGTGTGAATGTCGGACTATAGGTGGGGTGGACCAACCGACTGACTTTATGTTCCACGATTGAAGGTACTTGAGAGTTTAGCTAACTCTAAATTTGGGAACTACAGGTTTGTGCGCATAGAGTCGTGTGTGTGTGTTGCGCTTGTATGAATCATTACCATCAAACCCACATAACATAAAATATTATATCATATCACATTTCAACCATTACCCCTAACATATAAGTTGGTATGGGACTTTTTATATGTTAGGCCTTATAAAATGACCCCTTATTTTATAAGCTTGTGTGGGCATGCTTATAAGATAAGGTTACTTTCTCTTTGGTTTACTATTACATTTCCTTAATGGTGTAATTTATTTTCTACTCTTTACTGCTCTATTACTTTAGTATTGCTTGCTTGTATTTCTTTTTCTAGCATTATGAATATTATAATATAACTGCTAGATTAGGTCCACAGTTACCTGCTTGCCCACTCTCCACCATCATAGCTTTCCTATCATTCCTCCCGCATGGTGCCTAGGAGCCACTGGGGGAGGGGTGGGGGAAAACCATGCTTAGTCTTTTTAATTAACGGTCGGTGGATCAAACATTTCAGGGGCTCCGATTCAGAGACAGGGAGCAGCAGTAAGAGGTTCAGCACCAGCAGAGTATGGTGCACATGGAGGTGGGCCAGTCTAGTACAAGAGCACCAACCTCAAGATCCGTGAGTGATTTGTATAGTTTGCTTATGTGAGAGTGTTATAGTGAGGATATGATGTACTGGGAAGGAGCCCATTTTATCTTTATCGTTTTACTGCTTCCGTTTTTGTTTTATTTCTAAGTGGACTGTGATGTGATTCAGCTTTCTTTATACTACATGTGATTGTGGACTTAGACTTAATTGTTCTAAACTATGTACTTTTACTTCTTTTATGATCGTTACTGCCGGCAGGATCGACGTTTTATAATGGTGACATTCCTGAGTGTTGGTGTCACTGCAAAACGCCGATTCTGGGCATAAGACCCGGAGGCAAAGCAAAAAAAAAGTGCTTCTTACACCCTGATCCCTATCCTAACAACAGGATAGTCTTCAGCTTTATCAGCAATAACATCAAGTAGCCTAATGAAGGCCTCATCTTGACCATTAGACTCTGAGGTAGATGAGTCACTTTGACTCCAGCTCTTCTCCTTCTTTGTATGAAGGTCTTTTCCTTTCTGCAGACTTAAAGCTTTATTGAGCTCCACTTCTTACGGTTTACACTTGAACCCATAAGTATAAACTTTTAGCTATCCTTGCAGATCTGCTTAGACTATTAAGTCCTTTTTGAGCATCTCCTTCTGATACCACTTGAAAGTCTCTACTTTCAAGGATAGATAACACCTAAGGGGGGGGTGAATATATTTCTTAGTCTTTTATGACTATAATTCATTTTGGTGCATAGTGATTTAATTATATGTTACTTTCAAGACAATCACACAAAGCACACACAAGATTTATAGAGGTTCCCCAGATTATGGGTACGTACACTGTCCCTCCCACCTTTCTAATAGCTTGTTAGACAAGGAACTTCTTCCAATCTTGGATCCTAAGAGATTACACCACAAATCCCCTAGTATCTCTCAGCCTTCTCCAAGACTTACCTCAAGCACAAATCCCTCCCTCAGATCCAAGACTGGATCCTACAACTCAATAATCCAAAGATCACCTACCTCAGACTTGAGCTCAAATCCTACACTCAAGATAGGAAGATAGCCCTACCTCAGAGAGAATGACTCTCCTATATCTCTAACACATGGCCCTACCTCAGATCTAAAGCTGGATTCTATAACTCAGGCACAAAGTCCTTACACTCAGAGAGAATGACTCTCCTACCTCGGGAAAATAACCCTACCTCAAGCACACAGGACCTACACTCATATTAACAAATGATTCTATCTCAGAGAACAAATCTCCCAGAGCTCTGGCCCTCAAGCCCTACCTCAGATCCATATCTGGATTCTACTTCCATCCTTTATAAATTTAGGCTTATAACTCAGATCCAATGGATCCTACCAAAATGAAAGAGTTGGATGTTGATTTGACTCTAGAGAAATTTCTCAGAGCCTTCTGCTTCCTGAGCTAAAAAAATCTCATCCCTAACATCTTCTTAACAACAAGAAAGATGATCTTCAAGAACTACTGCTTGAGCTGGAAGTATCATGCAGTGAACTGCTTCTTCGTGAACTGATTATGAATATCAATCCTATCTTTCACTCCAGAGAGATAGTTCTCTAAGCCTTCTTTTTCCTGAACTAAGAGAGCTATGTCCTGCCTCCTTCTCAATAATAAGACTGTTGATCTTCTAGTTGACTTGGCTTGTGTTGGCAAGTAACCTTTGGAGAACTGCTACTTCAAGCCTTGATTGCAGTTGTGTTTTGAATAGAGGCCTTGAATATGTGCAGCTGTTGTAAGCTTGCTCTGCTTCTTCTTGAACTGAGAAAGAAACTCAGTCCAAACTTCTTCTTCACAGCTCCAGAAAATGATCTTCAAGAATGATCTGCTATGGCTGTGAAGTGCTGCAGTAAGGGATTGCCTTGCTGCTTCTACTTACTCATAGATTTACTCTTATCTTGCTCTTGATGGTGTTGATTACAACAACTTACTTCTGTTTGCTTTCAGTTGCTGCATCTAGGGTAAAACCTTGTTTCTTCTTCTTTTACCTCAGAGATCTCTCTGATCTTGCTATTGCAGGCTAAACTCGCAAAGGCTACCTTATTGATCTCTCAGATCAGCAATTAGAACTTCTCCTTCAGACTCTACAACAATAGTGTGAGGAAGAAGATAAAGTTCCGCCTTTTCCAAAAGTTAATTTACTATTATCAGATCTGTCCTTTTCTTATACCGTCTAACGGCTATTTGAGTAGTGGGGACCATCATAGTTGATAGCTGCAACTTGCTTTAATAGTAAAAGATGTATAGTAGGTCTGCGACGCCATTTATCGCGTACTATAGCTTTCCCGCAACTAATTTGGTTTCTCTTGACTTTTGTTGACTTTTGCTGACGTCATCATCTGTGGACTTCGCCAAATTCTCAGTTTTATTCCATGTGTTTAGTGCGTTGAGTGAACAACCTTCTCTCAACGCAAATAACACATAGCCAAATAACTACACTTCCAGGCATTGAGTGATCCTTCATCACTCAAAACATTTAGACTTAGCCAAATCTTTCTGCTTATCAGGCATTGAGTGCATTGAGTGAGACTTCATCACTCAATGCCTTCTTTGACTTTTATAGTCTAACTTCTTAGGTGTCGAGTGAACCTTCATCACTCGATGTATTTGGACTTAGCCAATTGTTCTGCCTATGCTAGGCGTTGAGTGCGTTGAGTGAGCTGTCCTCACTCAACGCATCTGAACTTAGACAGATTTTTCTTTCTATCTTATTAAGATTTGACTGACCATTGCTCTGTCAATGCTTTCCTCTTTGGATGTTGAGTGAGCTGACCACACTTAATGCTTCTGTACTTATCCAGAAGTCTTAACAGATTCTTCAAAAGCTTTGACTACTTGAGCTTGACTCAACTATTCTTTCATCAGGCGTTGAGTGAGCTGTCCTCACTCAACGATTCTATACTTAGTCAATTGTTTTGCTTGCAAATGCTGAGACTTTTATTGACTCAGCTTTACTCGATGCCTCTCGTTATATTGTGTTGAGTGAACTACCTTCACTTAATGCCTGTAGACTTAGCCGCATTTATGTTTTGCAAATTGCTGGGCTTTGACTGTAAAACCTTTACTCGACGCTTTTTTGAATCTAGCATTGAGTGAACTGGCTTCGATCAATGCCTGTAGATGTAGACGATTTAGTCTTTCCAGCATCCTTCCTTGGCATCTGACGTTAAGTGAACTGGCTTCACTTAAAGCCTGTGGACTTAGATAGATTTCTGTCTCTCCACCTTTCTACCTTTTGACTACCTGTCACAACCACCTAGACTACCCGTCTAAACTTGTATAAAAAAACATCTTGCACATGATGAACTTGAACAACATCAAATACAACTATGCTCTTAATGTTGATGGTGATGCATCTTCAAATAAAATCTAGTGAACATTAAGGGAAATATTCCCAACAATCCTTCCTTTTTTTCTCCCCTATCTTCTGAGTCAGACAATTAAAACTTAGAGGAGTTATCAGGAAGATCAGCAACTGGCTCATCATCCTCAGAAAGCTAAGTCTTGAGTCACACATGTAGAAGAAGAATCGTCCAAAGTGGAGGGAGAACTGAGCAGGAGGATGAATAGAGAGCCAAGTATTCAATAGAAACCTCAAAGATCCATCATCTCCTTTTTTCTCCACCTCTTCAAATGAATGTCTTGGTGTCATTTTAAAGATATTTTGGGGGCCATGCCAGTAATTTTTCTCTTTCGAATTCTAAAGAGGCAAATAATAATGCATGATTTTGAGTACATTGATCGTCATTTTTTAGAATATAACAACCACTGCCCCAAGGCGACCCAGAGAGGTTAGTCGATGGGGCAGTGAAGGAGACAACATCGATAATGAAGGCAATGGTGGGGGTTATGGTGAGGATGCCGAGAGTTCCCTTGGTGCACACATTGCGGGGGAGCACACAACACTAGTTTGATTACATCAAGCAGGCCGAACAGCAGCACAGTAAAAACCCTGTTCATCTTCCCGATCGGGGAAAACTAGCAGGCTAGGGTATGAAGTTTGGGCTCCACGACTCTGCCATTTCTGGCCGCAAATAGAGCGGGAATCATGCTCCTCACCGGATGCTGCTCCTTCGACACTTCCCCTCCATTACCGCTGGACACAAAGAGTTTACTGCACGATGCCGCCTGCAACCACCCACGATCCAGCTAAGTCTACTTACACGATACCCTATCCGGCAGTCTCGACCACATCCACTACCACGAGCCCTTCCTCCATTGTTGTTCCACCAAAGAGCCGACAGTTCCTGTTGCCCTATAAAAAGAAGAATAGGAATTAGGAGATGATGAAGATGAAATTGGTGAGTTTATTAAGCTATTGAAGGCCTGATGTTGTGATTGGTGTTCTGTTTGAGCCATATAGGAGTGAATTAGGTTGCTATGCTACCTGCCTTCCGTTGAGGAAGATGATGAAAAATAAATGGAGATGTCAGATAGCTACTCTTGTGTATTGTGCTTCCTGTTAGAAGTTAGGAGTTATTGAAGCTCTGTGTGAGCGTTGTAGGAGTTAGGGGTGGATGAGATTTGATGTTGGTTGTTGTTTGTTGTCATTAAGATGGTGAATAGTACTTTTAAATTTACTATGCTTGTAGGTTGATTAATGAATGTTGAATTGCTGCTTGAAGCCCTGATTCTGTGCGTTAGAGTTTTGGTGTGATTAGTTGTAACACCCCCATCCGTCATATGGGACACAGACGGTCTGGCCGGGGCCCCATGTCATATTCAACAAATAGTCAGCGGAGTTATATATTAATACCAAAATACTATGATTGATATCGAAACCTAACACAGAGCATTCTAGCAGAAGCTTTTAAGCATGTTAGAAAAACTCATCATAGCACATAAATGTCCACTATAACCCAAAGAAGGAATGAAAGTACAAATACACATAGAGACTTGGCCTTAAAACATTTAACTTGAATTAAAGTGTTTTACATACTTCGAAAGGCAGGCCGGCCATACATGAAAACAGTAAATATAAACACTTCGCTTTGGCCTTCATGGGCCAACACAGCATCAAGGAACTTAGCCCGCTACGTGTTACATGGATCACCTGTTCCTGCAAGAACAATCCACCAAATGGTGGTAAAACAAGGCAACGATCAGCTAAAGCTTACCATATTATAACGACCCAACCCCTTACTCGGGGCGGCGGAGCTCCTTCCCTGCAAAGTATTAGCAAAACCAAACCTAGTAATGAAAGTGCAATTTAAGAACAATTCACTGAAGGCATAGGCATGAATGACCACACACCCCGTGCTCTTTGGGCACAATCTCGGTGGCTGGACAACAACCATGACCAACCACCATTCGTAAGACAGCAAAAAACATGAGCATTTTGACAGTCTTTACAGCCTATGAAAGGCCTAATACTCGTAACTATGTCTGCGACAGGCATCACTACCCACGGATGCACCACATAGCTACCTGGTAGGTTCAGCCCTTTCCCATTGCTCACATCACCGGGAAAAAACTACCACGATGCGGGTCGGCCTCCCCATTCCCATTCCCCTAGTCATTACATAACCAAGTTATGATAAACTGATGGCTTAAGCCCACCTGGTTGGGCTATCAAAGCTCTCAGCCCCACATCACAGGCCCTAGGTCTCCAAGACACAGGCCACAAACAAATCTCTCAAGGACCTACCGCTTGCGGTAGCACTACCGCCGCACGGTAAATGGCAAAAATGCGATTCAACCAAGTTTTTCGGATGCTCCTTGGAGTTAGTCCCCAAGGTTCCCTACTGCAATCTACCGTGTAGAAACCCAAAATAGACATCACAAAATCTTCTCCGGCCAATACAAGCATAATGAAAACATCAACAATCCCGTCTAAGCTGTCCAGATGGGTTTCACACACAATGCCTATGTTCGCACTTCAATTCCAAACTCTATATGCAAAACAAAGGGATATACAGTATCTACCCGAAGGAAATCCTCACGCTCACCGCACACTCGCGGGGGTGGGTTTCCTATATAAAAAGAAGAGGACTTCACATATCTAAGTTGAGAATCATAACCCTTTGCGCTCTTCGGTTTCATGCAAAATATTTAGACGGATGAACGCGATAGCAACGATCTTGCCTCCAAAGATCCGGACTCGTCTTGAGAATCGGAACTTCGAAACTTCAATGACGGAGAGATTTACCCTCCGGCACCGCTGCTCCTCCTCCAGGAAAACCAGGACGAATCCAAATCCATAAGAAAATGAAGTGAAAATGACCAAATCAAGCATATAAATAAAGCTACCGCAGCGCGGTAACTAGCTATCATCGTACGGTACCTTAATTCATTGCCTCAATTCGAGCGCAACTACCCAAACCCTCCAATCACAGGACGACACGTGGCCAATGCCGTTTCAGTTAAACAACCGCCGTGCAATAGGATGCTAACGCCACGCAATAGAGGGCGTCAGTTATGACACGACAGCAGGCGCAGTCACTGTGCGCCAACTTCTACCGCCACACGGTATGATCCCGAGAACCATATCAATTAAATTGACCAAGTAATTGCTAGTGGTAACCCTATCACCGGGCATTAGCTACCCGAGAGGTCTGGCAGATTAATTCCCCTGCTACCGCCATACGGTAACAACTTTCCACCGTGCGGCAACATCTTTCTAAATAACTCGACCCTTTCTTGAGAACTTGATGCTCTCGACGCAAACCATGGAGCTTGATGGAGAAAATCCTGGAGTGTTTTATGAAAGAGAGAAGATGAAGATGAAGAAGGTGTTCTCCGAATCTATATTCGATAAAGGCAAGTGTACCTAATCGCATATAGTATAGGATATAATATAAAGGTCGTATTAGAACTAAGGCGCGTCAATTACTTCTACTTCAAAGAGATTTCTGTTATTTCATCAATTAGATACTTTGAGTTGGTTTGCAAATAAGAGAACGATTATACAATAAAAGAGGTTGATTAAGCAATAATTAAAAGGTTAGTACTTGATCATGAATCACCCTGGAATGAAAATGACCAAAAATAGATAAATCCCTAATTCTCTTTAACGAAGATGCTCTGACCGTGGAGGTTCCCAAAATATGAACGCACCTCTTTCAAAGCTACTACCAACTGAGTTTAGGTTGATCAACCAAACTTTCGTTCTTTAATTAAAAGCCATAAAACTCGCTTTATGTGGTGAACCCCTCTATTGGATTTGACTCCTATCCGTGAAATTTACGTCATCCACTTTCAAGAATTGCATTCAACTCCCTTTACCCGTGAGTGATCAATCCATACGCATGATCCTTTCGGCTACTAAAGTACGAAAACAGAAGAGAAAATCATATATCGATGATATGACCTCTCTAGTGATTAATCAAGGGTAAATCCTAAACATTTGTTAAAAGAGAAAGAGAAGATATGGATTAAGAAAATGAGATCATTTCATTCCTCGGATCATCTCGATCAAGCACTAAACAAAGTTTAGTTACTCATAATAGTGTAGGAAATGAAAATCATGTTAAGAATATGCATAATAAGAAAGAGAGAGTGAGAAAGGGAATAATAAACTATTTTATTTCGTATTGAAAAGAAGATACAAAAAAGGGCATAGAGACATTGCAAAGAGAGTTTATAAAAAGATTACAAGTGTGATAAAAGAGATTGCAAGAACATTAAAACATGAAAACATTAAGCTAAAATACTCTAAAAATAAACTCTCAACAGCTCTCTAGAAGTCTCAAATGAAGGAGAAAGGGTGTTGCTTTCCCCCCTTCCTTCATGCCTATTTATAGGGGCAAAACTAAGGGGGTAGAGTTTGAATTTGGCATGTGGATGAAGCTTCCATGAAGCTTCCCTTGGTCAAAAAACACATGTTGGTTTAAAACTCAAAGACGGCTACTCCTTTTCACACTTGTCATGAAAAGCATGATAAAATTTAGGTATCTTTCTCTCTATCCAAGAAGCTTCATTTAAGAACACATGTTAAATATATAGTCAAAGGTGGCTAGCCTCTTCCATACTTAGGAGAAAATATCTCATCAGACCATTGTGGCTTAATTCCCTTCTTGAATATTGTTTAGTAACACAGTAGCATGATTACACTCGACATTTAATTTGGCACGCCCTATCTGAAGGCTTGTTCTATAGAATTGATAATACAACTTGTCTCGAGATCCTACAAAATAGTAAAATAAGCGTGGTTAGGATAAAATTATAAAAAGATACGGTTTAACGGATAAAATTAACAATATCTATATATTTATATTAGATTATTTAAATTTTTGTATTAATAACTTATGTCAAATTATGCATCATCAAATTCCCTACACATATTATTTTGCTTGTCCTCAAGCAAAGACATACGAGTTAGGAAAAATAAAAAAAAAACCAACCAAAAAAATTGGCTATGCCAAACATGAGTTTGACGGAAAATTAAGGTAGAGGAATTATGAAAAGAAAACAAAACATTTTTACTTAGTCTTTGCACAAAATATTACAATTTTCACTAGCATATAAAAAAAAATCATCCCATGTTTTTAAGCAAAACTAAAAATTAAGTAAAGTAATAAATGAAAAGGATATTGAGTTGCTACTAAAATCTAAGAGACATTTTATAGTCATATCAATCTAATTAAAAGATCAATACTACTACCAATAACTTACTCAATTTACTTTCTCGCTACCGTACTAAAGGTAAACCTTTGAAGCATGAATCAAAAGAACTTTCGTTAGGTGTATCTTTTTGGCTTAGATTTTAAGGGTGTGGAGTTCAAAAGATAAACATGAAGGGTAAAGCACACTTAAAACAAAAAGAAGAGCTTTGCAAAGAACTTGTTGCTAGAAAGTAAAATTTTGACACCCAAAGTAATTTTGCAAAATAAAGTTGGGGTTAAAATGTCATTCATAATCTTTTTTTTGCATATATATAAATATATATATCATATCTTCTTCCTTCTTTTGAATCAATTGAGTTTTTCCCTCTCTTTTTTCCCTCTTTTGTAGCAATTGCGATATAATACAAATCTCCATCATTTTCACAAAATATAGTACACACAAGTGACATAAAGCTCAAAAAGTCTTAAGTGTGCAACATGGGTAAGCTATATGGCTCTGGAGAAAAAAAGTGGTGCTTATAAAATGAAAATGGAAAAGGCACAACGTGGCCAGCAATGGTTAGGAATTCAAGGTTCGGGATGCAAAATCTCAAGCTAATGAAAAAGTTGCCTCGATCATCTTCATGCTCTTAAGTCTACTTAAAGCACGGTATTAAAAAATTCAAGAGACACAAATTCTAGATAGAAAATAAAGATAATTGACTTTTCATCAAAAATGAAGATAATAAGCGTCTTAGATTAGTTTGCATCTACTATACTTAACACTAATCAATCATTTCAAAGAATTTTAAAAGAGAAAACAAGGGATGCTAGATTTTATAAAAGTGAAAAACATAAAAAATGGCATTGAAAAAGTGCAAATATTTAAGAATGTTTTTTAAAAATATCATGTTACCTTAATTAGGAACACTACAATAGTCAATATATTACTCATGAAATATAGACAAAATGAAATTTAATTTACTTTATTTCAACTAAACAAGTACATAAATGATTAAAAACAAGAAAATGCAAAGTCATGGGGTACTAAATGATTTAGCAAAGATTAATTCAAATTATTAATTATTTTATATAAGTTTTATCCTTTTTGGTATATATATATACTTTTATATATACTAAAGACAAAGGAAAGAAATATATATATTTTTTTTTGAATTTTTGGAATATATATATATTTTAAAAAATTTCTTCATTAAGGAATTATACCCCGATACTTAAAGTTAAACATTGTCCCCAATATTTAAAACCAAGTATGATGCAATAAAAATACAATAAAAAAGAAGTGAGGAAAGAGGATATCCTTGATGGTGAAATTGAGCAGGCTAGAAGGAAACCTGCAAAACATGTTAAAACAAAGAAAACAGTAATAAGAAGATAAAGTTTGGGGTGCCTCCCACAAGCGATTTGTTTACCGTCGCGTAGCTTAACGAATTTGCTTGGAAGATTATATGGAGAGGGTCTCAATATTGGTGACCAAAGTATCATTAGAAAAATAAAATTTTAGTCGGTGGCCATTCACTTTAAAGGAGCCAAGTTCTAGGTGGGATATAAGAACGGTCCCATATGGCCAAACCTCTTTAACGATAAAAGGGTCGAACCATCGGGATTTTAGTTTACCAGGAAAAAGACGAAGGCGTGAGTTATAAAGAAAGACGAGATCCCCCAGTGAAATTTTTTTAGGAATTTTAATATTTTTATCATGGTAGAACTTTGAGCTCTTCTTATAAAACTTATTATTTTCATAGGAGTTAGCACGCCATTCATCTAGTTCATTCAGTTGGAATTTTCTTTGCTTGGTGGCCATAGTATAATCAAGATTGAGGAATTTTAGCGCCCAATAGGCTCGGTGCTCTAACTCAACTTGAAGGTGGCACGCTTTGCCATAGACTAAACTGTACGGTGTACAACTGATGGCAGTCTTGTATGCCGTCTGATAAGCCCATAGAGCATCATCAAGCTTCAATGAACAGTCCTTCCTATTAAAAGAGATAGTCTTCTCCAAAATTCTCTTGAGCTCGCATTTCACCACCTCCACTTGGCCACAAATTTGTGGGTGATAGGTGGTGGAGAGTTTGTGTGTAACGCCATATTTTGCTAAAATTTTAGCAAACTGGCTATTACAGAAGTGTGTGCCTCTATCACTAACTATAGCGTGAGGTGTGCCAAAACGAGAGAATAATTTCTTTAAAAATTTTACGATGACTCTTGCATCGTTGGATGGGAGAGCATGTGCTTCCGCCCACCTCGACACATATTCGAATGCAATGAGAATATATTTATTATTAAATGAGGGAGGGAGAGGACCTACAAAATTGATACCCCATAGATCGAAAATTTCACACTCCAAAAAGGTGTTTTGGGGCATTTCATCTTGACGAGATATGTTACCTGACCATTGGAAGCTATCGCATCCACTTACAAAAAAAGTGAGCATCCTTAAAGATCAAGGGCCAGTAGAAACAAACCTCTAGCACTTTCCTTGTGATCCAGCTTGCTTCGTAATGTCCGCCGGTTGGTCCTTCGTGGTAGCGCTACAATATTTGCAATCCTTCCTCCATCGACACACATCTTCTTACCACTTTATCCGTGTAGATACGAAATAAGAAGGGGTCCTCCCAAAAGTAGTTCTTTGTGTCGGAAAATAATTTCTTCTTTTGCTGACTTGAAAAACCTTTTGGCAGGACCCGAGCCTCTAGATAGTTGGCCAAATCCGCAAACCAAGGGGTAGAAGAATTCGTTAATTTTTTGATGGCGAAGAGGCTCTCTTCAGGGAATTTATCATCAATGTCAGCTTCTGCCAGCGTATCCGCAGCAGGGTTCTCTAAGAAGGAGAGATGATCGGCTGCCAAGTTCTCCACTCCTTTCTTATCCCAGATCTCCAAGTCAAATTCTTACAGCAGGAGGATCCATCTTAATAATCGGGGCTTGGCGTCTGCCTTTTTTAGTAGGTACCTAAGGGCAGAATGATCAGTAAACACAATGAATTTAGAGAGAGTAATATAAGAGCTAAACTTATCAAACGCAAAAATAATTGCAAGAAGTTCTTTCTCTGTAGTGGTTTAATTGGCCTGTGCAGATGTGACTATCTTGCTTGCATAATAAATTGGGTGAAAATACTTGTTCACCCATTGGACTAACACTGCGCCTACAACAATGTCACTTGCATCCCACATTATCTTTAATGGAAATGACCAATCCGGTGCTACTAGAATTGGCGAGTTAATAAGCTTATATTTGATAATATTAAAAGCTGTTAAACATTCATTATCGAAAATAAAAGAAGAATCTTTTTCTAACAAGTGCGTTAACGACTTTGTAATTTTTGAAAAAGTTTTGTATAAACCACCGATAAAAACCTGCGTGACCAAGGAAACTTCTTATAGATTTTACATTTGTGGGAGGGGGAAGTTTCTCAATCACCTCGATCTTGGCCTTATCAACCTCGATTCCTTTACCCGATATTTTATGGCCTAGGACCAACCCCTCTCAGACCATGAAATGACATTTTTCCCAATTTAGGGCGAGATTCATATCTTTGCAACATTGAAGAACACGATCAAGATTAGCTAAGCCTGATTTAAAAGAATTTATGAATACGAAAAAGTCTTCGATGAAGACTTCCATCACATTCTCAACCAACTCATCAAAGATGGCCAACATACATATTTGGAATGTAGCTGGTGTATTGCAAAGTCCAAACGGCATCCTTCTTTAAGTGAAGGTGCTGAAGGGACAAGAAAAGGTTGTTTTCCCCTGGTCCTCGAATGAGATTGGGATTTGGAAATATCTCGATAAACCATCAAAAAAGCAATAGTAGGAGTGACTGGAAAGGCGTTCTAAAATTTGATCAATGAATGGCAAGGGAAAGTGGTCTTTTCGGGTGACATCATTTAATTTTCTATAGTCGATGCACATCAGCCAACCCATAACATTATGAGTTAGAATTAGTTCATTGTTCTCATTAACCACTACCATAATGCTGCCTTTCTTTGGTACTACTTGCACGGGGCTAAACCACAGGCTATCCGAAATTGGGTAGAAAAATTAAGCATCTAACAGCTTAATTACTTCAACCTTAACAACGTCTTTCATATTGGGATTAAGTCATCGCTGAGGCTGTACACTATCGCGAGAATTATCTTCAACTAATATTTTATGTGTGCAGAAGGATGGGCTTATCCCTTTTATGTCAAATAATTGCCAAGCTATGGCTCGGAGATGCCTTTTTAAGATTTGAATTAATTTGGAAATTTCCGACTCACATAAAGTAGAAGAAATGATGACCGACAATTTAGAGTCTTTTTCTAAAAAGACATATCTTAGGTTGCTCTAGAAGTTGCTTAAGCTCAAGAGTGGGTGGTACTTCGTAAAAGGTCGTATTTTTAATACTCTCTAAGCCAATTGGCTCAGGAGGCGAAGAACAAGATAATTCCTTAAAATAAAATAATTCGGCATGTTCCGCATCATCACACGATGTGGGACTAGAATCATAAAATGAAGAAAAATCTTCTTCAAATGATACATCTAGATGGTAACAAGAATCATCATTTGAAAGAGAATTTTGCACGGAGGGGTAGATATTGAAAGTAACTTCATCATCTCCAACACGAAGGAGGAGCTTTCTGTTACTCACATCTATTATTGCGCGGGAGGTGGAAAGGATGGGGCGACCGAGTATGAGGGGTACTTCGGCATCCTCATCGATGTCAAGAATGATAAAGTCCACCGAAAAGATGAACATGTCAACCTGGACTAGTACGTCCTCTACTACCCCAACTGGATAATTAACAGAACGATCTGCTAGTTATATACATATTTTTGTTGGGATTGGATCTCTTAATCCTAATTTCTTAAATAGAGAGTAGGGCATTAGTTTTATGCTAGCACCTAGGTCGGCAAGGGCATACTTTACTAATAAATTGCCAAAGAGGCAAGGGATAGAAAACTGTCCCGGATCATTCAATTTTTGGGGCAATTTATTTAATAAAGTTGCTGAGCATTCTGCATTGAGGGAAAACACGAGAAATCTTCAAGTTTATTTTTATTGGAGAGTAACTCCTGAGATATTTCGCGTATTTAGGCATTTGAGAGATTGCCTCACAGAAGGGAACATTTATATGAATTTGTTTTAAAATTTCTAAAAAAAATTTGTATTGCTCTTCTACTCGCTCTTTTTTAATTTTAGATGGATAAAGAGGTGCAGAAGTAGAAATAAGAGGAGATTTTGAAGCATTCAAAGAAGTAGAAAATAAAACTAGAGGGGGTAAAATAGAAATAGTTACCTCAGACTCAATCCTATTTGGATAGGTTGACTCCTTTCCGTTGCGGACGGTGATGGCATTTGAATTCTCCCTTAGATTCGTCTCAGTGTTGCCCGACAAAGCTCCATGCGGGCGCTCGATAATCATTTTTGCAAGATGGCCAATTTGATTATCTAGGTTCCTTTCAGATCCGGTGAGATTCAGGATGTTGGATTCATTCGAGGCAACATATTTTGAAAATACCTCTTCAAGCGAAGAGGCCCTTTGGTGGTGGTGGAAGAAAACTAGGTGGGTTCATATTAGGTAGGTATTGGGCATTACCTTGGTTGCTCCATGAGAAATTCGGATGGTTCCTATAACCCAGATTATAAGCATTTTAATATGGAGCATTGTTCGGGTTAAAAGAAGGCCGAGTAAGATTCCCCATGAAATCAACTTGTTCTTCAATAAAAGTATTACTATTATTATTAGCCCAAGAAGGAGTGGCGGAGGAAACAGACATCTCTACCACTGGCATACTTAAACATTAAAGTTGTAAAGTGATAATACGTTTTGTAGCCTAAACTATTATCGTATCTTTTAGTTTTGTAGGCGCTAATCTTGCCTTATTAGCTTATTTTTTATCCTTCTTATGTAAATATAATTGCCACTAACATTTTCTTGTCTTTTGCCAGTTTTCCAGAATTTTGGCCAAAAATGACCTGTCACACCCCCTATCACGCCCTCCCCGGGCATGACCTAGGTTGTGTCACCCGATCCCGAGGAAGCCGGCTAACAGAGACAAAATAACCAGAAAAACGATTGTCACGCCCCCCTGACACGCCCTCCCCGGGCATCCCCAGGGTGTGATACGGTGTGTATCGGCCTCTGCCCGAAATCTTCCGCCGCATTAAATTCATTTTCGCCTCCACACGCCAACAGTACTATCATGCCCCCAATCACGGGCATGACCCAAGGCATGTTCACCCCCTTTTCCAAGACTAACGGATTTCCGACCAATGATTGAGACTTGACGTACGTGTCACACCCCCACCTATACGGGCGTGACCCAGGGCATGTCAGCCATCGTACAGAAGAAATCATCCTTCCCGCCATAATCTAGAGCCCGAGGTCAAACCCGTACGTGTCACGCCCCCTGACACACCCTCCCCAGGTGTAACCTAGGGCATGACAAACCTGAGAATTTTTCCTATAAATTCTGACCCCCCCTTCCATTTTAGCAAGCTTGAGTTGAGAGGGGAGGTGCTGCCCCTTTTTTTCTTGCCCTTTTTTAGTGTTCTTCCCTCTCTCTCTTTATTATTTTGTAATCTTCTTAACCCTAACTTAGTGCTTAGTTGTTTAAGCTTTTATTGTAATTTTTGTACTTGCTCTAATTGATAATTGTAGGGCTAGAATATGATTTTCGTTTCATTGCAATTGTAATTTTCATTTCCAAGTTGTAAGCTCTCTTTCTTTATTAATATAAGTTATCCTTTCTTACCTTAGTGTTACTATGCTTTATTACTCATCCCCCTCCTCCACTTCGCTATGATTAACTAATCCTCCTTTTACTCGATCTTGATGATCCGAGATTCGAGTGATTAAGTTATGATGCTTTGAATTTACCTTTTCGTTTTAGGGTTTAGGGATTCAAATTACTCTTGATTTTTCTGGCTTGGAATTATATTGTCGATATATAATTTCCAATTTAGCTTTCATTCTTGGCTAGCCGAGAGTCCGATATTTTGAAGTGAGCATTCAAGAGTAAAGAGAGTTATACGCACCCCTCAAGAGAGGCAGACGTCCAAATCTAACGGATTGGAGTAAAATCCAATAGTGGGGTTCACCGCGTAAAGCGAGCTTTAGGACTCTGATTTAGACGAGAGTCGGTCTGACCTTCCTAAACTCATTTGGGCATGACTTCGAGAGAAGCATGTTCAAGCTTTAGGAACCTCCACATTCAAGGACCTTTACCCTATTAAGCTTAGGTTTATTTATTGTGTTTTTAATCGACTTTAGCCGAGGTGATTCTTGATCGAGTGCATTTCCATCTCATCATTCCAACCCTTTACCGTAATCGTTTCTTTTATGCTCTCTTTCTTTTAGTGCACGTAGTTCTCTTTAGCTTTATTTCCTTTCCTTAATTGCAATTAGTTTCTCTAAACCCTAGATTTTCCGTCGATAAAATATTAGTCTTCCTGTGAGTAAGTGTACTCAACAGTTCCCGGATTTCAATACAACACTTGTGTCCCCTAGCTACAGTTCCATAGGTATACTTGCCTAATTGGATTGCTAGTTCGGTTGCTTTATTTTCTTAGAAGCTTAGCGATCACCATGTTTTTGGCACTGTTGCCGGGGAGCAACTTTCGTTGATATATCGAAAACACGAACCTATTAATTTTATCATTTCTCTTTCTCATCCTCCTTCAAAAAAATTTTAAAATCCAAAAAAAAATTTATCATCGCTCCTAATAGAAACCCACTTCATAATTTTTCTACGCCACCTAATTCTCTCGAAAAGGGAAAAGGGCTTTAAGTTCCACTATCTTGCCTAGTACCTTGCGAACCCTTCATTGGGTAGCCCTTGGGATGTTCGAGAGTTAAGCTATTAAAAAAAATCTATTTCAAAAAAAATAATTTTTATTAGTTCTCTTTTTCTAGTTTTTTTATTTCTCTTTTTTTTTCTCTTCTCTTCTTTTAGTGCTTGAACCGCGAGAGTCCGTCAGTTATTTTGGACTTGGACCACGAAATTGAGTGTACTCTTTGGAGAAGATCGCGATTTCAAATCCCTACTCTCCTAATACCGGTTGAGGATTCCGAGTCATTTTCTACTTTAAGAATGGAAGAACCCCATGTGGAGGAAGCCGTGCAAAGGCCTATGTCCTACTATGCACGACCGAATCTAGAGGGACTAGAATCTTGTATAGTGCGCCCTACGATAGCTAATAACAATTTTCAAATGAATCCTAGCATAATTCAAATGGTACAGCATTATGTGCAATTTGACGGACCTCTAAATGAAGATCCGAATGCACATATAGCAAGCTTTCTTGAAATTTGTGACACCTTCAAGATAAATGTTGTCATAAATGATGTAAATAGGCTAAGATAATTTCCCTTCTCTCTTAGAACTAAGGATAAGTAGTTGTTGAACACTCTACCTAAAAACAGCATCACAACCTGGAATGAATTAACTAAAAATTTTTGGGCGAAGTATTTCCCGCCAGCTAAAACTGCAAAACATAGGAACGACATTTCTGCTTTTGGACAAATAGAATCTTAAACCTTATATGAAACTTGGGAAAGATTTAAAGAATTATTAAGATGATGCCCACATCACGCGCTACCTGTATGGTTATAAGTGCAGACATTTTATAACGGGCTAAATCAAAATGCAAAGCAAATGATGGACGCAGCTTTTGGCGGTACTTTAAACCATAAGATCCCGGAAGCAGCTCTTGATCTTTTTGAGGGCATGGCCATGAATACTTATCAGTGGAATGTGCCTAGGTCCTGCCCAAACAAACCTGCAGGTATCTTTGAAGTGGACATTGTTTTCAAGCCCACTCTTCAAGTTGAAATATTAAGCAAACAAATTACGGAGATGACTGCTGCCTCCGCCCCTCAGGTATGGGAATCTGCAACTCCTGCCCCCGAATAATTAGATTTTGTTAACAATATGCCTAGAAATACTTTTACTAATTTTTCAGCTGCGAATTTTCCAGCGCCCTATTTTACTTTTCCAAATAGTTATTATCCTGCTTTAAGAAATCACCAAAATTTTTCGTGGAGTAATCTTTAGAACGCAATGCACCCACCACCTCAAAATGATTTTTCTGCACCACCTCTTCAAAATTATCCAAAACCTCCAAGCCTGGAGGAGTTACTTTTTAAATATATAACCATAAATGATGCTACTATAAGAACCTTAACCCGAGAGAGCCTAACCCGAGAGAGCAAGCGAAAGTTATAACTCTTCGGAGTGGTAAGCAAGTTTCTGGTAGGGTTAGTGAAGAGCCTGAGGCAAGCTCCGCCCCTATTTTTAAAAATCATAGCTCCATCCCCATTTTAAAAATTCCACCTTCTGCTGAAGAAGTTATCACCCCCGTTTTAGAAAAAGATCTCACTCCACCCCCAATTTTCTAAAATAATCCAACTCCACCATACCCTTCCGAACATAATAAGCAACGTCAGGATGATCAGTACTCCCACTTCCTAGAGATGTTCAAGCAAATTCACATTAATCTCCCATTCCATGAAGCGATCTCCTAGATGCCGAAGTATGCTAAGTACCATAAGGACCTCCTGACCAACAAGATGAAGTTAGAGAATGTGTCGCATGTCACATTAAATGACGAGTGCTCTGCGATTTTGACAAACAGCTTACCAAAGAAAATCAGTGACCCAGGTTATTTTTCTATTCCATGTGTCTTTGGTGATCTTTTTGTCAAGAACGCATTGGCCGACTTAGGTGCGAGTATAAATCTGATGCCTCTCTCATTGTTTAAGAAGTTAAGAATTAGTAGCCTCAACCCCACATGCATGAGTATCTAGCTCGCTGATAGATCCATCAAAAACCCGTTAGGAATCGTGGAGGATGTCGTAGTTAAAGTCGACATGTTCATCTTCCTGGTGAACTTTGTCATTTTGGACATCGAAGAAGGCGTCGAGGTTCCCCTGATCCTTGGCCGACCCTTCCTTGCCACCTCCCGAGCTATCATTGACATAAGTAATGGTAAGCTCTTCCTTCGAGTAGGAGACGACAAAGTGACTTTCTCTATCACACCTTCGATAAAAAACACCCTAGCAAATGACGATTCCTGTTTTTTCGTAGATGCCTTAAGTGATGAATCCTCATATTGCCTCTCAAAATTTGAAAAGGAATTTTCTGCTTTTTGTACCTCCTCTTCTCTTCCAACTGAATCGATACACCTATGTGAAGAAAGTGAAGAATCCTCTTATCATCTATCTGAATTTGAAAAAGAATTTTGTGATTTTTGTTCCTCCTCTACTCTTCAAACTGAATCGCTGCAAGAAGCCGCAATGGTCGCTAGACCCACCCCTTTTAATTCTCCATTTAAAAAGGTCTACGAGGACATAGTATTTGAAAAAGAAAGAATTTCTAAAACATCTTGTGAAGACCCCCCTACCCTAGAACTTAAAGAACTTCCTGAACACCTCAAGTATGCCTTCTTAGAAAAAAATTCCAAACTGCCAGTAATAGTTTTGGCCTACCTAACAAATGCGCAAAATCATAAACTTCTTTTAGTTCTACATAAACATCGTCGGGATATTGCCTGACAAATTTTTGATATCAAGGGCATAAGCCCATCTTTCTGCACTCAAAATATATTAATGGAAGATAAATCGTGTAACTCCATACAACCTCAGCGCCTTATAAACCCAAACATGAATGAAGTAGTTAAGGGAGATGTTATGAAACTCTTAGACGCATGAATTATATATCCTATATAAGATAGTAAGTGGGTTAGCCCTGTTAAGGTAGTGTCGAAGAAGGGAGGGATAAACGTAGTTAGTAATGAGAATAATGAATTAATCCCGACACAGACGGTGACCATGTGGCAAATGTGTATAGATTATCATAAGTTAAATGACGCCACCCGCAAGGATCATTTTCCCTTACCGTTCATCGATCAAATTTTAGAACGATTATCCGGCCATAACTTTTATTGTTTTCTCGATGGCCTCTCGGGGTATTTTCAAATCCCCATCTCTCCCGAGGACCGGAGAAAACTACGTTTAGTTGTCCCTTCGGCACCTTCGCCTACCGAAGAATGTCGTTTGGATTGTGCAATGCGCCAGCTATATTCCAGCGATGTATGCTCGCTATCTTTGACAAGTATGTAGAAAGCATTATGGAGGTATTCATGGATGATTTCTCCGTGTTCGGTGACAGTTTTGATAGTTGTTTAGAAAACCTCAAAAAAGTCTTAGAATGATGCGAAGAAACTAACCATGCCCTAAATTGGGAAAATTGCCATTTTATGGTGAGGGAAGGGTTAGTTTTGGGTCATAAAATTTATGCGAGAGGAATTGAGGTAGATATTGCCAAGACAGAAGTTATCGAGAAGATGACGCTGCCTACGAACATAAAAGCTATAAGAAGTTTCCTAGGTCATGTTGGCTTTTACCGTCGTTTCATAAAGGACTTCTCCAAGATCACCAAGCCCCTTACCCATCTCTTGTAAAAAGACGCCCCATTTATTTTTGATGACTATTGTCTGTCTGCTTTTGAATTAATAAAATAAAAATTGATTAATGCCCTGATTATGATAGCTCCGGTGTAGGACCTTCCCTTTGAGATAATGTGCGATACGAGTAGTTTTGCAGTGGGAGTCGTATTAGGTCAATGCATATCTAAAAACTTTCACCCCATCTATTACGCTAGTAAAATTCTTATATATGCACCGGAAAATTACACCACCACCGAGATGGAGCTCCTAGGTATAGTATTCTCTTTTGATAAAATTTTCCCTTATATTACACTTTCAAAAATTATTGTTTTTACCGACCATTCGGCCCCCAAATATCTTCTTTCTAAATTGGATGCCAAGATGCGCTAGATTCACTGGGTCTTACTCCTCCAAGAGTTTGACTTAGAGATCTGTGATAAGCGAGGAGCCGAGAACTTGGCTGCCGACCATCTTTCCCAATTAGACAATCTGTTTATTAAAAAAAATAAAATGAAAAATCTTTTAACGATTATTTTCCCGATGAGAAACTATTTTCTATTAACACATCTACTTATCTTTGGTTCTCACACATTGTCAACTACTTAGTGGCTCGTGTGCTCCCAAAAGAGTTCTCCTCTCAACAAAAGAAGAAATTCTTTTCTGAGTTGAAGAACTACTTTTGGGAGGACCCACATCTTTTTAGAGTCTGTGCGGACCAAGTGATAAGGGGATGTGCTTCTTATGAAGAAGTTTTAGATATTATTAAACATTTGCATGAAGGACCGACAAGTGGGCACTATCAAGCTGCTCGCACCGCTCACAAAGTGCTAAGCGCGGGTTTTTACTGGCCTAGCTTGTTTAAAAACGCGCAGGCCTTTGTGAGCAGGTGTGATAGTTGCCAATGGTCGAGCAATATTTCCAATAAAAATGAAATGCCAAAAAATTATTTCCTCGAGTGCGAAGTTTTTGACCTCTGGGGAATATATTTTGTTGGCCCTCTTCCTTCTAGCTTCGGGAATAAATAAATTTTAGTTGCCTTCGATTATGTTTCATGTTGGGCTGAAGCCCAACCTCTCCCTACGAACGACTACTGAGTTTTAGATACCTTTTTGAAAAAAAAATTTCTCGATTCGGTATGCTGCGCGCCATCGTTAGTGACATGGGTTCCCATTTCTATAACGCAAAATTTTCTAAAATTCTTATTAAATAAGGCGTTACGCATAAACTTTCAACTGCCTACCACCCCCAAACTAACGGAAAACTCAAAGTAGTGAACAGAGAAATTAAAAGAATTTTAGAAAAGACTATTTCAATATCTAGGAGAGACTGGTCAGCCAAATTAGACGATGCTCTATGGGCCTACCGAACAGCGTACAAAACCGCCTTCGGATGTACGCCGTATCGATTGTTTTATGGAAAATCGTGCCATTTACTCGTAGAACTCGAACACTGTGCTTTTTAGGCCTTAAGGTTTTTAAAGTTTGATCCCCACTCAGTCGACGACCTTAGAAAATTTCAACTTAACGAACTCGACTAGTGGCGCTCTTACACATACGAAAACAACAAATTTTATAAAGAGTGGACGAAACGTTTTCACGATAAACACTTAAGGGATCCGAAAACATTTAAGTCGGGCGACCAGGTTCTTCTTTAAATTTCTCGTTTACATTTATTTCCTGGCAAGTTAAAATCGCATTGGTCTGGGCCCTTTACTATTTTAGAAGTTTTTCCGTATGGAACTGTTTTGATTTCACACCCTTATAAGGGCAATTTCGAAGTGAATGGTCAGCGTCTTAAACTGTATTTTTGTGGTGATGTCAGTCCTAACTGTGTTAACTCTATCCTTTATGATCTAACTTTTGATTAGTTTGGAACTTTGTTTTATTATAATTAAAACTTTGAACAATATCTTTGAACTTTTTTTTTAAACAATATTTTGGACAATATTTTTTTGTTGCGTCGAGCTCAAATAATGTTTTAAACAAAGGGCGCTCTTGGGAGGCAACCCAAGTTATCTTTTTCTGTTTTCTTTATTTTACAATTTTTGCCTCGGACGGCTCCAACAAGCTGAAGCTTCTGCGATCGCCTGCTCCAACGTTGTTGAATCCATCACAAAGTTCAAAAAAGACATTTCATGAAGATCCAAAAGCGCAAGCATGGGGAGCGACATCAATCAGCATTCGCAACAAATAAATCTGGGGAAGTACATGTTTTTCAATACTGTACCTTCAATTCTGTAATTTCATTTTCTCTCCTTCTCTAATCTCCTTTCTCCATTGAGGACAATGTCCATTTTATGCTTGGGGGAGGACTTCCTCCTTCTTTTGGCTATGTGTTAATATTTTGCCTTTTGTGAATATTTTCCAAAAATAAAAAAAAAATGAATATCTCAAAAATCCAAAAAAAATAAAAAATATTTTACAATTAAAAAAATATATTGCTTTTTGTCATTACTTTAATAGTTTAGCCATTTTGGTATTTCAATAGTACCCCTTCTTTTTTTTGTTTTACTCAAAATTTCTTATAAACAACTTAATTAATTATAATATTTCTAATCGCCCTTTTTAATTATGTTTCACAAGTAAAATGTTGGCCATGTTGTGATTCTAATTCGCGGTAGCATGTTAACGTAAAATGTTTTTTTTTCTAAAACTCGCATTTTCATTATGGTTTTCGTTCTTTATTTTCTTTACTTTCTCAAAAATTCATCATCCACTATTTTCTTTTTAATTTTTGGATAATTTTTGTAAGTTCAACTTTTGAATAGCATAATAGATGTGAACAATCTAAGTCACCTATTATTTCTATTTTCAAGATAATTTCATCAATCTTCTTTTATTATCTAGGACTTGCTTTTTGAAATTTTTCAAATCTATGTTTTAAAAGAATTTTAAAGCATGAATATGATTTAGGCCATTTTTTTGTTTGAGATTTCTTGCTAACCTAAAAACTTTCACCACTAGTTAGCCGCTTTTGAGTCCTTTTTCCAATTTCATTTGATAGCTCCTTTTTTATACCATTTTCACCAAAGCCAAAATTTCCAACTTATCTAATCACACTAGCCTTTTTAAGTTTCATTAAGAATTTTCCTGATTATGATAGGTTATTTCGTGATATTTTTGGGGAGAAGTTTTTGAAAAAAGTAGTTCTCAAAAGAAATGTTTGTTTTTGTTTGGCCAATTCAAAATGAAAATAAAATTATTTATGGCCTTTGTTTTTTAAAAAAATGGAAATGAAAAATATTTCGTTTAAAATGAAATTTTGGGAAACTCTTTGTTTTGATTTAGTGTGATTTTAAGCATCCTTGTTTATCTTTTAATTCCATTAATAATCATAATCCTAAAACAAATGCTTCGGTCCTATTAAGTCCTTTTGATTCATGCTTTTAAATTCAATTTAATAACTAAGAAAAGAAGAAAAGTAAATCAGTATTAGTTTTGGATTTAAACATAGATTTTTGTTATTTAATTGATATAATTATAATGTGTTGCTTGGAGCTAGTAACAACTCAATGCGAATTTTTCATTTTTGTTGCTTTGCTTAAATCTATTTAAAGAATTTCGTCAAAATTTTGGATGATTTATTTTCGTTAAGTAAAGTTTTTAAAATTTTAACCATACCTAAATAATTATTTTAGATTTACGTTTCACCTTTTCCCTACTTAGAATTTTGCATAGTACTTGTGTTAGACTAATTAGAACTTTTTAGATTAGTCCTTTTTATGATTATCTAGTTTTTATATTTTTGCTTGGGGACAAGCAAAGCTTAAGCTTTGGGGAATTTGATAATACGTTTTGTAGCCTAAATTATTATCGTATCTTCTAGTTTTGTAGGCACTAATCTTGCCTTATTAGCACACTTTTTATCTTTCTTATGTAAATATTATTGCCACAAATATTTTCTTGTCTTTTTGCAGGTTTCCAGAATTTTGGCCAAAATGACCTGTCACGCCCCCCTTTCACGCCCTCCCCGGGCGTGACCTAGGGCGTGTCACCCGATCCCTAGGAATCCTGCTGACAGAGACAAAATAACCAGAAAAATGGCTGTCACGCCCCCTGACACGCCCTCCCCGACCGTATCCACGGGCATGAAACGGGGCGTGTCAGCCTTTACTCGAAATATGCCGCCGTATTTAATGAATTTTCACCTCCGCACGCCAACAGTATTGTCACGCCCCCATCACGGGCTCTAAAACGGGCGTGTTCGCCCCCTTTTCAAAGACTGGCGGATTTCCGACCAATGATTGAGACTTGACGTATGTGTCACGCCGCCCCCCCCCCCTATAAGGGAATGACCCAGGGCGTGTCAGCCATCGTATTGAAGCAGTCATCCTTCTCGCTAGAATCCAGAGCCCGAGGTCAAACCTGTACTTGTCACGCCCCCTGACACGCCCTCCCCGGGTATGACCTAGGGCATGGACAACACGAGAATTTTTCCTATAAATTTAGACCCTCCCCTTCCATTTTAGCAAGCTTTGGTTGAGAGGGGAGGTGCTGCCCCTTTATTTCTTGCCCTTTTTTAGTCTTCTTCCCTCTCTCTCTTTCTTATTTTGGAATCTTCTTAGCCCTAGCTTAGTTCTTAGTTTGTTTAAGCTTTTATTGTAATTTTTGCACTTGCTCTAGGTGAAAATTGTAGGGCTAGAATAGGATTTTCATTTCATTGCGATTGTAATTTTCATTTCCATGTTGTAAGCTCTCTTTCTTAATTAATATAAGTGATCCTTTCTTACCTTAGTGTTACTATGCTTTACTACTCATCCCCCCTCCTCCACTTCGCTATGATTAACTAATCCTCCATGTACTTTATCTTAATGATCCGATGTTCGAGTGATTAAGTTATGATGCTTTGAATTTACCTTTTCTTTTTAGGGTTTAGGCCTTCGAATTACTATTGATTTTTCTCATTTGGAATTTTATTGTCGATATATAATTTCCAATTAAGCTTTCATTCTTGGCTAGATGAGAGGCCGATAGTTTGAAGTGAGCATTCAAGAGTAAAGAGAGTTGTACGCGCCCCTCGAGAGAGGTAGACGTCCAAATCTCCCAGATTGGAGTAAAATCCAATAGCGGGATTCACTGCGTAAAGCGAGCTTTAGGCCTCCGATTTAGACGAGAGTCGGTCAAACGTTCCTAAACTCAGTTGGGCATGACTTTGAGAGAAGCGTGTTCATGCTTTAGGATCCTCCATGATCAAGGACCTTTACCCTTTTAAGCTTAGGTTTATTTATTGTGTTTTAATCGACTTTTGCCGAGGTGATTCTTGATCGAGTGCATTTCCATCTCATCGTTCCAACCCTTTACCGTAATCGTTTCTTTTATGCTCTCTTTCTTTTTGATGGTTGAAACGCGTAGGTTTCTTTTTATTTTATTTAAAGATGAGTGGGATATTATTTTATAAAGAAAAAGAAGAGCGTTTTTATTTTGTTAGAAACCGAGTTTTAACGAGAGGGAGGCAAGTGCACCTATCGCGTGTAGTACAGGATATTCCGGTGCGGAATATCGGGGTCGTATTGTTCTCGGGGCCGGCTTAGCTATTTCTACTCTTTCCCTGAAAGTCTATTATTCTACCGAAAATATTTTAGTTTGGTTTTATAAAAAAGAAAATGGCATAAAAATTATATAAAGTGCATAATAATAATAAAGCATAAAAAGAAAGCAGGAAAAAATGCAGTAAATAAGTGCGGAAGTCCGATGACCAACTTAGCGCGACGCTATCAAAAAGAAAATTGAACTAAAGTAAACTTTTAATAAAAAGAGATCTTAATTTTCAAATTAATTAAGGCGGAGACTCGGCCGTGGAGGTTCCTTAGATATGAGCTCACCTTAGTCTAGGGATATCGCTCACCTGAACGCTAAGACTATTCGATCGATCGCTAGACCGACGAAGGATTCCTCTTAACGCCCGCATTACGCTGAGAACCCCGCTATTGGGTGGGGAACCCAATCCGGTAGAGTCACGCGCCTCCTCTCTCCAGGGTTAGCGCGGAGCTCTCTTTACCCAAGGGTGATCCGTCCATACGTGCGGCCTCTCGGCATTGCGTATGGATAACGGAAATAGTGCCCGCACATCGATATGTGGTCCTACGCGTCGTTAACCCGGGGCAAACCTTAAGAAAATTTAATTAAATAGAAAAATAGGACCTTCAATTATTTAAAGCTACTTTATCTGTCCCAATGCTCTTCGATATTGAGGGCTAAGGGCGGTTAGCCACTCATCGGAATGGGGGCACTTACACTAGAAAGCAATAAAGAAAGCTGTAAAGAAAGCTGTAAGAAAGCAGTAAAGAAAGCTGAAAATTGCAAGTCCTACTCAAACGAGTAGGACTGAAGAAAGCAGTAAATGCGAATCCCGGCTCAAATGAGTGGGCGGGGGTAAATTAATCTCATACATGCACTCACTCTACTTGAAAGTAAAACACACACACACACGCACTCTACAGAAATGTAAACACACGCACACACACAAAGTTTTCCTACTCAAGTGAGTAGGAAGAAAATGAAAGCAGTAAAAAGATAAGTCCCACTCAAACGAGTGGGCGGGAAATGAAAGCAGAGCGCCATTTAACTCTTAACGAGTAGGCGGAAATAAATGCATACGCACACACTCTACAGAAATTGAAATAAAGCAATAAAATCTAACTCATACACGCACACACACATGCAAAAATTAAGAAAAACAAAGTGACTGAAAAATTAAAACAACTGTATTTCTAACGCTAGAATGCGGTAGAAATGCATAAAAAGTGAAAATAAAAATTAAACGGAGCGAAAAGTTTTGCAAATAAACGCAAAATGGATGTGAGCGAAAAATTATAACGATGATATTTTCATTCTTAACTTTTTATAAAAATGGATAAAAAGTGGAATAAAACTAAAAAGGGAACGAAAAGTTTGTACGATCCTAAACAGTTCTAAGTTAAAGAAAATAAAAACAACACATTTTAGGCGTTTTTATAAAGTCTTTAAGAATGAAAATAGGATAAAAAAGAAAAGATAAAGCAAAAGAAATGCGAAAAATGAAACGGACATTACAACGGCTAGAAATGCCGTAAAAATTCCTAACTAAACAAGATTATAACAAGCTTTAAAAGACAAAACATAAAAAGAACAAAAAAGGGAACGAAAAATTGCAAGGATAGGGCGCTTCCAAATGAGATTCATGCTAAGCGAGAGGGAAACTAAACTATTTTTATTAAATAAAAAGCTATTACAAACTAAGGGAGGGGGGAGAAATTCTCTTACATAACATTTGGATCCAAATGGGCAGCACAACACCTTAGCAAAGTGGTCAAAATAAAAGACAGAAATCTCATACAGCAGCTGGCCTTTTATAGGAAAAATTTCGGGTTGGTCACGCCCGTGACTAGGGCGTGACAGGGGGGCATGTCACTACTGTTCATGAGCTGATCGGTGATTTGACTGGAAAGTTGACTTCGGCTGAAAACGTGGCGGTCACGCCCCAGGTCACGGGCGTGACAGGTGTCAGTCACGGGCGTGACTAGGGCGTGATGGGGAGCTGGATCTGGGGATTTGACGCGAGCTTTGACTTCGGGGCGGTCCACGTGGCGGGCACGGGCGTGACACAAATGTCACGGGCGTGTAAGGGGGGCGTGACCCGGACAGCTGGCAGCTCGATGTCGGCAGCGTTGACAGCTGACGAAGCGTTGAGTGCCGACATCGACACGGGCGTCACGAGCTTTGACACGGGCGTGACATGAAGGCGTTGAGTCATTAATAGTGAAATCGGTTAGTGTCGACAACCCGCTGGCGTTGAGTGCTTGACACGCCCGTGTCGGGCATGGTCACGGGCGTGACAGGCCAAAAATTCAGTTTTTCTGAAAAATTTCAGAAAACAAAAATAATTTAAAGTTAGTATAAAATTTACAAAAAAGAAGCATTTTATTAAAGAAAATAAACTAAAAAAGATAAGTGGATTGGCGGTTATGAAGAGGGCTTTGATTTTTGAGGCGAGGTAATTTTTTTCTCGAACCTCCACATTTTTTCTTTTTGGATTATTAGGAAAATGAAATCTTATTTTCCTAACATTTTTTTTTCTTCATAAATATAAATAAACCGAATACATATGTATAGGAGTAATGAATTTTATCCTCTTACTCCTAACATACAATCTTTTTAATTATTGGGTGCCTATGTTTGCGGGACGAAATCTTATCCCCATTGACATAAGATCTTTTAAGGGTGAGTGTGGAATCATACTGATTAAGGCATGAAAAAAAAGGTGGATGGTTTAGTTTCTAAAAGAAAGCTAGAGTTTAATAAAAAATTTCGAGAGCAACCTTTTTAATTTGAACGTTCCTACGTTTCTAAAAGCATAAGTAGAAATAATGTAAAATCCATAAATGTTATTTTCTAACATAAAAATGTGCTTTTATTCAAAAAAAAAATTAGAAGTGATAGTGAGAAAAATAAGTTCCCTATAATAAGAAAAAGCCATAAAAAATTCTTTAAAATCTTAACCCCAGAAATTTAAGTCTATCGAGCTACAATTAATAAACGAATAGTAAATAAAGAATTAATTAAAATTCGCTTATAAATAAACTCGAAACGATTATTTTGGAGAGCAAAGAGCTTAACAAATGAGGTTTTCGAATTATTTATTACAAAATAATTTTTTTTTTGATTTTTATGAGTTTTTCTAATTTTTTTTATATTTTGGGGTTATTATCATTTTTTTGGAATTTTTTTTTTTAAGGTTATGCAAATTTTTTTTTAGTTTTTTGAGTTATACAAATTTATTTTTTGAATTTTTGGATTTACAGAAATATTTACAAGAAAAGAGAGAGAATTTTTACAAGATAGGAAAGAGAAGTGGAAATAGACAAGAATATTTACAAAATATTTACAAAGTAGAAAAAGGATCGCCCGCGATCAGACTCTTAATTGTGGTTGGTTCGATGAGTCGAACGTCGCGGAGCGATGTTTTTATTTTTTTTTGAAATTTTTATTTTTTTTCAATTTTTTTTTTGAGTTTTTTATTAAGTGCAGGAAATAAATGACAGAAAATAGGAAACACCCCCATACTTAAGTCCAACATTGTCCCCAATGTTGCACTAAGTATGAGGAACATGATATATATAAAAAAATAAGCAGTATGTACAAAAATTAAAATTAAAAACAGGGGTTTAGAAATCTTCCCTAAATTGTGTTCGGGGAAGTCCGTTAAGTATTGTCCTGCAAAAGTTAAAAGTAAAAGCAAAAATATAATATAAAAAACGAAAAAGAAAAATTCTGCGAAAATGGTGCGGGTGATAGGGAGGCAAGTGGGTGTGACTCGTAAGCTAACGTCTTAGCTAAGTGAGCGCGATCGATATGTGATCCCCTAGCGCTCACGATTGTGAAGCGCGCCGAAACAATAAAATAAATACATAATTTATAATTTTTTTGTTTTATATATATTTTCTTAGTTTTTTTTTTGAATTTTTTTTTTTATGTTTTTAGTTTTGATTTTTTGAAAATAAAAATAAAAAGAAAAAAAGAAAATAAGTTAAAGGCAAAATAAAAATGAAAGATATATATATTTTTTGAATTTTAAATTTTTGGATGAAAAGAAAGATAAAAAAAAATTTCATCATTTTTTTAAGTTTTTTTTTTATCTTTTTTTTTGTTTTAAAGTTTTAAAGTTTTTTATTTTTTTAAGTTTTTTATTTTTTTTTTTAAGTTTTAAATTTTTCTGATTTTTTTTTTGTTTTAAAGTTTTTAATTTTTTTTTTGATTTTTTTTTAGTATTTATTATTAATATTAATATTAATATTATTATTATTAATATAAAAATTTTTTTGGCTGATCAAAATTTTTTTTTTATATATATATTTTAGTAGAAATAAAGGGTAAAATTAATAGGTTTCAGGAATTCAAAATAGTAAGTCGAAATTTATTCCCCGGCAACGGCGCCAAAAACTTGATGGTTAAAACGCGTAGGTTTCTTTTTATTTTATTTAAAGATGAGTGGGATATTATTTTATAAAGAAAAAGAAGAGCGTTTTTATTTTGTTAGAAACCGAGTTTTAACGAGAGGGAGGCAAGTGCACCTATCGCGTGTAGTAGAGGATATTCCGGTGCGGAATATCGGGGTCGTATTGTTCTCGGGGCCGGCTTAGCTATTTCTACTCTTTCCCTGAAAGTCTATTATTCTACCGAAAATATTTTAGTTTGGTTTTATAAAAAAGAAAATGGCATAAGAATTATATAAAGTGCATAATAATAATAAAGCATAAAAAGAAAGCAGGAAAAATGCAGTAAATAAGTGCGGAAGTCCGATGACCCACTTAGCGCGACGCTATCAAAAAGAGAATTGAACTAAAGTAAACTTTTAATAAAAAAAGATCTTAATTTTCAAATTAATTAAGGCGGAGACTCGGCCGTGGAGGTTCCTTAGATATGAGCTCACCTTGGTCTACGGATATCGCTCACCTGAACGCTAAGACTATTCGACCGATCGCTAGACCGACAAAGGATTCCTCTTAACGCCCGCATTACGCTGAGAACCCCGCTATTGGGTGGGGAACCCAATCCGGTAGAGTCACGCACCTCCTCTCTCGAGGGTTAGCGCGGAGCTCTCTTTACCCAAGGGTGATCGGTCCATACGTGCGGCCTCTCGGCGTTGCGTATCGATAACGGAAATAGTGCCCGCACATCGATATACGGTCCTACGCGTCGTTAACCCGGGGCAAACCTTTAGAAAATTTAATTAAATAGAAAAACAGGACCTTCAATTATTTAAAGCTACTTTATCTGTCCCAATGCTCTTCGATATTGAGGGCTAAGGGCGGTTAGCCACTCATCGGAATGAGGACACTTACACTAGAAAGTAATAAAGAAAGCTGTAAAGAAAGCAGTAAGAAAGCAGTAAAGAAAGCTGAAAATTGCAAGTCCTACTCAAACGAGTAGGACTGAAGAAAGCAGTAAATGCGAATCCCGGCTCAAATGAGTGGGCGGGGGTAAATTAATCTCATACACGCACGCACTCTACTTGAAAGTAAAACACACACACACGCACTCTACAGAAATGTAAACACACGCACACACACAAAATTTTCCTACTCAAGTGAGTAGGAAGAAAATGAAAGTAGTAAAAAGACAAGTCCCACTCAAACGAGTGGGCGGGAAATGAAATCAGAGCGCCATTTAACTCTTAACGAGTAGGCGGAAATAAATGCATACGCACACACTCTACAGAAATTGAAATAAAGCAATAAAATCTAACTCATACACGCACACACACATGCAAAAATTAAGAAAAACAAAGTGACTGAAAAATTAAAACAACTGCATTTCTACCGCTAGAATGCGATAGAAATGCATAAAAAGTGAAAATAAAAATTAAACGGAGTGAAAAGTTTTGCAAATAAACGCAAAATGGAAGTGAGCGAAAAATTATAACGATGATATTTTCATTCTTAACTTTTTATAAAAATGGATAAAAAGTGGAATAAAACTAAAAAGGGAACGAAAAGTTTGTACGATCCTAAACAGTTCTAAGTTAAAGAAAATAAAAACAACACATTTTAGGCGTTTTTATAAAGTCTTTAAGAATGAAAATAGGATAAAAAAGAAAAGATAAAGCAAAAGAAATGCGAAAAATGAAACGGACATTACAACGGCTAGAAATGCCGTAAAAATTCCTAACTAAACAAGATTATAAAAAGCTTTAAAAGACAAAACATAAAAAGAACAAAAAAGGGAACGAAAAATTGCAAGGATAGGGCGCTTCCAAATGAGATTCATGCTAAGCAAGAGGGAAAATAAACTATTTTTATTAAATAAAAAGCTATTACAAACTAAGGGAGGGGGGAGAAATTCTCTTACATAACATTTGGATCCAAATGGGCAGCACAACACCTTAGCAAAGTGGTCAAAATAAAAGACAGAAATCTCATACAGCAGCTGGCCTTTTATAGGATAAATTTCGGGTTGGTCACGCCCGTGACTAGGGCGTGACAGGGGGGCATGTCACTACTGTTCATGAGCTGATCGGTGATTTGACTGGAAAGTTGACTTCGGCTGAAAACGTGGCGGTCGAGCCCCAGGTCACGGGCGTGACAGGTGTCAGTCACGGGCGTGACTAGGGCGTGATGGGGAGCTGGATCTGGGGATTTGACGCGAGCTTTGACTTCGGGGCGGTCCACGTGGCGGACACGGGCGTGACACAAATGTCACGGGCGTGTAAGGGGGGCGTGACCCGGACAGCTGGCAGCTCGATGTCGGCAGCGTTGACAGTTGACGAAGCGTTGAGTGCCGACATCGACACGGGCGTGACGATCTTTGACACGGGCGTGACATGAAGGCGTTGAGTCATTAATAGTGAAATCGGTTAGTGTCGACAACCCGCTGGCGTTGAGTGCCTGACACGCCCGTGTCGGGCATGGTCACGGGCATGACAGGCCAAAAATTCAGTTTTTCTGAAAAATTTCAGAAAATAAAAATAATTTAAGTTAGTATAAAATTTACAAAAAAGAAGCATTTTATTAAAGAAAATAAACTAAAAAAGATAAAAATAAAGTGAAATGACATAATTAAAATACAAAAATATAGGTATATTTACAACTCATCACTTTTTAGTGCAAGTAGTTCTCTTTATCTTTATTTCCTTTCCTTAATTGCAATTAGTTTCTCTAAAAACTAGATTTTCCATCGATAAAACAATAGTCTTTGTGTGAGTAAGTGTACTCAACAGTTCCCGTATTTCAATACGACACTTGTGTCCCCTAGCTACAGTTTGATAGGTATACTTGCCTAATTGGATTGCTAGTTTGGTTGCTTTATTTTCTTCGAAGCTTAGCGATCACCATACAACTAAATTAGCTGTCATATAAACTTCATAAAGTACTGCCGGCTTGCTAGGGCGCGTTCCGGGCAAATTCCACTGATAAGAATTCATGGCCATTTCCTTAAAAAGCTCTTGAGCAGCCTCTAGGGTTTTATTATTGAGGGTACCCTCGATGGTTGCATCTATCATCTGCCTTGTTTGGAAATTTAAGACAATATAAAAAATTTGTACTTGTTGCCAAGTAGGAAGTGAATGGCGAGGACATATGCGCAAAAGTTCCTTGAAGTGCACCCTTGTATCGTAGAGATTCTCCGAGTCGATATACATAAATGAAGAGATATCAGTACGTAATTTGGCGTTCTTGGCAGGATAAAAATATTTTGTCATGAATGTTTCAGCCATTTCGGTCCATGTAGTGATAGATCCTCTAGGAAGAGATCTTGACCACTATTTGGCCTTTGAACGCAAAGAAAAGGGAAATAGTCATAATCGAATGGCGTCATCAGTAACGCCATTGATTTTGAAGGTATCACAAATTTCAAGAAAATTTGAAAGATATTGATTTGGATCTTCGTCTGGTAAACCATCAAAAGTAACCGATTGTTGCACCATTTGGATGATGCTAGAGTTGATTTCAAAATTATTATTAGCTTTAGTAGGGCGAACAATACTAGATTGGGTCCCTTCCAAGTTCGGTCGTGCATAATATGACATGGTCCGTTGCTAGGCTTCATTAGGATTGGGGTAACCCATATTTGTTATATTAGTATCTCCGATAGATTCTTCGAGAATAATTGGTAAATCCTGTCCACGAGATTGAAGGCATCTCCTAAAGGTGCGCTCCATTTTAAGATCAAAATGGGATTCAAGATTATTTGAAGAACTTGCTTGGGTCATGATGTAGTGACGACCGTGATTCGGACGTGACTACAATACGGACTCCTAAACGTTACCGAACAAGATATAAAAAGAGGGAATGCCGACCAAAAGCGAACGAAAAGGGGTCGGTTGGTTACCAAAATCCGGGACTCGAGACCACATCCTTAGGACCTACCTCTCCAACAAGCACACAACTTACGGTAAGCCAAACTCGATACAATGTTCTTAAGACCTACCTCTCCAACAAGCACACAACTCACCGCACCTACACAAGCATCTATTCATTTCAATATAGCCGTTTCAAGCGCAGCAATAATTTATTTTGGAGCGGCGGAAAACCTTTAAGAGCCATTGAAATTCGAGTCGTAATTAATTCCCTTGTTGGCACATAAATTGTGCCGAACGGAAGAGTAAATCGAGGCTAGGCCACGTTGCACTCACGAGACGGATCTACCCATTCCGGACAACAAGAGATTCAATAACAACACCTTCAAATTCAGATTTTGCAAGCGACAGATTTAAAAATCGCGGAAAAAATGGTGCATGAAAAACCTCCACAAACTAAAGTAAGAATCACACAAAGAAAGAGATTACCCAACCGGGATGAAAGTTCACACAAAGATAAGGTAGGAGAATCACTCTCTCCACGGATCCGCCGGGGTCACACTGAGCGGTTTGCAACCTTCTTCCACGGAGTCGCACCAAGGAAGCCGCGCCGGAGTCGCACCGAACAGATGGAGGGAGCAAGGGGCGGCGGTTTCACACCACACAAGGGGGCCGGCGGTTTCACACCACCAAGGGGTCGGCGGCTTGGAGAAAGCTCTTGGCTGAAATTCTCAAAGGAGAGGGAGTTTTAGGTTTCAAATATTCAATGATCTTATTCCTCATAATCACCTCCTTAAATAGGAGTTTACAATAACTCTTAGCCCTCCATGATGGAGATGTAATCTCATCCATCCAAAAGACTAAATGCACACCAAAATAAAATATTGTTCCAAATGAAAAATAACACATGCCATGAATATAAAATTATCACTTAAACATAGGATAATTTTATATTCTCAAAATATAAAATAAAGTGCATGAATATAATAAAATTAGGCTAATTTTTCATGGTAGTTTTAGCACGCCGCGGACGGAGGTGGTAGCGTGCACTTCCTTCGACGTCATCACGGCGTATTAGATATTTTTGTCGTAGCGCCTCGGCAACCGGGTCATCATCAAGTAGCGGTGGCGCTGCATCAGGTCATGTACTAGAAGAAAAAAGAAGAGAGAGACAAATGATTAAAGATGAGTTTAAAATTATTAATGGAATTTCTTTTTGTTTTTGTTCTTTTTATACGGTTTTAGGTATCTTATTAAGATATATATATATATTTTAAAAAAAATAAAGAAAAATGATAAAAATAACAGTTATTTTTTTTTTTTGAAATATCGACGCAAGTCCCCGGCAACGGTGCAAAACACTTAATGGAGAAAATCCCGGAGGTGTTTTATGAAAGAGAGAAGATGAAGATGATGTTCTCCGAATCTATATTCGATAAAGGCAAGTGTTGTAATATCCCTCAGACAACTAAACCCCCTAGTAGTGGTTTTGTCTTGACTAGGTCATGATAAAACCCTTGGAAGCCCAAGTGGACCTAGGAATGTAGGTGGGATCATTATGGTCTGCAAATAGTAGAATTCTAAATACTAGGTTGGGATGATCAAGGCGCTTCACCATGACTCCAAGACCTCACCACATCCTCACCAACAAATGGGAAGGTCCATTAAAGCCCTAAGTGTCCATTGGAGTCAACTCTGGGTGGCCAAGTTGACCTTGGATCATCCTAGTTCTAAATTGGGAAAGGTGCCCTAACTAAGGGCAATGTGCCCTAATGAGCCCAACCAACCCTACTAAGGTCTTTCTAGACCTAAAGTAGGGTCAATGGGTCACCAAAGATCCATTAGGGTCAACCCTAGAGCCTGAGTTGACCCAAGTCAACCCTAGCCCTACAATGGTCAAAGTGCCCTAATTAAGGGGCAAGTGACCTTCAGTGTGCAAAGTTAACCCTACACAACCATTCCTAGACCTTAAGGGAAGCCAAGAGGTAACCAAGGACCCCTTGGGGTCAATCCAAATTGTCGTGTTGAACAAACTCGACTCTAGTCCTTACTTGGTCAAAGTACCCTTCCTACGGGTCAAGTGACCCCCAAAGTGCCAAGACAACCCTACCCAACACTACCTAGACCCTAGGGGAGGCTAATGGGTCATAAAGACCCATTGGGGTCAACCCAAAAGGTCAAAATTTCCAAGGTCAGCATTAGTCTAGTTCAGGTCAACTTAGCCTAAATGGGCTAACCCAAGCTCAAACCCTTTTTCATTTGGCTAACCACCTCTTAATTATGGATGATATGATTTAGTTGGCTGAAAATTGCCTAAAGGGAAGACCAAGTCAGCCTTGGTGACTAGGAGAGAGAGAGAGAGCTCCACCTCACCCTTAATGGAGGAGAGAGAAAAAGGGAGGAAGAAGCCATTCGTGGCTTAGGGAGGCCAAGGGCCACCTTTAATGGCTGGATTCAACTCCTCTGGGGAAGAGGAGGAGTTTCCGGCCATTTCCCGGCCACCCGAAGCCAAGTTCACCCCCCACCACCATGGCCGAGAATGGCATTTAATGGCCATTAATGGCCGTTCAACCCACACTCTTCCCCTACCCTGTTTGGGTGTTTTAAAAGAATAGCTGGGCACCAAGGAGTCATTTCCACCCTTCCCCGGAAGTTTCAAGCTTGTCCAATATGCTGTTGCAGAATTTTGGCGACATCACCACCGCTAATGGCAACCCGGCAATCGACTCGACTCTAGACCACCACAAAGTTCCTCCCCTCCTCCTCTCGGTGGGTAGATCGTAGGGCTAATTAGGGATGAAAATCAGGTTCAATTGAGCCCGATCAGGAAGGAAAATTTCTCGATTTTTCCATGAAAAACTAACCTTTTGGGATCGCCGGAGACGGCCCCTCCGGCGGTTGTGCCGCCTCCTGGCGATAGCCACCACCTCGACGGAGGTGGTGGTGGCGGTGGCTAGCCAGAGAGGTGGTTGGGTGGCCGACGATAACAGCTTGAAGATGGCCAAGGAAGAATCAATCCTAGCCATTGGCGCACTGGGGACGATGACCAGATGCCGTCCGACTTAGTGCCAAGATTAGTGCTAAAATAAATTAAACTATAGGATAAATATTCATTTCATGTGATATTCTGTCACACATTATGTATTTAATTGTTTTAATTATTAAAATTACCTAGCGACCTCTAGTGAAAAAATGAGAAATATCAAAGTTGTAGCCCTAGGGTGTACTTTAAGCTAAAATTGGTTTGAACCAATTTGTTGTTTGGTTTGACTAGGGCACTCATTTTGGTGGGGTCTATACCTAGGGTTAGTCAGAGACTAAATTGAGTGTCCCTAATTCATCCCTTGTCCAAATGACCTGAAATTTTGAAAGGGTGTCACCCTAACTTATATCTAGGTCCTATACAAAAATGGGAATTTGTGGAGATACTTTTTCTTTAGATTTTGGAATAATTGAATAAATCATGTGTATGTTAATTAGGGGTCTTAAACACCTTAAAACCCCCTCAAATTTTGGAGGGAGATCTTGGGGAGTATATTTAGGCTCTGGTAAATATTTCATCCTTTTTGGGTTTGGTTTGATAGGGTAATTGTGTAGCCAAGGGTTTTCCCCTTTTAAGTCAAATTAGGGCAAAGTGCCTGAAGTGCTCTTGATTTCGCCAACCTCACCCAAAGGTGATGGATCTTGGCACTCAGCTATATTAGCACACAAAATACCCCCTCCACTATTATTGGGAGGAAGTTGAAGGGTGGAGCCCTAAGACACTAGGGTAAGTCCTATAAGACCACCATTTTTTTTCTTTTTAAACACCAGGGTCTTAGGCCCAGAACCGCCACTTTGCGATGACACCTTCACGCCCTGAAAGGTCATGACCACAAAGCGCTGATTCTACCGTCCAATTAGATCACAGAAAGGTAGCACAATAAAGTAAAAGCAAGTCCAAATGAAAATCATATATATAGAGAAGAAGTCTCCACGAAGGGAGTGTCCACAAAATAATATATCAGAGTACTAAAATACGGGCTTATGCCCGATACATCATAATCCTCACTACAGGTCACTCATGCGGAAGTAAAAACAAAACATCTACTCGAGATCGAGACTCACAGTCCCGACTGTATGAACTCCGGAGCTAGACTGCCCCATATACAAGCGTACCGATCTCTGGGACTGCTCCCTCGTGCTGGGCTCCACGATTCCCTAAAATGATGCGGTTCGAAAACCGTTAGTCATAAAGACTAAGCCCTATCATCCCCTTCCCCTTCTCCCATAGCTCCTAGGTACCGAGCGGAGAGGAAGAAAGGGAAGGGCATGAAGGTGGAGACTAAAGCAAAAGAACCGGTGGCAGCGAAACTAATATAGCAATTCTATAATAAATATGACAGAAACAGAAAGTAGGTAAAGTAACCTTAACTTATGTGCGGAAGCGCATAAGACAAGGGATCTTCTGCAAGGCTCCCATAGTATAAAGTGTCCCATACCACTTATACGTTGGGGTGTCGGTTTTCAAACAGCATTATATATATATATAAATATATATATATATATATATATATATATATATATATATATATATATATCTTTACCCATTATAAAGAAATTTGAAATGGTTTTTAAAACCATGCTTTTAAAAGCCATTTGAGTGATCTCAGCCGTCGGATCATGAATGCGAAATTCAGATGCCGTCCGATCAAATCAACCCTTTCTCCAGCTTTTTTTGCAGGGCTCCTAAACCTATTATAAGACAGCCCTAAACCTACTCTAGGAGAGTCCTAAAGCTAGGCGAATTAATTTAAAAATAGGCGGACCCGCAAGCCGGCTAGCCCGCGAACAACCCGCAAGCCCATCCCGCGAAAACCAGCAAGCAAGCCCGCCTGCAAGTCAGCCAGCCCACATTACATCAAATATTAAATGCGGAATATTGAATATATACCCGCAAAACTCCTAAGAACGGACGGTGTGGGACTAAAACAGGCGGGTGAACTGTTCACCCGCCTGTTTAGGCACGGAAATCAGATTTTTCGGGGCCCAATATGAGGGTCAAAATGGCTCCAAAATGAAAAGTGGTCAACATGAAAGTTGTAGATCTCGGCGATCCGAACAACTTTCATGTTAATCACTTTTTGATTTGGAGCCTGCTTGACCTTTGATTTGGGACCCGAAAAGTCTGGGCGGCGAGACTGCTACAGTAAAGGCACGGAAATCAGGTTTTTCGGGGCCCAATATGAGGATCAAGATGGCTCAAAACCGAAAAGTGGTCCACATGAAAAGTTGTAGATCTCGGCGATCCGAACAACTTTCATGTTGATCACTTTTTGATTTGGAGCCTCCTTGACCTTCGATTTCGGACCCGAAAAGTCTTGGCGGCGGGACTGCTACAGTAAAGGCACTGAAATCAGATAATATAATATTATATTTTAAAAAAGCAGCCTGGGTGCGGGCGAAGCCCGCCGAGTGGCGGGAGAAGCCCGCCGGGGGGCGGGAGAAGCCCGCTGTCGCCGGCCGGATACTGTGGCGCGTGGCCATCGGGCCGGAGGCCCGTGCCTGTCACTCGTATATATATATATATATATATATATATATATATATATATATATATATATATATATATATATATATATATATCTAAAATTACCTTAATTTATAAACTTGGCCACACAAGCTTATAGACCAAAGGGACGTTTTGCAAGTCCTAATGTATAAGCGTCCCATTCAACTTATACTTTAGGTGTCAGGGTTAAATGAATCGATTATGCTATGACATGCAAGTGGGTATGATGGAACATGGAAGTGAAACTCACACACCCGACTCTGTGCACACAGACCTTTAGTTCCCCCTTTCAGAGCCGTTACCTCCCAAGATACCTCCGTAGTGGCAGACGGAAGCGGTGGGTTGGGACTCGCCCACCTCTAAACCAGTAAAGCACAACCAGTCAGTCTTATCGTATGCCTCAACGCTTGGTACACTAAGAAGACTCCTGCATACTCTTGCCGGCTGGTGCACTGGACTTCTGTTGGCAAAGTGCTAACCACACTTGCCGAGTCAGCGTATTGGCATCGGTGCATCGACCCTCCAATACCGAAGACCCACCACCTTAATTTTCTTTCCTTTTATGCACATGCAAATTTAATCGTAATCAAACAAAAACCGAGCTGAAGCTCCCCGGACCAAAACGTCCGTCTCTTAACCAATCGAGTCGTTGCTCCCCGGACCATTCCGTCCGTCTCTTAACCAATCGAGCCAAAGCCCCCAACAATCATCCTGTGCTAACAGTGTTTGTGAAATGTGAGATCCTAATTACTAAGTTACTATTTTCGGTTTGTTATTACAGTTTACGTTAACCCATGACTGCCCCGGGTATTCCCTCTGAAGGGCTCTCAAAGGGCACTAGGAACTATGATGGTAGTTGAAGACCATCATTCCCTTTCGAGGGGCACTTATTGTTATTGATTGATTCCCTTTACCCATTCCCTTCTCATATTACGATTGACTAACCTAGGGTGATTTTTAACCTTCCTCTCTTCGGGAAAGACGATCTTTCGTCAAACCCGAGCACCTCTTAACTCTAGCCAACACCACTTCTCACTACTCTTCATATAATTCTATTGCGAAATCAACCACAACTATCCACCTAGACAAAATGACTAACTCCAACAACTATCCCAGATCATGTCCTATTGCAATTTAACAATTTGTTATATGCAGACCAACCTAGACTATTTGTCGAACCGGTTAGGAAATGATCCAATACTCATCCAAATGCCCTAACTTATTTACTAGAGGTATATCATGATATGATTAGCCAATAATAGAAAACTATAATTATCCAAATTTACCTGACATTTCATTAATTTCCTCAAAAATTCCATGGGCTACCGGTTTGAACATGAACAACCCTATGTACTCATGTAGGATGTCCAACAAAATTATTATAAATATTTTGCTATCTCAAAATGGTAAATCCAAAGCATCACAATTTTTCTATCATCAAAAGAGCGCTAAAACTATTTTAGTAATATTTTCTATCTTTCGTTATTTATGAATCAAGTATAGAGAATATCCATCCAAAAATTATTAATTAATTATATTATGCAGATACATCCTTAAAAATCGCATTGGCCAAGTTTCATAATTTTTCAGCAGCAATATCATCCATGATAATTTTTTAAACCATAAAACCCCCTTTTTAACATTTGTGAAGGAAGTACTAGATTTACTCAACTAAAAATTATACAAAAATTCAGGAGCAACCATTCTGACCTAAAACAGTTACTTCCAAGATTTCATGGGGTTTCAATGAACAGAAAGATTCAAATAATTAAAACATCAATTAGGGCTATAACAAACGTTACAAATGAAGTGCTGGAAAAAGACTTCATAAAATTCCAGTAAAATTGCTATAGATTCTACCGCCCCAGAACTTACTCTACCCGAGATTCACAGCTTTTAGATAATGTTTAGTGACAGATTTTACTTATTTGGTATTTTACCCTAATGCAAAGGTTAGGGTTTTGAGATATCTACCTGTCTCCAAATCCTCCAAGATTCCATCCAGATGATTTATATCATGCTAATGTCAACTCTACTGAATTTCAATGTAATACGAGAGCAATTGCCCCCATGTCCTTCACAACCCTCAAAACCCTCCATTTAGGGTTTGAGTTTGGATCCTTGGGTAAACCAACCCTAAACCACACCATTTTCTCCAAGTGGGTTATAATAACCCATCTAAGTCAGTGGTCAAAATATCAGCCTCTATTGAGGTGATTTGACCGTTCCAACCTCTTAGTGCACTTTTTACTCAAAAACGCCTCATTAATGCCTAGTTAAGAGCAGGTGACTTCCTATCCCAAACTCATCCAAATGAGTTGAAATTTTGTACAGAGTTAGGTTTTGTCGCCAGAGACCACTTACCAAAAATTGGGAGGGTTTGGAGGTCATTTGACCATTTAAATAAATTCCACTAACTTAATTAAATTAAAACAAAAACCTTAGGCAAAGTGTCTCCAAAAAATTCCCATTATTGGATAGCCTCTAGGTATGGCTAAGGGTAACCCCCTGCCCAAATTTCAGGTCATTTGGACAAGAGACGAAGAGTGGACATCCATTTTAGTTTCTGTCCAACTTTAGGTACTTCCCCTACTAAAACGGGTGCTGCGGTCAAACCGCTTATCCAAACGTGTTGAAATAAATTTTAAATTAATTTAGAATCAAAGGGGTACAACTTTCGTGGCTGGCCATTTTTCCTAATTCGGCATCTAAGTGCCTCGTTTGGTAATATCAAAAGGTGTGTTAAAAAGGAGATAATAATTCATTATAATTAATAAATGAATAATAATAAAATTTACTGTTCATCTTCCCTACCAAACAGAACCCGTAAACTGAACTCAGAAAAACTTATATTTCCTGTAGCTCTCCCGCGATTCGTCGCCGGCCGTCCGGTCACTTCCCTAGCCAGCCACCACCACCACCACCTCCGTCGAGGAGATGGCTATCGGTCGGCGGTGGTTTGGCCGCTGGAGGTGGCGGTTTCCGGCGTACCCGAAAATATATTTTTTTTTCATTGTTTTTCCATGAAAACACGAGATAGGTCCGGCTCCTTTGAGCATGAACTTCCTTTCTAAGATCCTAAGATCTACCCATAAGAGAAGAAGTAGAGGAGGACCTTGTTTGCGGTTTGGAGGCGAGATGAACGTCGGATTGTCATGGCGCGGTGGTGGTGTTCCCGAACTTCTCCTACAGCAAGAGCAATAATCTGAATCCGTTTGGTCAAGAGTGTAGCCTTCTCATCTTGCTCTAAGGGGGCTTTTATAGATCTCCATGTGGGGAGGGGAAGGGTGAAGCATTCATGGCCATGAATGCTCTCTCTTAATAATATTTCGATTACGGTGGAGTGAGAGGAAAAGGTGGAAGATTAAATGACTGATCCAGGTGGCGATTTCCTATTGGATCAACACTTCCTCATTTTAATAAGTAATTAGAGAAGGAAACTTCCCATAAATACTCCTGGTGTAACTTTCCATACCAGAATTTATTATAACGCGTGTTAGAATAATTTTGGGTCTGAACTGACGTTTCGGCCTTTGTAACGGGCATGATACGTAGGTCACGGGCGTGATAGGTCCTTATGGAAAATTCTGAGCTCGCCGATCGTCTTTCTGAGATCGAAATTTTTTTTTCTAGATCGACGATCGTCGAATGGGGGTCACGCCCTAGGTCACGGACGTGACACATCAGTCACGGGCGTGACAAGCCCGGGTTGCAAATTCTGCATCCGCCGATCGTCATCCTGAGATCGACGCTCGTCGAAGGGGGGTCACGCCCTAGGTCACGGGCGTGACATGTCGGTCACGGGCGTGACAGAACAATGATGCAAATTTTGAGTTCGCCGATCATCTTCCTGAGATCAACGATCGTCAAAGGGGGTCACGCCCTAGGTCACGGGCGTGATATGTCGGTCACGGGCGTGACAGACCCATGATGCAAATTCTGAGTTTGCAGATCATCTTCCTGAGATCAACGACAGTCGAAGTGGGTCACGCCCTAGGTCACGGGCGTGACATGTTGGTCACGGGCATGACAAACCCATGATGCAAATTCTGAGTTCGTCGATTGTCTTCCTGAGATCGACAATCGTCGAAGGGGGTCACGCCCTAGGTCACGGGCATGACGGGTCGGTCACGGACGTGACTAACCCGTAACCCGAAATCTTGGTCGATGTACTTCAATTCTTGGGCATCCTAGGGTTCTGTAACGATAGACCGACTCCTAGGGGTCTAGCCAGAAATGGGATGATACAAATCCCAATAAACAAAACAAAAATTTCATCCCCGAAATTGAGGTTGAGCCTACGGGGATTTCTACCGAAATAAGATAAACTTGTAACATCCCATATTGTTTTCCTATTGAGTCGAAGCGAGATTGCTTGTTTGATAAACAAAGTCAATCTCCACAATAAACAAAAGATTAGCCCCTACTTTCTTGTGCATGTCTAGGTTCTCAATTTCCCTTATCTAGTCCTACCGGTTCAATACAAGAAAGTAATTTATAGTATACTAAGAGGTGGTGAGGTATACCTGACTGAACAACTCCGGGTATATTTTCCTCATCAGGTCCTGCGGTTCCCAGGTGTGCTCCTCCTGACCATGGTTCCTCCACAGAACCTTGACTAAGGGGATCTTCTTGCGGCGGAAGATCCGTACTCCTTTGTCATTGATCCGAACCGGCTCCAAGTGAACAGATCGGTCTGTAGCTACCGACCCATTAGTGGTCAAAATCTGCTGCTCCGGGCGTAGTTGAGCCCTCATCAGCGAAGAAATGTGGAAGACGTCGTGCAGAGCTGCTAGCTCTGGTGGCAACTCCAGCCTATAAGCTAGGGACCTGATCCGCTCCAGGATCCTATAAGGGCCCATATACCTAGAGCTGAGCTTCTTCCTCTGACCACGCACCCGTGAAACTCCATGCATGGGATGGATCTTCAAAAACACTCGATCCCCCACTTGAAACTCCACCTTACGATGCTGGGCATCTTAATACTTAGCCTGTCTACTCTGCGCCTCTAACATCCTGTATCTGATCAGTCTCACCTGAGCCTCGGTGTCTTCAACAAAATCCGATCCCAACGCCTTCGGATCCTCATCCTAAACCCAAGAAAGCGGGGTCCTGCATTTCCTTCCATACAAGGCTTCATAAGGCGCCATCCTGATGCTGGACTGGTAGCTGTTATTATATGAGAACTCGACCAGGGGTAAGAGCTTCTCCCATGGTTCCCCGCGGTCCAAAATGCATAGCCTCAAAATATCTTCCTGGGTTCGATTGGTGTTTTCCATCTGCCCATCCGTTTGGGGATGGAATGCGGTGCTGAAGGTCAATCGCGTGCCTAAGTAAGCCTGCACGGATCTCCACTCCCTGGAATTGAACCGGCCATCTCGATCCGACACGATTGTCTTGGGCACCCCGTTGTATCGAAAAAACTACTCCACAAATCTCCGCACTAGTACTCCCACAGAGTGATCCTTCCTGATCGAAATGAATCTTGCCACCCTCGTCAACCGATCGACGATGAACCAAATCGAGTCATTTCCTGTCCGTGATCGGGGGAGTCCATGATTAAAATCCATCACGATGTCCTAAAATTTCCACTCCGGCACCGGGAGTGGCTGTAGAAATCCAGCGGGGTTCCTGCACTCCGCCTTCATCAACTGGAATGCCTCGCAATGAGTCACGAAGTAAGTAATGTCCTTCTTCATCCATGGCCAAAACATCATCTTCTTCAAGTCTGCCGTCATCTTGGTGATCCCCATGTGTATAGAATATCTGCTATAATGTGCCTCCGCCATGATATCCTCTCGAATCTGGCCGCCTGCGGGTATATAGACCCTGCCTCTAAAACATAGCAATCCATCTCTCAGTGAATAATCTGCAGTCGAACCCTCCTCCTAGTCTTGGAATATCGGCTCTGCCATGCAAATGTCCTCTGTCTGTCCTAGATGCTGTCCCGAATATCATCTTTGGCCACCATCGATGCTAGATATTCCCTATACAGCTCTGGATCATTATCGGATACTAGTGATATCTGCATATCTTTGAAGGACTGGACTAGCTCCATGGACATCAGTTGTGGTCCCTTCCCTGAGGTATCTCCTCTCCGACTCAAAGCATCTGCAACCACGTTCGCCTTCCCGAGATGATAATGCATGGTGTACTGGTAATCCAATAGAAACTCCACCCAACATCTCTGTCTGATGTTGAGTTCCTTCTGTGTGTCCATGTATTTCAAATTTTTTTGATCTGAAATATGTCACAGTGAACCCCGTAGAGGTAGTGTCGCCAAATCTTCAGAGCAAAGATCACTGCACCCATCTCTAGATCATGCACCAGATAGTTCTTCTCATGTATCTTTAGCTGTTGGGAGGTGTAAGCTATCACGTGCCCGTTCTGCATCATAACGACACCCATCCCCTGGTAGGAGGCATCCGTGTACACTTGGAACTAGGTCCAAGGGAACCCAAGCCAATACTAATTTGCCCAATAAACAAAGGCAAGCCCCCAATAAACAAAAGATAAGGCCCTACCTACCTTGGGCTAAGCATCTTTTATATTACCATGTTATATCCGTCCCAGCTGGGTGCACAATCCATAGGGCATCAATCTTCGACTTGGGGTTCCAACCTGAAACTTGTCAATATACTCCATACTTTAAACTCTATGAGTAAAATTTACGATGACCTTATCGGGTTTAAAATGTTCCCAATCCCAAATGTGTATCTTCTGAACTTGAATTCCTATCCGACCCTCTGTGTTTGTCTCGGTGGTTGCCTCCAGGTAATTTTATTACTGGTACGAGGGTCGAGATAAAATGTCTTCTGCCATTCTGCTAATAGATCATTGGCCTCAATTCTCCTTAAGGCCGTCCTACCAGTTTGAGTAATCCTTGATTGGGATAGTAGGGACACCTGAGTTTATGTCTCAAGTAGTCATTCTCGTGCTAAACTCCTCCTTTATTCTCTTTGGGTATCTCCTTACCCTAACCAGGTTTATACCCAAGGTCTATTTTGAACTAGGGCATACTATAAGTCATCATGGTTAGTGGTAAGTCCTAGTTGGTTGAGTCTTACTCATTGGTTAGAGAATTATAAGATAAGATCTTCGTAGTCGGAGGTGCTCCCTACTGGGGGCAGGGTTTGCCACATGCTACAAAGAAGAATTCAAATTAATCATGAAGTGGACTTTTACATGTGATTTCCCTTATGGGCACGCCACTGCTTCCCCTGCTAGTTTGTCCACAAACTAAGCTCGCGCGGGAGTGACCCAGGGTTAGTGGACTTCTACCTTTTCCAGATCGATGTTTCTCTTTGATACCACTTGTAAGAACCCCTTTTATTTCTTTTTAAACATCGGGGTCTTAGGCCCAGAACCGCCACTTTGCGGTGACACCTTCACGCCCTGAAGGGTCATCACAACAAAGCGCCAATTCTGCCGGCCAATTCGATCACAAAAAGGTAGCACAATAAATTAAAAGCAAGTCCACATGAAAATCATATATATAGAGAAGAAGTCTCCATGAAGGGAGTGTTCACAAAATAATATATCAGAGTACTAAAATACGGGCTTATGCCCTGTACATCATAATCCTCACTACAGGTCACTCATGCGAAAGCAAAAACAAAACATCTACTTGAGGTCGAGACTCACGGTCCCGGCTATATGAACTCCGGAGCTAGACTGCCCCATATCCAAGCGCACCGGTCTCTATGACTGCTCCCCCGTACTGGGCTCCACGATTCCCTAAAATGATGCGGTTCAAAAACCGTTACTCATAAAGACTAAGCCCTATCATCCCCTACCCCTTCCCCCATGGCTCCGAGGTACCGAGCGGAGAGGAAGAAAGGGAAGGACATGAAGGTGGAGATTAAAGCAAAGGAACAGGTGGCAGCGGAACTAATCTAGCAATTCTATAATAAATATGACAGAAATACAAAGTAGATAAAGTAACCTTAACTTATGTGCGGAAGCGCATAAGCCAAGGGATCTTCTACAAGGCTCCCATCATACAAAGTGCCCTATACCACTTATACGTTAGGGTGTCGGTTATCAAACAGCAGTATATATATCAAAAATAACCTTAATTTATAAACTTGCCCACACAAGCTTATAGACCAAGGGGTCGTTTTGCAAGTCCTAATGTATAAGCGTCCCATTCCACTTATACTTTAGGTGTCAGGGTTAAATGAATCGATTATGCTATGACATGCAAGAGGGTATGATGGAACATGCAAGTGCAACTCACACAGCCGACTCTATGCACACAGACCTTTAGTTCCCCCTTTCGGAGCCGTTATCTCCCAGGATACCTCCGTAGTGGCAGACGGAAGCGGTGGGTTGGGACTCGCCCACCTCTAAACCAGTAAAGCACTACCGGTCGGACCTATCATACACCTCAATGCTTGGTGCACTAAGCGGACTCCTGCGTACTCTCGTCGGCTGGCGCACAAGACTTCTGTTGGCGAAGTGCTAACCACACTTGCCGAGTAAGCGTATCGGCGTCGGTGCATCGACCCTCCAATACCGATGACCCACCACCTTAATTTTATTTCCTTTTATGCACATGCAAATTTAATCGTAATCAAACAAAAACCGAGCCGAAGCTCCCCGAACCAAAACATCCATCTCTTAACCAATCGAGCTGAAGCTCCCCGGACCATTCTGTCCGTCTCTTAACCAATCGAGCCGAAGCTCCCAACAATCTTCCTGTTCTAACAGTGTTTGTTAAATGTAACATCCTAATTAGTAAGTTACTCTTTTCGGTTTCTTATTACAGTTTACGTTAACCAAGGACTGCCCCCAGTATTCCCTGTGAAGGGCTCTCAAAGGGCACTAGGAAATATGATGGTAGCTGAAGCCCATCGTTCCCTTTCGCAAGGCACTTATTGTTATTGGTTGATTCCCTTTACCCATTCCCTTCTCATATTACAATAGACTAACCTAAGGTGATTTTTAACCTTCCTCTCTTCGGGAAAGACGATCTTTCGTCAAACCCGAGCACCTCTTAACTCTAGCCAACACCACTTCTCACTACTCTTCATATCATTCAATTGCGAAATCATCCACAACTATCCACCCAGACAAAATGACTAACTCCAACAACTATCCCAGATCATGTCCTATTACAATTTAACAATTTGCTATATGCAGACCAACCTAGACTATATGTCGAACCGGTTAGGAAATGATCCGATACTCATCCAAATGCCATAACTTATTTACTTGAGGTATATCATGATATGATTAGCCTATAATCAGAAAACTATAATTTTCCTAATTTATCTGTCATTTAATTAATTTCCTCAAAAATTCTATGGGCTACTGGTTTGAACATGAACTACCCTATGTACTCATGCAGGATGTCCAAAAAAATTATTATAAATATTTTTCTATCTCAAAATGGTAAATCCAAAGCATCATAAATTTTCTATCATCAAAACAGCGCTAAAACTATTTTAGCAATATTTTTTATCTTTCGTTATTTTTGAATCAAGTATAGAGAATATCCATCCAAAAATTATAAATTAATTATATTATCCAGATACATCATTAAAAATAGCATTGGCCAAGTTTCATAATTTTTCAACAGCAATATCATCCATGATTAATTTTTAAACCATAAAACCCCTTTTAAACATTTGTGAAGGAAGTACTAGATTTACTCAACTAAAAATTATACAAAAATTCAGGAGCAACCATTCTGACCAAAAACATTTACTTCCAACATTTCATGGGGTTTCAATGAATAGAAAGATTCAAATAATTAAAACATCAATTAGGGCTATAACAAACGTTACAAATAAAGTGCTGGAAAAAGACTTCATAAAATTCTAGTAAAATTGCTATAGATTCTACCCTCCCCAATACTTACTCTGCCTTAGTTTCACATCTTTTAGATAATGTTTAGTGACAGATTTTACTTATTTGGTATTTTACCTTAAAGCTAAGGTTAGGGTTTTGAGGTATCTACCTGTCTATAAATCCTCCAAGATTCCCTCCAGATGATTTATATCATGCTAATGTCAACTCTACTGAATTTCAAGGTAATACAAGAGCAATTACCCCCATGTCATTCACAACCCTCAAAACCCTCTATTTAGGGTTTGAGTTTGGATCCTAGGGTAAACCAACCCTAAACCACACCATTTTCTCCAAGTGGGTTATAATAACCCCTCTAAGTCAGTGGTCAAAATATCAGCCTTTATTGAGATGATTTGACCGTTCCAACCTCTTAGTGCACTTTTTACTCAAAAATGCCTCATTAATGCCTAGTTAAGAACATGTGACTTTCTATCCAAAACTTATCCAAATGAGTTTAAATTTTTTACAGAGATAGGTTTTGTTGCCAGGGACCACTCACCAAAAATTGGGAGGGTTTGGAGGTCATTTGACAACTTAAATAAATTCCTCTAACTAAATTAAATTAAAAAAAACCTTATGCAAAGTTTCTCCAAAAAATTCCTATTTTTGGACAAACTCTAGGTATGTCTAAGGGTAACCCCCTGCCCAAATTTTAGGTCATTTGGACAAGGGATGAAGAGTGGGCATCCATTTTTATTTCTGCCCAACTCTAGGTACTGCCCCCACTAAAGCGAGTGCTGCGGTTAAACCGCTTACCCAAATGAGTTGAAATCAATTTTATATTAATCTAGACACAATGGGCTACAACTTTCGTGACTGGCCATTTTTCCTAATTCGGCCTCTAAGTGCCTCGTTTGGTAATATCAAAAGGTATGTTAAAAAGGTGATAATAACTCATTATAATTAATAAATGAATAATAATAGAATTTACTGTTCATCTTCCCTAACAAACAGAACCCGTAAACTGAACTCAGAAAAACTTATATTTCCTGTAGCTCATCAGCGATTAGTCGTCAGCCGTCCGGTAACTTCCCTGGCCAGCTACCACCACCACCACCTCCGTCGAGGCGATGGCGGTGGGTCGGCGGTTGTTTGGCCACCGGAGGTGGCGGTTTCCGGCATACCCGAAAATATATTTTTTTGATAGTTTTTCCATGAAAACACGAGATAATTCCGGCTCCTTTGAGCACGAACTTCCTTTCTAAGATCCTAAGATCTACCCATAAGAGAGGAAGTAGAGGAGGACCTTGTTCGCGGTTTGGAGGCGAGATGAACGTCGGATTGTCATGGCGCGGTGGTGGCGTTCCCGAACTTCTCCTATAGCAAGAACAATAATCTGAGTCCGTTTGGTCAAGAGTGTAACCTTCTCATCTTGCTCTAAGGGGGCTTTTATAGATCTCCATGTGGGGAGGGGAAAGGGTGAAGCATTTATGGCCATGAATGCTCTCTCTTAATAATATTTCGGTTATGGTGGAGGGAGAGGAAAAGGTGGAAGATGAAATGAATGATCCAGGTGGCGATTTCTTATTGGATCAACACTTCCATACTTTAAAAAGTAATTAGATAAGGAAACGGCCCATAAGTACTCCTGGTGTAACTTTCCATACCAGAATTTATTATAACGCGTGTTAGAATAATTTCGGGCTTGAACTGACGTTTCGGCCTTTGTCACGGGCGTGACACATAGGTCACGGGCGTGACAGGTCCTTGTGGAAAATTCTGAGTTCGCCGATCATCTTTCTGAGATCGATGATCGTCGAAGGGGGGTCACGCCCTAGGTCACGGGCGTGACACATCGATCAAGGGCGTGACAAGCCCGGGTTGCAAATTCTACGTCCGCCGATCGTCTTCCTGAGATCGATGCTCGTCGAAGGGGGGTCACGCCCTAGGTCACGGGCGTGACATGTCGGTCACGGGCGTGACAGACCCATGATGCAAATTCTGAGTTCGCTGATCGTCTTCCTAAGATCAACGATCGTCGAAGGGGGTCACGCCCTAGATCACGGGCGTGACAAGTCGGTCACGGGCATGAGAGACCCATGATGCAAATTCTGAGTTCGCCGATCATCTTCCTGAGATCGACGATCATCGAAGGGGGTCATGCCCTAGTTCACGGGCATGACATGTCGGTCACGGGCGTGACAGACCCATGATGAAAATTTTGAGTTCGCCCATCGTCTTCCTGAGATCGACGATCGTCGAAGGGGTTCACTCCTTAGGTCACAGGGAGGCGGGTCGGTCACGGGCATGACCAACCCGTGAGCCGAAATCTTGGTCGATGTACTTCAATTCTTGGGCTTCCTAGGGTTCTATCACGACAGACCGACTCCTAGGGGTCTAGCCGGAAATGGGATGTTACAGGTCCTATGTGTGCAAACCTAGGGTTTGAAGGTCAAGGGGTCAAGTGACAATGAAATGACATGAAACTTGGTGGAAAAGACTTTAGGGTTGTCAAGGTCCTCTGGTAAAAATATCATGAGATTTAGAGGTGTTAAACTCCCAAAACCCTAACCCTATTTTAGGGCACAAACCTTATACATGTAGTATAGCCCATCAAGACTTTACGAAAAGTTGTGAAACTTTGGTAGTGTAGTCATAGGGGTAATATTAGCCCCTGATAATTTTATTGGAAATTTTGAAACAATAATTTTAGTACCTCCTTTGTAATACATTGATTTGCCCTTGATAGTTATTTGTTTATTCTGATCTCACTGTTCATTTGAAAATTATGAAAATTGGGCAGAGGGTGTTTTAGGTCATTATACTAATACCTGAATTTAAAAATAATTTTTAGATGTATATTTTAAGTATTTACTTCACAAACTTATAAATATGCAATTATGTTCAAAAATAGATTCAGAGCTAATTGATTGTTAGAAAATTGTGAAACTCATGCAAAAGTGTATTAGGTCAATATACTCATGAGAAAATTTTATAAAATTTTTAGATGAATATTTTCAGTAGTTGTTTCATTAATTTATGAAAGAAGATTATTGTTCTAAATTAAAATTAGAGTTCATTATTCACTGAAAAGTTTGGAAAATTGGTAAGGAGTGTTTTTAGGGTATATTAGTTATGCTTGAATTTTCTTATAATTTTTGGAAGCCTATTTGCAACAATTGTTTCGTTAATTATTAACTATGTATTTATATTTGAAATTTTTGATCAGAGGCCTAAAACTTGCAAAAAAATTGGTAGAATTAAATTTACTGACAATTAGCTGCCTAGTATTTATCATAATTTTGTGGAGCATTGTGCATGACTGTAAAGGCCACTTCATATTCAAAACTAGGGCATTTGGATTTTTAGGGAAAATAAATAAAATATCAGATAAATTAGGAAATTTTCCAAGTTTCTAGATTAAGGCTATTAATGACATGATAGACCTCCATTAATTATCTTAGGGTGTTTGGATGAGAATTTAGAGTACCTCCTATCATGTATATCATATAGCATAAGGTGGTCTGCATGAAGTAAATCTACAGAAGATCTGATAGTAAATGATTTGAGCATATGGATTTGGGTTAGTGGCTTGCTGGTCTGGGTGAAGTGAAATGGAGTATATCAATGGAAGTTAGGATGAGTAGATTGTTGGGTTGTCTAAGATTAAGTGGTGCTCGAGATCGACGAACGATCGTCTTTCCTGTGGAGGGAGAGAGAAAGTCAAACACACTAGGGTTAGATCCAGAGTAATATTAAAGGGATTGGGAGTCGGGTATTAACCAATAATAGTAAGTGCATTGCGAAAGGAAGCTTTGGGCTTCAGTCCATCATAGTTCCATGTGCCCCCGAGAACCCTTCACGGCGTTTGCCTTGGGCAGTCATGGGCTAACCTAAACTGTTTTCAAAATAAACTACAAGAGTAACTAGCATAACTAGGGATTCACTTTCACTCACCTCAATATCTCGGGATGTTAGGTTAGGTCACACGGGCAGTAGGCTTGGTGGTTTTGATGATGGGCAGGTTGGCCCGGCGAGCTTTGGCTTGGTTGTTGGTTATGACGGACGGGATCGTCCGGGAAGCTAAGGCTTAGTTGTTGATTGTGACGGACGGGATAGTTCGACGAGCTTTAGCTCGGTAGCTGATACATAAGGTTGCATGTGCATAAAGTATAAGGTGATGGGTCTTCGGTATTGGAGGGTCGAAGCACCGATGCCACAACATTGACTCGGCATGTGTGGTTTTGCACTTTGCCAAGTTAAGTCCGGTGGACATGCCGGCAAAGAGTACGCAGCAGCTCCGCTTAGTGCACCAGCATCAAGGAATACGATAGGTCTGGCTGGTAACACAATTTCTGGTTTAGAGGTGGGCGAGGCCCAACCCACCACTTCCGTTTGCCACTATGGAGGTATCCTGGGAGGTTAGGATCCAGAAAGGGGGGACTAAAGGTCTGTGTGCACAGAGTCGAGTGGGTGTGTTGCACTTCCATGATTCACATCATATCATACATGCATGCCATACAATACCCATTGCATTTAACCCTTGACACCTATTGTATAAATTTGTGTGGGACTTTTTATATAATAGGCCCTGCAAAACGACCCCTTAGATTATAAGCTCGCGTGAGTGTGCTTATAAGTTAAGGTTTTTATTCTGTAGATATATACATGCTTGCTAGAAAACCGACACCCTATCGTATAAATTGGTATGCGACCCTTTATACGATGGGAGCCTTACGGATGATCTCTTAGCTTATGTGATTTCATATAAGTTAAGGTTTCTTTTTTCTTGTTCAGTTTTTCATACTTTTATTACTGCTACATATACTTATAGAACTGCTATATTAGTTCTGTCGTCACCTGTTTTTTGTTCATTCTCCACCCTCGCAACCTCTCCTTTCTTTATCCTTGCTCGGTGCCTAGGAGCCATGGGGGGAGGGGTAGGGGATGATAGGACTTAGTCTTTTAGACTAATAGTTTTCAAACCACATCATTCTAGGGGACCGTGGAGCCCAGCATGGAGGAGCAGCCCCGATGGTCAGCATGCTTGGACATGGGATAGTCTAGCACCAGATTTCAGACAGCTGGGATTGTGAGTCCCGATCTCTAGTAGTTATTTTAGTTTAGCTTCCGCGATGAGAGACATATAGTGCGGACATTGATGTATCGGGCGTGAGCCCCATTTTCAGTACTTCCTTTATTATTATTACTGTTGACGCTCCTTTCATGGAGATTATTTATATATTTATGATCTCTATGGATATGTGTTAGAGTGTTTATTTCATTTACTCTCTTGCTACTTTTTTAGTGATTGATATGGTCGGCAGGATTGACATTTAGTAGTGACAGACTTGCCGGGCGTAAAACTTTCACCGCAAAGCGGCAGTTCTGGGCCTAAGACCCCGTGGTTTTAAAAAGAAAAGGGGGGGGGGGGGTCTTACAAGTGGTATCAGAGGATACCTCAATCGAAAAGGTAGCAGTTCACAAACCCTGAATCACCCCCGTATGAGTTTAGTTTGGGGAAAAACTAAGCAGCGGAAGCAGTGTTGTGCCCATATGGCAGATCACAAGTAAATTGTCCACTTTAAATTAGGTTTAGGTCTATTACTTACAAACGATCTTTGTTATGCAGCCTCCGACGCAGCCTACACCACAGGGCGGAGTCCAGTAGACTCTGAATGTTTCACCACCTCCCACGGTCCCCACTATGTTTCTACAGTCGGAGATGGGGCAGACTTTGACAGCCATACTGGAGGATTTTAGGGCCTAGCAGGTTTCGGCTCCGCAGCCAAACCCAGGGGCCAATTGGCTGAGTATTTTCTGAGGACTTTCTCCCCCATCTTACTTGGGGACAGAGTCGGCTGTTCGGACGGAGGATTTGATGGACATCATGTATGAGATGCTGACTGGGATACGGTACCCATGGGAGGAGAGGGTGCCTTTGGTGGTCTCTTGCTTGGAGTCCCATGGCAAGAGATGGTGGAAGACAGTACTGGACACGATGTTTGCTGATAGAGAGGTTACAGACATTGCTTGGGAGGAGCTCAGGGCCGCATTGTTGGAGCACTTTGTTCCGCAGTCGGCCAGAGATGAGCTAGAAGATTGATTTCTACAAGTAAGGCAAGGCAACAAAACGGTGGTTGAGTACCCCCAGGAGTTCAATCATTTAGCCCGGTTTGCAGACTCCTATAAGCTGGATGAGACCGGATACACCAAGAGGTTTTATAAGGGCCTGCGATAGGATCTGAGAGAGGCTCTGTTGTTCGTATCCAACGGACCAATACCTTTGATATTGGAGATGGAAAAGAGGATTGAGGTAGATTGGCAGACGACTCAAGGCCAGAATAGGCCAAAGGAGGATAAGGGCTGGGGAGCCAGAAATGATCAACGAAGGGGCCGCATTGCTGATGGGAGAGATGGGAGAAGGGTACAGGACCAACCTCGTCAGGAGGTGAGATAGTATTCGAGGGAGCTGGTGGTAATGGCTCCTTAACCTCTCTAGATGCAGGAGATGTAGAGATACAGGGGTATGGTATATCCCCTGCCCGAGTGCTACTACTATCATCAAGTGGGGCATATCCGGAGAAACTGCCCCATGAGGAGGGGCACCGCTACCAGCACCACCGGCTGCCCTGCCTGCACATCAGTTTTGAGGCCGAGGAAGTGGATACCAGGGCGCAGACAGCAGGAAGGAGAGGGAGCAGGTGTATGCCCTAGATCGGGATCAACTACGGAACCCAGAGCAAGTGATAACAGGTACGCTAGTAAATTTTTAAGTTCCTTCTTTTCTAAAAAGCTAGACTCATGGATATAAAATTGATAGACTAGGAAGAAAAACCATAATTCGACTTCTAAGATATTTAACTACCCCATGCATAGTCTTCATCAACGGCAAGCCCGCTTATACGCTGTTCGATAAGGGTGCTTCACACTCATTCGTGTCGAAGGCGTTCGTGGAAGGACTAGAAGTCGTGGAATGATTTACTGGCTTGATGAGGAGGGTGCGTCTACCCGACGGATCAGAACTATTCACCTCTGCCCACTGCAACATGGAGGCAAATATCGGTAGAAAGGTATTCAAAGCACCAACGATGATCCTAAGGATGCCAGTCTTCGATTTGATCCTGGGCATGACATGGTTGCATTGGAACCATGCCCATATTGATTGCTTGTCGAAGTGGATCATTTTGAGGCATAGGGATTCCTATGTCATCATCGAAGATATTAGATTCACCACCCCTCTCTTCTTATCTTCTGTACAGGCCATCAAGGCCCACTTGCAGGGAGAAGAGGTATATTAGGTGTTGTTTGAGATGGCCGAGGCCAAAGATTCCATCTCTAATATTCTAGTGGTGAGGGATTTATCTGACGTGTTCCCAAAGAAGCTGTCAGGGCTACCCCCGCATCGGGAAAAGTACTTCCAGATATAGCTCGTGCCAGGAGCTAAGTCGGTGTCAAAGGCTCCCTACTAGATGGATCCAAGGAGCTGGTGGAGTTTAGGAGTCAGTTGATGGAATTGGTGGAGGCTGGGTTTGTTAGACCAAGTTCCTCGCTTTAGGGAGCTCCGGTACTATTCATTAAGAAGAAGGACGAGACACTCAGACTCTGCATCGATTACCAAGCACTGAACAGACTAACAATCCGGAATACCTATCCAATGCCAAGGATAAATGAGTTGTTTGACCAGTTGGAGGGAGCCCACTAGTTGTCAAAGTTGGATCTGAGATCGGGTTACTACCAGCTGCGCATTCTGTAGGAGGATATCCCGAAGATAGCCTTCAGTAGTAGATACGAACTATATGAGTTTACTGTGATGCCCTTCGGGCTCACGAATGCGCCCTCAGCCTTCATGAGCTTGATGAACCAGGAGTTTGAGCCATACCTCGATTGGTTTGTCATAGTATTTATAGATGACATCTTCATCTATTCAAGGATGAAGGAGGAGTATACACAACATCTGGCTTTGATGCTGGGGAAGCTCAGGGAGCATCAGCTATATGCCAAGTTCAGCAAATGCAAGTTTTTGTTGATAGAGGTGGACTTTCTGGGCCATATTATCAATGGAGCAGGACTGACAGTGGACCCTGCAAAGATTCAGGAAGTGAATAACAGGCCATAGTTGAAGACAGCCATTGATGTTCAAAGTTTCCCGGGATTGGCCGGATACTACAAGAAATTTTTGCAGGTGTTTTCTCAGATAGCCCTCCTGCTTACTTTGTTGACGAAGAAGGACGCTCCGTTCATTTGGACGCCGTGGTGTGAGGCAGCCTTCCAGGAACTAAAGGATCAACTCACCCCAGCCCCTATCCTTGCCCTTCCTTCGGGGAAAGAAGGATTCCAGGTCTACACTGACGCTTCCTACTAGGGCATGGGTGTAGTGCTGATGCAAAAAGCCAACGTGATTTCTTATGCTTCTTGCCAGCTGAAGAAGCATAAGCAGAACAACCCTATTCATGACTTGGAGAGAGGAGCGGTCATGTTTGCTCTGATAGGCTTGAGGCACTACCTATACGGTGTCCAATGCGATATATACTCTGATCACAAAAATTTGGAGTACGTGGACACGCAGAAGGAGCTGAATATCAGGCAGAGGCGATGGGTGGAGTTTCTAGCAGATTACCAATACGAGATGCACTACCACCCAGGAGAAGCGAACGTGGTTTCCGATTCGCTAAGTCAGAGAGCCGCCACCTTCGGAGCGGAGCCCCAGATTATGTCCATGGACCTGTTGCAGAGATTAGAAGACATACATATCACACTGGTGTTGTCTGATGACCCCGAGCATTATGAAGAGTATTTAGCAGCGATGAGCGCCACAGATGACATTCGAGACCGAGTCAGAGATGGGCAGAGGCAGGACGCCAAGCTGGAGCCAATAATCCGGGCCTTGGAGGCAGGCACTGCTGGAGATTACACACTGAAGGATGGCCTGGTGTGCTTTAGAGGATGGGTTTATATACCAAAGGGAGGCTTGGTCTGGGAGTATATTATAAAGGAGGCCCACTGTAGCCAATATTCGGTACACCTGGGAGTTACGAAGATGACTGTGGATCTGAAGAAGACCATGTACTGGCCAGGCATGAAGAAGGATATCACCTACTTTATGACCCACTACGAGACATGCTAGCTGGTGAAGGTGGAGTGCAGGAACCCCACAGGATTTCTACAACCACTCCCGGTATTGGAGTGGAAGTTCGATGATATCGTGATTGAATTCATACATGGGCTTTTCCTATCGCGGGAGGGGAATGATTCGATTTGGGTGATCGTCGACCAGCTGACGAAGGTAGCAAGATTTATCTCGACCAGAAAGGATTACTCAGCTTGTGTGCTGGCTCGGATGTTTGTGGAGTAGCTCGTCAATTATCACGACATACCCAGGACGATCGTATCAGAACGTGATGGACGGTTTAGGTCCAGGGAGTGGCGATCAGTGCAGACTTACTTGGGCACTCGACTGATATTCAGTACAGCTTTTCATACCCAGACTGATGGGCAGACAGAATACACCAATCAGACTTTGGAAGATCTAATGTGACAATGCATTATGGATTGCAGAGAGCCTTAGAAGAAGCTATTGCCATGGTCGAATTCTCATATAATAACAGCTAGTAGTCAACCATAGGGATGGCTCCTTATGAGGCCCTATACGGACGAAGGTTTAGGACTCTGTTGTCATGGATACAGGATGAGGATCTGAAGGCTTTGGGCTCGGAGTTTGTAGAGGACATCGAGGCTCAGGTGAGGCTGATAAGGGATATGATGTTAGTGGCTCAAAGCAGACATGCAAAAGATTACGATGCTCGGCATCGTCAGGTGGAGTTTCAGGTGGGGGACCGGGTATTCTTGATGATCCGACCGATGCATGGAGTTTCATGGGTGCGTGGTCGAAAGAAGAAGCTCAGCCCGAAATATATGGGGCCTTACAGGATCTTGGAGATGATTGGTCCCTTAGCATACAGGCTGGAGCTACCGCCGGACTCGGAGGGTTTGCACGAAGTGTTCCACGTATCCTCCCTTAGGAGGGCTCTAATATGCCTAGAGCAGAAGATTACGATCACAGATGGGCCGGTAGCATCTGATTGGTCAGTTCACCTGGAGCCGGTCTGGATTGACGACAAGGGGATTCGAGTCTTGCGCCGCAAGAAGGTTCCGTTGGTCAAGGTCCTTTGGAGGAATCATGGTCAGGAGGAGAACACCTGGGGGGCCGCAAGATCTGATGACACAAAAGTATCCAGAGCTTTTTCAGTCAGGTATCCCTCACAACCTCTCGGGATGTTACAATTTACTTATCATACTTAAAATCATGTAGGCCTAACTTGAATTTCGAGGACAAAATTTTTTGTTTCTGTATTGGGATTTGTAATATCCCTTAGACAACTAGACCCCCTAGGAATGGTTTTGTCATGACTAGGTAATGACAAAACCCTAGGAAGCTGAAGAAGACCAAGTGGACCTACGAATGTAGGTTGGATCACTATGGTCTGCAAATAGTAGATTTCTAAATACTAGGTTGGGATGATAAAGGCGCTTCACCATTTCTCCAAGACCTCACCACAACCTCACCAACCAATGGGAAGGTCCATTAAATCCCTAAGGGTCTGTTGGAGTCAACTCTGGGTGGCCAAGTTGACCTAGGATCATCCTAGTCCTAAATCAGGCAAGGTGCCCTAACTAAGAGTAATGTGCCCTAATGTGCCCAACCAACCCTACCAAGGTCTTCCTAGATCTAAAGTGGGGTCAATGTGTCACCAAAGATCCATTAAGGTCAACCCTAGAGCCTGAGTTGACCTAAGTCAACCCTAGCCCTACAGTTATCAAAGTGCCCTAACTAAGGGGCAAGTGACCTTCAGTGTGCAAAGTTAACCCTTCACAACCCTTCCTAGACCTTAGGGGAAGCCAAGCGATCACCAAGGACCCCTTGGGATAACCCCAAATGGTCTTGTTGACCAAAGTCAACTCTAGCCCTAACTAAGTCAAAGTACCCTTCCTAAGGGTCAAGTGACCCCCAAAGTGCCAAGCCAACTCTACCCAGCACTACCTAGACCCTAGGGGATACCAATAGTTCAAAATGGACCCATTGGGGTCAACCCAAAAAGTCAAAATGACCAAGGTCATCCCTAGTCAAGTTTAGGTCAACTTAGCCCAAATGGGCTAACCCAAGCACAAGCCCTTTTTCATTTGGGATAACCACCTCTTAATTATGGATGATATGATTTAGTGGGCTGCAAATAGCCTAAAGGGATGACCAAGTCAGCCTTGGTGACTAGGAGAGAGAGAGAGAGAGAATTCCACCTCACCTTTAATGGAGGAGAGAGAAAGAGGGAGGAAGAAGCCATTCGTGGCTTAGGGAGGCTAAGGGCCACCTTTAATGGCTGGATTCAACTCCACTGGGGAAGAGGAGGAGTTTCCACTCGTTTCCCGGTAACCCCAAGACAAGTTCACCCCCCACCACCATGGTCGAGAATGGCCTTTAATGGCCATTAATGGCCATTCAATCCACACTCTTCCCCTACCCCGTTTTGGTGTTTTAAAGCATCACTGGGCACTAAGGAGTTGTTTCCACCCTTCCCCCTGCGGTTTCAAGTTTGTCCACTGTGCTGTTGCAAAATTCCGGTGACATCACCACCACTAATGGCAACCCAGCGATCGTCTCTACTCCTGACCACCACAAAGGTCCTCCCCTCCTCCTCTCTCTGTGGGTATATCGTAGGGCTAATTAGGGATGAAAATCGGGCTCAATTGATCCTGATCTAGAAGGAAAATTTTTCGATTTTTCCATGAAAAACGAACCTTTCGGGATCTCCGAAGACAACCCCTCCGGTGGTTGTACCGCCACCTGGCGATAGCCACCACCTCGATGGAGGTGGTGGTGGCTGGGTGGCAGGCGGCAGTGGTTTGAAGATGGTCCAGGAAGAATCAATCCTGGCCGTTGGCACGCTATGGACGATGACCAGATGTCGTCCGTCTTTACGCCAAGATTCGTGCTAAATTATATAATTAAAATATAGGATAAATAATCATTTCATGTGATATTCTATCACACATTATGTATTTAATAATTTTAATTATTAAAAATACCTAGAGACCTCTAGTGAAAAAATGGTAAATATCAAAGTTGTATCCCTAAGTGTGTACTTTAATCTAAAAAAAGTTTGAACCAATTTGAGTGCCTGGTTTGACCAGGGCACTCATTTTGGTGGGGTCTTTACCTATGGTTAGTTAGAGACTAAAATGAGTGCCCCCACTTCATAGCTTGTCCAAATGACCTGAAAATTAGACAATGTGTCACCCTAATATATACCTAAGACTTGTCCATAAATGGGAATTTTCGGAGATACTTTTTCTATTATTTTTGGAAAAATTAAATAAATCATTTGTAATTTAATTAAGTATCTTGAACACCTCAAAAACCTCTAAAAGTTTGGAGGGAGATCTTGGGGAGTATATTTAGGCTATTGTAAAAATTTCATTCCTTTTGGGTTTGGTTTGATAGGGTAATTGTGTAGCCAAGGGTTGTCCTCTTTTAGGTTAAATTAGGGCTAAGTGCTCTTGAGTTGGCCAACCTCACCCAAAGGTGACGGATCTTGACACAGCTATATTAGCACACAAAATACCCCCTCCACTATTATTTGGTGGAAGTTGAAGGGTTGAGCCGTAGGACACTAGGGTAGGTCCTATGTGTGCAAACATAAGGTATGAAGGTCAAGGGGTCAAGTGACCTTGAAATGACTTGAAACTTGGTGGAGATGACTTTAGGATTTTCAAGGTCCTCTGGTAAAAATATCATTAGATTTAGAGGCTGTTAAATTGCCCAAAACCCTAACACTAGTTTAGGGCACAAACATTATACATATAAAATAGTCCATCAAGACTTAATGAAAAGTTGTGAAACTTAGGTAGTGTAGTCATAGGGTTAATATGAGCCCCTGGTAATTTTATTGGAAATTTTGAAACAATAATTTTAGTACCTCCTTTGTAATACATGGATTTGCCCTTGATAGTCATTTGTTTCTTATGATCTCACTGTTCATTTGAAAATCATAAAAATTAGGCAGAGCATGTTTTAGGTCATTATACTTATACCTGAATTTTAATATAATTTTTAGATGTATATTTTAAGTATTTACTTCACAAGCTTATAAATATGCAATTATGTTCAAAAACAGATTTAGAGCTCAATGATTTTTAGAAAATTGTTAAACTCGTGAAAAAGTGTACTTAGGTCAATATGCGCATGAGGAAATTTAACCATAATTTTTAGATGAATATTTTCAGTAGTTATTTCATTAATTTATGACAGAGTATTATTGTTTTAAATTAAAATTAGAGTTCATTATTCACTGGAAAGTTTGGAAACTTGGTCATGAGTGTTTTTAGTGCATGTTAGTCATGCTTAAATTTTCTTATAATTTTTGGAAGCCCATTTGTCGCACTTGTTTCTTTAATTATTAACTGTGTTTATATTTAAAATTTTGGATCAGAGGACTAAACCTTGCAAAAAATTTATAGACTTTAATTTACTGTCAATTAGCTGCCTCGTATTTATCATAATTTTGTGGAGCATTGTGCATGACTGTAAAGGCCACTTCATATTCAAAATTAGGGCATTTGGATTTTTAGGGAAAATAAATAAAATATCAAATAAATTAGGAAAATTTCCAAGTTTCTGGATTTAGGCTATAAATGAAATGATAGATCTCCATTAATTATCTTATGGTGTTTGGATGAGGATTTAGAGTACCTCCTATCATGTACATCATATAGCATAAGGTGGTCTGCATGTAGTAAATCTGCAGAAGATCTGATAGTAGATGATTTGAGCATATGGATTTGGGTTAGTGGCTTGCTGGTCTAGGTGAAGTGAAATGGATTATATCAATGGAAGTTGGGATGTGTAGATTGTTGGGTTGTCTTAGATTAGGTGATGCTCGGGATCGACAAAAGATCGTCTTTTCAGTGGGGGGAGAAAGAAGGTCAAACAAACTAGGGTAAGATCCAGATTAATATTAAAGGGATCGGGAGTCGGGTATTAACCAATAATAGTAAGTGCCTTTTGAAAGGGAGCATTGACTTCTCTCATCGTAGTTCCTAGTGCCCCCGAAAACCCTTCACGGGGTATGCCTTGGGCAGTCCTGGGCTAACCTAAACTGTAGGCAAAATAAACTACAAGAGTAACTAGCATTACTAGGGATTCACTTTCACTCTCCTCGATGTCTCAGGATGTTAGGTTGGGTCACACGGGAAGTAGGCGCGGTTGTTTTGATGATGGGAAGGTTTGCCCGACGAGCTTTGGCTCGGTTGTTGGTTGTGACGGACGGGATAGTCCGGGGAGCTTAGGCTCGGTTGTTGATTGTGATGGACGGGGTGGTCCGTGGAGCTTTGGCTCGGTAGCTGATACATAAGGTTTCATGTTCATAAAGTATAAGGTGGTGTGTCTTCGGTATTGGAGGGTCGATGCACCGACGCCAATACGTTGACTCGGCAAGTGTGGTTTTGCACTTCGCCAAGTTAAGTCCGGTGGACTTGCCAGCAAACAATACGCAGGAGATCCGCTTAGTGCACCAGCGTTGAGGCATATGATAGGTCTGGCTGGTAGTGCAATTACTAGTTTAGAGGTGGGCGAGGCCCAACCCACCGCTTCATTTTACCACTTCATAGGTATCTTGGGAGGTTAGGCTCTAGAAAGGGAGAACTAAAGGTCTGTATGCACAGAGTTGAGTGAGTGTTTTGCACTTGCATGATTCACATCATAGCATACATGCATGTCATACCATAACCATTGCATTTAACCATTGACACCTATTGTATAATTTGGTGTGGGACTTTTTATACAATTGGCCCTGCAAAATGTCCCCTTAGATTATAAGATCGCGTGAGCGTGCTTATAAGTTTATGTTTTTATTCTATAGATATATACATGATTGCTAGAAAACCAACACCCTATCGTATTAATTGGTATGGGACTCTTTATACAATAGGAGCCTTGCAGAAAATCCCTTAGCTTATGTGATTTCATATAAGTTAAGGTTACTTATTTTTGTTTAGTTTTTCATACTTTTATTACTGCCACCTATACTTATAGAACAACTAGATTAGTTTTGCCATCATCTACTTTTTGTTCATTCTCCACCCTCGCTACCTCTCCTTTACTTCTCCCCGCTCAGTTCCTAGGAGCCATGGGGGGAGGGGTAGGGGATGATATGAATTAGTCTTTTAGACTAACAGTTTTCGAACCAGATCATTTAAGGGGACTGTGGAGCCAAGCATGGAGGAGCAGCCCCGAAGGTCAGCACGCTTGGAGATGGGAAAGTCTAGCACCGGAGTTTAGACAGCTGGGACGGTGAGTCCCGATCGCTAGTAGTTGTTTTAGTTTAGCTTCTGCGATGAGAGATATGTAGTGAGTACATTGATGTACCGGGTGTGAGCCCCATTTTCAGTGCTTCCTTTATTATTATTACTGTGGACTCTCACTTCGTGGAGATTATTTATATATATTATCTTTGTGGACATGTGTTAGTGTTTTTGTTTCATTTACTCTCTTGCTACTTTTTCTGTGATCGATATGGCCGGCAGGATCGGTGTTTTGTAGTGACGGCCTTCACGAGCTTGAAGGTGTCACCGTAAAGGTGCAGTTCTGGGCCTAAGACCCCGTTGTTTTAAAAAGAAAAAAAGGGGTGTCTTACAAGTGTACCTTATCACTTATAGTATATGATATAATATCAAGGTTGTATTAGAACCAAGGCGCGTCAATTACTTCCACTTCAAAGAGATTTATGTTATTTTATCAATTAGGTACTTTGAGTTGGTTTGCAAATATGAGAATGGTTATACGATAGAACAAGGTAATTAAGGAATAATTAAAAGGTTAATACTTGATCTTGAATCACCTTGGAATGAAAATGACCAAAAATAGATAAATCCCTAATTCTCTTTAACGAAGATGCTTGGACAATGGAGGTTCCCAAAATATGAACACACCTCTTTCAGGGATAAGCCCAACTGAGTTTAGGTTGATCAACTGAACTTTCATTCTTTAATTGAAACCCCTAAAACTCGCTTTATTCGGTGAACCCCTCTAATGGATTTGACTCCAATCCGGGAAATTTATGTCGTCCACTTTCAAGGATAGCATTCAACTCCCTTTACTCGTAAGTGATCAATCCATACGCATGATCCTTTCGACTATTAGAGTACGAAAACAGAAAAGAAAATCATATATCGATGATATGACCTCTCTAGAGATTAATCTAGGGTAAATTCAAGACATTTGTTAAAAGGGAAAGAGAAGATATAGATTAAGAAAATGAGATCATTTCATTCCTCGGATCATCTCGATCGAGCACTAAACAAAGTTTAGTTTCTCATAATAGTGTTGGAAATGAAAATTATGTTAAGAATATGCATAATAAGAAAGAGTGAGTGAGAAAGGGAATAACAAATTATTTTATTTCGTATTAAAAAGAAGATACAAAAAAGGGCATTGAGACATTACAAAGAGAGTTTATAAAAATATTACAAGTGCGATAAAAGAGATTGCAAGAACATTAAAACATGTAAACATTAAGCTAAAATGCTCTAAAAATCAACTCTCAACTGCTCTCTAGATGTCTCAAATGAAGGAGAAAGGGTGATGCTTTCCCCCCTTCCTTCATGCCTATTTATAGGGGCAAAACAAAGTGGGTAGAGTTGTAATTTGGCATGAGGATGAAGCTTCCATGAAGCTTCCTTTGGTCAAAAATCACATATTGGTTTAAAAGTCAAAGACTGCTAGTCCTTTTCACACTTATCATGAAAAGCATGATAAAAGTTAGGTAGCTTTCTCTCATTCCAAAAAGCTTCCTTTAAGAACACATGCTGAATATATAGTCAAAGATGGCTAGCCTCTTTCATATTTTGGAGAAAATATCTCATCGGACCATTGTGGCTTCATTCCCTTCTTGAATATAGTTTAATAACACAGTAGCATGAATGCACTCGACATTTAATTTAGCACGCCCGATCTGAAGGCATGTTCTGTAGAATTGATAATGCAACTTGTTTCAAGATCCTACAAAATAGTAAATTAAGCATGGTTAGGATAGAATTATTAAAAGATACGATTTAACGGATAAAATTAACAATATCTATATATTTATATTAGATTATTTAGATTTTTGTAATAATAACATAGGTCAAATTATTCATCATCAGAGCTACCGCCGCGTGATAACACTCTGAGAAGCATCTCCCGCCCTAAGAAATTTAAGGCATTACAAATATCCCTCACTTAAAGAAATTTCATCCCGAAATATTGACGTTTCGAGAAAAAGATAAAAGAAAATAGTCCATCTGATTACCTTAGAGAAATAGCTCAGGGAACTCCTCCCTCATAGTTTTCTCATACTCCCAAGACAGCTCTTCACTGCCACAGTTGTCCCAAAGGACCTTGACCATTATAATGGACTTGTTTCATAGCTGCTTGACCTCTACATCCTCGATCCAAATGGGCTTGACCTTCGTCGTCAACCAACTATTGACCAGCACTTATTTCGCAAAAATCACTTGAGTAGGCTCTTGAATGGCCTTTTACAGCACTGAGATGTGAAATACGTCGTGCAAACCACTCAACTCCACCGAAAGAGCAAAACACTAGGAGCCTTCACCAACCTATTACAAGATCTCAAAAGGCCCAACATACCTCAGACTAAGCTTCTTTAAGCATCGAATTCTTGATACGCCTTTAAATGGTTTTAACTTGAGGTATACTCAATCGCCCACCGCAAACTCCATGTTTTGATGCATGGCATTGTAGTACTTGGCCTGCCTATCTTGAGCAATTAGTAGCCATTCTTGAATCAACCAAATCTTTGAAGTAGCATCTTCAATGTCCCTTCGCTTGTATAGCTTAGATTCTCTTATTTCTACCCAAGCTAGCGACATACGACGCCTCCCTCCGTACAGAGCCTCAAAAGGCGCCATCTGAATACTAGCTTGGTAGCTATTATTATACACAATCTCAATCATAAAAAGATGGTCCTCCCACCTTTTCCCAAAATCCAAAGCACACATATGAATCATATCTTTCATCGACCTGTTCACCCTTTTAGTCTGACCATCTGTCTGTGGGTGAAAAGTCGTGCTAAAGTTCAACTGGGTGCCCAACAACTGATGAATGAGCCTCCAATAGTTAGATGTTAAATGACCATCTCGGTCACTAACGATGCCCCGGGGTACGCCGTGCAAATGGACTATGTTGTACACATAAAGTTTCGCTAGTTTCTCTACTGAATCATCCTTCCTATTGGGTATGAAGTGTGACACCTTCGTTAAATGATCAACGATCACCCAAATGGCATCGTTCCCCTTGTGAGATCTCGAGAAATTGTGCATGAAATCCATTGAGATGTCATCAAATTTCCACTCCGGTATAGGCAAGGACTTCTAGAATCCGCCAGGCCTCTGGCATTTGGCCTTTACCAAGGCACAAGTGTGACATTTCTCCACATATAATGCTCTGTCTTTCTTCGAACCTGGCCACCAGAAAAGTTTCTTCATTTCCTTGAACATCATGGTGCTTCCGGGGTGAACCAAGTACTTAGTATTATAATCCTTGTACATCAACTCCTCCCGTAGTTTGCAGATACTTGGGATGCACAAACGACTGTCCTCCCACGATAACCCATCACCAATGGTAAATTGGGCATTTGACCCATGCGAAGCCTCATCCATGAACCCCGTCATGCTGTCATCCAACTTCGAAGCATGTCGAATCCGATTAGCCAGGTCATACAACACTTCCATCCAGTTCAACCGTGCTTGAAAACCAGACATATCATCAACACAAGGGATCTCTAAGGCTTTTAAATTTCGAACGAGACGCTCGACAAGCATTGTTAACAAATTGGCCTACGCGGGAGCTCCGTGAATTAATGCATCCGCAACCGCATTTCCATTCACAGGTACATAGTGTATCTTAATGGTGTAAAAACCAAGGGACTCCATCCACCTTTGCTGACATATATTCAAATCCTTTTGATTTGATAGGTACTTCAAGCTCTTATGGTCTGTGTAAATATGCAACTTCACACCATATAGGTAGCACCTCCAAATCTTTAGCGTGAATGCCACAGCCGCTGTAACGCCCCCGGTTTTTCTGTGATTTGTTTAATCCTTGGTTGTCGTTACGATGACGCGTGTCGGCCTTTGTCGTTGTTAGAGCGTGGTCTTAGCTCTTTAGATCCTTGAGTGGCCTATTTGTAGCCTGTTTGCAAGATTCCCCAGCTAGCCGAAGTCTGTTTTGGTGACTCGGCTGAGCCTCTCAGGGAATGCTTGTGCTTTGGCTTCGGGAGGTGTTAGCCCGAGTTTTGATCGTCGGATGTTGTATTCGATATCATCGTTGTTTTCGTAGCTTGGGTGTTTAGCTACGGTGCGAGTTTTGTCGAAATTCGAGATCATTTATTTTTCTCGTCGTTTCGACGTTTGTTTTGTTAACCGGTAGTGGCTACCTTTTTGAAGTGTATGGCCTTGTGTGATAGAGCTTGGTGAGGCTGGTGCTTGTTTTAGGCTAAGTTTGTTTAGCCAATTATTTTATATGTATATATGTATGTATATTTATGTTTGGGTGTAAGCTTGGGTGCTGATAGCTTTATTTTTTTAAAAAAGTATATATATATATATATATATATATATACAGGATATATATATATATATATATATATGTGTGTGTGTGTGTGTAAATATGTGGCTGTTTTTATATATAAGTTTATATATAGGCATATTATACACATATATGTGCATAAGAGTATGAGTAGGCTGATTATATATTAATATGTGTATAAGTGTCAGGTAGTGGCTGAATTTATACAAGCAGGTTTATATATGAAGTCAGCTAGTGCTTAGGCTAGGTTAATATTTTATTAGCTATAGGATGAGTTAGTGGGAGGGTATGCATTAAAAGCTCCATATGTTCTCCTCCTCCCCATTTCTCCCCATTTCCCGAGCTAGCTATAGCTTGTTAGCTTCCAACGGAAGGAAGCAAGCAGGAGGCGGAGGAGCTGCAGCTTTGGCCGCCGGATAGCTGTAGATTTAGGGCTTGTTTTGCTCGGGTAATAATGGATTTGAGCTGCTCTCGCCGGGATCTTCCTTCATAGGTAAGTTTTGCTCTATATAGGGCTGTCATTAGGAGTTAGGGTTTTCAGAATTCCATTCTTCTTCCTCTAATCTTTGGTTTTGGTCTTCCAGGTGGCCGATCTTGCTGTCGGTGCCAAGCTTTGGAGGTAGCTGTTGTTTTCCTTGAGGTAGAGGCAAGTGGCATTCTTTTCCCATGCCAAGCTTGATATTACTCTTTTTATAATTGCTGTAATAGTTTTATTCCCTTCCTAGAAGCTAGGGTAGCTGCGGTTTCATTCGAGCTAGAGCTTGCTCAAGTTGTCCGAGCTTTAATTTATTCTCCTCTCCTCATGTACTCTTGGTTATGTCCATATGGTAGCAGGAAGTAGGATGTGGACTTAATTAGGTTTAGTCTAAGTTTTTAGATTCCTGTGGTTGGGTAGAAGAGGTAGGAGAGGGAGTTGGAATTAATTTTACAACTCTCTGGATAAGTGGCGTTGAGTGGGCTGGGGTCGAGATAGCTAAGGTATAGGCTAAGTCAAAAGCATTGAGTGAGTGTACCTCACTCAACGCCTAGACTGTTAGGCTTCTGGTGTTGAGTGTGGTGCCCTCACTCAATGCCATGGTTGTTTTTACAGCTAAGTGTTTTGGCGTTGTGTGAGTCGACCTCAATCAACGCCGTGGCTATTTGGCGTTGAGTGTTGTGGACTCACTCAGCGTCGCAGCTTTTCCCAGCGGCTAAGTCATTTGGCATTGATTTAGTTGACCTCACTCAATACCGTAGTTGATTTGGCTTTGAGTGTGGTGGACTCACTCAAAGTCATAGCCTGTTTTTATGGCTAAGTCATTTGGTGTTGAGTGAGTCGACCTCACTCAACGCCGTGGCTATTTTGGCGTTGAGTGTGGTTGAATCACTCAACGCCAAAGCCTGCTTTTTCGGTTAAGTGTTTTGGCGTTAAGTGAGTCGACCTCACTCAACGCCGTGGCTGTTTTGGCGTTGAGTGTGGTAGACACACTCAATGCCAAAGCTTGTTGCTACGATTAAGTTGCTTTGCTTTGAGTGGGTGGACCTCACTCAATGCCGAAGCTATTTGGCATTGAGTGTGGTGAACTCACTCAATGCCGCATCGAGTGAACTTGACGCTTTTGCCTTGGGTTTAGTGTGTTTCCTTAGGATTGTTAGTATGGCTTTTTCCTTACGGGGGAGTTGGGTGATTGACTAGTTTTTGCATGCCGACTCGTGGATTATGGCAGGTGGTGTGTTTTTGTGGGCTCTGTAAGGGGTGAATTGTGTGTGCTGAGCTGTGGCCACCACCACCTAGGTCGTGTTGGGCTGGTATGGTTTGGTGTGTGGACTTTGTAGCTTCCACCGTTTGTTTTAACCATGGAGTGTTTTTGGGTCTTGTTGTTGGTGAGCGTTGTGCCGCCCACTCTGACCCAAGGTTTTCACCACGACCAAAAATTCACTAAGATTAGGACTGTTAGTTCCTTTCCATTATCATGGCTATTTCTCTTGGCATATGTTTGCCTTGGTGTTGCTGTAGTCTTTTTGGCAGAGCCTATTGCTATGTATGCTCACACTTGGTGTGATTTTACTGCTCTTTTAATAGTGTTTAACTCTTACTATCGTGCTTTTCTTCTACTGATAGCATTTTGTTGCAGGGTTGGTACCCCTTCTTTCATTGCTTATGAATCTAATGCTCCACTTCCTTTGTTTTTTTTGTTGCTGAGGTGTTCTTTCTTTGAATGCCTCGGGTTCAGGTTGTAGCCAGTTAGACGGCTAGTCCTCTGGTGGAGTTTGCTTGTGGCCTCCTGGGTGGCAGAGGTTGTTGTTCCTCATCTGGTGACGTAGCTTTTATTCTTTTTTGTATAGACATGCATACTCACCATTGGGTTTGTGTCAGGTTGTTGACGCTCATTGGTGGCTTACTTATGTTGCTGGGTATGAACTAAAACTGCTATTTTTGCCTATTTGAGGTTGTTCACTTGTTTCTGGGAAGGTTTTATGCTAGGTTGCATGTTAGGTATTTTAAAACCCTAAAGAATTACTACATCTATCTCATGCACATCATGTTTACAAAACTAATACACTAGTTTTCCTTATAGCATAAATACTATCTTTTTATATATACTACACCAACCTTTGAGTTGTGCATACAATGAGTCGTCCCTCAGGGACACTTATGCTCCTTTAGGATGTCAAAACAACTTAATTAAAGTATTTCTACTGCGAATAATTATATATATATTTTTATCGTGGACTAGGTGATCCACTGTGCCGAGGGATACGTCCATTAAATATAACTGGTTTTCTTTCATATTAAACTATGAATTTTCCTTAAAATCTAAAGTCTAGAGTTTTCCCTGAGCGTGTGCAGTTATCCCCTGCACAACGTGGCATCACGACACGTATTTTCTCTTACTCTGATACGATTTAATCATTGAGAAAAATGTGGGTTGTGACAGTTAGTATCATAGGGAGGTTGCTTGACAATTGGTCGGGCAACCTTTCCCTTGTTAGCATTAGTGGTTTAGCATCATATCATACACACACCGATATGTCATCAGCACGTCTTTGCTAAAGCACGAACACTACACACATAAGCATGAATAGAATTATACGGGGCATATTATGTAGTATGAGATGCATAATATGTGTTTGTATATTGATCCACCATAGGATGCAACATGTGAGGGTTATGCAGTATGGGATGCATAACCTCACCACATGAATGCGGCTAGCACGTTTTCTTTTTTTTGTTGCATGGAAATGTTATGTAGTATGGGATGCATAACATTTTCATGTGTACGCCGCCCATGGAATGCATTAAGGATTTTTTTTAATGCATAGCACAACATGCATAGCATAACTTATCATCAGCACAACGTGCCAAGCTAAATATTTGCATGACGACATATGTACACACATGGTTTTGAGTCAAAAAGAATACAAATTCATGCATTCATGGTATAAACACATGATTTAGTATGATGGTAGTGAACCATCTTAGGTTAAGCATAACATCATCATTATAAAAACAAATATCAGAGCAAGTTTAGCAGTTGACGTTCATATTTAAGTATGTTTGTCTGTACCAGGTAGTTTTGTTTTAGCAGTTGGGGTAGGTTCTAAGTCATGCTGATACAATTATAGGATGGCGAGGCATCCTTCGACTAGATCGACTCCCCAATCTGAGGGTGAGTCTTCCGCAGCGCAAAGCGAGGCATTGATTGAAAGTCTGTTGTAGAGTAATGAAGCCTTATCTAGGCAAGTGATGGGTGTGCAGACTCAGATCCAGTCTTTGTTAGCAGTTGTGGCAGGACAGCCTCCGAGAGTGCAAGACGCTGTTGTAGGCATAGCTATTCCTGTTCCTCCTGCTCCCTTTGTACCTCCTGTTGTGCTACCCCCGGAGATGACATTCATATCACACTTCCAGCGACTTGGACCACCTACTTATGATGGGAAGGCAGACTTTATGGTTTTTGATGATTGGCTTATAGCCATCGAGGAGATGTTCTCCTATTCTTGAGTTACCCCCGATCAGAGGGTGATGATTGCTGCCTATCAGTTTAAGGGGTTGGTGAAGAGTTGGTGGCTGAGAGAGAAGGAGAGCTTGAAAGAGGGATGCTCTTAGGAGGCCTTTAAGGAACTGTTGCTAAGGAAGTCTCTGCCTTCGGTCTAGCGTGACCGCCTGATGAATGATTTCCTACATTTGAAGCAGAGTGTTGGATCCCTAGTTTTGATTTAGGCTATGTCATCTCTATTAGGCGCAATTGACCAAAGATTTATCAATGGTCAATGGTTAGACTAAATGTTAGTCTACCCTCAGGCTAGGCTAGTTGAGAAAGGTTTGGAATGAGAATTTGGTTTAGTAGTTTTGTGTTCGATGATAGTCGAACTTCGCTCGACGATCTTCAATTGATGATCGACGATCTCAGAGTCATATGAACTCTGAAGTGGGATTGACGATCTGCTTGCTCAGATCGACGATCGTGTTGCCCTGGTCGACGATTTCTATGAAGATAGTTTTTCTTCAGGTCGACGATCTACTTGTTCAGATCGACGATCTTCGTTCTCTGATCGACGTTTTTTGTCTGTTATTATCTGTATTCTTTTCATTTGAATTATTTATTTATTTCCTCATGTTTACGACATATGTTATTCAGATATTCTGCTTAATTTAATGCCTATATTCCTTTGCTTATTTTCAATATTCCTTATGCATTAATTGAGAGATTTGGCAGAATAAAGTCGTTTATTTTATTATAGGAGATCATGTTTTTCTAAACAGCTGTAATATAGCCATTATGCCTTGCTTCCTGTGCCAATTTATAAAGTCAATTTGATAGGATATTTTAATATCCTTAATTCCTTTCTGGGAATGACAAAGAAGATTTCTAGCGCAGTTTATTTATTTGTTTTATTGTATAATTTGGAAAGATCTTTTAGTGCAGGGCTCGAGGCATTATTCAAAGAAGAGATGTTTCTATATTATCAGTGCAGTCGGTTGAATACAATATACAACAACACAATACAATTCTTAAAAGACACAGAACCAGAATTCTCAAGAGAGAAAGAAAAGTTCTTCTTCTTCCTGAGTTCATCCTGTCTTCAGGAAAATCAATTCTCAGTGCTCAAGCTTTCAAGAAGAAGATCAGTCCCAGATTGCTGAACATCATTGTTGTAGATTGCAAAAGCTACTGAAGAAGAACATTCATTTAAAAGCTAGAGTCTTATTCAAGGCTGCATCAGAAAGTCTACTCAAGCAATTTGGAGATCCTACACCCTGATGCAAAGCTTCTTCCCGGACATTCTCTAAGTCAGGGGGAGCTTTGATATATTCAGAGCAATCCACTAGCTTCTCTGAACATATAGAAGACACCTTCAACTCTTTCCCTTAACCTCTTATAAACGGGTTATTACTCCCTTCAAAAGTGAATCTTTGGTGGCAGGGCACCTGATCAAAAACCTGTGTGTTTGGTTCTTAGGCACCTGATCAAAAGCCTGAAGGGTTTCTAGATCTACCTGAAGCAGATCTTGTGGTGGCAGGGCACCTGAACAAAAACCTGTAGTGGATTCCTACCAGGGTGGTAGAAGAGTGGATGTAACCAATTGGGGAACCACTATAAAGCTCTTGTGTTGTCTGGTTGTTTACTTTAATTGATGCACTGAGGTTGTGATAGATATAACTAGGTTGGTATTTGCTGGGTCTGGACATATGCTCAACTGAAGCTTCAGTTAGCATCCTCTGTTTTTCACCACACTCTGTTAGGCTTTAAGTATAAAGCTTTTAGTTTTTATATTCCGCAAATAACTCAAGAGAAGTGTTTAGAGTCTCTTTATTTTTGAATACACTATTCACCCCCCCCCCCTCTAGAGTAGTAAGTATCTTATCCCCTCACTTTCAATTGGTATCAAAGCGAGGTTGGTTATTCAATAGTTTAACCATTCCTAGGTTATTGGTTGAACAGGCTAACACCTGAACCATAAGATCTTGTGATAAGATACTTTGATACCATATACACTCACATTAGATTCATGGCCCAGTACAAAGATTATTCTAGCACCAGACCTCCAGTATGCAACTTAGCCAAGTTTGGCATCTGGAAGGCAAGAATCAGACTTTACATGAACTCTATTGATGAAGATATTTTTTCCTCTATCTTAACAGGGCCACCAACACCACCTGCTACAGCTACTGCTACAACATCTGCAAATCTCAGTGCAGTGCCACCTCCTGACTATAATTAAACTTACAATAAGGTTAAGATAGAAGATTCCAAAGCGATGAATATTCTAGCTCAGACTATGTCTGATGAGACATTCCAGAAAGTGGCTGATTGCACCTCAGCAAAAGCCATGTGGGACTCACTGAATTAGATTGTAGCTAGTTCAGCTGATGAGAGGAAGGACAGAAGGTCCAACCTCATATCCCAATATGAGAACTTCAAGAAGGAAGAGGCTGAGACAGTAGAAGCCATGTACACAAGGCTCAGTTCCATTATCAATGAGCTGAGGACACTTGATAAGGAGATTACATTGACATAAGTCAATGATAAAATACTGTTGTGCTTCCCCAGTACATGGGATCTCAGAATCTGGCCAATCAAGGAGTACAGAAGTACAATAGAGATATCAACTGAAGCTCTCCTTGGCAAGCTAAAATCATTTGAGCAAGTACTGAAGACTAGGGAAGCTGAAGCTGAAGCCAAAGCACCTACTCCAATAAGGAAAGAGCAAACCCTTGTTCTTAAGGCTAATTATGAGTCCAAAGTGACTCAATCAAATGAAGAACTATTGACACTCTTTTCCAAGAGGTTTTACAAGATGGGAAGAAAGGACAACAGAAGAAAGTCATCAAAAAATGATGACAAGCCAAGGTATGATAAAACCCCATCTAAAGAAATTATTTGTTATGGATGCAGGAAGCCTGGACACATTATCCCTGAGTGTCCAGAGACAAAGCATAAGGAAAGAAGAAAAGAAAAAGAACATGAGAAGCACTACTCAAAGATATCCTCTCACAAATATAAGAAGAAAGAGAAAGGTCTTGTTGCAAATACCTGGAGTGATACTGAGGAAGACTAATCTTCCTCCAGCTCCAGTAAAGATGATGAAGAAGGGAAGAAAGCTAAAGAGATTTGCCTTATGGAAATTAATGCCTGCAGCAGTAACTCAGCTGTAGAGATGATTGAAGATGAGGAGGATGAATTATCTGATGAAGACCAGGTAATTGCATCTTATGATTTCACATCTGCTGAATTTAAGCATGATTTTAAAACTCTTTGCCTATATTTACTTAGCTCAGAAAAGGAGATTAAATTGCTTAGAGATAAACTAGCTGGATCTGAATCTCTATCCAGTGAAAACATTAGGTTAGAATCTGAACTCACTAGAGCATCTGAAGAAATTAAATTTCTTAAATTAGAGCTAGCTAAAGCTAAGAGGTTAGAAGATTCACTTAATGGTAGAAGCCTTAAGTTGCTAGAGATCACAAGCACTACCAACACTAGGACAGATAATAATAAGTTAGGCATAGGTGCCTCCCCTAGTGAACCCCCATTGCTCCTTGAATACAATCTATCCACTCCAGTAAAGTTTGTTTCTGAAAAGGGAATACAAAACACTGAGGTTGTTCAAAAGGCTAAGAAAATTTTAAATAAGGTTAAGAGAAACAAAAGGAAACAAAAATTCATAGAAATACAAAAATCGTCGAATGCCCATCGACGATCGCTGCACCCATCGTCAAACAACAATAGACGATCTCTTAACTCACCTGCTAGGTACAATTACTCAGCAATGAGGGATCGACGATCTCAGCCTGAGTTGTCGAACAGAGATCGACGATCGTGGAACCCAGAATTCTATTATGTGAACCAAGATCGACGATCTGGGTACCGATCGACGATCAAAACTAAATTTTCAAAATTACAACAATGCTAATAGAAACAATAAGTTTAATAGCAACCCTAGGTCTGCTAATTGGATTACCCACCTTGGAGATCTCATCCCTTAGGATATCACACTCAACCTGCATATTCTTTTATTTCTAGTTTTTCCTATGTGAAGAACAATGGACCCAAGGTTACCTGGGTCCACAATGTTTAATCTATCTTATTACATGTGAAGATCTATCCTATCACTCAGGACAAGTGGTATTTGGATAGTGGATGCTCCAAGCATATGACAGGAAATAAAGATAATCTATCAAGCTTCAAAGCCAAGTTGGGACCAAAGGTGTTCTTTGGTGATTCCAGATGTGGTTAGACTGAAGGATATGACAAATTCACCTTAGGTTCAGTGACTTTCAAGAAGGAAGCTTATGTCACAGGACTGAAGCACAATCTCATTTCTGTAAGTCAGCTTTGTGATGCTGGCTACCAGTTTTGGTTTTTTAATACTCTGTGCAATATTCCTTTGAATAGTAACATTGTATTTGTAGACATTTGGCAAGGAAATATTTATCTTGTAGATTTTAAATCCACTTCTTCTGAAATTTCCTTATTTAATGAAGTGAGTAGCAATAATACTTTGTGGATAGAAGGCTAAGTCATGTTAACCTCAGGAATATATCTAGGTTATCTAAATACAACCTTGTCAGAGGTTTTCCCTCTTGCCCCTACAAGAAGGAAGGCCTATGCAAGGCTTGTCAACTAGGCAAGCAAACAAAAAATAGTTTCAAAGTTGTAAATAAAAGTGATTCACCTAGAATTCTGTACCTATTGCACTTGGATATTCTTGGTCCAATAGCTGTACAAAGTCTAGGAGGGAAATTCTATACCCTAGTGATTGTAGATGATTACTCAAGGTTCACTTGGGTATTCTTCTTGAGAACTAAATCTGATAACCTTAAAGTTCTTACAGACTTTCTACATTGTATAAATATTGAGTTCAATACTCACATTGCCCTGATCAGAAGTGATCATGGGACAGAGTTTGATTCTCTTCTTATGTAAGAATTCTGTGAGAAAGAAGGTATCAGGCATAACTTCTCTGCTCCTAGAACTCCTCAACAAAATGGGGAGTTTAAAGGAAAAAACAGAACCCTGATTGAAGCTGCAGGAACATTGTTAGCAGATGCTAATATGACTCTATCCTTTTGGGCAGAAGCAGTTAGCACAGCTAACTATGTACTGAATAGGATTTTGATACATAAACAAAATGGGAAGACTCCTTATGAATTGCTTAAAGAAAAGATACCTAAAATAGATTATTTTAGAATTTTTGGCTGTGTAGTTTACATTCACAATAATAACAAAGAATACATTAGAAAGTTTGAGGCAAAGGCTTTAATGAGAATCTTTCTAGGATATTCCCAAGTAAGCAAAGCCTATAGGGTTTTTAATCAATCCTCATTAAAAATTGAAAAGTCAGTACATGTATCCTTTGATGAATCAAAGATGTTTTACAGAGAGAAGGAAACTTCCTCCAGTAGTTCTTTGCAGGTACCTGAATTATGCAAGAATTTGGATGAGATGAAACTCACTTAGGGGATTCAACCAGCTCCTCAGTTATTTGATTCAGACTGTGATGAAGACCTAGTAGAAGTGATTGTAGTTTTACCAACAGCCAATCTAATTCCACCTAAGGAATTAATTCCAACTGCTGTTGAAGATCACATACCACCAACTGATTATGTCACACTTAGAGATCATCCTACATCTCAAGTGATTGGAGACATTTCAACTGGTGTGCAAACTAGACATCAACTAAGTCAAGATGTGATGCTTGCTTGTTTTCTATCTCAGATTGATCCCCTAACCATAAAAGATCGATGCTGAGCAAGATCCCCACTGGATCATTGCTATGCAAGACAAGCTAAATCAGTTTAAAAGATGCAAAGTTTGGAAGTTGGTACCAAGACAAAAAGGTCAGCTGGTTATGGGCACAAAATGGGTGTTTAGAAACAAGTTGGATGCACAAGGAATTATCATAAGGAATAAAGCAAGGCTTGTAGCACAAGACTACAGACAGGAAGAAGGCATAGATTATGATCAGACTTTTGCTCCTATTTCAAGGCTAGAGGGAATAAGGATCTTTATAGCCTATTCAGCCTACATGAAGTTTAAGGTGTTTCAAATGGATGTAAAGAGTGCATTTCTGAATGGAGAGCTAAAGGAAGAGGTATTTGTTGAATAACCCCCTGGTTTCATTTCTTCAACTTATCCCTCACATGTTTTTAAGCTGCAAAAAGCTCTGTATGGACTTAAGCAGGCTCCTAGAGCATGGTATGAGACTCTAGCTAGTTTCCTATTAGAACATAAGTTTGATAGAGGCATAGTTGATAGAACCCTTTTTATTAAACACACAAAGGAAAAAATCCTGTTAGTTCAAATTTATGTGAATGACATTATATTTGGTTCCACTGATCCCAAACTATGCAAAAGGTTCTCAGACCTAATGCATTCTAAGTTTGATATGAGTAGTATGGGTGAGCTGTCTTATTTCTTTGGTCTCCAAGTGAAATAAGATGCTGATGGCATCTTCATCTCCCAATCTTAATATGCCACGGAATTGGTAAAGTAGTTTGGGATGGCAGATGCTTCAGCAATGCACACTCCTATGGCTACTAATGTAGTTATTGATTCTGATGATAAGGGCAAGCCTGTTGATCAGAAAAATTATAGGGCCATTGTTGGTTCCCTATTATATCTAACTGCAAGTAGACCTGATATAATGTTTGTCACATGCCTATGTGCTAGATTTTAGGTCAACCCCAAGGAATCTCATTTAACTCTTCTTAAGAGAATCTTAAGATACTTGAAGGGAAGTCCTAATTTATGACTTTGGTACCCAGCTGAATCAAAATTTGAGTTGATTAGATACTCAGATGCTGACTATACTGGCTGTAGAGTTGACAGGAAGAGCACCACATGAATTTGTCAGTTCCTAGGCGAGAGATTAGTCTCTTAGTTTTGCAAGAAGTAGGCTTCTGTTTCAACTTCAACTGCAGAGGCTGAATATATAGCAGCTGCTAGTTGCTGTTCACAGATTCTGTGAATTCAAAATCAACTCTTGGATTATGGGTACACACACAAAAATACCAAAATTATGTGTGACAGTACCGGTGCTATTTCCATAACACAAAATCTTGTGCACCATTCTAGGACCAAGCATATTGACATTAAAAACCATTTTCTTAGAGACTGTGTTGACAAGAATAAGATAAATCTCGAGTGTATACCCATAGATCTTCAGAGAAGTGATATTTTCACAAAGCCTTTAGATGAACAGAAACATCTATTCTTTTTGAATCAACTAGGCATGATGAATGGATCAGACTAAGTGAAAAATCTGCTAAGTTGAAATCTGTTCTGAGATAATCGAACGGTGTTCGAAGATAGTCGAACAGGTTGAGCTAAATCATCGACCCTTGGTCTACGACAGCTCTTTGCGTTTAGAGACAGAAATCGTCGATCGATGATCGACGACTCTGCTTCGGAAATCGATCGTCGATCGACGGTCGACGACCGATTTTCCTGATCTTCATTCAAAGATCGACGATTCTCGTTTATTTCTAAATGATCGCCTATTTATGTTTGAAGATCGTCGACGGAGCTCACCGTTTCATATTCTGCTTCAAGGCATGTTTCGAGCTCTCGTCTCGCGCTTTCTCTTCTCTCTGTGTGTGTTTGTTCTTGTTTCAGGTACTCTCATCGATCAAATGGCGATTTCCTCTGTAACTCTGTCCGTGATGAAGTTCGATGCAGGCTTCAGTGTTGATTTCGAGTCTTTTAGAAACTGCGAACAAGTTTTTCAGGAAATGCTGCAGTTGTGTGAAGATCAAGGTCTTAAGAAACTCATGTCCTCAAAGCTCAAACTGCACCTATCAGAAATCAAGGAATGGGTTTATACATCGTCATCTGATGACAAAGAGATGAAAGGATCAATCAGCGGCGTGGAGGTAACTCTTACTCCAGAAATTCTGACTGAAATTTTTGAGTTACAGAATGGCTCTGATGAGTATGAGCAAGATTCTACTGAGTACAGAAGGATGCTGTTGGAAATGGGTCATGCAGAAGGCATCCCATCCAAGCTCCTGAAGGTAAACTTATCTATCAGATTCAAGTTTCTGGCTGATTTAGTATGAAAAGTGTTGCTTGGAATGCATTCCGCCCATGATAACATCAACCATCATCAATTTGCCTTGATGTCAGCTCTCGTGAATAAGAAAGAAATAAATTGGGCTGGTCTGTTGTTTGATTTGATCAGGAAGAAGAACAACAAGAAAGAGGTAACGCAAGGAAGGCTGATCGGGTTCTTTCTCACAAAGAAAGCTTCTCATCTGTTAGGCTCTGATCCTACTGTGATCAATGCCAGCAAGAGAATAGATCCTTCTCTGTTCATTAAGTGGAAGAGGACTATTCAAAAGCCTTCAAAGGCTGGGTCTTCCCTTACAACGTCTGAGGGCACAAGGGCTCTTGAAGCCGCTTACCTCCCTAGTGAAGAAATCCCTGCTTCCTCCTCCTTGCCATCCACCTCCATTGACATTCCTTCGACTTCTGTGAACCATCCATCTCCACCTGCTTCTCCAACACCAGCTCATATAACTGAGATTCCAAATCTAAATTTAGAATCTTTGTTAAATCTGCTTTCTCCATCTCATTCCCCAGCTACCTCAAATCATCCCTCACCAGCTGCTGATCATCCATCTCATCATAATTCTCCAAATACTTAAACCCCAGTTCAGAAGAATATTAATTCTGATGATTCCCCCTCCATCATTCCTCCATTGTTTCAAATCACACAAGAATTCATTGCAACTGTCCTTCACCTCATAACTCCTTCCATCAAATCCATGATAGTTGAGGCCATTGCCCCTCTTCCCTATCTATCTCTTCTCTTGCTGCCTCCATTTCCACCCTCATAGTCCTTTCTTCATCTAGGGGCCTGGGTTTAGTTATCACTGAACCCAGGCAGGGGGAGATGCTTGATGAAGATGATTCAGGCCCTGGTATGGAGTTAGAAAGATTTTCAGAGTTAGAAAGATTTTCAGTTCCAGTCCCAAATGCAGTTGTTTCAGCTCCAGATGCAGTTATTCTAGATTCTGTTCAGAGGATAGTTGAAGATTCAGATGCTCCAGTAGTTTTGGAAGAGGAACTGGATGTATTCCTTGACTCAGATGATGAGTCATCCTGTAGAGACCTTTATAATCCTATCTCCTCCCCTTGTTCCTTTTATCCTCTTCAGGCCATTGTGTGCTACCAGAGACCAATGTGCCTTTAGATTTTGGATTGCTTTGTTATTTCTGAAACAATAGCTGAAGCAAATTTTGCTTTCAAAGTTTATCTTCAGGAGATTTCTACTCCTGTTGTTGCTAGATATCTAGAAGGAATTATAACATCTTTCTTAGAAGCTAAATAGAATTCTGCTGCTCAAGAAACAGTTCCAGAAATTGAGACTGCTATGCCTTCTACCCTTTGGGATGACACCCCAGGTCCAGATTTGGACTCTCTCCTGGCCCAAGACATTCTAGAAGAAGAAAAAGAAAAAGCTCTTCTGCAAGCTAAAGAGAAAGATGAGGCTATGTTAAAGGAAATTGATGATCTGTATGCAGAACCTCAGCCCTCACATTCTGAGGATGAAGATGAAGATTCTGATGATTCTGATAGTAATAAGAAAAAGAAAAGGTCTGCTCAAAAGAAAAGGAAAGCCACAGCTCCAACTCCTCCTAATCCAGATATTTATATTCCCTACTACATTTTGAAAGGAATTGATCCTAAAGCTAAAAATTTTGAGGCTTGGATGTGGTACTCTAAGAATGAACAGAAAGTAAGGAAGAAGAGCCGGAAGTACTCTCCTCCTCCCAAGGGAATTCAGAGAGGTCCTCCTCCTCCTCCCTCTGTTGGTGCCTCAGGAAATATTGCTCCCAGATCTTCTGCTCCTTAAGCCAGGCAAAATCAGTCCTATACCTATCAGAGAATGGGAAGGCAGCCTCCTCCAAGCAGTTCTAGTGATCAGAGGCAGTCTAAAAAGTCAAACATTCAAAGAGAGCAAGTTAATGAAGTTGTATATCAACAACCCACCTTCTCTCCTCCCCCAGCCTCTAAATCACCTTCAAAGGAAAAACCTGTTCAGGCCAAACTAGTAAATTTCAAAGGAAAAAGAGTTATATATTCTGATAAATAAAGCAAAAAGTATGCTGAGTTTGCTCCTCTATCCAGTCTTATAATTCAAGAGCCAGTAGATATAAATATCAAGCCAGTTCAAGTGCAAACTGAGAGTTTCTTAACTCAATCAGTAAAATTCAAGACTATAAATCCATTGGATCCTTCTGATGAACATGCCTATGAATGTCAAGAGCTTGATCCTAACTATAAAATGGCTAGACTTCTAGAATTGGTTGGATCTGCACAAATCAAGAAAGCTAAAGAAGAAGGAAAAGACATTACAGGATTTTCTACCATGTCAAAATACAGAAAGAAAGAATTGGACAGATTTCAAGTTAGTTCAGAGGTTTTGATGCATCCAAGTATATGGAAAAACACCCTGAAGCTGTTCTGCCTAAAGAAGGGGAACTAAAGATTATTGGAGAACAGGACTTGAAGCTATAAAAGAAGGATGCATCTGATCCAAGAAGAAAAATTACTTTCTCTCCCGCTACTTCTATTCTTCCTTCAGACTCTATTGATACTTGACTGTGTTATTTGTTTGACTAATCTGATTTATTCAAATATGCTTGCTGATATATCTATTGTTGTTTTTTTCTTATCTACTTGTATTAGATTTATTTTGTTTGAGTGAAATCACCCAAATAGGGGGAGATTGTTGGATCCCTAGTTTTGATTTGGGCTATGTCATCTCTATTAGGCGCAATTGACCCAAGATTTATCTATGTTCAATGGTTAGACTAAATGTTTGTCTACCCTCAGGCTAGGCTAGTTGAGAAAGGTTTGGGACTAGAATTTGGTTTATTAGTTTTGTGTTTGACGATAGTCGAACTTCGCTCGACGATCTTCGATTGATGATCGACGATCTCAGAGTCATATGAACTCTGAAGTGGGATCGACGATCTGCTTGCTCAGATCGACGATCTTGTTGCCCTGGTCGACGATTTCTGTGAAGATAGTTTTTCTTCAGGTCGACGATCTGCTTGTTCAGATCGACGATCTTCATTCTCTGGTCGACGTTTTCTGTCTGATATTATCTGTATTCTTTTCATTTGAATTATTTATTTATTTCCTCATGTTTACGACATATGTTATTCAGATATTCTGCTTAATTTAATGCCTATATTCCTTTGCTTATTTGCAATATTCCTTGTGCATTAATTGAGAGATTTGGCAGAATAAAGTCGTTTGTTTTAATAGAGGAATTCGTGTTTTTCTAAACAGCTGTAATATAGTCGTTATGCCTTGCTTCCTGTGCCAATTTATAAAGTTAATTTGATAGGATATTTTAATATCCTTAATTCCTTTTTGGAATGACAAAGAAGATTTCTAGCGCAGTTTCTTTATTTGTTTTATTGTATTATTTGGAAAGATCTTTTAGTGCAGGGTTCGAGGAATTGTTCAAATAAGAGAAGTTTCTATATTATCAGTGCAGTCGGTTGAATACAATATACAACAACACAATACAATTCTAAAAAGACACAGAACCAGAATTCTCAAGAGAAAAAGAAAAGTTCTTCTTCTTCCTGAGTTCATCCTGTCTTTAGGAAAATCGAATCTCAATGCTCAAGCTTTCAAGAAGAAGATCAGTCCCAGATTGCTGAACATCATTGCTGTAGATTGCAAAAGCTACTGAAGAAGAACATTCATTCAAAAGCTAGAGTCTTCTTCAAGGCTGCATCAGAAAGTCTACTCAAGCAATTTGGAGATCCTACACCCTGATGCAAAGCTTCTTCCCGGACATTCTCTAAGTTAGGGGGAGCTTTGATATATTCAGAGCAATCCAATAGCTTCTCTGAACACATAGAAGACACCTTCAACTCTTTCCCTTAACCTCTTGTAAAAGGGTTATTACTCCCTTCAAAAGTGAACCTTTGGTGGCAGGGCACCTGATAAAAAACATGTGTTTGGTTCTTAGGCACCTTATCAAAAGCCTGAAGGGTTTCTAGATCTACCTGAAGCAGATCTTGTGGTGGCAGGGCACCTGAACAAAAACCTGTAGTGGAATCCTACTAGGGTGGTAGAAGAGTGGATGTACCCAATTGGGGAACCACTATAAAGCTCTTGTGTTGTCTGGTTGTTTACTTTAATTGATGCATTGCGGCTGTGATAGATACAACAAGGTTGCTAGTTCCTGGGTTAGGACATATGGTAAACTTAAAATTCAGTTAGCATCCTCTGTTTTTCACCACACTGTGTTAGGCTTTAAGTATAAAGCTTTTAGTTTTTATATTCTGAAAATAGCTCAAGAGAAGTGTTTAGAGTCTCTTTATTTTTGAATACTCTATTCACCCCCCCTCTAGAGTAGTAAGTATCTTATCCCCTACTTTCACATAGGCAGCTCACAGTTGCGGAGTATGAAATAGAATTCAGCAAACTGAGCCGGTTTGCCCCCAGCTTGGTGAGTTCCGAAGCAGATAGAGTTAAGCGATTTCTTGGCGGCCTGAGAAGTGATGTTCAGCAGTTAGCCATTGCTCATGGAGCAGTGAGTTATGCTGGTGTGGTAGAAGCTGCTTTGAAGGTGGAGGCCATTGATAATGCTAAGAAAAGAGGTCAGCAGGTAAGAAAAGATAAAAGGAAAGCTGTGGAAGGAAAGAGCCCCAAGGTACCCGGTCCGTCTTCAAGAAAGAAAAGAAAGGAGGTTTGTAGCTTCTATGGCCGGCCAGGCCATCCCGTGGAGAAATGTTTCAAGAGGTTGGTAGCTCAGAAGAAGGAGCAGGTGCATGCGATTAAAGCGCTCCCAGGAAAGATTTATTCTGTTCTGCGTGTAAATTGCCAGGGCATGATGTTGCCCATTGTTGGGGTAAGGATAGGAGCAAGGTAAGAAGTTGTTTTCTTTGCAGTCAAGAAGGGCACATCAAGGCTCAGTGCCCCCAGCTCTAGCCGGTGTTCCAGCTAGTGCCACTCCAGGCATTGCCACCGCCTTAGCGGGTGGACAAAGGTAAGGGAAAGCTGAATGTAATTTCTTCAGAGGAAGCGCAGACTTCGACTCAGGTCATTTTAGGAAGATTTAAGGTGAGGAACCGCTGGGCGCATGTTCTCTTGACTCTGGCACTACCCACTCCTTTGTGGCTAGAGCCTTTGTGGAGCGCTATCGTTTGGGTCTAGAGCGAGTTAGTGATGCTTTTTGCGCCAAGTTTCCTTCCAGTGATTCCGTGATTTCAGATCAGGGTATTCGGGATTGCCCGATTTTGTTGGGGGATTTTCTAGCAAAGGCAGATTTGAAGTTGATCGACCTGGAAGACTTCAATGTTATCTTAGGAATGGACTGGTTGTCCAGTTATGATGTAGTTATCCAGTGCAAGGGTAAGCGCTTTGACTACGTTAAGGACGACAGTCAGCCTGGGAGTGTTTATGCTGATCCGCGCCAGGATTCTCCGATCATTTCTACGGTATGTGTTCAGAAGCTGCTTGATTTTGATTGCTTTGCCTGTTTTGTCTCAATAGTGGGGGTTGTTGTTAGTGTACCGCGTTTGGAGGATATTCCTGTGGTGTGCGAGTTTTCGGATGTTTTCCCTGACGATCTTCCTGGTCTTCCACCTGATCGAGATGTCAAATTTATTATTGATTTGGAGCCAGGTACGCATCCTATTGCGAAGGTGCCGTACCAGATGGCCATGCGAGAGCTGGAGGAGTTGCTTATCCAGCTTGATGAGCTATTGACAAAGGGTTTTATCAGGCCGAGTTCGTCTCCGTGGGGTGCCCTATTCTCTTTGTAAAGAAGAAAGACGGGTCGATGAGGCTTTGCATCGACTATAAAGAGCTGAACAAGGTTACTATCAAGAACAGGTACCCTATGCCATGGATTGATGATTTGTTTGATCAGTTGCGCGGTAGCACAGTATTCTCCAAGATTGATCTTTGATATGGCTACCATCAGCTCAGGATCCGTGAGTCTGACATTCCGCGGACTGCTTTTCGATCCAGGCATAGGCATTTTGAGTTCTTGGTTAGGTCATTTGGTTTGACAAATGCGCCCTCAGCTTTTATGGATTTGATGAACCGCTTGTTCAAGGATTTCCAGGATAAGTTTGTGGTCGTGTTTATCGACGATGTTCTGATTTATTCCCGCAATGCTGAGGAGAATGACCAGCATCTGCGTTTGGTTTTATCTGCCTTAAGGGACCACAAGTTATTCGCCAAGGTAAGCAAGTGTGAGTTTTGGTTACCTCAGGTTGCATTTCTGGGCCACGTGGTGAATAAGAGTGGGATTTCAGTTTACCCAGAAAAGATCGTTGATGTGATGGAGTGGAGTAGGCCGAGCACACCCAAGGAGATTAGGAGCTTTCTGTGATTAGCCGGCTATTACCGGAGATTCGTGGAGGGTTTTTCCACCCTATTTGCACATTTGACTAGATTGACCCAGAAGAATGCAGCATTTGTCTGGAGCGAGAAGTGACAGGAAGCCTTCCTGGAGCTCAAGGACAGATTGTGCAGTGCCTCTATTTTGAACCTGCCCACGGAAGGTGTGGATTATGATGTTTGTGTGGACGCATCGCATGTTGGTCTTGGTTGCGTGTTGATGCAAGTCGGGAAAGTGATTGCATACGGGTTGAGGCAACTGAAGACTCATGAGAGGAACTACCCTATGCATGACCTGGAGTTTGCGGCCGTGATCTATGCGCTGAAGTTGTGGAGACATCTGCTTTATGGCACGCAGTGCAAGATTTTTACTGATCGCAAGAGCTTAAAGTACGTATACACCCAGAAGGAATTGAATTTGCGCTAGCGGCGATGGTTGGAGTATGTGTCCGACTACGATGTTGAGATCCAGTATCATCCGGGCAAGGTTAACGTTGTGGCCGACGCCCTGAGTCGAAAGTCAGGGATGATTCTTGGTCTCTCCGCCGAGCTTTTAGTAGAGGAGTTTCTTTTGATGGGCATTTCTGTGGGAAGCTGCAATTTGCAGAGTAGTTTGGCAGTGGAAGAACCTTCACGGATTGCGCTTACGAGAATGCATCAGAAGGATGATACCGATCTTCTGCATTTGTATCTTCGAGCTGAGAAAGCTGAATTTCCAAATTTTTCTATTGATGATGCGGGTACCTTGAGGTATCGTGACAGGTTTTGCATCCCCGCCGTTGGAGATATCCGGGTGATGGTGTACAGGGAAGCCCATGGATTTAGTGTTGCCTACCATCAAAGATCTACTAAGATGTATCATGATTTAAAGCAGATTGCTTGGTGTATGGGATGAAGGGAGATATAGCCATATTTATTTCTGAGTGCCACACTTACAAGCGTGTGAAAGCCGACCATGGAAGGCCTGGTGGAAAGCTGACTCCCTTGGAAATTCCGACTTGGAAGTGGGAAAGAATCTTGATGGATTTAATTACAGTCTTACAAAGATCTCCTAGGGGGCATGATTCAGTTTGGGTGATTGGGGACAGATCGACGAAGTGTGCTCACTTCGTACCGTTAAAGATCAACTCTCCGATGAGGAAGATAGCTGAGCTGTATTTGAATGAGGTCATTCGGTTTCACGGTGTGCAACTCAGCATTATTTCAGACCGAGACTCGCGGTTCACATCTCGCTTCTAGAAGAGCCTACAAGAGGGTTTGGGTACAGATTTGAGATATTCTACTACTTACCACCCGCATACTAATGGCCAGACAGAGCCAGTCAATCAGAAAGTGGAGGACAATATCTGATGCAATATTCTAGACCACGGAGGAGCATGGGATGAGCGTTTGCGGCTCATGGTGTTTGCGTATAACAACAGTTATCAGGAAAGCTTGCAAATGACTCTTTTTGAAGTTTTGTATGGGAGGCGCATCAGAACTCCCTTGTTTTGGGCTGAGGTTGGCGAGGGACTGCTGTTGGGTCCAGAGGCACTCGAAGAGATGGAAACTGCTGTGAAGCTGATTCGGGAGAAGCTCCCGATAGCCCAAGAGCGATATGAGAAGAACGCCAACCAGCGTAGATCTAGCTTGGAATTTGCTATGGGGGACTTGGTGTTCTTAAAGGTTTCCCCGATGATTGGATTAAAGAGGTTTGGGAAGAACCGAAAGTTAGACCCGCGGTATGTGGGGCCACTTAAGATTGTTGAGTGGATTGGTGTGGCAGCTTATAGGCTGGATTTGCCCGCGGGTTTTTGTTGGAACACCCTATTACTAATTTGGGTAAGGATCACTATGTTTTTCTTAGGAAACCAGTTTGACCTAGCTGTATAGTTGAAAAGGTCAACATTAGAATGTGTCTAGGGCTTAGAACTTAGGTTTGAAGCTGCCCCCAGGACCATTCCAAGATCAAGGAAATAGAGCCAAGTCTAAGACAATTATCGTCGAGCTTAGGTCGAAGAAACATCGAACTCCGTTCGACGCACTCTGAGCTCAACTTTGCTGAATCGTCGAGCTCCGGTCGACGATCTTCGAGCTCAGATCGACAATCTTTCTTCACTTATTTCTTCAGGTCGCTGAGCTCAGTTCGACGATCTTCGAGCTCAGTTCGACGTTTTCTATCTAATGATCTTTTTCAATCTCTGAGCTCAGGTCGACGATCGTAGAGCTCAGATCGACGTTTTTCCTGAGAGATCGATGTTTTTAAGGATTCAAATTCAGTCAGACTTTGGAAGGTTTTTCAAATTCTCTCAGCATTTATGTCAAGAGTTCTAGCAACCGTTTTCATTTATTTTGGAGCAAGTTTCAAGGAATTCTTTTTGAGAATGTTTTATTGGACTTTCCTCTAGAAGACAAAACTTTATGGAAGGCATTTAATGTCTGTTAACGGCTATCTTGGATATAGAATCTTCAGAGAATAAAAGCTGCTTCTCTTGTTTTCTCTAAGACACGGATTTAAATACACATACACAGACAGAGACAGATATAGTGATATACACAGATAAGAAAGAAAAAAAAACAAGTGATTCTCAGGACAGTCTGATCAACACAAGAAAACTCAAGTAATCAACCCTGGAGAATCAGTTGAACACTTTGGCATACTGAAAAAGTGATCTTAGCTTCATCTCAAGGACTCCAGACAACTCATCTTTCAGCATCTGCTGAAACCATCTTCTGCTGGAGATCTGAAGCTTGTGAAGACCTATCACCCTGAAGCAAAGCTTCCACTCCTGAACTAGTCAACATCTCAGGGGGAGCTTTGACAACACAAATCCACTTGTGCTTCTCTCTTTGATTGAGACAGAGAAGACAACTTCACTCTTTTTCTTTTCCCTTTCCTTCTGTAAAAGGGTTTTCAAAACTCCCTTTAAAAGTTTTGATTCTGGTTCTGAGAACCTTGTCAAAACTCAGTGGTGGCAAGACACCTGATCAAAAAAATCTAATTTGGTTTTTGAGCACCTTATCAAAAGCTCATTGGTGCCAGGACACCTGATCAACCCTTCCTGCAGTGGATTCCTACCAAGGGTGGTAGAAGAGTGGATGTACCCAGGTTTTGGGGGAACCACTATAGCTCCTTGTGTGTTCTGGTTTGCTTGTGTGTTTTCTTTACTGTGTGTTGTGCTCTTCTTTTTACTGTTTTGTTAATTCTATAGCAGGCACCTTACACCTATATATAAGTTAAATCTTAAAAGTTTTGCTAGTTTAATATGAATTTACTTTAAATAAACTCTATTCACCCCCCTCTAGAGTTGAGATAGATCTTGTTCCCACTTTCAATTGGTATCAGAGGGAGGTTGGTTGTTCATACAGGCTAACACCTGAACCAAAAGATCCTTAATAAGATCAATCTTTTAAGAGGGTTATTTTCATTATATTTAATTTTATATAAAGACATGGCACAGAACAAAGATTATGCAAGCACCAGGCCTCCAGTGTGCAATCTATCCAAGTTTGCACTTTGGAAAGCAAGGATTAGACTTTACATGAACTCTATTGATGAAGACATATTTAATTCTGTTTTGACAGTGTGCCCAAGTCCACCAGCAAGCTCAAGTACAAATGCTGTTCCACCTCCTTCAGGAACAGATGCTGAAATAAAGAAGTGGAAGACTACAGATGCCAAGGCCATTAACATCTTAGCTCAGACAATGTCTGATGAGATATTTCAGAAGGTAGCTGAATACAACTCAGCCAAAGGAATTTGGGACAAGCTCTCTGAAATTGTCTTACGATCTGCTGATGAAAGGAAAGACAGGAGATCCCTTCTTATAAGCCAATATGAGAATTTCAAAAAGGGAGAAGCTGAATCAGTGGCAGACATGTACAATAGACTAAGTCTGATTGTCAATGAGTTAAAGACTCTGGATAAAGAAATCTCATTGACTGAGCTAAATGACAAAATCTTAATGTGCTTCCCCAGTACTTGGGATTCAAGAATCTGGCCAATCAAAGATGCCAGAAGTCTAAATGAGATTACCACTGAAGCTCTCCTAGGCAAGCTCAAATCTTATGAGCTGCTCATTAAAAATAGAGAAGAAGAACAAAAGGTTACTTCTCCAGTCATAAGGAAAGAAAAGACCATAGCTATCAGGAAATGATGAGCTCCTAAGTCTACTGGCCAAAAGATTCTACAAGATGGCCAGAAAAGACTTCAGAAAGAGATCATACAAGGGTCATGATAAACCAAGGTATGATAAATCAAATAACAATAAAGAAATTATATGTTTTGGTTGCAGGAAACCAGGCCATATTGTGCCTGACTGTCCAGAAAATAAGAACAAGGACAAGAAAGATAGAAGAGAAAGAAGAAAGGAGAAAGATTTTAGAAATAACATCTCAGACAAACCCTCCTCTAGCAAGAACAAACATACAAGGAATGGATTTGTTGCTGAGACATGGAGTGAAACTGAAGAGGACTCTGAAGCCTCATCCAGCTCCAGTGATGATGAGGATGATGCTGATGAAAAGGAATTCTGCATGATGGCTATCAATGCCTCTCAAACAGATTCAGAAGCAGAAGAGTCAGAATCAAATTCAGAAGCTCAACTAGAAGAAGATCAGGTAATCAATTCATTTAATTTCAGTTCTGAGGATTTTAAACATGAGTTTAAAGTACTATGCCTAGATCTGTTGGAATCTGAGAAGGAAATCACTTCCCTTAGAAAACAACTATCTGAGTATAGCACTGTAAAATCAGAGAACCTCAAACTCTCTGAAGAGTTAGAATGCTATAGAGAGGAGATAGCTTCATTAAAAAGTGAACTATCCAAGGCCAAGCAATTTGAAGAATCCCTTAATGGGAGAATTATCAAATTAATGGACATCACAAGCACAGTGAACTCAAGATTAAATAGTACACTGGGCTTGGGTGCCTCATCTAGCCAACCCATAGTATTAACCACCCCAATCAAATTTATTTCTGATAAATGGAAGGGTGTTGTAGAGGTAGCTAGGAAGAATTCAGATCTATCTAAGAAAAGCAAAGTTCAATAGAAAACGTCGAGCAGAGGTCGACGATCGTCGAATAGAGATCGACGATCTCAGGCTGAAACGTCGAACTCAGCTCAACGATTCCTAAACTCTGAACTCTCTCACAGTCGATCTTCGAACGGAGCTCGACGATTTTACCCAAGATCGTCGAACTCAATTCGAAGATCGTCGAATGGAGCTCAGAGCTTTGAACCTTCTTTCAGAGGCAAATCTCAATTCAATCCTAGAAGTGCTTCATCCCAATGCTTTAATCCTTATACTGAATGGATAATACCTCCTAGGAGATACCATCTTGAAGGGTATAAGAATCAACCTGGGATGTCTTTTATTTCTGAATTTAAGGGATGTCAACCTAGGCCCAAGGTTAACTGGGTCAAAAACATATAAGCTGTTTATGTGCAGGTGAAGACCTATCCAACATCAAACCAGCTATGGTATCTGGATAGTGGGTGCTCAAAGCACATGACAGGGAATAAGGACAACTTCACATCCTTTAAAGCCAAGCTTGGACCCAAAGTAATTTTTGGTGATTCAAACATTTGAACTACAAAAGGATATGGTGCAGTCCAAATTGGGACAGTCACCTTCAAGAAAGTAGCCTATGTTGAAGGACTCAAGCATAACCTGATAAGCATTAGTCAGCTGTGTGATGAAGGATATCAAGTGACTTTCAACAAAGAAATATGCAAGATCAAGTCAGAAGACAACACAACTGTGTTGATAGGTAACAGGAAAGGTAATATTTATTTAGTAGACTTTCATTCATCTAAGGTAGATATTTGCTTGTTTAATTCCATATCTAGACCTAATATTCTATGGCATAAGAGACTAGGACATGTTAACCTTAGAACAATTGCAAGGCTATCCAAGGACAACCTTGTCAGAGGACTGTCTTCTGGCCCATACAAGAAGGAAGGACTCTGCAAGGCTTGTCAACTAGGCAAGCAAACTAAAAATAGCTTTAAATCAATTAACAAGAGTGATTCACCTAGGATTTTGTATCTGTAACACATGGAACCTTTTGTACCCATTGCAGTACAAAGCTTAGGAGGGAAATCCTATACTTTAGTGGTTGTAGATGACTTCTCAAGATTCACATGGTATTCTTTTTGAGGAAGAAGTCTGATAACTTTAAGTGTTTGACAGATTTTCTCAAATGCATTCAAATTGAGTTCAACACTCATATTGCCCTGATCAGAAGTGATTATGGGACAGAGTTTGATTCTCTTCTCATGCAAGAGTTCTGTCAAAGTGAAGGGATCAGGCATACATTCTCAGCTCCTAGAACTCCTCAACAAAATGGGGTAGCTAAAAGGAAAAATAGAACCCTCATTGAATCTGCAACTACATTATTGGCAGATGCTCACCTACCTCAATCATTTTGGGCTGAGGCAGTGAACACATCCAACTATGTGTTGAATAGAAGTCTGATACATAAACTGAAGGGCAAGACTCCCTATGAATTGCTAAAAGGGAAGAAACCTAAAGTAGGCTATTTTAAGGTTTTTGGTTGCACTTGTTACATTCATAATAATGACAAGAAATATCTAGCAAAATTCCAAGCTAAAGTTGATGAAGGAGTGTTTCTGGGATACTCCATGATCAGTAAAGCCTATAGGGTTTATAATAAAACTACTCTAAAAATAGAAGAATCTGTCCACATTACTTTTGATGAAGCTAACTTGTCTTTCAAGGAGAAGAATACTTCTACCATAGAACATTTGCAGGTGCACTCTCTAGCGGAAGACTTGGACAGATTACAAGTTACACAAAAGGATGATAGTAGTGAAGATGAAGAAGCTGCTCACCATTAGGAAGGAAATTTTCTTGAAGAACCAGTTGTTTTTCCACAAGAGGAAACAACAACACATGTTGGTGAACCATCAACACCCCCTGTTGCTCTAGTAACAACAAGAGATCATCCAATTTCTCAAGTAATTGGAGACATCTCAGCTGGTGTGCAAACTAGAAATCAGGTCAACCAGAACCTGATGCACACTTGCTTCCTCTCTCAACTTGAACCTCAAACCATTCAAGATGCAGAACAAGATCCACACTGGATCATTGCAATGCAAGAGGAGTTGCATCAATTTGAAAGAAATAAAGTTTGGGAACTAGTGCCTAAGCCAAAGGATCATCCCATTGTTGGAACCAAATGGGTGTTCAGAAATAAGCTAGATGATCAAGGAATCATTGTAAGGAATAAGGCAAGGCTAGTTGCTCAAGGGTACTCTCAGGAAGAAGGGATAGACTATGACCAGACTTTTGCACCAGTTGCATGATTAGAAGCCATAAGAATCTTTCTGGCTTATGCTGCTCACAAGGGATTCAAAGTCTATCAAATGGATGTCAAGAGTGCTTTTCTCAATGGGGAGATTAAAGAAGAAGTCTATGTCAGACAACCTCCAGGTTTTATCTCTCTAACCCATCCTGATTATGTTTTTAAACTGCACAAAGCATTATATGGTCTCAAGCAAGCTCCTAGAGCATGGTATGAGACCCTATCATGTTTTTTGCTGAAAAATGATTTTGTTAGGGGGAGAGTAGACCAAACTCTTTTTATTAGAACCCATAAGTCCCATACCCTACTAGTACAAATTTATGTAGATGATATTATATTTGGGTATACTGATTCAAATTTGTGCAAAAAGTTTTCCAAACTTATAAACTCTAAATTTGAAATGAGTAGCATGGGTGAGCTATTCTTCTTCTTAGGATTGCAAGTCAAACAACATGCTAAAGGCATATTTATTTCTCAAACCAAGTATGCAAAAGAGCTGGTTAAGAAATTTGGTATGTCTGATGCATCATGTATGAAAACACTCATGCCTACCAAAGCTGTATTGGATGCTGATGAACATGGGAAACTAGTTGATCAGACAACATGTAGAGCAATGATTGGCTCCTTACTATACCTTACAGCTAGCAGGCCTGATATAATGTTTGCTACATGCATTTGTGCTAGATTCCAAGTCAGCCCTAGAGAGTCACACTTAACTTTAATAAAGAGCATTCTTAGGTATGTTAAAAGCTGTCCAAATCTAGGAATCTGGTATCCAAAAGATTCAGCATTTGACTTAACTGCATTTTCAGATGCTGGTTATGCTGGATGTAGAATAGACAGAAAAAGCACCAGTGGAACTTGTCAGTTTCTTGGTGATAGACTTGTCTCATGGTATTGTAAGAAACAAACATTTGTGTCAACCTCAACTGCTGAAGCTGAATATATGGCTGCAGGCAGTTGTTGTTCACAAATCTTGTGGATTCAAAATCAACTCCTAGACTATGGTTACAACTTAGAGAAGTCAAAAATATTTTGTGACAACACCAGTGCTATTTCCATTGCACAAAATCCAGTCCTCCATAGTAGGACAAAACACATAGAAATTAGACATCATTTTCTAAGGGATAATGTTGAGAAAAACAAAATTGAACTTGAATACATCCCAACTGATTTTCAAAGGGGAGATATTTTCACCAAGCCTTTGGATGAAAAGAAGCATAACTTCTTCCTCAATCAGTTAGGAATGCTAGATGGAGGTATTTTAAAATAAACTCCAAGATTTTGTAAATCTAAAAACAGACCAAGACTAGGCTAAAAACTTATCTCTTTTTGTGTCTGTAGAATAGGTTTTGTCTCTGAACTGCGCTCGACGTTTCCCTAGAAAGCGTCGAACGGAGATCGATGTTTTCCCAGAAAGCGTCGAACGGAGATCGACGTTCTCCCAAAAATGTCGACCTGAGTTCAGAGCGTGTCAGATAGTTGTACACTATCTCTTTCAGGCCTTCGATCGTCGACCTGAGCTCGACGTTCTCCCTAGATCGTCGAACTGAGATCTACGATACTGAAGCCCTTTCAGCTTCCATCAGGAGTCCTGATCGTCGAACTGAGATCGACGATCCTTCCTTTTTCGCGTCGAACCCTAATATAAAATCATTTCTTCGGCCTTCATTCGTCTTTTACGCTTTCATACCCTCTGCAAATTTCTCTCTTTCCCTCCAAATCTTCTACACTTGGTCGTGTTTGTTTCATTGTTGCAGGTACAGATGGCTGGGTCAAGTGCTGCTATTTTAAAGATGAAATTCGATACAGGTTTTGATATTGATATGAATTCGTTCGATGGAAGTGATCAGCGATTCAAGGACATTCTCAACCTCTTCCGAGAACAGCAGTTATCTCAGATCATGACCACCCAAATGAAGATTGCTTCAGAAGAGATAAAAGAATGGTGTTTTACCGCGACAGATGAGAATGAGAATTCTGTCATCGGCTCAATAAAAGGGACTCAGGTACCATTGTCCCCGGCCCTTCTGACTGAAGTTTTCCTCCTTAGTTCTGGAGATGACTCCATTGATTTATCTGGAGAAGAGTATGCCTCTATGCTTGATAGAATGGGTCACACTGCTGTGAACCCTAACAAACTGTTCAAAAAGAATCTGTCTATCGAATACCAATTTCTGGCTGATGTGTTTGGCAAAGTGCTTCTGGTAAAGCACTCAGCCCATGACACTATATCAAGATATCAATTCTGCTTAATGGGAGCACTGGTTGATAAGAAGCATTTAGACTGGGGATCAATCTTTTTCAGCTTAATCAAGAAGAAACTGAACAAAAACTGTGTAAGCTTTAGAGGTTTACCTGCACTCCAGGTTCCCTAAGCTGCTGACCTCTAGTGGGATGTTCATCAATGCATCCAAGAGGCTTACTTGTGCCCTCTTCAGCAGATGGGACAGGCAGATCATCAACCCCATCAGGGCTGCTGCAGCACCACTTGCATCAGGCACCAGGACTACACAAGTCACTCCTCCTCAGGTATCTGCCCTAGCAGAAGAATTGACTTCCTCTTCCTCTCCTCCTCCAGCTGTTTCTATCCCAGTCACCACCTCAACCTCTCCTCAAATCTCAGCTTCTTCCCCCATTACCATTTCTTCACCAATGTCACCTCCTCCAGCCACTACCTCAGAAGAATTCCATCCTCTATTCTCTTATCCAACTTTCACCACTCCATCATTTTCTCTTATAGATGACTCCTTCATGGATGATTCTCCTCCAACTCCTCCTGAGCTTCCCTCTACATCCTCTTACCAACAACTTCTTCAAGACATCCTTTCTCAACCATCCTTCACCCCATCCTTTACCTCTTCCATCTCATCCATCTCCACCTCAGTAACATCTATCTACATTATTCCTCCTTCAGAGCCATCCATCCCATCACCTCCTATCTCCACACTCTCCATTACTTCAGCTCCAACCACCCTCATTCCAGTCTCTTCAACTCCTACCTCTGCTCAAGTCAATCTTGAGCATGTAGATCTTTCAGCCCTGGCAGACAAGCTCTATGTGTTGCTAGCCCCCAGGCTAACCTCACTGCTGGAGACCTCCTTGGCTCCACTCCTGAAACATGTTCAGGAGCTGTCTACCAAGTTTTCTTCCTTCCTCTCCTCCCAGGCAATCCCTTCATCTGGGTGCCTTGATTCAGTTTCCACTGAACCCAGGCAGGGGGAGATGCCTTATGAAGCATTGGATGTGCCTGAGGCTGCTGAAGGTTCAAGTCCTGCTCCTGTTTTTGCAGTGGACTTTCAGAGTCTGCTTTCTCTATTTGATTTTGTTTATTTCAGTTCTCTGCCAGTACATCAAGCTGAAGACCTCACTAAGGCCATTGTGCCTATCTCTATATGTGATCCCAGCCTAATTGCCTCATATGTCAATTCTTTCAAGGCTGTGGATGTTGATGCTTTCAGTTCTGCTGCTGCTGCTGTTTCTACAATTGTATCAGAAGATATTGACATGATTTCTGTTGTTGAGGATACTACTGATAAAGAACTTGCCACATATCTGGAAGAATCTGCTTCTACTGCTGCTCCAACTTCTGATCCTGCTATTGCTCTAATGTCTGCTGCTGCTGCTGTTCCTGCTCTAACTCCTGACCAATTGAAACAACAAGAAAAGTATATAAAGAGCATTGATGATTTATATGATAGACCTCAAAGTTCAGACAGTGATCAGTTTCACACCGACTCTGATGATTCTTCTAATACTATTGCCAAGAAAAGGAAGGCCAGAAGCAAGGCCATGATGAAGGTTCCTCCTACTCAAGCTAAAGATTCAAATGTCATTCCTTACTATATTTTGCATGATTGCCAAATTACTGAACATTGGATGCAATATTCTAAAAATCAACTAAAGGCTTTGAGAAAGAAAAGAAAGTTTGAAAAGTATGAGAAATGTTCATCTCAATTTCAGCCTCCTCCTCCTCCTCCTCCAGATTCAGGGACAGGTGGAGGCTCAGCTTCTCAATCCCCAGCTTCTAAGCAAAGTTCCTCCCAGTCCTCTCAAAGATACCATCCTAGGGGGCAATACCAAAGGGGTTATCAGTCAAGAGGGGGACAGTATAGAAGAAGTCAAAGATGACATAGATTTCATGCAAGGGAAGGACAAAGACTCATGGACTCTGCTCATGGTCCTTTCCCTTATAAACTCAGAGAAAAAGTTGAGACTAAAACTCCTATTGCTTCAGAAACTGTTAATAGATATGAGCTTGCAGTGCCTTTTGAAGATCTAGAGAATAACCCATTGTCATGGACTGCAAGGATGAAAGAACTGACTGCCTTAGATCAGTTGAAGAAAGCCAGAGAACAAGGGAAAGACACCTCCAATATTACTACTCTATTAGATCAAAGGAAAGCTGAACTGGAAAGGTATTCTTCAAGAAAATTCTTTGACCCAGTGGACTACATGAAGCTGCATCCTGAGGCTGTGGTTCCCAGGCCAAGAGCTCAAACCTCCTTAGGTGCAGATGATGATAGAAGGTCAAAGAAGGAAGCCCTTAATCCTAACAGAGAAATTATATTTAAGAAAGGAAGTGAAAAGAAGTAATTTCTGTAAGCAGACAGCACAATCTCTCTGAACATTTGCAGAAATTCCATTTGATTGATGTTATGATTGCTTCCTCTGCTATTTTGTTTTAGTTTATTGCTCTTCTATATGTTGATTGTAGTTTTTTTTCTGAAATATGTAAATAGTAATCCTAACCCAAATAGGTGGAGATTTTTGGAATACCCTATTACTAATTTGGGTAAGGATCACTATGTTTTTCTTAGGAAACCAGTTTGACCTAGATCTATAGTTGAAAAGGTCAACATTAGAATGTGTCTAGGGCTTAGAACTTAGGTTTGAAGCTGCCCCCAGGACCATTCCAAGATCAAGGAAATAGAGCCAAGTCTAAGACAATTATTGTTGAGCTTAGGTCGACGAAACGTCGAACTCCGTTCGACACTCTCTGAGCTCAACTTTGCTGAATCGTCGAGCTCCGGTCGACGATCTTCGAGCTCAGATCGACGATCTTTCTTCACTTATTTCTTCAGGTCGCTGAGCTCAGTTCGACGATCTTCGAGCTTAGTTCGACGTTTTCTGTCTGATGATCTTTTTCAATCTCTGAGCTCAGTTCGACGATCGTAGAGCTCAGATCGACATTTTTCCTGAGAGATCGACGTTTTTAAGGATTCAAATTCAGTCAGACTTTGGAAGGTTTTTCAAATTCTCTCAGCATTTATGTCAAGAGATCTGGCAGTCGTTTTCATTTATTTTGGAGCAAGTTTCAAGGAATTCTTTTTGAGAATGTTTTATTGGACTTTCCTCTAGAAGACAAAACTTTATGGAAGGCATTTAATGTCTGTTAACGGCTATCTTGGATATAGAATCTTCAGAGAATAAAAGCTGCTTCTCTTGTTTTCTCTAAGACACAGATTTAGATACACATACACAGACAGAGACAGATATAGTGATATACACAGATAAGAAAGAAAAAGAACAAGTGATTCTCAGGACAGTCTGATCAACACAAGAAAACTCAAGTAATCAACCCTGGAGAATCAGTTGAACACTTTGGCATACTGAAAAAGTGATCTTAGCTTCATCTCAAGGACTCCAGATAACTCATCTTTCAGCATCTGCTGAAACCATCTTCTGTTGGAGATCTGAAGCTTGTGAAGACCTATCACCCTGAAGCAAAGCTTCCACTCCTGAACTAGTCAACATCTCAGGGGGATCTTTAACAACACAAATCCACTTATGCTTCTCTCTTTGATTGAGACAGAGAAGACAACTTCACTCTTTTTCTTTTCCCTTTCCTTTTGTAAAAGGGTTTTCAAAACTCCCTTCAAAAGTTTTGATTCTGGTTTTGAGAACCTTGTCAAAACTTAGTGGTGGCAAGACACCTGATCAAAAAAATCTAATTTGGTTTTTGAGCACCTTATCAAAAGCTCATTGGTGCCAGGACACCTGATCAACCCTTCCTACAGTGGATTCCTACCAAGGGTGGTAGAAGAGTGGATGTACCCAGGTTTTTGGGGAACCACTATAGCTCCTTGTGTGTTCTGGTTTGCTTGTGTGTTTTCATTGCTGTGTGTTGTGCTCTTCTTTTTACTGTTTTGTTAATTCTATAGCAGGCACCTTACACCTATATATAAGTTAAATCTTAAAAGTTTTGCTAGTTTAAAATTGTGAATTTACTTTAGATAAACTCTATTCACCCCCCTCTTGAGTTGAGATAGATCTTGTTCCCACTTTCAGTTTTCCTAGCATACACAATTTTTTTCACGTAAGCCAACTGCGGAAATGTGTGCTGAGTTGCAGGCAAGTTTTAGATTCTGTGACACAATTAGAGCCAAATCTTTCTTATGTGGAGTTGCATGTCCGCATTCTGGAGGCTCAGGATCGCGTGTTGTGGAGGAAAACCATTCCTATGGTTAAGATTTTGTGGAGGAACCAGGAAGTGGAAAGCGCGACTTGGGAGCTAGAGTCGGCGATGAGGAAGGCTTACCCTCATCTGTTTCCCTTACTTGTGCCTGGTATGTTTGCACTCTTTCTTTTATGGCTTTTGGTTAGTTTTTTTTTCTTTTTCCTTTTGCTAGACAGGTTGTGTGTAAAGTTTCGGGACGAAACTTCCTTTTAGGGGGAGTGACTGTAATGCCCCCGATTTTTCTATGATTTGTTTAATCCTTAGTTGGCATTACGATGACGCGTGTCGACCTTTACTATTGCTAAAGCATGGTCTTAGCTCTTTAGGTTCCTTGAGTGGCCTATTTGTAGCCTGTTTGCAAGATTCCCCATCTAGCCGGAGTCTTTTTTGGTGACTCGGTTGAGCCTCTCAGGGAATGCTTGTGCCTTGGCTTCGGGAGGTGTTAGCCCGAGTTTTGATCGTCGGATGTTGTTTTCGATTTCGCCATTATTTTTGTAGCTTGGGTGTTTAAACACGGTGCGAGTTTTGTCGAAATCCGAGATCATTTGTTTTTCGTTTCGTTTTGACGTTTGATTTGTTAACCAGTAGTGGCTACCTGTTTGTTGTGCATGGCCTTGTGTGATCGTGCTTGGTGAGGATGGTGCTTGTTTTAGGCTAATTTTGTTTAGCCAATTATTTTATATGTATATATGTATGTATATATATATATATTTGGGAGTAAGCTTGGGTGCTGATAGCTTTATTTTATAAAAAAGTATATATATATGTGCAGGATATATATATATATATATATATATATATATATATATATATATATATGTAAATATGTGGATGTTTTATATATAAGTTTATATATAGGCATATTATACACATATATGTGCATAAGAGTATGAGTAGGCTGATTATATATTAATATGTGAATAAGTGACAGCTAGTGGCTGATTTTATATAAGCAGGTTTATATATGAAGTCAGCTAGTGCTTAGGCTAGGTTAATATTTTATTAGCTATAGGATGAGTTAGTGGGAGGGTATGCATTAAAAGCTCCAGCTGTTCTCCTCCTCCCCATTTCTCCCCATTTCCCGAGCTATCTACATCTTGTTAGCTTCCAACGGAAGGAAGGAAGCGAGAGGCGGAGGAGCAGCTACTTTTGCTGCCGGATAGCTGTAGATTTAGGGCTTGTTTCGCTCGGGTAACGAAAGATTTGAGCTTATCTCACCAGGATCTTCCTTCCTAGGTAAGTTTTGCTTGATATAGGGCTATCATTAGGAGTTAGGGTTTTCAGAATTCACTTCTTCTTCCTTTAAGCTTCAGTTTTGGTCTTCCAGGTGGCCAATCTTGCCGCCGGTGCCAAGCCTTGGAGGTAGCTGCTATTTTCTTGGAGGTAGAGGCAAGTGGCATTCTTTTCCCTTGCCAAGCTTTATTTTACTATTTTTATACTTGCTGTAATAGTTTTCTTCCCTTCCTAGAAGCTAGGGCGGCTGTGGTTTCATTCCAGCTAGAGCTTGCTCAAGTTGTCCGAGCTTTAATTTATTCTCCTCTCCTCATGTACTCTCGGTTATGTCCAGATGGTAGCAGGAAGTAGGATGTGGACTTAATTAGGTTTACTCTAAGTTTTTAGATTCCTGTGGTTGGGTAGAAGAGGTAGGAGAGGGAGTTGGAATTAATTTTCCAACTCTCTAGATAAGTGGCGTTGAGTGGGCTGGGGTCGAGATAGCTAAGGTATAGGCTAAGTCAAAAGCATTGAGTGAGTGTACCTCACTCAACGCCTAGACTGTTAGGCTTCTGGCGTTGAGTGTGGTGCCCTCACTCAATTCCATGGTTGTTTTTACGGCTAAGTGTTATGGCATTGTGTGAGTCGACCTCACTCAACGCCGTGGCTCTTTGGCGTTGAGTGTGGTGGACTCACTCTACGTCGCAGCTTTTCCCAGTGGCTAAGTCATTTGGCGTTGATTAAGTCGACCTCACTCAATACCGTGGCTTATTTGGCTATGAGTGTGGTGGACTCACTCCAAGCCATAGCCTGTATTTGAGGCTAAGTCATTTGGCGTTGAGTGAGTCGACCTCACTCAATGCCATGATTGTTTTTGCGTTGAGTGTGGTGGACTCACTCAACGCCAAAGCCTATTTTTTCGGTTTAGTCTTTTGGAGTTGAGTGATTCGACCTTACTCAACGTCGTGGCTGTTTTGGCATTGAGTGTGGTGGACTCACTTAACGCCAAAGCATGTTACTGCGGTTAAGTTGCTTGGCGTTGAGTGGGTTGACCTCACTCAACGCCGAAGTTGTTTGGCGTTGAGTGTGGTTAACCCACTCAACGCCTCGTCGAGTGAACTCGATGCTTTTTTTTGGGTTTGGTGTGATTCCTTAGGATTGTTTGTATGGCTTTTTCCTTAAGGGGGAGTTGGGTTATCGAATAGTTTTTGCTTGCCGACTCGTGGATTATGGCAGGTGGAGTGTTTTTGTGTGCTTTGTAAGGGGTGAATTGTGTGTGCTAAGCTGTGGCCACCACCACCTAGGCCATGTTGGGCTGGTATGGTTTGGTGTGTAGACTCTATAGCTGTCACCGTTTGTTTTCAACCTGGAGTGTTTTTGGGTCTGGTTGTTGGTGAGGGCTGTGCCGCCCACTCCGACCCAAGGTTTTCACCACGGCCAATAATTCACCAAGATTAGGACTGTTAGTTCCTTTCCTTTCTCATGGCTATTTCTCTTGGCATATGTTTGCATTGGTGTTGCTGCAGACTTTTTTTGCAGAGCTTGTTGCTATGTATGCTCACACTTGGTGTGCTTTTACTGCTCTTTTGACAGTGTTTTACTCTTACTGTCATGCTTTTCTTATACTGATAGCATTTTGTTGCAGGGTTGGTACCCCTTCTTTCATTGCTTATGAATCTAATGCTCCACTTCCTTTGTTTTTTTTGCTGAGGTGTTCTTTCTTTGAATGCCTCAGGTTTAGGTTGTAAACAGTTAGACAGCTAGTCCTCTAGTGGATTTTGCTTGTGGCCTCCTGGGTGGCTGAGGCATTTGTTCCTCAACTGGTGAGGTAGTTTTTCTTCCTTTTTGTATAGACATGCATACTCACCATTGGGTTCATGTCAGGTTGTTGACGCCCACTAGTGGCTTACTTATGTTGTTGGGTATGAACTAAAACTGCTACTTTTGCCTATTTGTGGTTGTTCACTTGTTTCTGGGAAGGTTTTGTGCTAGGTTGCATGTTAGGTATTTTAAAACCCTAAAGCATTACTACATGTATCTCATGCACATCATGTTTACAAAACTAAGACACTACTTTTCCTTATAGCGTAAAGACTATCATTTTATATATAGTACACCAACTTTAGAGTCGTGTATACCATGAGTCATCTCTCGAGGACACTTATGCTCCTTTAGGATGTCAAAACAACTTAATTAAAGTATTTTCTGCTGCGAATAAATATATATATATTTTTTATCGTGGACTAGCTGATCCACTGTGCCTTGGTATACGACCATTAAATATAACTAGTTTTCTTTCATATTAAACTATGAATTTTCCTTAAAATCTAAAGTCTTGAGTATTGCCTGAGCGTGTGCAGTTATCCCCTGCACGACATGGCATCACGACACATATTTTCTCTTGCTCTGATACGATTTAATCATTGAGAAAAATGCGGGTTGTGATAGCCGCCAACTCTAAATAATGGACCGGGTAATTCCTCGCATGCACCTTCAACACACGTGATCCAGAGGCTATCACATTCCCGTGCTATAGCAGAACACAGCCTAATCCACTCCCAGAGGCATCACTGAAAATCTCAAAGCCCTCCGAACCACAAGGAAAACATTAGACAAGCGCTGTGGTCATATGATACTTTAGTTCTTCGAAAGCTTGTGCGCACTCTGGAGACTAAACAAACTTTTGATCCTTCCTTGTCAAAGTAGTGAGGGGCAGTGCTATCCGAGGGAAGTTTTCTATGAAGCACCTATAATAGCTGGCAAGCCCTAGAAAACTCCAGACTTCCGACATAGAAGACATCACATGTCATTCCTGAATCGCAACTAACTTCACCGGATTTACGGCAATTCCATCACCACTAACCACATGACCAAGGAATGTTACCGATGACAGCCAAAACTCACATTTGGAGAACAAAATATGCAGGTGCTCAACATGATCATCCTGGGATAGGGAGTACACTATGATATCATCGATGAACACTTTCACAGACCGATCCAAATACTCCTTAAACGTCTTGTTCAATAGATCCATAATTACTGATGGCGCATTCATCAGCCCGAAAGGCTTGACAGTAAACCCATAATGCCCATACCATATTCTGAACACCGTCTTGGGAATATCACTCTCCCTGATTCCTTGCTGAAAGTAACCAGACTTCAATCCAGCTTCGAATACACACTCTATCCAAACTAGCTGATCGAACAAATCATCGATCCTCAGAATCACGTACTTATTCTTCTTCGTTAGCTTATCCAGTTCCCGTTAATCGATACAAAGCCGTAGACTTCCGCCCTTCTTTACCAAGAAGAGAACCGGGAGTTCCAAGGAGACAAACTTGGACACACAAACCCCTGCTCTATCAATTATTGAAGTTGCGCCTTCAATTCCGCCGTCTCTCTCGGTGCTAAGCGGTAAGGAGACCGCGACACCGGCTTGGAACCAGAATTCAACTCAATGGTGAACTCGATCTCTCTCCGGTGTGGGGCTCGAGGGACACTTTCAGGCAAGATGTCGGTAAGCTCCGACACCAACGAAACAACGACCAACCCAGGCTTAGGATTAGTAGTCTCTTGTTAAGAACAACTCCGCCGCCCTAAGAACTACAAACTTAGTCTCGCTTTCAGTTTTTAGCCCTAGTGTGACCCCCTTATCATTACACCACCTATAATCTTTAACGACCATGTTCCCGTTTGGTTTGTATATACATAATTGATACATTAGAAAGCAATAATACACACCACAAGAAAACCTTGGATGCTAAGGAGCGAGAAGTCCCACAACGAACAGTATTCTCCACCACCAAGAGTGTGACAAAGGCCACTCACACAAATCATAAGTCAATAACTAATCATGTCATAGGTATTAAAGCTATATGCTAAACTATACTTGTCATCTCGTCCCTTTGCTTATGTCCTTCTGCCTTTTCCTTTGTCTTCAGAAACCTACCCCAATAGTCACGAGCTATATGTCCCGGCTTGGCAAAGTTATAACAGTGGATTGGGCCTCCTTGCCCAAAGGTTGCTCTAGACCCAGCCTCCTTTGCTACTAGAGTACCACTCTGAAATTTCAAGACAACATTTATTGTCTTGCCACTCGTATAATAGGTAAGTGGGACTCGCCCTGCTGTTTCTCCTAACTTAGCTTTCTTTGCCTTTGGGGAATCAACACGACAATCGCGGGTAAGGTGTCCTTACTTTCCACAAGTATGGCAAGCATACGGGGCTTGACTAGTAGAGGTTCTAGACATCTTATGCCAACTCCTGTGGTGTTCATACTTTGCAAAAACAACGGAGTTTGGTACCCTGCACACTAGCGTTTGGTGGACTTTCCCCAAATCTACTTCTAATGATCTAGCTGACTCCACCAATGCTCGAAATCCCAATAACTTTGGTCCTACCAATAGAAGTTTTAAATCATCACGCAGACTGTTATAAAACTTGTTTACCATAGTCTGCTCGTCCTCCAACTCAACTCTGAGTAGCGCCTTATCGTGACAAATGCATGCAAATACTCATCATCAGAGTGTATCCCTTGCTTCAAAAGCATGTTCAACTGCTGATCTGATGATCTTCTTATTTCCACTTGCTCTAGAGCACCAAACGGTATTAAAGCTACCCCAGGGACTAGTGTTGCACATGTCTTCCATGTTGGGTATTGATCATAGAGAGCACTACTTCCGCTACCATTCAGATAGTTTCAGCAGAAGGATGGGTCGTAGGCATGTCATTAAGCACACTTCTCTCCACAGAGTGCTGACACTGTGACTGCACTGTATCAATCCTAATCACCTATAATCGGGAAACACTCAATTAGGCGACAAAACATTGCCCAAAAGCAATCATAAGAACACTCAAGGTCCTCAAGCATATGTATTTTTATTCCTAAGTCGACATTCATAGGTTCTTTTCTTGTTATAACGATGAAGTACATGCCTGTGCTCACCGCACCTTAAAAAGAATTCGTCCACGAATTCTCCTAAGAAATACCGACACCATAGTCTGATACTAAATTATTACACCCCCATCCGCCACATGGGACATTACAGAAGGTTCGATCAGGGACCCACGCCATATTCCACGGACAGTCAGCATAGTTACATATTAATGCAAAAATAATATGAGATGATATCGAAACCTAACACAGAGCATTCTAGCGGAAGCTTTTAAGCAAGTTAGAAGAACCCATCACGACACATGAATATCCATTATAACCCAAAATAGGAATGAAAGTACAAATACACATAGAGTCTTGGCCTTATGGACTTACACCATTCAACTTGAATAAAAGTGCTTTACAAACTTTGGCATGCAGGCTGGCCATACATGAAAACAGTAAAAGTAAACACTTCTCTTTGGCCTTCAAGGGATAGCACAGCATCAAGGGCCTTAGCCCGCTATTTGTCACATGGGTCACCTGTTCCTTCAAGAATAATCCATCGAACGGTGGTAAAACAATGCAATGGTCAACTAAAGCTGACCATATTATAACAACCCCGCCCCTTACTCGGGGCACCAGAGCTCCTTCCCTACATAGTATTAGCAAAACAAAACTTAGTAATGAAAGTGCAATTTAAGCACACTTCACCACATGCGTAGACACGAACGAACACACCCTGTGCTCTCAGGGAACAATCTCAGTGTCCGGACAAAAACTAGGGCCCACCACCGTTCGCAAGACAACAACAAATATGAGCATTTTGGCAGTCTTTACGGCCTACGCATGGCATAAGACCCGTAACTATAGGTGCGATAGGAATCACTACCCACAGATGCACCATATAGCTACTGGGTAGGTTTGGCCCTTTCCCGTTCGTCACATCGCCGGGCAAAAACTACCATTATGCAGGTCAGACTCTCCATTCACATTCCTCTAGTCATTACATAACCCAGTTATGATAAATGGATGACTCTCAGGCCACCTGGTTGGGCTCTAAAAGCTCTCAGCCCCACATCACAGTCCCCAGGTCTCCACGACACAGGCCACAAACAAAGCTCTCAAGGAGCTACCGTCTGCGGTAGTATTACCGTCACGTGGTATCTAGCAGAAATGCGATTCTACCAAGTTTTCCAGGTGCTCCTTGGAGTTAGTCCCCAAGGTTCCCTACTACAATCTACCATGTAGAAACCCGAAACAGACATCACAGAGTCTTCACCGACCAATACAAGCAAAATGAAAACATCACCAATCCAGACCATCCTCTCCAGACAGGCTTCACACACCATGCCTATGTTCGTACTTCGATTCTGAACTCTATATGAACACTCGCGAGAGAGGGTTTCCTATACAAAAGGAAGATGACTTGATATTTCCAAGTTTAGAATCGTTACCCTTTGAGCTCTCTTTGGTGACATGAAAAAGATCTAGATGGATGAACATGACATCAACAATCTTGCCTCCACAGATCCGGACTCGTCTTGTGAATCAGAACTTTGAAACATCAACGGTGGCGAGATTTACCCTCCGGCACCGCTGATCCTCCTCCAGTAAAACCAGGCCAACTCAAAATCCAGAAGAAAAATAAGTGAAAACAGCCAAATCAAGTATTTAAATAAAGCTAGCACAAAGCGGTAACTAGCTACCGCCGTGCGGTACCTTAATTCAATGCCTCGATTCAAGCATAACTGCCCAAACCATCAATTCACAGGATGACGCATAGCCAACTCCGTTTTAGTTTCACTACCGCTGCGTGATAGGAAACTAATGTCGCGCGATAGAAGGCGTCGGTTACGACACGAAACTAGGCGCCATCGCTGCTTGCTAACTTCTACCGCCGCACGGTTTGATCCCAAGAACCATATCAATTAAATTGACCCAACTATCGCCATCGGTAACCCTATCGGCGGGCGTTAGCTTCCCGAGAGGTCTGGAAGATTAATTCCCCTGCTACCGCCACGCGGTAACAACTTTCCGTCATGCGGTAACATTTTTCTCAAAAACTAGGCACTTTCTCGAGAACTTGACGCTCTCGTTGCAAACAATGGAGCTACTGCCGCGCGATAACCCCCAGATAAGCATCTCCCGCCCTAAGAAATTTGGTGCGTTACATTAGTGAAATTAGTTGGAATCTTGTTTAGGAGTTTAGAAGAAAATTTTGATTGATAATAGTTGATCAACAATAATATTAAATTTACTGTTCTTGTTCACTATTGTTGAACGTGAGTTAGTAATTAGGCTGAAATTTGTAGTTACTACTAGCCATTCACTCAAGAGGGAGTTTATGAATAATGAATCCATTAGGTTCTGTGAGATTGATATTGCTACGGCGAGTTAGGAGATTGAGCATTTGGTTCTCCTGTCAGAGGAAATATTCTGTTGGAGCCTTTGTTGTGCTTTGTGAGGTTTCGTGGATCCACCTTGTGCAATTGAGATTTCGTGGGTCCACCTCTAGTGTGAGAGTGATTGAATTTAGGGTGTTAGGTTTATGGCTTCCCTAGAGTGAGTCATTTTGGGAACCACTTTCGTGTGAGAATGATTATAGTTTCTCCTTGGTGCCTGTGTGCGATAGCGGCCAACCTCAGAGTGGGAGATCGAAGGCGATGAGGAGTTCCACGCATGATCGGCATCGAGTTCGAATACGGAAAGACGCCTCTTTTTGTGGGTAATTATTTCTATCTCTTCCTTTATGTCTTCCACTATATTTCCTGTAGGATAATATAGTCATTGCTGGGTTTTTCGCCCGATTTTTTCAGAAGTAGCTACGTCAAAAACTCCAAACCGTAATATATTTGGAGTACACGATTTCTGTTGTGCTATGACAAAGGGAACAGAACGAAAGTTGTGTTCTTCCTTCCAGGATTTAAAATTGAACCATTTTATTAAGAAAATTCATTTTTCTAACAACATGGTTAATTTCGTACTTTACAAAATTACGTTGCTTAATTTCATAAACTTTATACAACACTCGCTCAAATCTTTTTAAAAAAATATATTTCGTTGCATTCAGTTATTCCTAGAAAAAGCCAACAGGTGTGCAAACCCTACGCGCCATCCTGCATCAATTTTGTATCTGAGGGAGGTTCCAAAATTTTTCTAAATTTTGGGATCCAACCATTGTAGAATAGGAACCTGCATATCATTTTGAATTTTTTTTCCAAAAAAAGAGAGAATTTTTTAAGCATCATCATTGCATTTGACTTACGTGTTCGCATGCATCAGTGTAGTGATAGGATGCATCGAGTTGACCATGGTCAACCGAGTCATGGGAACAAAGGAAATGAACCACCCAAGTGGATTCTACCATTCACCCACCAAATAGCTTAGTTGAACCTGGCCATACGAGAAGGGTTTGAAAACCTTAGTGTTTGGATGAATAGCTTAAAATGCCTCCTCAAGCATCAATGCCACTTCAAATTGGAGATGAGCATTCTGTCCGTCCACATTACAGTGTTCCACACCACTACGTGGAAAGGTCTTTATGATACTTCGATGATTATACTCCCACTCCTATAGTACTCCGTCACGGAGATCTTTATGATACTTCGATGATTATACTCAATCACTGTATACCACTTCCAGAAATCGTGTTGACCCACCAACACGTTATCATTATTCTAGAGACGATCGGTATAATGACTATTGTCGTTTTTATCCTCGTACTCGAATGGATCCTATTGGTCCTTCGACACCATATTATGAGGATAGAGTTCAGTATGACGCCCGTTATAGATACTATACATCACCTCTATATGAGGAACCCGAGACTGAATATGTGCAACCACAACTATACGTTCGAAGGACACATGTCATCCATAAGCACAACATGATTTTGTTATGGACGATCATCATAACTACCATCAAGAGTCTTATAGAGGTCACTATCATCAATATTACATCACACCTAGTGATCCTCCTAGTGTTCCAAAGATGAACAAGACAATAGAAATTAAGGGTTAGTGAGAGCATTCCACGTCCCAAAGAAGGGAAACTTTACCAACTTTGTTTGATGTTCTAATACAGGATGTGTAGAGTCAACTCCCAAGTGAGTTTGCTCCACTTAGTGAACCCGCCCTTGATTATATATCTACTAGTTCTTTTTTTACTGTTGATTCTTTGCATACTTTACCTGGTTGTGCACCAAATCACATCACCACACCCAATGGTGCATCGAGTCACATCACCACACCTGATGACACACCGAGTGACATTACGATCGGGATTCGAGAGCTTAGTAGTGATGTCGAGGTAGTCACCCCTACCCTATCGTGGAGTGTTTCCCCATCTGATGGTTCATTTTTGGAGCACCTGTACTCGACTGATGGGTCATTTGATGACCCTCTTATTGAGCCTCCAGATGAGCCACCTTGTCCTTGTGTGGATGAGCTTTATCTGAGTAGTACACTTGTGAGTTTTAAGACATATATACCTATTCCATATCTGAGTAGTACACCCATCAGATTTTGAGTGTGACATCCATATAGTATGGATTGATTGTAGCCATCTAATCACTCTCCCACAAGATGAGTTTTCAGATATCCCACCTGGTGAGGCTCCTAATGCCTCACTTTCCCTTAGTACACTTATCACGATTGACATACTTCACGTGCATTATCATTTATATGAGAGCACTTCGTATGACTGTGGAGTCTACATCTGTACACATCACATTTGCGACAAATTTTATTATACCCCTCTTGGTGAACCCCCAGATGAACCACATATGGGTTAACTGCACATTTGAGATGTATTTATCCTTAGTATCACCATCAAATTTGAGGGTCTACTTATTGATTCGTTAATACTTGCCGCCCGCACTTGTAGAAACAGTTCACACACTATATAGACACATCTGATCAATGATTTCTCTGATTTTCACTTGTGTGTTCATCGCCACCGCGATGAATTCTTTTATGATCCACCCTCTGAACCTAATGATCAAGTACCTTTCTTAGGAGTTTCTCCTGGTATCTAAAACCATTTGTTTTTAGCCTTAGTGGTATTATCAGTTCATTTATTGCATTTGCATGATTTGCATAAAAAAATTTTGAGCGAAAAATTGCATAGTACAATTGATTTTATGCTACTCAAGTTAACAAGCATAAAAGAACTACTAGTTTCAAAATGGATGACTTGGTTATAGTTCGGCTAAATACAGAACGGTTATTTTCTGGTACCGTAAAAAAGTTAGCTTACCGTGGGACTAGACCCTTTGAGTAGTAAAGTGGATTGCGAAGAATGCGTATGAACTTGAGATGTCTTCCATTTAGGGAGCAAATCCTGTTTTTTATGTAGCCAATCTAACTTAATTTTACGATTACTTGCAAGATTCTTTAAAATTTCCATTTCCATCTCTTTCATTTGATTCTTCTGGTGGGTGAGTTAGAGTGAGGAGCCACATTCAGGACACACTAATTTTCATCCCTCTACTGACACACCACCTGCATTTCTACCATTTTCTACTCACAGTTTTCAGATATTGTATGACGAGGTGGTGACCATTACAGATGATGGTTTTTAGAGATACTTGGTTAGTTGGCATAGATGTTAATCTTCTCTCGTACTATCACTCGGAGCACTCACAAAAGATAAGTGATTACGAGAGAGGGAGACTTGGTGGAGAGCAGCCCTGACCAGGTTGACGAAGAAGTCCTGACATCACACTAGTCCGGACCTCTATCGACCACATGTTTTGCATGTATTATTTGTGTCTATTATTGTGTTGCATTTTATTTTTGCAAAGTTTATGTTATCAATTATAGTTGTCGCACGGCTGTGTGCGTAGCCATGTTTTTGCACGCCTGCGCGCGTGCCATTGGGGTTTTATTTTAGTCTATATTTATATTTATATATACCCCTATATATATAAAACTACACACACACACACATATATATATACATAAATATACATATATTAATATATCTATATCTATATCTATATACGTAACAGGTTTGATTACATCAACCAGGCTGAACAATGACAAAGTAAAAACCCTGTTCATCTTCTCAACAGGTTAAAACCCACAGGCTAGGGTTCGCAATTCGGGTGCCACGACTCCTCTTTTTCCGGCCACAAATCGAGCGGGATTTACGTGTAACGATCCTAGCCGATCCAACGTGACAACGTCACGGCTTTTCTCAAGGCGACGCTACCGGGCTACAGACCAAACACCCCAACCCCTCTCTAGCACACAAGAGGGTTGTTGGTGTCCCAAGCCTCCCTTTTATGAGCAAAACTCGATATTAAAGCGCGCACCGCGGGGACTTCCTAGGAGTTCACCCATCCCATTACTACTCCATCTTGAGCACGCTTAACTATGGAGTTCTTTCTACTCTCATCACAAACTGATCTGCAGGGTTGTTGATAGTTTTACTTTCAAGACAACCTAAAACACCTAGAGGGGGGGGGGGTGAATAGGTTCTAATTGCTTGTTTATACTTTTAGGCAGAATACAATCACAAAATTAAAACATCTAGCACAGCAATCACAGAAATTCAAACATCACAGATTGCACAATGTTTTATAGTGGTTCCCCAAGGTTTGGGTACATCCACTTTCCCCCTTCACCTATCTAGCAGTATGCTAGATTCGGCCAAACTTCCACTATTCTCAGATCCTCAGATCCTACAGCTCAGAACCTGGATAGGTTCCTACAACTCAGGCACAACTGCCCTACCTCAGCCTTGCCACAAGGCCTACAACTCCGAGAAGAACCTTCTCCTACACTCAGGAAAACAGCCCTACCACTCAGAGATCAACTCTCCTACACTCAGCCTTTATATCACAGGCTTACAACTCAGATCTGTGTAAACCAGATCCTATAGAAATTTAGAAAAGAAGTTTTAATGCCTTGTCTTTGTTGAAAGAGATGAGGACAAGACAATTCTTGATCAGCTGATGAAATCAACTGAATCTGAGCTTTCTTCAAAGCTTCTTGAATCTGAACTTAGCTGAGTTGATTTCCAAACAGCTTCTTGAGAAACCACTGATGGCTTCCTCCTTCTTCTTCAAAATGGGTGGATCCCTCTCTATCCAACACCTTTGATGATACTTCTGAATTCTTGTTAAAACTCTTCTTAGATTGATCCTGAGATCGTCTTCTTAGATCTTCTGATGAAGATCTTCTTTAGAGTATTACTCCTTCTTGATTTGATTTCTCAATTTGATTGCCAAAGTTCAATCTGTTTTCTTCTCTCTGAATCTGTCTATTTATAGACTTTCTTAATGGTAATCGGCTGATCCGGTTTATAACTGTCTTTTGACAAGTCTGACAACATCAGTTAACTGGCTGCAACCCACAGCTGTCAAGTCTTCAAACAGATCTTGTGCCTTAGTCTTGGTCTGCAATGTGTTGAGACAGACTGTCAGGAAGTGTCGAGACCAACTGTCTATATGTGTCGACACAAGTAACTTTAGTGTCGACACAGCCTTTGATGATGTCGACAAGTTTGCCTTTAAGCCGACACAGCTTCTTCAGAACTATATTTTGAGAATGAGTCGACACAAAGAATTTATGTCGACTCAACACTTCATCTTTCTTCAGAAAATAACTTGGTCTTGAATTTGCAGTGTGTCGACACAAGTCCTGTGTGTCGACACAGTTGTTGTAGATTAAGAACTCAGTATGTGTCGACACTGCCTTCAGGTGTCGACACATCAACTGTTGACTCTGCCAAAATGTGTCGACTCTGTCTCATTGTGTCGACACAGCCTCCCAGTGTCGACACAAACGTGGTCGACTATCTCCTTCTGTGTCGAGGTTGACTATCCTTTAGTTAGTCGACACTGCTTCCCAGTGTTGACATAAATGTGGTCGATTATCTTCCTCTGTGAGTCGACACTGCTTCCCAGTGTCGACACAAATGTGGTCGACTATCTTTCTCTGTGTCGACACAGCTTCCTTCAAGTGTCGACACAAATATTCTGAAGTGTCAACACTGTTTCTTCAGGTGTTGACACATGGACTTAGAATATTTTTCTGCATTCTTTAACACTTCTTCACCTGCACATGTCAACTCAAAACAACATCAAATACACCTTGATGTATATCATTGAGCTAAGTTGGACTTCTTCAAATCAGGTACACATTTTCCAATGTACCCAACAATCTCCCCCTATTTGGAGAAGTCATAACCCTTAGAGCCAATGATATACACCATTTAAAAAAAATGATGATGTATGACATTACAGGAATACTTTATAAACAAAACATTAACAATTCAACACAGAGTGAACATGAATATGTGATTCCAAACAAAATTTTGTTTATAACTTGATAATGTTTGATTACAGAGTTTTACATTGAATGATTTAATCAAAACATTACAAAACATATTTGAAAGAACTTAAAAAAAAAACTATGACTGATCAGGCTCTTCTATGACAATTCCTTTGCCAGATTGGATTTGAGCCTTCACAGGAGCTTCAACAACTTCAGCTGGCTTCTTGCCTTTTAGCTCAGCTTTCTTCTGTGCTTCTTCCTTGAGCCTTTGCCTTTCAAAGTAATGAAAGGGCTTTGGAAAGTACTTGCTTGGCTCCTGAGCATCTGGTGGCAGCCTTCCCATCTTGGCTTTTCTCCTGAACTGTACTATGGATTCCTGCCTAGCTTCAAATTTTTGCCATTCTATTTCATTATACCACTTTCCTCTTTCATGTTCTTTGTCCTTTACAGCCTTCCATGCAGTTAGTATAATATTTCTTGAAGTAGGGCTCCACTGCTCAAAATCTGGCCTAAGTTCAGCCTGCTCTCTAAATCTCTTCTTGGATAGTAGAGCATCATGTTGTTCTTTCAAATTGGCCTCAGGCTTATCCACTTTCTCAATAACAACCCTGTTAACCTCCTTTGGAGGGCTATACATATCTTGAACTTTCTGATCAATCATATCAAAATCTGGAGGAGGGTAAATGACTTGGGCAACCTCAGGTTGGTTGCCTTCAAGTAGATCTGTTTGTATTCCTGAATCAGCCACCATAGCATCATCACACAAAGGTGGATATCCCAATGTGGCTCGAATACTATTTGTCACCCATTTGGTGTGCTTTGAGCCAGCATGAACTAACAACCTCTCCCCCTTTATGGCTTCTCTGGTAATATGATCTCTCAGATCTTCCTCCTGAAATCTGATCTGGCCATCCAGATAATTCACACCCTCTTTAAAAAATGGTTTTAACTTTTGAAGCTTGTCAGATATGTCCTTTTGAGAGGTAGTGATAGCAGTTTTAACTGAATCAATTGCATCTTGAAGTTTCTTATCAAATTCTTCCATCTCTTTTGCTCTTGCTTCAGTTTGCCCTTCAGTAGTAGTCTTTTTCAACTCATTAAGAATCACATTGTTAGAGTCTTCAAGATTTGCATTCATGTTTATCTGATTGGTAAGAACATAGCCTTGCTTCAGTGCTATATCATCTGCCTTTGTAATAATGGACTGCTGTTGTTTAGCCAAGAATACTACAGCATTACCTCCTTTGTGGAAGCAATCTGTCATTTCCTTTTTGTTCATATTCACTTCAAATCTAATAGACTTAATGTCTTGAGTCAAGTCAAATTGAAGAGATTTATTGCTCTCATCAACATATTTTTCAACTGCCAATCTATGTTCATCTAGCTTTACTTGCAAATCAACCATAAACTTGTTATAATTAAATTCAGAATGGGATGGTTGAGTTGTAGTCTGTAGAGCCTGCTTATAACCTTTGCTCCTTCTCTTGAAGACTACAAGTTTTCTCTTCTTAGCCATTCTGGATTCTTCAGTCTCAGATTCAGATGAACTATCAACTTGAACTCTTTCTTGAGGAGGAGGAGGAATATCTGTCTCAGTGCCATGTTGTTCAGCCTCAACATGCACAGACTCCCCCTCAACCATTTGCTCCTTCTCAATTTCTATCTCCATAGCAAGGGCCTTTTCAATCTCTTGCCCCTCTTCTACTCTATCAGTAGCCATATCAACATTAGGTAATAACTCATCTAGAGTATATTCCTTCTGAGCTTGAACAGAAGATGTATCAATTGGATCTTCTATATTCAGATCTTTGGAGATATCAATTTGTACTGCCTCTTGCACTGGGGCTGACATCTTCTCCCCCTGTACTTGTTCAATAGTGGTAATGTCCTGGGCAGGTGAGTACACTTGCTCCCCCTGCACCTGTGCAGAAATTGAAATATTAGAAATGTCTTTTATAAGAAAATACACCAGCTCCCCCTGCAACTGTACCTGGTTAGGAGTAGATACAATCTGGGCAGGTGAATGAGCTTGCCCCCCCTGCATCTGTGCAGGTATAGTGTCTTGCTGGGCTGGAGAAGACACAGGGTGATCTTATCCTGCTTCCTCTCTTATTCTTCTTGAAGCTGCTCAGTACCTTGAGCATGAGAAGATGATTTCACTGGGGTGTCCTGCCTGCTCTCATCAGGCACATCCTTAGACAGCACCCTATCCCACCTAGAAAACAATCGCTTGTCCATCTTTCTCATGTGATTGATCTTTGTTCCTGGCAGGTGTTGCATTACCTCAGGGATCACTCCATTCAGATATAAACTCATAATTCTAGCCAGATTTGGCTTCTTTATTCCTTCCTTGATCTTTTCAAAGATTACAGCTGACCAATCTGTTGGAATTGTAAACACAATTCTGGTCATGAGGCTGAACATATAGGCTGAAATCCTATCATATCCCCCTGGTTTGCACAGAATCACCTTGCCAACTACTTCAGACAGAAATTTCCCTTGTTGATTCATCCCTTTCCTGTTGAAAGCAGCTCCAATCTTCAGAGTGGGATCCAATCCGCACCATTGGATAGCCTCCCTTAACTTAGATGCAGGGACATCTTCTTCATTTTCAATTATTGGTAAATGTAGGATTTTCCTTAGACTTCTTGGGGTAATCTTCACTATCGACCCATGAACAGTGGACTTGATCTTGAGAATATCTGAACCTATTGATGCAGAGTTAAATAATTCATGCACCTCCTTCTTCCATATCTTGGAAGGTTCAGAAACTAAGAACTCTAATCCGGATTCGGAAATAAGAGAGATAACTCGTTGAACATCTGTCGGGGCTTCGGCAAAGGCATTCCTTACCAACTCATAACCTTCATTGACGTTGTCTTCAATCTTCGGCGCCATTGTTCAGGTGAGAAAGCTTGAGAGAAGAGAGAGAGAGAGAAAGTTGACACAGGGTTTCAGTCTCGATAACCTTGTAAGCGTGTCGACTTAATAAGTTCTTGACCTATTTATACCTTCTATTGAAAGAAGATCAAAAGGCGGGCAAAAACAGTCTATATGTGTCGACACAGATGGAATGTGTCGACACAAACTTCTATTGTCTCGACAACAAATCTGTCTACTATGTGTCGACACCAATTGTGGATATGTCGACACCTGAGAGATATAGTAGAGTATCAGAAAATCTGTGTCGACTCTTAGGATAAGTGTCGACACTAAATTTGTAAGTGTCGACATCACTATTCTGGTGAAGTCGACACTACATTCTTGGATAAGTCAAAAATTTAATTCTTAAGTGTCGACACATATTCTCTGTGTCGACACAATATTTCTGACTTGTTGACACAATATTTCTGACTTATCGACATTACTTCACTGAGTCGACACATTATCTCTGAATGTGTCGACACTATTTTACTTAGCCAATTTCTGTTTCTGTCAACACCACTTGGGACCATTTGATAATCTAATATGTTATTTGTAAGTTTGTTGATAATCTAATCAATGGTCAGCATGCCTAATTCAATTTTAAATTTATTTAATTATGTTTCATCCAGAGGCTTAGTGAATACATCTGCTATTTGATAATCTGTTTTAACAAATTCCAATGTGATGTCTTCTCTTTCTACATGATCTCTAAGAAAATGGTATTTAATTTCTATATGCTTAGTTCTACTATGAGAAACAGGATTATTAGCAATAGAAATTGCACTCTTAGAATCACACAATAGAGGTGTTCTACTTACTTGAATACCATAATCTTTAAGCTGATGCTGTATCCACAATAGTTGTGCACAGCAGCTGCCAGCAGCAACATATTCTGACTCAGCTGTAGATATAGCGACACTGGTCTGCTTCTTACTACTCCAAGATATCAATCTTCCTCCCAAGAATTGACAAGTACCTGTTGTACTCTTCCTATCCTCTCTACAGCCTGCAAAGTCTGCATCTGAATAACCTGTTAGTAGAAAATCTCTATTCCTAGGGTACCAAAGGCCTAGATTAGGTGTGCCCTTAAGATATCTCAGAATCCTTTTGACTGCAGTATAATGAGACTCTTTAGGACAGGCTTGGTACCTAGCACAGACACATGTAGCATACATAATATTTGGTCTACTAGTTGTGAGATATAGTAGAGAACCAACTATTCCTCTATACAAAGTCTCTTCAACAGGTTTACCTGCATCATCTTTGCATATAGGCATATTTGTTCCCATAGGAGTTCTCATGATGGAGGAAGACTCCATACCATACTTCTTAATTAATTCTTTGGTGAACTTTGACTGGGATATGGACAAGCCATCATCAGTCTGTCTTACTTGAAGTCCCAAGAAGAACTTCAGTTCCCCCATACTGCTCATCTCAAACTTCCCTTGCATAAGTTTGGCAAACTTTTTACAAAGGTTGTTTTCAGTAGATCCAAAGATTATTTCATCAACATAGATCTGAACTAAGATGATCTTGCCTTTGGATTCCCTAAGGAATAGAGTTTTGTCTATTTTTCATCTTGAGAATTTATTCTCAATAAGGAAAGTAGACAGGGTTTCATACCAAGCCCTTGGGGCTTGCTTTAACCCATACAAAGCTTTTCTAAGCTTATAAACATAATCAGGTTTAAGAGGATCTACAAAACCTAATGGCTGCTCTACATATACTTCTTCTTTAAGATCACCATTCAGAAATGCTGACTTCACATCCATCTGGTATACCTTGAAGTCTTGATAGGCTGCATAGGCAAGAAACATTCTTATTGCCTCCAGCCTTGCTACTGGGGCAAAGGTTTGATCAAAGTCAATCCCTTCTTCTTGCCTGTATCCTTTAGCAACCAATCTTGCTTTATTTTTCACTATTACTCCACTCTCATCCAACTTGTTCCTATAGATCCATTTTGTCCCAATTATATTGTGGCCTCTTAGTTTAGGAACAAGCTCCCAGACATTGCACCTTCTGAATTGATTCAGCTCCTCTTGCATTGCATCAGTCCAGTGCTGGTCTTGGATGGCTTCTTCAAACTTCTTAGGCTCCATTTGTGACAGGAAACTTGAATGCAGAACTGTGCTTTGACTTCTGCTTCTAGTATGCACTCCCTGTCTTGGATCACCTATTATCTGATCTGCTGGATGGTCTCTTAAATGTCTTGTAGCTGGAGGAAGATTCCCTTCTGGTTGAACATCTCCAGCTCCTTCATCATGATGAACCTCTTGGTTTTCTTCATCTTCTATAGAATCTTGTACTCCCCCTAGACAATAGCCTTTATTTTCCAATACTCCATCTTCACTTGAAGCTTCAGCAATGGAGAGCTTGTCCATTCTTTTGCTTATACCTGTTGAGTCATTTGATCTACAAGACAACTCACAGTTGATTAATCTTGTTTCATCAAACACAACATGCACAAATTCTTCAACAACTTGAGTAGTCAAGTTGAAGATTCTATAGGCCTTACTATTTGTGCTGTACCCAACAAATATCTCATCCTGGGATTTGGCAGCAAACTTAGTCAAATATGACTTACCATTGTTAAGTATATAGCATTTGCAACCAAAGATTCTGAAGTAGGATAGATTTGGTTTTCTACCTTTCATAATCTCATAGGGAGTCTTTTTGTGGCTCTTGGTGATAGAAGCCCTATTGATCACATGACAAGCAGTGTTTACTGCCTCAGCCCAGAAATATTCTGGTAGAGAGGTGTCACTCAATAGAGTTCTACCAGCTTCAATTAATGTTCTATTCTTTCTTTCAGCAATTCCATTTTGCTGAGGTGTTCATGGTGAGGAGAACTCTTGGAAAATCCCAAAGTCTTCACATAACTTTGTCATGCTTTCAGATTGAAACTCAGTACCAAGGTCACATCTGATTTTGACCACTGTACTATTCAGTTCATTCTGAATTTGCTTTACAAAATTAAGTAAGACACTTGGGGTTTCAGATTTCTGTCTTAGAAAGAACACCCATGTAAATCTAGAATAGTCATCTACAACCACAAAAGTGTAGACCTTCCTACCTAGACTATGAACTGGCATAGGACCAAAAAGATCCATATGCAAGAGGTATAAGCACCTCACAGAATCCTTGTTTTCAAGGCTTTGAAAGGAGGATTTTGTCTGCTTGCCCTTTTGACAAGCTGAGCATATCCCTTCCTTCATACACTTAACTTGAGGACCATTCCTCACTAACTCTTTGATAAAGAGTTGGCTAATTGTCTTGTAGTTAAGATGAGCCAATCTCTTGTGCCACTTAACACAATGAGAAGCATTGTCATCAGCTACAAGACAGATGGGAGAAGCCTTATTCTCACATACAAAATTAAGACAATATACATTTCTCTTCCTATACCCAGTCAAAATGATCTCTTGACCACTTGACCTTTTGATATGACATCCATCCTTAACAAATGAAATGTCATATCCTAAATCACTCAGCTGGCTTATGCTTATTAGATTATGTTTCAACCCTTTTACATAAGCCACTTGGGTGATAGTAATTAGGTTAGAAGAAATGTTACCAAACCCTTTGATGACTCCTTTTTCAGATCCACCAAAGATCACTTTAGGTCCATCTTTGGCAGATGAATACTCCTTCAACAACCCCTTTATTCCAGTCATGTGCCTGGAACAACCACTATCCAAGTACCATATGGGGCATGGCTACTTGGATACACCTGCAATACAGATTTACTTTCCCTTAGAACCCAAGCAAGTCTTGGGTCCTTGGTTCAAGTTAGCATAAACAAAGCTATCATTATCTCTTCTAACAGGTAGACTATTGTTCTTTCTAACACTTGTGTTATACCAGCAGTCTAGTGTAAAATGGCCTCTCTTGCCACAGCACCAACATTCAAACTTGTTGTATCTAGATCTAGATACTTCCTTGACAAAAGAATTTCTGACCATTGCTGGTGCTGCAGCAGCTTCACCCACTGATTTTTTATAACCATTGGGTTTATGAACATGGGTAGGCCTGTTGGCATTTACACCTTTATTTTTCAGAACATTAGTCTTAATATGACCATGAATATTTTCATAATCATATTGATTAGAAGGCACTTGCACCTTTCTAAACTTAATAGGGACTGAAAAGTTCAGTGGCTTGACAGGAGCTTTGCCTTTCCTCTTGAAACGGCCAGCCCTGGAGTTACCTTTGAATCCTAATCCTGCCTTACCCTTTTGATTCACAAATTCATCAATCAAGGGTAAGACAGACTTTGGCTTAGAGTAACTAGCCACTAAATCTTTTTCTATTCTTAGTCTGGCCTCCAGACTCTTCACTTGATCATTGGTATAATTAATTGTGCCCATCTGAATAATAGTTATATTCTTCAGCTTGGCAATTTCATTTAACTTTTGATCAATTACTTTCTCTAACTCAGTTGCAGCTACCCTTAATTCAGCAATTTCATGAGCCTGAGATTTAACCAGGTTCTTGCTTTTCTTAAGGGCCTGCAACAAGTCCCCATACTTATCTATCAATTGATAGACATTTCCTTCAGATTCAGATGCATCTACATCACTTGATGCAAATGTAGCTGATTCTGTACTAGTACTACAAACAGATTTCATAGAAGGACATTGTACATTATTAGGACCAGACTGATTCTGGCATATGTCCTCTTCTGATCCTGCCATCAGTCCCATGCACTGATGATCCTCTTGTTCAATGATGGAGTCTAGCAACTGCAGAAACTCCTCTTCTTCAGATACAGCATATAGTCCAATATATGCTTCTGCTTCGGATTCTGATTCTGAAGTAGACTGATCTGTTAGACTCTTATCCTTCTTTGCAACAAAGGATTTCTCCTTCTTGCCCTTTTGATGAGTCTTCTTCTTGTCTGAAGACTCCTTTCTCTTATCAGGACAGTCAGCCACTACATGTCCAGGCCTATTGCAACAATAGCAGACAATCTTTGAAGTAGTGGCTTTGCTGGGCTTTGATCTGCTCTTTTCTTTCCTTGATGACTTTTTCTTCTGATAATAGTCATCAACTTGCTGTGAAGTGGAGGGTTTAGACTTCCATTGCTTCTTCTTCAAGAACCTTTGGAATTGCCTTGTGAATGCAGCAAAGTCTGCATCTGAATCACAACTTTCTGAACCCTGATCATCTGAATTTTCAGAACTGACATCTGCAATTTCCTTAGGAGGGGATGGTGATATCCTCCTATTCTTTCTGATTGATTCTGCATTGAATGCCATAGTCTTTTCTCTATGCTCTCCTCTTGAATTCTTTTCCTCCTCCTTCCTCACCATAAGTTGCATTTCATAGGACAACAGCTTTCCAAACAAGGTGGGAGGAGAGATCTCTGCCAATTTAGCCACTTCTCTTATGGCAGAGATCTTTGTGTCCCAATTCTTTATCAAGGATCTTAAGAATTTGTCATTCAGTTCATAGGTACTGAAGACTCTTCCATAGGACATTAACTCATTCACAATTCTATAGAATTTCTTATAGCATTCAGTTATGCTATCAGTTTTTCCTTGTCTAAAACTTTCATATTCCTGGTTGAGCATAGACTTCCTATCCTGTCTTACTTCTTCAGATCCCTCCATGTAGACAATCAAGGTGTCCCACATTTCTTTGGAGGTCTTGCAGTGAATCAGATTCTGAAACGTAGAATCATCTATGGCACTTACAATTATATTCTGAGCTCTCTTGTCCATGGTTGCCAAAATGACTTCATCCTTGGTCATTTCAGAATAACTCTTTGGAGTATGAATATTAGCATGAAAAACTGATACCTTCATTGGAATGAAGGGTCCTTCCTGAACTGTGATGTATATTCTTGGGTCAGATGCCTCCATAAACAACCTGACTCTTTCTTTCCAAATTCCAAAGATTTCCTTCTTGCATATGGGTAATTTCATAGACCCTAGCTCCTTATGATTCTCTCTAGAACCCATCTTCTTGAATCTTGATTCTGCCTTTCAGATCTACCTCAGACTGTTAAGTCCTTTTTGAGGAACCTCCCTCTGATACCACATGATAGTTTTACTTTCAAGACAACCTAAAACACCTAGAGGGGGGGGGGGTGAATAGGTTCTAATTGCTTGTTTATACTTTTAGGCAGAATTCAATCACAGAATTAAAACATCTAGCACAACAATCACAGAAATTCAAACATCACAGATTGCACAATGTTTTATAGTGGTTCCCCAAGGTTTGGGTACATCCACTTTCCCCCTTCACCAATCTAGCAGTATGCTAGATTCGGCCAAACTTCCACTATTCTCAGATCCTCAGATCCTACAGCTCAGAACCTGGATAGGTTCCTACAACTCAGGCACAACTGCCCTACCTCAGCCTTGCCACAAGGCCTACAACTCAGAGAAGAACCTTCTCCTACACTCAGGCAAACAACCATACCACTCAGAGATCAACTCTCCTACACTCAGCCTTTATATCACAGGCTTACAACTCAGATCTGTGTAAACCAGATCCTACAGAAATTTAGAAAAGAAGTTTTAATGCCTTGCCTTTGTTGAGAGAGATGAGGACAAGACAATTCTTGATCAGCTGATGAAATCAACTGAATCTGAGCTTTATTCAAAGCTTCTTGAATCTGAACTTAGCTGAGTTGATTTCCAAACAGCTTCTTGAGAAACCACTGATGGCTTCCTCCTTCTTCTTCAAAATGGGTGGATCCCTCTCTATCCAACACCTTTGATGATACTTCTGAATTCTTGTTAGAACTCTTCTTAGATCGATCCTGAGATCGTCTTCTTAGATCTTCTGATGAAGATCTTCTTTAGAGTATTACTGCTTCTTGATTTGATTTCTCAATTTGATTGCCAAAGTTCAATCTGTTTTCTTCTCTCTGAATCTGTCTATTTATAGACCTTCTTAATGGTAACCGGTTGATCTGGTTTATAACTGTCTTCTGACAAGTCTGACAACATCAGTTAACTGGCTGCAACCCACAGCTGTCAAGTCTTCAAATAGATCCTGTGCCTTAGTCTTGGTCAGCAAAGTGTTGAGACAGACTGTCAGGAAGTGTCGAGACCAACTGTCTATATGTGTCGACACAAGTAACTTTGGTGTCGACACAGCCTTTGATGATGTCGACAAGTTTGCCTTTAAGTCGACACAGCTTCTTCAGAACTTTATTTTGAGAATGAGTCGACACAGAGAATTTATGTCGACTCAACACTTCATCTTTCTTCAGAAAATAACTTGGTCTTGACTTTGCAGTGTGTCGACACAAGTCCTGTGTGTCGACACAGTTGTTGTAGATTCAGAACTCAGTATGTGTCGACATTGCCTTTAGGTGTCGACACATCAATTGTTGACTCTGCCAAAATGTGTCGACTCTGTCTCATTGTGTCGACACAGCCTCCCAGTGTCGACACAAACGTGGTCGACTATCTCCTTCTGTGTCGAGGTCGACTATCCTTTAGTTAGTCGACACTGCTTCCCAGTGTTGACATAAATGTGGTCGACTATCTTCCTCTGTGAGTCGACACTGCTTCCCAGTGTCGACACAAATGTGGTCGACTATCTTTCTCTGTGTCGACACAGCTTCCTTCAAGTGTCGACACAAATATTCTGAAGTGTCAACACTGTTTCTTCAGGTGTCGACACATGGACTTAGAATATTTTTCTGCATTCTTTAACACTTCTTCACCTGTACATGTCAACTCAAAACAACATCAAATACACCTTGATGTATATCATTGAGCTAAGTTGGACTTCTTCAAATCAGGTACACATTTTCCAATGTACCCAACAGTTGTTGGTGGCCAAAGCCTCCCTTTGACGAGACAAACTCGATAGTCAAGCGCGCACCACGGGGACTTCCCAGGAGGTCACCCATCCCAGTACTACTCCATCCCAAGCACGCTTAACTATGGAGTTCTTTCAACTCTCATCACCAACTGAGCTCACGGGGACTTCCTTTGACGAAACAAACTTGATAGTCAAGCGCGCACGACGGGGACTTCCCAGGAGGTCACCCATCCCAGTACTACTCCATCCCGAGCACGCTTAACTATGGAGTTCTTTCAACTCTCATCACCAACTGAGCTCATCTCAGTTGGTGATGAGAGTTGAAAGAACTCCATAGTTAAGCGTGCTCGGGATGGAGTAGTACTGGGATGGGTGACCTCCTGGGAAGTCCCCGTGGTGCGCGCTTGACTATCGAGTTTGTCTCGTCAAAGGGAGGCTTTGGCCACCAACAACCCGCCTGTGGGCTGGAGAGGGGTTGGGATGCTTGGGCTGCTACCCTGTAGCGTCGCCTTGAACGGAGTCGTGACGTTGTCACGTTGGATCGGCTAGGGTCGTTACAATAAAAAGTGGTACTGGGATGGGTGACCTTTTGGGAAGTCCCCGGGGTGTGCGCTTGACTATCGAGTTTGCCTCATCAAAGGGAGGTTGTGACCACCAATAACCCGCCTGTTGATGGAGAGGGGTTGGGGTGCTTGGGCTGTAGCCCGGTAGCGTCGCCTAGAGCGGAGCCGTGACATTGTCATATTGGATTGGCTAGGGGCGTTACATCACGCTCCTCTCTAGATGTCGCTCCTTCAACACTTCCTCGCCATTGTCACTGGACACAAGGAGTTTGCTGCATTATGTCGCCTGCAACCATTCACGATCCAGCTATATCTACTTTCACAACAACTTATCTGAAACTTTCGACCACATCCACTGCCATGAGCCCTTCCACCAAGGCTGTTCCACCAAAGTGCCGATGGTTCCTATTGCCCTATAAAAAGAAGAAGAACAGGAATCAGGAGATGATGAAGATGAAATAGGTGAGTTTATTAATCTATTGACGTTCTATTTGAGCCCTGTATGAGTGAATTAGGTTGTTGTGCTACCTTCCTTCCATTGAGAAAGACGATGAATAGTAGATGGAGATGTCAGATTGCTGCTCTTGTGTATTGTGCTTCTTGTTAGAAGTTAGGCGTGATTGAAGCTCTGTGTGAGCGTTTTAGGAGTTAGGGGTGGATGAGATTTAATGTTGGTTGTTGTTTGCTGTCATTAAGAAGGTGAACAGTACTTTTAGTTTTACTGTGCTTGTAGGTTGGTTTATGATTGCTGAATAGCTGCTTGAAGCCCTGATTCCGTGTGTTAGAGTTTAGGTGTGATTAGTGATATTAGTTGGAATCCTGTGTTGGAGTTTAGAAGAAGATTTTGATTGATAATAATCGATGAACAGTAATATTAAATTTACTGTTCTTGTTTACTATTGTTGAATGTGAGTTTGTAATTAGGCTGAAATTTGTGGTTCCTGCTAGCCATTCACTCGAGAGGTAGTTGATGAATAGTGAAACCCGATAGTTGCCGTGAGATTGATATTGCTACAGCAAGTTAAAAGATTGAGAATTTGGTTCTCCTGTCAGAGGAATTATTTTGTTGGATCCTTTGTTGTGCTTTGTGAGGTTTCATGGATCCATCTTGTGTAATTGAGATTTCGTGGGTCCACTTCTAGTGTGAGAGTGAGTGAATTTAGGAGGTCAACTTTGTGGCTTCTCTAGAGTGAGTGATTTCGTGGAACCACTTTCGTGTGAGAGTGATCAAAGTTCCTCCTTGGTGCCCATGTACGATAGAGGCCGACCTCAAAGTGGGAGATCGAAGGTGACGAGGAGTTTCTCACGTGATCTCCATCGACTTTGAATACAGAAAGACGCCTCTTTCTATTGGTAATTGTTTCTATCTCATCATTTGTGTGTGTCTCTATATTTTCTTGTAGGATAATAGACTCATTATTGGGTTTTTTGCCCGAGTTTTTCAGCGAACGCTACGTCAAAAACTCCAAACAGTAACATATTTGAAGTTCGTGATTTCTGTTAGGCTAGGACGAAGGGAATGGAACGAATGTTGCGAGCTTCCTTCCCGGATTTAAAATTGAACCATTTTATTAAAAAAATCATTTTTCTAACAATGTGGTGAATTTCGGGCTTTATAAAATTACGTTGCTAAATTTAATAAACTCTGTCAACGCCCGCTTGTGGACTTCTGCGCAAGGACTCCTCAATTGTATCTGCGGTGCGTGCTTGGCAATTTTTAAAATCTTGATGTGTTGCCTTTTTTATTTCTATTTTGGAAGCTGCTCATAGCTCACCGCGTGTTGAGGATATTCCCGTAGTACGAGAGTTTCCTGATGTTTTCTTATCAGTCTTCCTAGACTTCCACACAAGAGAGAGGTTGATTTCATGATTGATTTTGAGTCGGGTACTCGCCCCATTGCAAAGACACCATACCATTTGGCGTCGCGAGAGTTAGAGTATTTGTGCACCCAGTTGGATGAGTTGCTATTGTATGGCTTCATTAGGCCAAGTTCTTTGCCCTGGGGTGCTCCGGTTCTTTTTATAAGGAAAATAGGATTGACCGAAGAGGTTGTGTATAGATTATCGATCGTTGAATAAGGTGACAATCAAGGACAAAAATTCATTGCCTCAGATTGATCATTTGTTTGACCAGTTACGAGATAGTTCTATTTTTCAAATATTTACATTCGTTCAGGTTATCATCGATTGAGGATCTGTCAGTTTGATGCACCGCAAAATTTCTTTTGTACCTATTATGGACATTTTGAATTCTTTGTGATGTTCTTTGGAGTGGAAAATGTGCCTTCTACATTCATGGATATGATAAATAGAGTGTTCAAGGACTTTCTGGATCATTTCATAGTTATATTCATCGATGATATAATATATTCTAGAAGTGTTGAAGAGCATGCTTTGTATTTGCACTTAGTTTTGGCCACTCAGAGGAAGCACAAGTTGTATGTGAAGTTATGTAAGTGACAATTTTTGGTATCTAAGGTGTCCTTCATAGGTCATATCGTAAGTAAATATGGTATATCCATGGACTCATCCAAGATAACTGTAGTTTTGGATTTGAAGAGTCATACAATGCCTAAAGAGATAAGAAGCTTCTTGGGGTTGGTAGTTTATTATAGAAGATTTGTGCAAGTCTTTTTAGTTCTGTCTGCACCTTAGACCAAGCTCACACAGAAGAATGTGTTAGAACTAGTCATATGCCTCTCTTTAGTTTGACAATATCAAATCTCAGTTGTATTTGATAATACTTATATTGGGTATAGTGTGTAAGTTTATAGATATTAAGACACAGGGGATCCATTGTCTGTGACCTACTACCTACGCTAGCTATGTCGGCTTATAAGCTGGGTATAACAAATTTTCTCTGTGACCTACTGCCGGATGCTAAGACTACCGGACTATGTTATCCATGTCGATTATCGTCAACTCGGTAATATCGAGAAGATCAGGTAGCACTTAGAAGAGTTGGTAGCGCCGAGAAGAGACGATTGACCAGAATATTTTAGGATGTTTTCCTAATTTGATCATGGACAAATGGCAGCAATGCATGAAAAGACCTACTACCACGCGGTAACCTTAGAGTTGGTGATAGCTTATTTTAAAGCAGTTATAAAAGCGTGCGTTTCTTTTCCTGAGTTAAAAAGAAGGAGAATTACACGTCTAGGGTTCTCCTGCCACCTCTACTATTACCAACCATCGTCTCCATATGAGCAAATGTAAACTATCTCCTTCCCATTAGTGATTGAAGAACTCTGAAGAGCGAAGTCTCTGATGACCATCAGTAGTTGATCATGTGCAAGAAGAATGACATTTAGAAGCATTGTTCGTACGCTGCTTTATTGAGGAATCTTTCTTTGAGGGAGAAATAGTTTCTAACCTTTCTTTTCAATTTGCATTTTCTCTTTTCTAATTTTTTTGTGTGAGGTAAATTGACTGGGGAGGTCATTACTATCCGGGAGGGGTTCCATAGGTAATCATCCTGGAAGGACGTCTAGATCAAGGAGATCTAGTGGGGCTCTAAGACCCTTCTAGGGAGGAAGGTGAGGAGCTGATTCGAAGACCTTCCTGGGGAGGAAAGGGAGAGAGAGTCAACCGGTCCTAGGTGAGATTCGATGTAGAAACCAAAAGAGAGTTATTTTCATTGCCTCCGATCTCCGACGTCATGGAGATCTTGTTTTGTTTTTTGTTTTAACATTTTATTAATTTTAAATAAAATCAAGTTTCATTATTTCATCTTATTATTCATGGTTGCTTATTGCTAGTGTATTGGGAGCTGTGTGGGTAATCTGAAAACAATTTTCTATAAGGAAAATTGTGTTTGTGATCTACTGCCCGCGTAATAGCTTTGTCGTCATGCGCTAGCTTCCAGAACATGCTGCTCTATTGAAATTCTTCATAATTATAAATTGAATTGAAAACCTCATTAACCCCCCTCTAAGGGGTGCCACCCGATCAATAAGTGGTATCAGAGGCATGTTATTCCAAAAATGGTTTTACCACCAAGAATAATGATCAACCTAAATCTCGAATCTACTAGAAAGGATGGAACATTGTACACTGAAGAATCACTAGCACCACCTTTGTTTAAAGGTGTGAACTATAATGGGAGGACAATTTTAATAAGAAAATTCCTGATTTCATTTGACGTAGAAGTGTGGAATATGACATAATTTAAATTAGAATGAATGTTATTTAAATGCTAAAGCTATAAATAGTCTATTTTTTGGGCTTGGACATGAGATTTTCAAACTCATCTACACTCTACCTACTGCCTATAATATATGGAAATTTCTCGAGATTACTTATAGTTTTCCTCTTGCAGATGATGAATCTGAGCGATTTCTTATGGATCAAAGTGAAAAACTTAATGAAGACTTGCTCTTGGAGGATGACATGTAAAACACATCATGCAGAAGAGAAGATGAAATCTTAACTATGGAAGAATAATGTCAAGAAGAAGTCAAAGGAACTTGTATTCAAATCTTGTCTCTTTTAAAACCTCTGTGAGTAAAAATTCTTTTATTATAGCATCTATTTCTACATTGTATGTGCTAGAAAATGTTAGACACAGAATTAAGAAATTGGAAAATTTTAATTCAAATCGACGACTAGAAATTAAAAAATTAAAAGCACAACTTAATATAGAATCCAATTAAGATGTGTCTAGTGCTCTTGCATGCTGGTTAGTTGAAAATCCTACCCTATATACTTATTGTAATATTGTAAAATAAAAGCACAAGGATCTTGAAAAAGAGATTATATTTTGCAAAATAACCAAATGTGAAAATGTTTAGAGAATTCATCATTGAATAGTGTTTGAGCTAGATGTGAGAATTTTAAAATAAAAATTAAAGAAAGGAATGAATCATTTGAAGATTTGAGAAATGACTGCAAAATACATATTAATTCATTAACCTCAATTCTTGAAAATAGCAGAATCACGTACAATAAAGCTAGACATAGTCTCAAAATTTAAAATACAGAATTAGTTACAAAAATCAATATGCTTAAGGAAATTATGAATAGAAACCAATAAAACACAGACTCAAAAATTTGAAGCAAAACTCAAAATTATGTTGAATATAAATTATCATATAATAACTAAGTCAATCAGGGAGTAGAAACTACTAAGCTCGTATAAATGAAATTCCAAAACATAAAAATCATCTTTATTTGTAAACTCAAATCACTCCCAACTTAAAATCAAATGACCAAAAATTTCCTTTGAAGAATCACTACGTTGTGAGTCTTTATGTTAAATAATGTAAATCTAACATGGAAAACCGATTCATCATAACTAAATCTTCCATGCATGGTGTTTTTAGCAAAGATTATCGTAAGAAGAGTTAAAATAATTTGTATGGAAATTTGACATATAAAAGGAACATTCAACCAAAGTATGTTATGGACACCCATTAGTAAGAATGACACACTGCTTCCAATATAAATGGCTCATCCATCCTTGCCTCCCCATAAGCCAACACGAAGTATTTGGGTACCCAAGGGAGCCGCCTCACATGTTCTCACTTAGATACCTAAATATCCTATCTATTAGTATCCACCAATTGTGTATAGTAAAATCAAAATGAAATACACTATATTTTACTTCACGATATGCTTAGTCTTTTATGTTTTTGTTTTTTTCCTTGCATTTTGTTAGAAATAACAATATTTGGCCACATTAAATATATAAAGAGATTTGGCTTTCACAAGTTAACGCTAATTTCTTAACAAATCAAATTGAATGTAATTGCATAAAATGTCATTATTTAAAGTGACCTACTATCACAACCCACATTTTCTCAATATATAAATATACTATCAAAGTGAGAGAAAATATGCGTCATGATGTCATGCCGTTCAGGGGACAACTTCAGACATTCAAGATATTTCATCTTTTAATTTATTTTCATAAAATCCATATATATTTTTTGTTGAATAACATGATTTAAGTTTAAAGTTCAAAGACCGTGTCCCTTGATTCAGTGGATCAACTAGTACACAAGTAGAAAAGTATATACACATCAAAAAAATATAGAGTTTAATTCATTTTATCCTACATGAGCATGAAGACCCAACAATATTCTAATGATGTGCAAATTTATATTGAATATAAGTACAAAAAGAACTTTTAAGATCTTCAAAATAGGGTGACATTTAGTTGAAACAAATGTTATGAGTAGGAATAAAGGTGCTGATTTTTATATGTATTAAAATAACTAATATGCATCCTAGCATTAAACCTTCCTAGAGAGCAATGCATCAACATCAGAAATTAGTAGTAGCAGAAATAATAAATAACAGTATAACACATAAGGAAACCATGCTATGAGCGCCAATAATCTGACACGAACTCAAAACACAAAAAGAATTAGTTTGAGATACACTACAAAGTCAAGAAAAACAACAGATTACCTCTCACTGCTGTGAGGAAAGGGAATCTGCTACTGAAGCCTAGAAGAAACGAACTCGGTCAGCTCTAACTACTACTAATCTGAAACCAATGCATTCAAAAAGAAGAGAATGCTTCAGCACAAAGGCGCAAAAGGCAGCTCAAATAGAGTTCAAATGGTTAATAAGTTTATGAGGTTACTAACCCAATGAGAATAGCTGTGAAACAATAGCAAATAAAGATCATATGAATAGTAAACATAATTAATTCAGCATGAAATGACTCTATGAGAGAAAGACTTGCACCAAGTTCAATAAATATTCATATTAATAATTATATATATATAGTGACAGAGACTGATCGACTCGAAGTGTGAATCATTAACACCGGGCATAAAATGGTACTGAGGTGGTGGCATTCTTTCCAACATAAACCATCATGCCAAAACATTCAAAGAAAAAAAAGGCATGGTGGTGGTGGTCATCCATCCAACCCAGCCCAACAGTCCATAATAAAGCCATGAGGTGTAATAATTGACATATAGGCACTATGGTGGTGGTCATCCATCCAACCTAACCCAATAGTCCAAAAAAATCATAACAAAGTCTTGCACCGCACAAGACTTATCATTGGATCACCATGACGACACAAGGAAAAAACCAAGGAATTCCAAGTAAAAACGGCCCTTCATGACGAATTCGTCAAGACTATACATTGAATTCAGCATGATCACTCGACGAACATCATAACAACTCGATGAATTTACATGAACACTTTGATGAACTTGACATAACCACATGACGAATTCAACTTAACTACTAAATGAATTCGACTTAACTAAGCGACAAATTCGGCTTAATAACTCGACGAATTCGATGTAACCACTCGACAAACTAGACGAACTTTACATAGCTACTCAACTGAAATTTACGTAACTTCTTGATGTACTTTACGTAATTACTTGATGAATTTTATGTAACTACTCGACAAACTTTAAGTAATTAATCGACAAACTCGATGCACCCACTCGGCTAATTTAGCTATTGACAAACAAAAATCGCGAGAACTTAGAATGACTAATGACAGGAAAGATACAATATTAATGGGTCATGGAATTTTAAAAGTAAGAGAAGAAGAAGGAACTAAAAGAAGATTAAGAAAGAGGGATAGACCACCACTTTCCTCAAATATTCTGATTTCCTGCCTCCTAAGAACTCCACGTCAAGGGTCGGCCGATAGAAAACACAATAACAAAAATCTAGAAGGATTTGGACGAAAATCCTTCTACTCACTATACATGTGTAGATCTCGGTGAGGGCTTCCCATATCTATACTCTAACAAAGATTTTGTATGCTCGAACTCCTGCAACATCCGTCAAAAAGTTCCCGGAAGGACGATCTCCCTCTCCCTTGCATTCTCTAGTTTTGCAGAACATGAAGTAGAAAGCTGAAAAACCTAAACCCTAAGGTTGGGCCGAATTTTTATATATATATTTTATGTATATTTTTATATATAATATGATATATAAATGATCTTAATATTTTCATTTGATGATTTGGACTAAGGCCAACTTGGTTTTCATTGAAATTTGCACCGAAGATAAATACCAGTCCTATGAATCAAACAGCGAAGTCAAAATCAGAGTTTGACGAGCCAATATTGATTTACGATTTATTTTCAAAATTTACGGCAATGATAAATCTTTCTAATATTTGAAAATTCACCGGACTTCCAAAATATCTCGGATCGCAACAAAACTTGACAATCACGATTAAAATTAAATACTTTAATTTTCTAAAGTCAGAAAATTCTACACTCCGATATGTTCGAAATTCATCCGACTTGACCAAATAGACACGAAGACGTACTAACGACGATGCTCCTTTAACTTTGCATTAACGTGATACCCTGACGTCATTATTACGACAAAAGAAGATGAAAATAAATTATCAAAAATTCAGGTGCGTTACAACCACCCAACTAAAAGGATTGTTCATCCCAAAACATGAAATGCAATATGGACCTAAGAGATATAAAGGGACAAATTAAAATTTTGTTGGATAGAAATACTCAACAAAGAAGATAGGAGAAAAGATATGTATGTGATTCTGTCATAGCAGATTCTAATTCCCAAGTCACACTCCTGATGTCCTAATTTCGCCAATGAATCGTAACAATATGAATCGTCTTCCTCCGCAACAATCGATCCTACGTCTCTAGAATATGGGTAGGCTCTTTGATATAAGATAGATTGGGCTAAAACTGGGGCAAAGAATCAAGAACATGATCATCACAAGGCACACACTTCGGTAATTGGCTCACATAAAACACATCATGAACACAAGAGAAAGTAGCTGACAATTCAAACCTATAAGTAGACACTCTGATGCACTCAACAATCTGGAAAGGTCCCACATACATGGGATCCAACTTATGGTTCCTTCGAAATCTCTTAACACCTGGCATCAGAGAAATTATAAGAAAATCATGTCCACAATTGCGAACTCCAGATCAACCCTTTGCTGATTTGCATTGTACAACCCCGTGTTCGCCGAGTGGGCCCATCCGGCTAGGCGAGCGAGCCAGGAGGACCATCCTAGCTCGTGCTTGCCTAGAGATAGAAGGAGTGTCATGGTATCCAGCCCACGTCCTCTCGATAGGTTGGAATTTGACCCCGTGTCCAAGAAACTCGCCATGTGGGGTTTAGAGGTAAAAGTACCTGGATGCCCTCGCGGGGGTGCGTATTACTTTCTAGAACAGCGGAGTTGCGCTATTGGAAGACCACTTTAGGCTGTATATAGCAGTTTTGAATAGTGGTGGTTGGTTGTTGGCAGAATGTTTTCACAAAATTATAAATAGACCCAAGGGGGTACCTCAGAAGGCATGCTTACTTGTACCCAAGTCTTCTTGCGCTTTTTGAGAGACCCTTAGCTTGGACTTTATTTAGGGAGGGGAAGCGCTCTAGGATCTTCTAGGTGTGTGGTGGGTCCTCCATGCCGAGCCCTTGGGTCTGTTCCATGTTCGTTTTCCTTAGTTGTTTGGCCCATGAGAGAGAAGTAAGTGTGCGATCACCCCTTCCCCAAGGGTGAACTCCACAGAGATCGAATTTTTCGGTTTCAACATTTTGATGCGGTGAGCGTGGATCGTGGTCAGCACAAGAAATCTTCAGTAAGCTCGATGACTGGAGAAGAAGGGCAATGTTCGGATAGGGCCGACTCGCCGCCCCCTCCCCCTTTTGCCACGATGGGGATGTTCGAGGAGTTCAGGAAGGAGCTGCTCGGACTCGTCAGATTCGCACTCGGCGTGCATGCCGAGTGCTCGACACCAGCTATCCCAGTCACTGCCGCCCGACTCTAGGCGAGGATGCTCCGGCTCGGCTGGGTGGGAAGGAGGTTGCATAGGAAGGGAGGGAGCGAGATCTCCCCGAGCGAGTGTTCTTCCCTGGGTCAGCAAGCGGAGGCCGGTTCGGCGAGATGGGGTTGGGAGACCATCAGACTTGTAAAGCAGGGGGCAGCCCCTTTAGCGAGTTGGTTTCTTCTTCCCCAGTTCCAGAGGCATTCAGGGAGCCAGAGATGTCCTACAAAACCAAGAAGGATGACCCAGTCCAACACATCTAGTGGTTCCAGGATGTGGTGTCGATAAGGCAGATGTAAGATGCCTTCAAATACAGACTCTTTGCCATCACCATCATGGAGAAGGCGAGGGAGTGGTTCCACCAATTGTCGGCCAACTAAATCTACTGCTTCGAGGACCTGGGTCGTGAGTTATTGTTGAGGTTTACATCTTCCAAGAAGAGGAAGAAGGAGTCTGAGTCCCAGTTTAACATCAAGTAGGGGGTGAAAGAGACCTTGGGGCGCTATGTGGACCGGTTCTAGGAGGAGGTCTCCCAGGTCCATGAGATGTCAGGGCACACCCTGATGATGGCCTTTACCTTGGGGATACAATAGGGCTTCTTCAAGATGGAGCTAAAGAGGGTGCTATCGCTCTCCTATGAGGAGTTGATGGAGAGGGACACAAGGGAAGTCGAGGGGGAGGCGTCAAACCCAGAGTTTGCGAGGAAGCTGGCCAGGTGGAACACAAAGTTAGAGAAGGGGCCAGAAGGTGGCCTAGGTCAAGAGGTGAGGAAAGCAGAACTCCGGCAACGGGAATAGCATCAGTAGGCACAGCAGCAATAGCCGAGGTGGGGGAGTTAGGAGCCGAATAATTGGCTCGGCTGGAGGCAGCCAGAGTTGCATGATCTGAGCCAGCGGAGAGGTTCCATGGAGGAGACAACTTCTAGAGAGGCCAGGGACACTTCCACACTCCAGGCTAGAGGCAGGGGTAGAGGCCCCCTCTCCCCGATCATCATCAGGCTATGATGATAGCCATGTAGAGGAGGAGGGGTCATCAGAGGAGGAGGAGGGAAGTTAGGGTGGAGTTACCTTTTTATGACTTCCACTAGGAGGAGGGGCACTCTACAGCCATGTGCCCTAAGTTCCTTGAGATGAGAGGAAATAGGGAGTAGTTGTAGTAGTAAGATTGCCAGTAAGTGTAGAATGAAGAAGTCCTACCCCAGGCGGAGGAGGACAGGTGTGAGGACCAGGCCGATGTTGGTGCCCGAGGAGGGATCAGAGTGATCCACGGTGGAGGGGGGTCGAGGATTCCCGGAAGGAAATTATCCACACCATGTACCACCAGAGAGTTGGCTACATGCCAGACCCCACCCCTAGAGGAGAAGATCACCTTCTCAAGGAAGGACCAGCTAAATCAAGATGACCCCTTATGCGATGAATTGGTCATTCCAACCGCGATCGAGAACTTCACCGTCTCCCGGATCCTCATCGACAATGGGAGTTCGGTCAATGTCATCTTTAAGAAGGCATTCGACACGATGAAGGTGGAGGCCAAGAGGGTACTGTCCTAGGACGGACCTCTCTTTTGGTTTTTGGGGAGAGAAAGGAGGTGGAAGGAGGAGTGGGGCTCCACATTACTCTAGGGGTGGGGTAGTACTGAAAGAGCGAGTTCGTCATCGTGGATGCCCCCAGATGTTACACTGCCATCTTTGGGTGGCCTATCATCAGCGCCTTCCACTGCATCCCCACATCCTTTCACCAGTGCTTGATGTTCAATGGTGAGGGGATCCAGGTCCCGGTTTGAGGAGACCCCAAGGTGGCGAAGGAGTGCTACTTCATCGCGGTGAACTCCATTTCTTGGCAAGAGGGGGCCGAGGAGATGGAGCGGTGGATGGAGGAGGCAGAGCAAGAGTCAGGTGGTATGGAGATGGAGGCGGAGATCCGCACCCAGGTGGAGGTCATGAAGGGAGTCCAGGAGGAGCTGGCCGAGGCATTGGCCGTGGAGAAGGCTGAGGAGGAGGTACTTGTCCAAGGAGAGGGGGCTTGCAGATAATGGGGAGAGCAGTTTTATTTGGAGGCACAGAAGAGGTGGTGGATATGGAGGTTCTCACCCTTGGGGGAAGGTGGAGAAGGTGCGCATCAGCGGGGGGGGGGGGGGGGGGGCTGACCCCAATGGACTATGAGAGGATGATTGCGTGCATCCAGAAGAACGTGGACATGTTTGCTTAGAGCGCCACAGAGATACCGGGGATAGATGCGAATGTTGTTTGCCACCGCCTCAACTTGGGCCAAAAAGCTATCCACATCCAATAGAAGAAGAAGTCCATCGGGGACAAGCTGGCCGAGCTCATCACGGAAGTGGTGGCCAAGCTCTTGAATGTTGGCTTTGTATCCGAAATCCAATACCCCGACTGGGTCTCCAATGTAGTAATGGTAAACAAAAGGAGATGACCGGTGGTGAATGTGTGTTGATTTCCCTTTGCTTAATAAATCATGTCCTAAAGATTGTAACCCCTTACCTCGAATCGACGCACTGGTTGACTCGGCCGTGAGTCTTCCTATAATGAGCTTCTTAGATGCTTTTTCAGGTTATCATTATATCAGGATGCACCGCCCTGATTTAAAAGATGTCTCCTTCATTACTGGGGATGGGTGCTACTGCTATAAATGATTCCTTTTAGGTTGAAAAATACAAGGGCGACATATAAAAAGATGATGGATCGAGTCTTCTAGGAGCAAAAGGGGAGGAATCTAGAGGTGTATGTGGATGATATAATGATCAAAATTTGAGAGGTGGACTCTCACCTCCAAGATCTAGAGGAGACCTTCGGCACTGTCTGAAGGTACAAAATGAGGCTGAAACCCTTCAAGTGTGTCTTTGGGGCCAGAAGGGGCAAGTTCTTGGTCCATCTTCTCACCCCTGCAGGGGTGGAGCCAAATCCGGACAAGGTCTAGGCGATCATGGAGTTGGGGTCACCTTGAAATGCTAAGGAGGTGCAACGGTTGACTGGGAAGTTGGTCAGGCTAAGCAGGTTCCTTTCGAGGGCTGGGGAGAAGTGCTCCCCCTTCTTCAAGGAGTTGAGGGGAGGAAAGAAGTTTGAGTTGACTGGGGAATGCGGGGAGGCATTCTAGGCCATGAAGAGGCAGTTAACTCGGCCCCCCTTCTCCAAGGGCCGCAAGAGGGGGAGGATTTCTCTTTGTATCTCGGGGCTGGAGCAGGCCGTAAGCTTCGTCCTTTTTCAGGAAAAGGGGAAGAAGCAGTTGCACATATACTATATAAGCTGGTTCCTGAGGAAGGCAGAGCTCCGTTATCCCATCCCGGAGAAGCTGGAATTCGCTCTGGACTTCTCGGCCCATAGGCTCCGGCTTTATTTCCTAGCTCACTCCATCCAAGTGGTGACCAACCATCCCCTCCGCAACATCTTCGAGGGGGTGGAGCATTCAGGAAGGTTGGAGAAGTGGTTGGTATTGTTGAGGGAATTCGACATCTCCTTTGTCCCCCGCCTCTCGATTTAGGCCTAAGAAATGGCCAACTTTCTGGCTGATTCTCTGGTCAAGGTGGCGGCGGCGGAACACACTTTCCCTGTTACTTAGAGGGTGATGGTGGACAGCACTTTGGGAAGACATTTCCTGGGGATGGTGGTGATCTTAGAGGTCCTCCAGGGAATGAGGATCGAGCAGATGGCGGTGGTGCATTTTCCCATCACTAATAATCAGGCCGAGTATGAGGCCATGATAGTAGGGTTGCGCCTAGCAAGAGAGCTGGGGGTGCATGTTGTGGAGGTCCTCACTGACTCCATGGTGGTGGCCTCCTAGATCAATGGTGATTTTGAGCTAAGGGAACTTACTGTCCAATTGTACATGGCGAAGGTGAAGGGGGTCATCTGCATATTCCGAACCTTCTCCATCCGACATGTGCTGCGGGAAGAGAATGAGCAGGTGGATCAGCTAGCCATGTCTGGTCCCTGGGTGGGGTGCACCATCACTAAACTATTCCGTCCATCCATCCAAGAGGGAGAGCTGATGGAGGTGGACTAACACCCCTCATGGATAGATCCATTCGCAACATTCCTATCCACATGAGATTTCCCAGAAGGGATAGATGAGAAGAAGTTCAAACACAAGTCAGCATATTATCTTATGCGCGATGGGAAATTGTATAGGAAGACTTTCTCGGGGATGTTGACACGTTGTGTAGCCGAGGGGAGGTCTAGAGGATTCTAGAGGAGGTGCATTCAGGGGAGTGTGGAAGCCATTCAGGGAGCAGAACCTTGGAAGGGAGGAGAGTCCGACAGGGGCACTTTTGACCGACCCTAAGTTAGGATGCTGCGGAGTTTGCAAAGAAGTGCAACAAGTTCCAGTTGTTTGCCCCCTCTAGCTCCAACCAACTCAGCGGCTCAGGATTATCACACCCCTTGGCCCTTTGCCATTTGGGGAATGGATTTGGTAGGGACTTTTCCCCAGTCCAGAGGGCAGAGGAGGTTCTTGCTGGTGATGATAGATTATTTTTCTAAGTGGTTGGAGGTGAAGGCGCTAGTCTAGGTGACCTCCCAGGTAATCAGGAACATCGTTTGGGGGGAGATCATCCGCCATCACGGCCTGCCCTAGGCCATTATCACGGACAATGGGCCTCTATTTGCCAGCACCAAGTTCATCAATTTTTGTGGACTGCTCGAGATCGACCTCAGGTTCGTGTCAGTCCACCATCCCAGGAGCAACGGGTAGGTGGAGGCAGAGAACAAGATCATCATCATCTCCTCAAAAATAAGGTGGAGAATTTGAAGGGTAGCTGGGTGGAGCAGCTTCCTTCAGTTCTTTGGTCCCTTAGGAAAACTCCCAATATGTCCATAGTGGAGACCCCCTTCAAGCTCTCTCATGGGTGTGAGGCAGTGCTTCCAATAAAGTTCGAGTTTCGGATGCTAAGGGTGGTTGAGGTGAGGCAGGAAGGGAAGAATGGCAGGCTGTAAACGGGGAGGAACTACGACTCTCCCTTGACATAGTAGAAGAGTTACGTGATCTCTTCGCCATCCTCCAGGAAGAGGTAAACCGAAGAATGGCAATGTGCTTGGATAAGCACGTCAGGGTCAAGCAGTTCACAGAAGGGGACTTGGTCCTGAAGAAAGTGGATGTAGTAGGGAGATCAGCGGCAGTGGGGAAGCTCAATCATAACTAGGAATGCTCATATATTGTCTATGAAGCTCTAAGGTCAGGGGGTACCGTCTCCGAAATGTGGAAGGCGAGTCCCTGAGTCGCACTTGGATTGGTGATGACTTGAAGCATTTCTATCCATAAAAATATGTATGTCTGTTCCTTCAATGAATATGAAATATTTCGATGCTTCAGCCCATTTGTAGATTAAGTTTATCACAAGTATTTATGAAGCTGGATCTCGAAATGCTCCCGCTGCCAAGCTTCCACCCAGTTGGTAGTGCCGGAGAGCATAGTAAAGTATTCTCGTTTTAGGGTTAGGTACCGAGATGCTCCCGCTGTCAGGCTTCCACCTAGCTGGCAGGGCCGTGATCCCCATTAGATGTTGTTATCACCCTGGCGCTGAGTCTGATTGATGCTCAACACCCATCATCAGGCTCTCACCTAGATGATTGGTTTTGTGGTAGTGCCTGAAGGTTGGCCAAAGGAAAGTATTCTCGCTCTGGGGTTAGTTCTAGGATGCTCCCGCTGTCAGGCTTCCATCTAGCTGGCAGGGCTGGGATCCCTGTTGGACGTCATTATGATTATGGGGCTCAGTCCGGTTGATGCTCAACACCATCCGTCAGGCTCTCACCTAGCAGATTTGGTTGGTGGTAGCCCCCGGAGGTTGGCCAAAGGAAAGTATTCTCGCTCTGGGGTTAGGTCCTGGGATGCTCCCGCTGTCAGGATTCCACCTAGCTGGCAAAGCCGGGATCCCTATTGGACGTCGTTATGATTTTGGAGCTGAGTTCAGTTGATGTTTAACACCTGCCGCCAGGCTCTCACCTAGTTGATTGGGCTGGTGGTAGCGCCCGGAGGTTGGCCAAAGGAAAGTATTCTCTTTCTGGGGTTAGGTCCCGGGATGCTCCCGCTGTCAGGCTTCAACCTAGCTGGTAGGGCCGGGATCCCCGTTGGACGTCATTATGACCTTGGGGCTAAGTACGGTTGATGCTCAACACCCGCCTTCAGGCTCTCACCTAGCTTATTGGGGCAATGGTAGCACCCGGAGGTTGGCCAAAGGAAAGTATTCTCGATCTGGGGTTAGGTCCCGGGATGCTCCCGCTGTCAGGCTTCCACTTAGCTGGAAGGGTCAGGATCCCCATTGTATATTGTTATAACCCTGGAGCTGAGTCCAGTTGATGCTCAACACCTCCTGTCAGGCTCTCACCTAGCTGATTAGGTCGGTGGTAGTGGCCAGAGGTTGGCCAAAGGAATGTATTCTCGCTCTAGGGTTAGGTCATGGGATGTTCCCGCTATCAGTCTTCAACCTAGCTTTCAGCGACTCGATCCCTGTTGGATGTTATTATGACTTTGGGGCTAAGTTTGGTTAATGCTCAACACCCATCATTAGGCTCTCACCAAGCTGATTAGGCCGATGGTCGTGCCTGGAGGTTGCATAAAGGTAGGTAATCTCACTCTGAGGATAGGTTCTGGGATGCTCCCACTGTCAGGCTCCCACTTAACTGGCATGGCCATCGCTATGACCCTGGGGCTGAGTCCCGAGATTCTCCCATCGTCAGGCTTCATCCTAGCTGATAGCTGGGATTCTCGGTATACGTTGCAATATCTAAAGTCGGCACCGAGGAATTCGAACTTCAGAGACAGACCGCGAGGATAACAAGGAGTTAAGCCGAACAATCCCTAAGTGGGCCGGGAGGGCTAGCCAAGACCGTGGCAGGTCGGTGAACCAAGACCCGGGAAGTTCGGCGAGTCGAGATTATGGTTCAGCGAGGCGAGCTCTCGGGACTCAATGCTCAGCCGAAGCGAAGGAGCGATTGACGCTCATCTCACATCGTCAAGCTCCTAGTGGCTGACAAAAGGAATAGAATCAGATGTTCCCAACCGAACCACCCAGCACCCAAAAAGCGACCAAGGTAGATAGAAATTAAGCCACGCCATGACTTCATGGGGCCCAGCTCGCGTGAAGCCTAGCGGCTCGGGTGCGAGTCGAGACGGCTAGCCCATTTACGCCACGAGCAGCATAGAGAATCCCTGAACAGAGCAAATGAGTCACCATTCAAAGGCCGGTTACTTAAGATCTCTATGCCTCCTAAGTTGCCCTCATGGAACGCGCGATCTCTCTAAAGGGACACGGGCTTGGGGATGCGAACGGGAGAGTCGATCCAGGTTGTGAGTACGAAGCAGAAAGAGAAAGAGAGAAAGATAGCATCATATCAGAATAGAACAAATATAAGTCATTGATCAAAGAAAGGTTAAAGTTGGGGACTCAGCCCGTGTTTGCATTGAAACGTAACAAAAAAAATACAAAAGAAGCTCGAAATGCGGGTTTAGCAAGGAGAGCTCTCGGGCCGCCGGCCCTCCTAAAGGGGTTAGTAGGACTTGTTGCTCGACTTTTGTACCGGAAGGAATAGCTCCTGTACCACCTCACTTGCCAATAGCCCCACGCCTTTACTCGGGATGAGGAATGCCAGTTATAGAGTCTTGAGCGTGCACTTCACAGCATTGGCAGCGTTCTTCAACATCATCTCCTCCAGCTCGTATTCGGTGTATTGCGTGAGATGGCAGCTACTGCTGGAGGGCGGTGGAGGAGCTGTTGTGGCTTACAGTTCCCACACCCGTGCTTGTAATGCTTCCTTATCCTTCTCGAGTGTGGCAATCAGGAAACCTAGGCGCTTTGCCGTCATCGTATCCTGCGAGAAGAGGTAAAAAGAGCTTGAGGAAAGGGCGAGCAATCGTAAAGCTATTAATGCGAGTCATGGGACTTACCACCCCCAGGTATCCGGCACAGACAGCGTCGGCCGCATCTGCCTGTTTCTTCTTGTGCTCCGCTTCCTCCTAGGCAAGATGGCGAGTTTCTTCCTTTTAATCAGCATGGTTTGGGTGCGAGGGGGCATTCCTCTCTTGCTGTATACACTGCCTGCCCACCATGTAGGCCAGCTCCTGGCTACAAAGCTGGGCCCGCGCGCTCTCATGAACAAGAACTCACCTGGCCTCCTCGTGGTAGATCGCAGCATCTTCTCGCGCATAGATACCAGACGAGAAGTTATAAGCCTCCCCGCTGATGGTTTCCTTCTCTAGCCAACTCGGCAGCAAGGTGGAGATAGAGCCCTTGTTTGCCTCCTTGTCCCACTGAAAGAGGGGAACGCCGAGCTCATCCAAAGGCCACTCGCCGAGGCCAAGTTTCAGTGCCCTCTCGGCATCGGCCGAACGACGCCCCCCCCCCTTCTCGTGACCTGGAGGTGTCGGCTGCCTCGCTAGGGGAGCCGCCTGTCGAGGCGCTCAGAGGGGCAGGATCTTTGGTTGGCTGGTCCGTCGGAGCCTTGCCTTTATCCCTAGTTGTGTGAGGTACGTCGCCTGCAGTCTTCAGCTTCTTATGTAATAGAGGAAGCAGAGGTTGTTTGTAGGTGGCCGGCTTCTGGGTAGCAGTGTTCGAGGTCTCGCTTTGCATGACAGCCACCACCTCAGTACGGGCGAGCTCGCTAGAAACGACTTGCGCACTCTCATAAGGACGGTGCAATGGAATGTCTTGCTCACCTGCCGAGAGAGTTATAACAGTAAAATAACACACTAAGTAAAATGAAAGAAGTGCGAGTAGCCTACCTCCCACGGGAGGGACGGGTGCAAGGCTATTCAAGTTCCTTCTAAGGAATGCGACTTCAAAGTTCTTCCCTTAGAAGAACCCGCACAGCTCGGCTTCATAGCCCCCCGGGCTAGGGGGCGGTAGCTCACCTCCCTAAGCTAGAATAGCGAGAAGGGGACATTGCCAAAGTCGCCCTTGACAAAGACAAATTTCTTTAGCCAATTATGGCTCTTATTCACTGTCTCCCACAATTTGACATGATTACTGGAGAAGTAGGCGGTTCCTTCCTTATTCGTTCGGAAGGAGAATAGCTTGCGGAAGACCGCAAGGCAGAACTCGATCCGCTCTTCCCATAGGAAGCAAGAGAACCCTACAACGACATCAATAGAGTTGGGGGTCATCTGCTGAGGACGATCCCAAAGTACTTCAGTATTTGGCGGACCTCGGGCAATAGGGGAAGTCAGAGGCCTGCATCAAAGTGCACTTTGGGGATGTCGTTCATCTCCCGAGAGGTCATTGATTTTCTCCACCTCCCCGGTTCGCCTTGCCTCAAAGCCCGACGGAATGAAGTCATCGATCGCGTCAAGAAACTCACCTTCGGTAATGGCAGCATAGGAGAAAGAGTGTTCGGAGAAGGTCTAGGAGCACTTGCTTCGCCCGTCAGCATCACCGCCGCCACCACCCATCTCACAGTCAGATTGTCGAGCGAGACGCTGTAGTTCTCGCGAAGTGCGGGCGAGTCGGAAGTCGCAGAAAGTGGGGAAGTAACAGAATTCGTAAATGCAGTAGGTAAGAAAGGGAGGCAAGACCTATTTATAGGAAGAGAAAAGGCAGGAAAACGTCCTGTCGGCGGGAAATATGCGGATAGCAAAAACTTCCCCTGACGTTTCAACTTCCGAGCCCGCCACAGGTTCCGACCAGCTCACTACTGCGCTACAAAAGTTATTCGGTAGCGAGCTGTGCTCACTTGCGTTTGCCCAAGAGGCGGGCCTTACGGGAATCGCCCCTGCCAAAAGAGGTAGGCGAGTCGCTCTGACTCGCGTTCTAAGAATGCTCGGCTCACTCCCGCTAAGACTAGACATGCGAGCTTGGCGAGCTTTTTCGATAGTCTCACACCCGCCTGAGGAAGGGGTATGTGAGTAAGATCATCTCGTCCTCACTCGCCTAAAAGAAGACTAAGCAGTGAAGTTATGGAAATAATATGCAACAAACTTAAGCCCATCAGCGGGCAAGAAATCTCAAATAATTATAGACAAGAGTTCAATGTCCAGAGAAAAAGAAAGAACTTCGTGGACCTATTACGAGAGCTATCCCATGATACAGGTGCGACCCATGCTTAACATTCGATGTCAAGGAAGGGGAGGGTGGCTCAATACTGGATCAATTTCCACCTTCCCCGTCCTCGCATCCTAGATCGTGGCGGCACACGAGGGTAGTATTACACGCGAACCTCGGATAATTCCCGCTGGGCCAGGTCGACCTTCTCCGTGGCATGCCTGAGCCGCTCCTCCGCTCGTGCGATGTGCACCCCCAAGGAATTAGTCTCGTCCCTATCAGCTGGGCCCCTCATGCCCGATAGTATCGTGAACTGCTCCTCTGCCTCGGCCTTATCCTCATCCACCCTGTTGCAAACCTACTGTAGTAGTAGGGATTATTTCTTAAATAACAATGTCACCAACTTCTTCATCCCCTCGCCATCCTGCGAGTCACCCAGATATTCCGAGATGTGATCCGTAGAAGGGTGAGGCGAATACCCCACACTGATGTTGACATCGGAGGAGGAGATCACATTAAAGCCTACAGAAGCAGGAGAGATAAGAAAAAGCAAGAGGTCATAAGCAAGCAAGTATACAAACTCACCGGAGGTTGGTAAGCCCCTCGCGCTGGCAGGCGGCCGGGAGGAACCCAGCTGGACCTGGAAGAGCTCGCCTTTAATGGGTGTGAAAGATTTCCCTAGCCCAGGACAGACTGGCAGCGAAGGAATCGCCGGAGGGACATGCCTCTGGGCTGAAGGGCTGACAACCTACTGAGTTATCAGTGGAGAAGGAATGCCCCAGTCCCCTTCTATCGAATCCATTTTCACAAGGTGTCTCCTATAGAGAAAGAAATAAGAAGAAGAGTGACGAATCACACAGGAGGTCCGCATACCACATGGGCGACCTCGGCATCGGCCGCCGAACTAGACGCAGGGGCGTCATTCGTAGGAGACCGCCAAAAATTTTTCCCTTTCTTCGGCCTAAAGAGAGGGTCGGGGGATCCGCGTGCCAGCCATAGGGCAGCATCAAGGACCTGCTCCCGCATCTACTCCCTCATGGCCGCTAGGCGGGCTCGCATCTCTTCAGACACACGCATCATTCACTACAGCTCGCAAGGAAGGTTGGAGAAAGAAGATGGGAATTTTCCCGTAGGCTCGATGACATATTTATAGCATATGGGTGGGATCCACCGAAAGATTCCCTCCAGCTCAACAAAGAACTCACCGAACACATGGTGTTGGATGATTCTTTTGGAGCTTTGTCAAGCTCAAAAAGAGAGGGGATTGTGTACAACCCCATGTTCTACTAGTGGACCCATCCGGCTAGGAGAGCGAGGTAGGACGCCAGCCCACATTAGTATAATAGGCAGGCGAGTCTAGATGGTCGGCTCGCTCTCGCCAAGGCCAGGAGAGTGAGCTGCGCGAGCAAGCCCATCCAGCCCATGCCTGCGAAGGTGACCTTGTCACTGGCCCGCCTCCATATAGGGTAGGCGAGCCATGGTGGCCCGGCTCGCGCTCGCCTAGAGATAGAAGGCGAGCCTTGGTAGCCAGGCTGCGTCTGCCCTGTAGGTTGGCGATTTGATCCCGTGTCCGAGAAACATGCCCTGTGGGGTCCAGAGGTAACATTACCTGGATGCCCTCCGGGGGTGCTTATTGCTTTCCAGAATAGCGGAGTTACGCTGTTCGCAGACCAATTTTGGCTGTCGATAGCTGTTTTGAACAGCGAAGGTTGGCTGTTTGTAGACCATTTTCAGAAAACTATAAATAGACCCAAGGGAATACCTCAGACGGCATGCTTACTTGTGCCTAGGTCTTCTTGCGCTTTCTGAGATACCCTTAGCTCGGCATTTTGCTAAGGTGCAGAAGCAATGTTAGCTCTTCCAGGTGTGTGGTGGGTCCTCCATGGCGAGCCCTTGGGTTTGTTACCTGTTCATTTTCCTTAGTTGTTTGGCCCGCGAGAGAGAAGTAAGTGTGCGATCACCCCTTCCCCAAGGGTGAACTCCACAGAGACCGAGTTTTCGGTTTCAACATGTATACTTTTCAAAATGCTCTTGAGCCACATGAAGCTTCTCATGAGTATGTGACACAGCAATGCTCATCTCTTCCAAGGCTTCTGGACCTAATAACGGTCTCTCACAAACCTCCACCGAAAATAAGGGAGTTCGATAATGCGTCCCATACAAAGCATCAAAGATCGCCATCTACAAACTCTCCTGATACCTGTTTTTGTAAGCAAACTCCATAAGTCCAAGAAGATTGTCCCAGGCTCCACCATGGTCGAGAATATAACATCTAGTCATATCTTCCAAAATTTGTTCTCTCTTTTTGTTTGACTATTAGTCTGTGGATGATAAGGGTAGAATACCTAAGGTTAGTGCCAAAAGCTCCCTACAAGCTTCACCAAAAACGAAATATATATCTAGAATCCTAATCCGAAACAATACTCATTGGCAATCTGAGAACCTCATCTAAATAAAGATCTACTATTTTCTCCATGGAATAGTCAATCTTGAAAAGCACGAAGTGAGCATAGTTTGTCAATCTATTGACAATAACCCATGCAACATCATGACCTCAGAGAGACCATGGAAAACTAGCAATGAAATCCATAAAAATACTCTCCCACTTCTAGCTTGGAATATCAAAAGGTATTAACTAAACCCCAGGCCTTCTATGATCTACCTTAACACGCTGATAGGTGTAGCATTCTGATACAAATTTTTTTATATCATTCTTCATACCTGACCACCAAACAATCTGCTTCAGATCTCAGTACATCTTTGTTGAACCAGGATGATAGGTAATACTAGAACCTTGCGCTTTAACACAAAATTTTGCCAGAATATCTTCAACAGCGGGAATGCAATATCTACACTGGTACTTTAAGGTACAATCACCATCTATAAAAATATATGATAGTTCTCCCCTTTTAGCTATAATCTGAATATGCTATAAATCTAAATCATCTTTCTGATGTAACCTCGTAAGTTTAATCCATGAAGGATCTTCAACTTATAAGGTAGTTTCCATAACACTACTCCCAATAGTTATGTTCATCAATAAGAACTCCTCCAAAGATTGTACGAAAAGACCAAAAACATGCACGACTTTTCTTCTCAAAACATCGACCACCACATTAGCCTTGCCCAGATGAAAAAGGATATAAACCTCATAGTTTGTGACATACTATAACCATCTGCGCTGGCGAAAATTCTGCTCCTTTTGAGTGAAGAAATATTTTAGACTTTTGTGATCCTTATAAATCAAATATGACACCCCGTACAATAGATGTCTCCATAACTTTAGAGCATAAATGACTACTGCAAACTTTAGGTCATACGTAGAGTAGATCCTTTCATGAACCTCTTGATCTATGCGCGATCACCTTTCCTTCTTAAATCAAGACACACCCGAGTCCAACTTGTGATGCATCCACATAAACATCATACTCCACTCCTTAGGTAGGTAAGGTCAAAATAGTAGCAGTGCACAATCACTTCTTCAATTCCTCAAAAGCTTATTCACAAGAATCGCTCCAAATGAACGGTGTATTCTTCTGCGTAAGTTTGGTCAAAGGTGCAAACAACAGTGAATTCCTTAGACAAACCTCCTATAATAACATTCCAACCCCAAGAATCTCCTAATCTCCTTAGACATTGTAGGCATCTTCCAATCCAAAACAACAACAATCTTTGCTTGGTCCACGAAAATTCCATCTTTGCTCACAACGTGACCAAAAAAAGATACTTGAGGGAGCCAAAATTCATACTTTCTTAACTTTGCATATAACTTCTGCTTCCTTAACGTAGACAATACTAAGCGCAAATGCAATTTATGCTTCTCAGAACTTCTAGAATACACTAGAACATCATCGATGAAAATGACCATAAAATGATCTAGAAAATCCTCAAATACTCTATTCATCGTATCTATAAAAGAAGAGGTAAGATTTGTTAATCCAAAGGACATTATAAAAAAATCAAAATGCTCATTTCAAGAACAAAAAGCAGTTCGTGGAATGTCCGACTCACGGATCCTCAACTGATGGTCACATGAACGAAGGTCAATCTTCAAAAACACAGATCTACCCCGCAATTGGTCAAACAAATCGTCAATCCGAGGCAACAGATATCTATTCTTGATAGTTACCTTATTCTGCTCCCTATAATCTATGCACAATCTCATCAAACCATCCTTTTTTTCACAAAAAAAACTGGAGCACCCCACGGTGAAGATCTAGGCATAATTAAGCCACATTGCAACAATTCGACTAACTAGGAACACAATATAATGCCAAAAATTTCCTTAAAACAATAGTAAGTTGGTCACTCTAGATTACTGTCAGGCGGTAGAGCTAGCACTGGCGGTATCTAGTTGATTCAAAATTCCAGTATCTCTGGAAGGTACTGTGCATCGGAAGTGTGTTATCACGTGGTAGTAGTTAATGAATTAATTCAATAATTGTCTCTAACACTTAGCACGCGGCGGTAAGCACACTACTGGTAGTAGTATGCCACGTATCAGATAAGGTTGAGGCATTCTATAATAAGCAGTGCGACACTAATTGTGCCAAGCGGCTACCGCCTATGTTACCGCACCACTGTAGCTAGTTACTCCGCGGTGGTAGCATTATGATAAATTCTTGAGGTGAGAAATGTTTCTCATTTTTATCACTTTCTCTCTCTCACTCTTTCTTGGATCATGAGATATAAGGAGAAGGACAGGATAGCAAGGGCAAGGCTGATCCATCCCTAAAGGGAAGCTATAAAGGCGTTCTTGTGGTCGAATTTGCCAGCCGAAGACAAATATGCAGAGAGGAAGGTGTTGTGACTATTTCCATCCCAATCAGTTGTAATTTCATGGCTCCTAAGCGATCGACAAGGGTAATGATCTTCCTTCTTGGACATGTAAAGTTCTTAATTTAGCATAGTTGCATGAAGTCCCCCACTAATTATTGGAGAGCGAAGGGATTTCTAATTGTTTGATTGATGATATCCCTGGTAGAAATTATATATAGAATCTGGAATCGAAGTACGGAATAGACATGCTGTAAGAAGCCCATCTGGATAGGTTTGTCTAGATTGGTTATGTTTATCTTTTATTTTCATCCCGGAGAAGACTCCGTGATTAAACATGTAGTTTATGGAGTCATGGGGTATACGAGTGGCTGTAGTGACAGTATTGGAGTTAGACTCTCGGAAAACACCTAGATTTGGGGAAGAAATGGTATTTTGTCCCCCTTCCATATGGTGGTAGTGCTATCGCTGACGGTAGATAGAGAGCTATGTTCGTGAAGCCTGTCTCTTGAAGACGAGGGGTCCAATATATTAAGCTATGAACTTAGAGTGCCCAGCTTTGGTGGCTGTGAGTGTAAGCCTTGAATTATTGAGTTGTGGCGTTAAAGTGCCTAGCTATGATGGACAAGAGTGTCAGCCTTTATATATAATGTGGTTATGTATTTTATGAATGAGCAAGGGGAGGCTGACCCGCATTATGGTTTTTTGTGCCCGACGATTTGAGCAATAGGGTGTGGTTGAACTTTACCTACCCTATGCAGATCGACTTGGAGTGAGTCACTAAAGTGAATCTTGGAGAATAACTTTGACTTTGTCGTAACCATATGTGAGAGTCTTAGGCTTCAGGATGGAAATATTAGTAATGCTCAAATAAATTTTGAACCGTCACTGAGTATGGTGGTGGGCCTAGGAAAAAACAGAACACCCAAAATGTGCACTGAGTGCATGGGGTATGTGACCATGCGTGCCAATGTCTGTGGTGAATTGTTAGTAAATTCCAGGTTCTGATGCCATTATATAGCCATGCTTCTTGTTTGTAGGGAAGGAGCACCGCCTCCCCGAGAGAGAGGTGGGATCATTATAATTTGGTAAGTAAATGCTGACTGTTGCCTTGTTTTGCAACATCTTAGTGGTTGTTCTTGTGCAGGTGCTAGAGAGCTAAGTGGAAAGTAGTGTGCTGAAGTCCCTTATGTTGTGTTGGCTGGCCCTCCAAGGCCCAAAGGCAAATATATTACTGTTTTCATGTGTGCTCGGCCTGTATGACGATGTATGTAATATACTTTCATGAAGAGAACAGTTGTAAGGCCTTAAGGACAAAATACAATGTATTTTATATATCATTCCTACCGCGTATTAATGGACAATCCTTTATTTGGGTTCTAAGTTAATGTTAATGATTTTGCTAGAATGTAACAATGAGTTAGGACACGTGTATATCTTGATTTCTATGCGTAACTCCACTGACCATCCGTAGAATATGACATGGGACCCCGAACGGAACTTCCATTATATTCTTCATGAAGGAAGTATTATAATTTTTGTATTAGAGGTAGGTGTCGGTCTTCCTTATTTGAATTCGTCATCGAATTCTTTTAAGAGGTTGTGAGCACGTGTGTGCATTACCGTTATAACGTAAAAAAACTCAAGAATTTCCAACTAGGAATGAAGATACACATGTTTGAGGAACCTGCGTGTTCCTATAATTACTTTTTGCAATATTATTGGTTGCTTGATTGTGTGTTTCACGATTATAGGCAACTAAAAGTGGTGCGGGGCACTCTGAACCCCAACATTCTGCTGAGAGTAGTGCATCAGCTAAGCTACCTACACCTCCTCCTACTAAAACTATAAGATTGGTTGTTGAAGACCTGTTCACATTAATCAATGTGCAACCAGAAGGGCAAGTACAACCTCCTACCCCTGAGGTTTCCCGAGCACAGGTTGATGTAGCTGAGCATGTGGTAGTGAGAGATAATGGCCGTGGAGCCAGCGGACACAAAGCGAGCAACAAAAAAGTAGTTGAAGCATGTGATGATTTTCAACCCTCCCATGTTTGCGGGTTCTGGAACCACAACACAGGCCGAATATTGGTTCTCTCGCATTAAGAGAACCATGACGACAACGGGAGTGGAGGAGTGGCAGAAAGTCATCATGGCTACCGTCTTATTAGGTGGAGAGGCAAGGCTATGTTTGGATGAATTGGAGTTGCACTAGTTTGCTGGTCGGCCATTGACATATGTCTTGATGGAGGTGTTTTTGAGGCTATTTTTGCCGAGATATCTCTCATCTGTATAGAGGATCGCGAAGGAGAATCAGTCCCAGAGGTTAACTCAGGGTCAGAGTTGTGTTGATGACTACTTGCATGAGTTTACTAGATTGTGGCGGTATGCGAGCTCTATGTTTGTTGACGAGGAGCGCAAGAAAACATGTTCTATTAAGGTCTGAGTGAAGATCTGAGGCTACTTCTCTCTGGTCCAATGAAGCGGGGCTTTTTGACATTGGTAAATACTACCCGATCCTAGGAGAAAGATCTGAAAAGCGTCCAAAGTAAGAATGACTTTTGCGTGAAGAAGCTATAGTTCAAAGTATCATGCTCTTCAAAGTCTGGATATTGAAGGCGGAATAAGAAGTCCAAATCTTCTGCACCAGCACCTTATTTTGTTATGTTTGAAAGCAACTTCTAGGCAAGGCCTAATTATTTATTATAATTGTGGCAAGCTAGGACAGATAGCCCGAGATTGTTGGAGTTGCCCTCTAAAATGGGTGAAACTTATGCTGAGAAAGGGAAGGCAAAGGAGTCGTCTGTGTCCTATTATGCTCCGACTCAGCCGCGAGTATATAATCTTGGCCAACAGGGGGCCATAAAACAAAGCGATGTGGTGACAGGTACAGTTTAGTATACAGCTTTTACTGATTTATATTCTTCCCACCTTGCGTGCAATGCTTAACTTGTTTGAATAAGGCTTTGCCTTAATTTTGGATATCCGACGAGAGCACTGTTCGATATAGGGGCTTGTCACTCCTTTATTTCTGAGGACTTTGTTTTGCTTATCAGAGTGCCTTATTTTGTGTCGAAAGATTGATTAGATATATTTTTGCCTAACGGCTGCTTGATGCACATAAATAAAGCTTGCTGTGTTCATGTACTGATAGGAAGTCATGTGTAACGACTCCACCCGTTAAATTACATATAATAGATGGTCTGGCCGGGGCCCCAAACTATATGCCTCAAACAAATGGTGAGGTCACAGGTTAATACAAAAATACCATTGCACCCTAACTTAGAGCATGATAGCGGAAGATTTTAACAATAGCTTGAACTAAAACAAGGAATGTCAACTATATATATAAACCATAATTATATACAACCTCTTGAAGGAATGTACAGCAAATACAAACAGGTTGTCCTTAAGGCCTTACAGTTCCTCTTTTCACAGTACGGAATGAATACATCGGCACGCAGGCCGACCACACATGATTAAAACACAACACATTTTGCTTAGCCTTCAAGGGCTAGCAGCAGCAGGGACTTCTTCCCTTCATTTCCCACTCGGCTCTCCAGCACCTGCACAGGGACAACCCACTCAGAAGGTGGCAAAAAGGAAACAGTCAGCATTCAGCTGACCAATTTATAACAATCCTACCTCTTTCTTAGGGCAGTAGCATTCCTTCCCTGCAGGTATAGCAATGCATCAACAGATATAGCATACATTGTGCTCTCATGCACATTCAATCCATCACGACCATCAGCCACACGGCCCGACGATCTGTGCACTCAGGGAACATTCTTGGGGCACCGGTGAACCAGGTTCAACACCATAGTTTAAACAATATTTAGCATTAGTCTTAATGGCGCGCAGGCCTAAGACTCTCATTATGCCACTGACGAAAGCTCAATGCCTTAACGCTCTCCTATACAGTCGACATAACACAAGTACGGATCAACCACCCCCTCATTGCTCAAATCACCTTGCCATCACCGAGTACAGTGTAATATAGGCTACATATGAAGGCACGGGTCGGTTTCACCTTTCATGTTCGACAAGAAGCCTTTTTAAGAGATCGTAGCTCACAATAGCCATAATGTTCACCAAGGACTGTCTTCACAATATCCACGCTATCCACCAAGGACTGGCTACACTGTCCACAAAGGACTTGCTACACTGTACCCACAGAACAAGTAGTACAATGGTATTTTCCTGGAATTCCTCATTCCAGTACTTCCTGCTACTCCACTTCACAGGCACAACCCATCGACTCCACAAACTACACGTGTGTACGCGGAGTCTTCTTCGGTGCGCAAGATGCAACATCACCAATACAGACCAACCTGCCCAGATGGGCTTCATACAACATGCCTATCCTATACTACACATTTCCGAGTCTAGATGCAAACTCAAACGTGGATAGCAACTATCAACCCACTAGGATCACATACTCTTTCCACCATTTGGTGGAGGATCCCATGCTCATGCATAAAAGAGGACTTCACTTGTCCAAGAAGGAAGAACATTACCTTTGATGATCTCTTGGGAGCCATAGAAATTAGAGCTTGTTGGAAAGCACTACAACGGCCTTGCCTTCACAAAACTGGCTTTGGGTCTCGAAGTAGAACTCGGGAGCTCCACTAGCGGCCAGATCTTCTCCTCCTCCTCCTCCTCCTTTCTCTCCCTTCTCACTTCTCCTTTAGCAAGAAGATGGCCAAGTGAAGAATGAAATCTTCAATCAAATCTATAGTTAATCCCAGTAGGGAATAACCTGGGCCACAAGATCAAGGATGAAAGAAACGAACGACCCTAGATCGCCCTCAAAAGTCTATTTTTTGGGCTGACACGACCATTTGACACGCCTATGTCATAGGCCGTGTGTCCTGACACGGCTTCATACATGCCTGTGTTGGGCCCGTGTTCCCCAGGACTCACTGCATGGGCAATTCCATAAGAAGGACACGGCCCTATGACATGCCCGTGTCACAGGTCATGTGCCTATACATAGTTGTAGACATGCACTTGCCCAGTCGTGTTCTCTGGGCCGCACAAACCTGAGGAGGACACGGCCTCTGACACGCCCGTGTCATTGGCTGTATGGGGCTCCCTTGCCAAATCCATAGAAGGACACGGCCTAGGACACGCCCGTGTCCTTGGACATATGCCCCAACCTAGAGCAAGACATGCCTTGGGGCATGCCCATGTCCTAGGCCGTGTTGCCCAGCCTTTACTCCATTTTGGGCTTTTGGGATTTTGAGGTGTTACAACCCTCCTCTCCTTACAATAAATTTCATCCCGAAATTTTCATACAATGAGGAAACTCAGCAATCACAATGTTATAACTTCAAAATATCTATTACAACAAAAGACACACTTTACAACAATGTAAACAAACAACTCGGGAAATTCAGCTCGCATGGTCTGCTCCCGCTCCCAAGTTAGCTCCTCAAAGCCACAATTATCCGATCGGAATTTGACAATCCCTATTGTCTTGTTCCACAACTGTTTATCGGCTCTATCTTCGATCTGAATGGGCCTAACCTTTTTCGTTAGCCCATATTCGACCGGTACGCGATCACTCTCAATCACATGAGTTGGATCCTTGACGGCTTTTCGAAGCACTGAGATATGGAACACATCATGCAATCCACTCAATTTTGTCTAAAGAGCTAGCCGATAGGAAGCTTCCCAAAATCGCTCCACCACTTCAAACGGACCAAGATATCTTGGACTTGGCTTTTTCAAACACCGAATCTTGGACACGCCTTTGAAGGGTTTGATCTTCAAATATACCCAATCACCCATTGCAAACTCCACGTTCCGGTGCTTGGCATTGTAGTACTTTTCTTGTCGATCTTGGGCTATCAGTAGCCTCTCCCAAATAGAACGTATTGTCGAGTTAGCCTCTTCGACTTCCCTGCACTTATACAGCTTGGATTCGCCTGCTTCTGCCAAAGCTAACGGTGTACGACATTTACGACCATACAGAGCTTCAAACGGTGCCATACTGATGCTCGCTTGGTAGCTATTTGTTGGAACACCCTATTACTAATTTGGGTAAGGATCACTATGTGCTTAGGAATTTATTTTGACCTTGCTGTATTGTCTGATAGGTCAATTAGAATGAGTATTAGGGTTAGTACTTAGGTTTGAAAGCTGCCCTCAAGACCTTCTAAAGATTAGAATTCAAGTGCTAAAGACTAGGACAATTATCGTCGAGCTCAGGTCGACGAAACGTCGAACTCAGTTCGACTATCTCTGAGCTCAGTTACATGAGGCGTCGAACTCTATTTGACGATCTTCGAGATCAGATCAACGCTCTGTCTCTAGTTGTTTTTCCAATCTCTGATCTCAGGTCGACGATCATAGAGCTCAGATCGACGATTTCTGTTTTCAATCTAAGTTAAATCTCTGAGTTCAGGTCGACGATCGTTGAGCTCAAATAGATGCTTTTCTGAAGAGATCGACGATTTCAGGATTCAAATTCAGGATAGTTATGGAATTCATTCAGACTTATTTTCAGCATTTATGACAAAGGATTTCGTAGCCATTTCAATCAATGTGGAGCAAGTTTCAAGGAAGACTAATTGGAATGTTTCTTAAGGACTTTCCTCTAGAGGCAGATATAAGTTAAGGTAGTCATTTATGACAGATAAACGACTATCAAGAAGTCAGAATCTAATATACTCACTACAGAGTCATTTTGAAATACAACATAGAGAACTGACAAGATTTGAAAAAAAAAAGATTACAGAAGAGATAACAAGAAAAGTATTCATCAAGAATTCATCTTCGGGAATAGACTCAGTAGACAAAAGTTTACAGAATTACTGAGTCAAAATTCTTCAAGAACACAAGGAACATTACTGTGAAGGAGATCATCTGTAAGACCCCCTTTTTTTTCTTTTTAAAACCCTGGGTCATAGGCCCAGAATCGCCGCTTTGCGGTGACACCTTCACGTCCTGAAGGGTCGTCACCACAAGGCGCCGATTCTGCCGGCCAATTCGATCACAGAAAGGTAGCACAATAATTGAAGTAAGAGCAAGTCCATTGGAAATAAATCACATATATATATATAACTCCACGAAGGGAGTGTCCACAGAATAACAATAATCAGAGTACTACAAAGTGCGGGCTTATGCCCGATACAAAATGTCCTCACTACAAGTCTCTCATGCGGAAGCAAAAACAGGAACTACTCAGGGTCGAGACTCATGGTCCCGGCTGTATGAACTCCGGAGCTAGACTGCCCCATCTCCAGGCGCACCGATCTCTAGGGCTGCTCCTCCATACTGGGCTCCAGATCCCCTAAATGATGCGGTTCGAAAACCGTTAGTCATAAAGACTAAGCCCTATCATCCCCTACCCCTTCCCCCATGGCTCCTAGGTACCGAGCGGAGAGGAAGAAAGGGAAGGACATGATGGTGGAGATTAATCAAGAAACAAATAGCAGCGGAACTAATCTAGCAATTTTATAATAATATGACAGAAACAGAAAGTAAGAAAAGTAACCTTAACTTATGTGCGAAAGCGCATAAGCCAAGGAATCTTCTGCAAGGCTCCCATCGTATAGAGTGTCCCATACCACCTATACGTTGGGGTGTCGGTTATCAAACAACAACATATGTTTATATATTGAAATTAACCTTTGATTTATAAACTTGCCCACACAAGCTTATAGACCAAGGGGTCGTTTTGCAAGTCCTAATGTATAAGCGTCCCATACCACTTATACTTTAGGTGTAAGGGTTAAATGAATCGATTATGCTATGACATGCTAGTGGGTATGATGAAACATGCAAGTGCAACTCACACACCCGACTCTGTGCACACAGACCTTTAGTTCCCCCTTTCGGAGCCGTTACCTCCCAGGATACCTCCGTAGTGGCGGACGGAAGCGGTGGGTTGGGCCTCGCCCACCTCAAAACCAGTAAAAGCACCACTGGTCTGACCTATCGTACACCTCAACGCTTGGTGCACTAAGCGGACGCCTGCGTACTCTTGCCGGCTGGCGCACCGGACTTCTGTTGGCGAAGTGCTAACCACCTCGCCGAGTCAACGATATCGGTGTCGGTGCAATCGAACTCCCCGATATCGAAAACCCACCACCTTAACTTTTCCCTATTTTATGCACATGCAAGTTTAATCGTAAACACACAAAAACCGAGCCGAAGCCCCCGGACCAAAACGTCCGTCTCTAAACCAACCGAGCCGAAGCTCCCCGTACCAAAACGTCCATCTCCAAACCAACCGAGTCGAAGCTCTCATCAATCTTCCTGTGCCAACTGTGTTTGTGAAAGGTGCAGCCCTAGTTACTAAGTTATTCTTGTCGGTTTGTTATTACTGTTTACGTTAGCCCAGGACTGCCCCCGGTATTCCCCGTGAAGGGCTCTCAAGGGGCACTAGTCACCAAGACGGTGGCATTACGGCCCGAAGTTCCCTTTCGCAAGGCACTTACTTTAATTGGTTTCTCACCTTACCTTTTCCCTTTAAGAGGTACATTAAACTAAACCTAGGGTAGCTTGACTCTTCACCCTCTCCACACAAAAAGACAGTCTTCCGCCATACTCGCGTAACACCTAATCTTCCAACTACCATCAGTGCTAAACCAAACCTCCTAGGGACTCACCTAGGCTACACGATAACCAAGATTACACGTAATTTACTTTTTCATCCAAATGCCACCATTTATTTATCGGGGGTCTATCCTAACAAGATTTGCCTAAATCCAAAATATTGGAATTTTCCTAATAAATCCGATAACTTATTTATTTATTCTTAAGGGTCTAATATCATCATTTTGAACATGAGGTATAACATTCTAGTTGATTCCAGCTATCACAAAATTAAGGTAAATAATAGTAGGCCTAAATATCAAGTTTCCAAAGTTTGATAGTTTTACAATGATTTTCAAGGGACTAAACTTATTTAATCATTATTTCAGTTATTTCAAGCTTAATGAATAAACTACCTTGATTTGTCCTCCAAATAATTCAAATAAAATATAGGGTGCTGGTTTTATCATGTAAATAACTTTGACAGAATCCCATAATTTTCTTGCTGGTAATTAAATCATAATAAATCAAATACTAAATTACAATCTAACATGCTTTGTGAATGAAGTGTTATAACAGTAACTCTAAAAATTTCCAAATAATTCCCAGTGATATAAAAGGGTCTAAGAACCTTAAGTTCCAATTATCATAATTTTCCAGCAATTGTACAAGCCCTAATTTATTTTTATGCTCAAAACCCCATAATAAAACATTGTCGATGAACCTCTAAAATTTCTCAACATAAAATTCTATAAAAAATGATGTTCTACTAGTCAAGATCTAAATTCAGAATTTTAACTGATTATAATTAATTTAAAACTTCCAAATAATTGTAACAACAAATCGGGCTAATAGTCATTTAACACATGAAGTATAATATTTATTAATCATAAAATTCCAGGAAAATTACCATAAGTCTAAAACATCCTAAAACTCCCTCCTCCCGAGTTTCATAATTTTTGGATTAGATTTAGTGCTTAAAATAACTAAATTACATTTTTATCCTAATCCAAAATCTCAACTTTCGAGGTACCTAATTACCTCTAATTCCTTCACTATTTCAACCAGAGGGTTTTCATCATATCATCCCCCTCTCCTCCAAATTTCAAGGGCATACAAGAGCTTTTTCTTCTATGTCCTTCACAAAACTCAAACTCCCACCCACTGGATTTGAGCCAATCTCTTAGGGTAAAATCCACCCTAATCCACACCATGTTACCCAAGAGGGTAGACATAGACTCAACAAATCTGTGGCCACAACATCAGCCTCTTTTGAGGAGATTTGTCCACTCCCTTTCCAATCGTACTTTTTCCCAAAGTATCCCTCACTAAGACCTATCTAGGACTTGATACCTCCCTATTCAAAACTCGACCAATTGAGTTGAAATTTTGTACAGATCTTAACATTGATGCCAGGGACCACCACCCAAAATTTGGGGGAGTTTGTACTTAACTTCATCTCCTAATTAATTTAATATTGTTTATTAAATTTTTACAAAAACATTAGGCAAAAGTTCTCCAAAAATTCTCATTTTTGGGCAGCCTCTCGATATACATATTATAGATCTCCAGCCCAAATTTCAAGTCATTTGGACATGTTATGAACCGTGGGCAACCATTTCAATTTATGGTTAGCCTAGGTCTTGATCCCACCAAAATGAGTGTTGTGGTCAAACCACTCACCCAAATTGAATAAAATCAATTTTAAATTAAATTAGACCCAAAGGGCTACAACTTTCGTGACAGGTCATTTTTCCTAAAACAGCCTCTAAGTGCCTCATTTTGCAGCCTCAAAATATACTCAGATAATATATCTTTCCATTATGTATTATATAATAATTCATATATTTTAAAATTGATTTTACTGTTCATCTTCTTCATGAAACCGAAGACAGAACTCAGAAAACCATTTTTCCTGTAATATTTCCGTGATTCGTCGCCGGCCGTCCGGTCACCTCCCTGGCCAGCCACCACCACCACCACCTCCGTTGAGGCGATGGCTATAGGTCGGCGGTGATTGGGCCGCCGGAGATGGCGGTTTCCGGCGAACTCGCCGCCATTAATTTACGGAAATACGATGAAACTCCCATCCGATCTAATCCTTTTGGACTCGATATCTCTCCTAAAGAATTTCTAAGATCTATCCATGAAAGAAGAAGTAGAGGAGGACCTTGTTCGCGGTTTGGAGGCGAGATGAACGACGGGGTGCCATGGCGCAGTGGTGGCGTAGCCGAACTCCTCCTACAGCAAGAACAAAGATCTGATCCGTTTGATTGAGCGTGTAAACTTCTCCTCTTGCTCCAAGTGGGTTTTTATAAGTCAGTAAGTGGGGAGATGAAAGGGTAAATCCTTAATGGTCATGAATGTTCTCCCCTAACGTTTCGGTTATGATGCAGGGCAGTTGAAACGCTGGAAAACAAAGAGTGTTCGCCAGGTGGTGATTTCTTATTGGACCAACATTTCCTTATTTTTTTACATAATTAAAGAAGGAAACGGCCCATAAATACTCCGGGTGTAACTTCCCATAATCAGAATTGATTACAATGTCGGTTACCGAAATTTCCAGTCCGGCTGACATTTCGGCCTTGGTCACGGGCGTGACACATAGGTCACGGGCGTGACAGGCCCAGATAGCCAATTCTGGGTTCGACGATCGTCGAACTGAGATCGACGATCGTCAAAGGGTGGTCACGGGCGTGACACCTGGGTCACGGGCGTGACAGGCCCGGGTGGTTAATTCTGGGTCGACGATCGTCGAACTGAGATCGACGGTCGTCGAAGGGTGGTCACGCCCTAGGTCACGGGCGTGCCACCTAGGTTACGGGCGTGACAGGCCCGAGTTTCAATTTCGACGATCTCCTTACGGAGATCGACGATCGTCGAAGGAGACACGCCCTAGGTCACGGGCGTGACATGCCCGGGCTGCAAGTTCGACGATCGTCTCACGGAGATTGACGATCGTCGAAGGAGTCATGCCCTAGGTCACGGGCGTGAAAACTTGGTCACGGGCGTGACATGCCCGGGTAGCAAGTTCGACGATTGTCGAAGTAGTCACGCCCAAAGTCACGGGCGTGACGGTTCGGTCACGGGCGTGACCAACCCGTGACCCGAAATCTCGATCGATTTATTTCAATTTTTGGGCTTCCTATGGTTCTGTCACGACCAACCGACTCCTAGGGGTCTAGCCGGAAATGGGATGTTACAAATCGCAATAAACAAAACAAAAATTTCGTCCCCGAAATTGAGGTTGAGCCTACGGGGATTTCTATCGGAATAAATTAAACTTGTAACATCCCATACGATCTTTCTATTGGGTTCAGGCGACTATTCGTTTGATAAACGAAGGCCATCTCCCCAATAAACAAAAGATTAGCCCCTACCTTTCTGATTGAGTGCGCATACCTAGGTCCTGAATTTTCCTTATCTAGTCTTAACTGTCCAAAATAAGAAGGCAATCTATAGTATACCGAGAGGTGGTGAGATGTACCTGACTGAACAACTCCGGGTATCTTTGCCTCATCAGATCCTGCGGTTCCCAGGTGTGCTCCTCCTGACCGTGGTTTCTCCACAGAACCTTGACTAAGGGGATCTTTTTGCGGCGCAAGATCCGTACTCCTTTGTCGTCGATCCGAACCGGCTCCAAGTGAACAGATCGGTCTGAAGCTACCGGCCCTTCGGTGGTCAAAATCCGCTGCTCCGGGCGTAGTAGAGCCCTTCTCAGCGAAGAAATGTGGAAGACGTCGTGTAGAGCTGCCAGCTCTGGCGGCAACTCTAGCCTGTAGGCTAGGGGTCCGATCCGCTCCAGGATCCGGTAAGGGCCCATATACCTAGGGTTGAGCTTCTTCCTCCGACCGCGCACCCGTGAGACTCCGTGCATGGGCCGGATCTTCAAGAACACTCGATCTCCTACCCGATACTCCACCTGACGATGTCGGGCGTCATAGTATTTAGCTTGTCTGCTCTGCGCCTCCAACATCCTATCTCTGATCAGTCTCACCTGAGCCTCGGTGTCTTCAACAAAATCCGATCCCAACACCTTCGGATCCTCGTCTTGAACCCAAGAATGCGGGGTCCTACATTTTCTTCCATACAAGGCTTCATAAGGCGCCATCCTGATGCTGGACTGGTAGCTATTGTTATAGGAGAACTCGACCAACGGTAACATCTTCTCCCACTGCTCCCCTCGGTCCAGTATACACAGTCGTAGTAAATCGTCCAAGGTCCGGTTGGTGCGCTCTGTCTGCCCGTCCGTCTGAGGGTGGAAGGCCGTGCTAAAAGTCAACCGGGTGCCCAAATATGTCTGCACTGACCGCCACTCCCTGGATGTAAACCGTCCATCGCGGTCCGACACTATCGTCCGGGGCACGCCATGATATCGGATATACTGCTCCACGAACTTCCGTACCAGCACTCCCACCGAGTCATCCTTCCTGATCGGTATAAAGCATTGCCACCTTCATCAACCGATCAACAATCACCCAGATCGAGTCGTTCCCCGTCCGAGACCGGGGAAGACCATGTATAAAATCCATAGCTATATCGTCGAATTTCCACTCCGGCACCGAGAGTGGCTGCAATAATCTTGCGGGGTTCCTGCACTCCGCCTTCACCAACTGACACGCCTCGCAATGGGTCACGAAGTACGTAATGTCCTTCTTCATGCCCGGCCAAAACATCGTCTTCTTCAGATCAGCGGTCATCTTTGTGATCCCCGGGTGCACAGAGTACCGGCTGCAATGCGCCTCCGTCATAATATCCTCTCGGATCTGGCCTCCTGCGGGTATATATACTCTGCCTCTGAAATGTAGCAATCCATCTCTCAGGGAATAATCTCCTGTCGAACCCTCCTCTAAGGCTCGGAACATCGGCTCTGCCCATGCATCTGTCCTTTGTCCGTCCCGAATGCGATCCCGAATATCGTCTATGGCCACTATCGATGCCAGATGCTCCCTAAACAGAACTGGGTCATCCTCGGACACTAGGGATATCTGCATATCTCTGAATGACTGGACTAGCTCCATGGACATAACTTGGGTCCCAGCTTCGGAAGTGGCAGCTCTCCGACTCAATGCGTCGGCCACCACGTTTGCCTTCCCTGGATGGTAGTGCATCTCATATTGATAATCTGCTAAGAACTCCACCCAGCGCCTCTGCCTGATATTCAGCTCCTTCTGAGTGTCCACGTATTTCAGGTTCTTGTGGTCGGAGTAGATGTCGTAGTGGACTCCATAAAGATAATGACGCCAGACCTTCAGAGCAAAAACTACCGCTCCTATCTCAAGGTCGTGCACTGGGTAGTTCTTCTCATGGGTCTTCAGCTGGCGGGAGGCATATGCTATGACGTGTCCATTCTGCATCAGCACTGCTCCCATCCCCTGGTATGATGTGTCGGTGTAAACCTGGAATCCTTCCTTTCCAGATGGAAGGGCCAGAATAGGGGTTGAGATGAGTCGGTCCTTCAGCTCCTGGAAAGCCGCCTGGCACTGCGGGGTCCAAACGAAAGGTGCCTCCTTCTTTGTCAAAGATGTGAGGGGGAGGGCAATCTGAGAGAACCCCTCCACAAACTTCCGGTAGTAACCGGCAAGTCCCAAGAAACTTCGTACATCGGTGGCAGTCTTCAACTGCGGCCAATCTCGAACGGCCCGAATCTTTGCCGGATCCACTGCCAACCCGGCTCCGCTGATAATGTGGCCTAGGAAGGCCACCTCCTTCAACCAAAACTGACACTTGCTAAATTTTGCATAAAGGCGATGCTCCCGCAACCTCTCCAGAGTGAGTGCCAGATGCCGAGTGTGCTCCTCCTCCGTCCTAGAGTAGATCAGGATGTCGTCTATGAATACTATGACGAACACATCCAAGTAGGCCTCGAAAACCCAGTTCATGAGACTCATGAATGCCGACGGAGCATTCGTGAGCCCGAAGGGCATCACGGTGAACTCATACAGGCCATATCTGCTACTGAAGGCCGTCTTCGGGATATCCTCCTCCTGGATCCGTAGCTGGTAGTATCCTGACCTCAAGTCCAGCTTTGAGAAATAATGGGCTCCCTCCAGCTGGTCGAACAATTCGTCTATCCGTGGGAGCGGATAGGTATTCCGGATGGTCAGCCTGTTTAGTGCTCGATAATCGATGCACAGGCGGAGTGTCCCATCCTTCTTCTTCACGAATAGGACCGGTGCTCCCCATGGCGAGGAACTCGGTCTAACAAATCCTGCCTCAACTAATTCCTGCAACTGAGTACGAAACCCTGCCAACTCCTTTGGGGCCATTCGATAAGGGGCCCTAAATGCCGGCTTGGCCCCCGGCACAAGCTGTATCTGAAAGTCCTGCTCTCGGTGTGGAGGTAGTCCTGGCAATTTCTTCGGAAAGATGTCAGCGAAATCTCGTACCACCGGGATGTCTGTCACCGACTCCTTAACTTCCGCCATCTCAAATAGAATCTGATAGACCTCCTCTCCCTGCAGATGGGCCTTAACGGCCTGTACCGAAGATAAGAGTATACGCGAGACAGGTCTTATACCTTCGATGGTAATGAAAGAGTCCCCGTGTCTCATGGTGATCCTCTTCTCCTGGAAGGCAATCTGGGCATGGTTCCAGTGCAGCCATTCCATGCCCAGGATCAGGTCGTAGTCCGTCAGCTTCAAAATCGTCGCTGGAGCCTCGAACGCTTTTCCACCAATTTCTGCCTCCATATTACAGTGACCCGTGGTAAGGAGCTCAGATCCATCCGGTAGTCGCACCCTCATCCTCGAGCCTGTGAACCGCTTCACGCTTTCCAGTCCTTCTACAAACGTCTCCGAAACAAAGGAGTGAGTAGCTCCAGTATCGAACAGCGTGCGGGCCAGCTTGCCGCTGATGAAGACTATACCTGGGGTGATTAGATATCTTAGGGTTCTATAGTGAGTTTTACTTTCCTTGCTAATCTATCTTGTGCGATTCAATGTTTTAACCATTGAAAGGGAAATTCTATGAAAATAAAGAGGCATTACAGCGTACCTGCTATGACCTGCTCCGGATTCCGAGGCTGCGCAAGGTCCAAGGCATATACCTGCTCCCTTTCCTATCTATGATCTCCCCCCTGGTATCCACGACCGCGGCCGCGTCCTCGGCCTCCGTAATGCTGAGCTGGTGGGCCGCCCTATGGTGCTAGAGGTGGTGCCCCCCTCATGGGGCAGTTCCTCCGAATGTGCCCAATCTGATGACAATGGAAGCACTCTGGTGGGGGATAAGCCATTCCCCCGGGTCTCGGCATCTCCTGTATCCGAAGAGGTGGAGGGGCCAATATCACCTGTTCCCTCGGCTCTTGCCTCACATCCTGACGAGGCTGGTCCTCTGTCCTCCTCCCCTCTGGTACAGCACCTCGCCGCTGGTCATTTCTACCTCTCCGTCCCTGATCCTCTGCTGGCCGTTTCTGGCCCCGGGTGGCGTGCCAATCTGCCTCAATCCTTTTTTCCATCTCCAAAATCCGGGAGATGGGCCCGTCAGATACAAACAACAGAGACTCCCTCAAGTCCTCCCACAGGCCCTTATAGAACCTCCTGATATACCCTGCCTCGTCCAGCTGGTAGGAATCTGCGTATCGAGCCAGATGGTCGAACTCTCGATGGTACTCCACCACGGTCCGGGTGCCCTGCTTCAGCTGTAAGAACCGCTCCTCCAAATCATCCCTAGCCAAATGCGGAACGAAATGCTCCAGCAGTGCGGCCCTGAACTCCTCCCAAGTAACCTCCGCAACCTCCCCATCGGCGAATATCGTGTCCAACAGCATCTTCCACCACCTCTTTGCATGGGACTCCAGGCAGGAGACAACCAGAGCCACCCTCTCCTCCCAGGGACACCGTATCCCGGTCAGCATCTCGTACATGATATCTAGCCACTCTTCCGTCCGAACCGCCGACTCTGTCCCCAAATAGGACGGGGGAGAAAGACCCCGGAAGATGCTCAGCCAGTTAGCCCCCGGGTTTGGCTGCGGGGCCGGAACCTGCTGGGCCCTGAAAGCCTCTAGGATGGCAGTCAGAGTCTGTCCCATGTCTGACTGAAGGAAAGGAGTGGGGACCGGTGGGGGTGGTGCAACATCCTGAGCCTATTGAACTCCACCTTGTGGCGTAGGCCGTGCTGGAGGCTGCGTAACAAAAACACATGCTGAGAAAACGTTCAAATATTACATAAAGGTGGACAATTTATATGTGATCCCCATATGGGCACACCACTGCTTCCGCTGCTTAGTTTGTCCCCAAACTAAACTCAAGCGGGTAGGACCCAGGGTTAGTGGACTGCTACCTTTTCAGATCGATGTTTGGCTCTGATACCACTTGTAAGACCCCCTTTTTTTCCTTTTTAAAACCCGGGCTCTTAGGCCCACAATCGCCGCTTTGCGGTGACACCTTCACGTCCTGAAGGGTCGTCACCACAAGGCGCCGATTCTGCCGGCCAATTCGATCACAGAAAGGTAGCACAATAATTGAAGTAAGAGCAAGTCCACTGGAAATAAATCACATATATATATAAAATTCCACGAAGGGAGTGTCCACAGAATAACAAAAATCAGAGTACTACAAAATGCGGGCTTATGCCCGGTACAAAATGTCCTCACTACAAGTCTCTCATGCGGAAGCAAAAACAGGAACTACTCAGGGTCGAGACTCACGGTCCCGGCTGTATGAACTCCGGAGCTAGACTGCCCCATCTCCAGGCGCACTGATCCCTGGGGCTGCTCCTCCATGCTGGGCTCCACGATCCCCTAAATGATGCGGTTCGAAAACCGTTAGTCATAAAGACTAAGCCCTATCATCCCCTACCCCTTCCCCCATGGCTCCTAGGTACCGAGCAGAGAGGAAGAAAGGGAAGGACATGATGGTGGAGATTAATCAAGAAACAAATGGCAGCGGAACTAATCTAGCAATTTTATAATAATATAACAGAAACAGAAAGTAAGAAAAGTAACCTTAACTTATGTGCGAAAGCGCATAAGCCATGGGATCTTCTGCAAGGCTCCCATCGTATAGAGTGTCCCATACCACCTATACGTTGGGGTGTCGGTTATCAAACAACAACATATGTTTATATATTGAAATTAACCTTTGATTTATAAACTTGCCCACACAAGCTTATAGACTAAGGGGTCGTTTTGCAGGTCCTAATGTATAAGCGTCCCATACCACTTATACTTTAGGTGTAAGGGTTAAATGAATCGATTATGCTATGACATGCTAGTGGGTATGATGAAACATGCAAGTGCAACTCACACACCCGACTCTGTGCACACAGACCTTTAGTTCCCCCTTTCGGAGCCGTTACCTCCCAGGATACCTCCGTAGTGGCGGACGGAAGCGGTAGGTTGGGCCTCGCCCACCTCAAAACCAGTAAAAGCACCACTGGTCTGACCTATCGTACGCCTCAACGCTTGATGCACTAAGCGGACGCCTGCGTACTCTTGCCGGCTGGCGCACCGGACTTCTGTTGGCGAAGTGCTAACCACCTCGCCGAGTCAACAATATCGGTGTCGGTGCAATCGAACTCCCCGATATCGAAAACCCACCACCTTAACTTTTCCCTATTTTATGCACATGCAAGTTTAATCGTAAACACACAAAAACCGAGCCGAAGCCCCCGGACCAAAACGTCCGTCTCCAAACCAACCGAGCCGAAGCTCCCCGTACCAAAACGTCCGTCTCCAAACCAACCGAGCCGAAGCTCTCATCAATCTTCCTGTGCCAACAGTGTTTGTGAAAGGTGCAGCCCTAGTTACTAAGTTACTCTTGTCGGTTTGTTATTACAGTTTACGTTAGCCCAGGACTGCCCCCGGTATTCCCCGTGAAGGGCTCTCAAGGGGCACTAGGAACCAAGACGGCGACATTACGACCCGAAGTTCCCTTTCGCAAGGCACTTACTTTAATTGGTTTCTCACCTTACCTTTTCCCTTTAAGAGTTACATTAAACTAAACCTAGGGTAGCTTGACTCTTCACCCTCTCCACACGGAAAGACGGTCTTCTGCCATACTCACGTAACACCTAATCTTCCAACTACCATCAGTGCTAAACCAAACCTCCTAGGGACTCACCTAGGCTACACGATAACCAAGATTACGCGTAATTTACTTTTTCATTTAAATGCCAACATTTATTTATCGGGGGTCTATCCTAACAAGATTTGCCTAAATCCAAAATATTGGAATTTTCCTAAAAAATCCGATAACTTATTTATTTATTCTTAAGGGTCTAATATCATCATTTTGAACATGAGGTATAACATTCTAGTTGATTCCAACTATCACAAAATTAAGGTAAATAATAGTAGGCCTAAATATCAAGTTTCCAAAGTGTGATAGTTTTACAATGATTTTCAAGGGCCTAAACTTATTTAATCATTATTTCAGTTATTTCAAGCTTAATGAATAAACTACCTTGATTTGTGCTCCAAATAATTCAAATAAAATACAGGGTGCTGGTTTTATCATGTAAATAACTTTGACAGAATCCCATAATTTTCTTGCTGGTAATTAAATCATAATAAATCAAATACTAAATTACAATCTAACATGCTTTGTGAATGAAGTGCTATAACAGTAACTCTAAAAATTTCCAAATAATTCCCAGTGATATAAAATGGCCTAAGAACCTTAAGTTCCAATTATCATAATTTTCCAGCAATTGTACAAGCCCTAATTTATTTTTATGCTCAAAAGCCCATAATAAAACATTGTGGATGAACCTCTAAAATTTCTCAACATAAAATTCTATAAAAAATTCAGGTATCAATGTTCTACTAGTCAAGATCTAAATCCAGAATTTTAACTGATTATAATTAATTTAAAACTTCTAAATAATTATAACAACAAATCGGGCTAATAGTCATTTAACACATGAAGTATAATATTTATTAATCATAAAATTCCAGGAAAATTACCATAAGTCTAAAACATCCTAAAACTCCCTCCTCCCGAGTTTCATAATTTTTGGATTAGATTTAGTGATTAAAATAACTAAATTACATTTTTATCCTAATCCAAAATCTCAACTTTCGAGGTACCTAATTACCTCCAATTCCTTCACTATTTCAACCAGAGGGTTTTCATCATATCATCCCCCTCTCCTCCAAATTTCAAGGGCATACAAGAGCTTTTGCTCCTATGTCCTTCACAAAACTTAAACTCCCACCCACTGGATTTGAGCCAATCTCTTAGGGTAAAATCCACTCTAATCCACACCATGTTTCCCAAGAGGGTAGACATAGACTCAGCAAATCAGTGGCCACAACATCAGCCTCTTTTGAGGAGATTTGTCCACTCCCTTTCCAATCGTACTTTTTCCCAAAGTATCCCTCACTAAGACCTATCTAGGACTTGATACATCCCTATTCAAAACTCGACCAATTGAGTTGAAATTTTGTACAGATCTTAACATTGAAGCTAGGGACCACCACCCAAAATTTGGGGGAGTTTGGACTTAACTTCATCTCCTAATTAATTTTATAATGTTTATTAAATTTTTACAAAAACTTTAGGCAAAAGTTCTCCAAAAATTCTCATTTTTGGGCAGCCTCTCGATATACATATTATAGATCTCCAACCCAAATTTCAAGTCATTTGGACATGTTATGAACTGTGGGCAACCAATTCAATTTCTGGTTAGCCTAGGTCTTGATCCCACCAAAATGAGTGTTGTGGTCAAACCACTCACCCAAATTGAATAAAATCAATTTTAAATTAAAGTAGACCCAAAGGGCTACAACTTTCGTGACAGGTTATTTTTCCAAAAACGGCTTCTAAGTGCCTCATTTTGCAGCCTCAAAATATACTCAGATAATATATCTTTCCATTATGTATTATATAATAATCCATATATTATAAAATTGATTTTACTGTTCATCTTCTTCATGAAACCGAAGACAGAACTCAGAAAACCATTTTTTCCTGTAATATTTCCGTGATCCGTTGCCGGCCGGCCGGTCACCTCCCTGGCCAGCCACCACCACCACCACCTCCGTTGAGGCGATGGCTATCGGTCGGCGGTGATTGGGCCGCCGGAGATGGCGGTTTCCGGCGAACTCGCCGCCATTAATTTACGGAAATACGATGAAACTCCCATCCGATCTAATCCTTTTGGACTCGATATCTCTCCTAAAGAATTTCTAAGATCTATCCATGAAAGAAGAAGTAGAGGAGGACCTTGTTCGCGGTTTGGAGGCGAGATGAACGACGGGGTGCCATGGCGCAGTGGTGGCGTAGCCGAACTCCTCCTACAGCATGAACAAAGATCTGATCCGTTTGATTGAGCGTGTAAACTTCTCCTCTTGCTCCAAGTGGGCTTTTATAAGTCAACAAGTGGGGAGATGAAAGGGTAAATCCTTAATGGTCATGAATGTTCTCCCCTAACGTTTCGGTTATGATGCAGGGCAGTTGAAACGCTGGAAAACGAAGAGTGTTCGCCAGGTGGTGATTTCTTATTGGACCAACATTTCCTTATTTATTTACATAATTAAAGAAGGAAATGGCCCATAAATACTCTGGGTGTAACTTCCCATAATCAGAATTGATTACAATGTCGGTTACCGAAATTTCCAGTCTGGCTGACGTTTCGGCCTTGGTCACGGGCGTGACACATAGGTCACGGGCGTGACAGGCCCGGATAGCCAATTCTGGGTTCGACGATCGTCGAACTGAGATCGACGATCGTCGAAGGGTGGTCACGGGCGTGACACCTGGGTCACGGGCGTGATAGGCCCGAGTGGTTAATTCTGGGTCAACGATCGTCGAACTGAGATCGACGGTCGTCGAAGGGTGGTCACGCCCTAGGTCACGGGCGTACCACCTAGGTCACGGGCGTGACAGGCCCGAGTTTCAATTTCGACGATCTCCTTACGGAGATCGACGATCGTCGAAGGAGACACGCCCTAGATCACGGGCGTGACACCTTGGTCACGGGCGTGACATGCCCGGGCTGCAAGTTCGACAATCGTCTCACGGAGATCGACGATCGTCGAAGGAGTCACGCCCTAGGTCACGGGCGTGACACCTTGGTCACGGGCGTGACATGCCCGGGCAGCAAGTTCGACGATTGTCGAAGTAGTCACGCCCAATGTCACGGGCGTGACGGGTCGGTCATGGGCGTGACCAACCCGTGACCCGAAATCTCGATCGATTTATTTCAATTTTTGGGCTTCTTAGGGTTCTGTCACGACCAACCGACTCCTAGGGGTCTAGCCGGAAATGGGATGTTACATCATCTGCTATTCTACTCCTTCAAGCATCAAGTGTTCAAAAGCTGCTTCATCAAGGACTCTAGACATCTCACATTTCAGCATCTGCTGAAATCATCTTTTGCTGGAGATCTGAAGCAACTGAAGGCCTATCACTATAAGCAAAGCTCATCTTCCTAAACCATTACAGATCTCAGGGGGAGCTTTGACAACATCTTCCACTTGTCTTCTCTAAGATTGTTGACAGATAAGAACAACTCAACTCATTTTCTTTTTCCTTTCTCTCCTGTGAAAGGGTTTCTCAAAGCTCCCTTCAAAAGTTTTGTGGCTGGTTCCTGAGACCTTGTCAAAACTCAGTGGTGGCAAGACACCTTATCAAAAAATCTAAGTTTGGTTTTTGAGCACTTTATCAAAAGCTCATTGGTGCCCAGGACACCTGATCAACTATTCCTGCAGTGGATTCCTAGCAAGGGTGGTAGAAGAGTGGATGTACCCAGGTTGTTGGGGAACCACTATAGCTCCTTGTGTCATCTGGTTTGCTATACTTTTTGTTTTATTGTGTGTTGTGTGTTTCTGTTTTCTTACTGCTTTAGTGTTTACTTTTCTGCTAGCACATTACACATATAAGTAAATCAAGTCTTCCACTGCTTTAAAATTTTAAATTATAAATTATTTTAATATACTCTATTCACCCCCCCCCCCCCTCTAGAGTAAGCTAGATCTTATCCTCACTTTCAATTGGTATCAAAGCGAGGTTGGTTACTCAACAACTAAATCTTCAACAGATTGGTTTAACGGGCTAACACCTGAACCAAAAGATCTCTGATAAGATCAATCTTATAGAGGGTTATTATTATTTGTATTATATTTATTTTCTTACAAAACCATGGCACAGAACAAAGATTATGCAAGCACCAGACCTCCAGTGTGCAATCTTTCTAAGTTTGCACTTTGGAAGGCAAGGATTAGGCTTTAAATGAATTCTATTAATGAGGACATATTTAATTCTATTTTTACAGTGTGTCCAAGACCCCCCAGTAATTACAAGTACAAGTAATGTTCCACCTCCCTCAGGAACAGATGCAGAAATAAAGAAATGGAAAGTTGCAGATGAAAAGGCTATGAATATCCCTGCTCAGACTATGTCTGATGAGATATTCCAAAAGGTGGCTGAATGCAGTTCAACAAAAGATATATGGGATAATCTTTCTGAGATTATAATTGGATTTGGTGATGAAAGGAAGGACAGAAGATCCCATCTCATATCCCAGTATGAGAACTTCAAGAAAGGAGAAACTGAACCAGTTGCTAATATGTACAACAGGCTCAGTCTAATTGTCAATGAATTAAGAACATTGGACAAGGAGATCTCACTCACTGAACTAAATGACAAAATCCTAATGTGCTTCCCCAGCACTTGGGATTCAAGAATCTTGCCAATCAAGGATGCCAGAAGCCTAAGTGAGATCACCGCAGAGGCTCTTTTGGGCAAGCTCAAATCTTATGAGCAACTCATCAAGAATAGGGAAAAAGAGCAAAAGACTGCTTCTCCAGTCATCAGGAAGGAGAAGACAATAGCATTCAAAGCTACAGAAGATCTGCCTGAAGACAAGGTCACATGAAATGAAAAATTGATGAGTTTACTGACCAAAAGATTCTATAAGATGGCCAGGAAAGATTTCAGAAAGAGGTCATCCAGAGGGCATGAGAAGCCAAGGTATGACAAGTCAAATAACAAAGAAATTATCTGTTTTGGATGCAGGAAACCAGGCCACATTTTGCCTGGTTGTCCAGAAAACCAGAACAAGGACAAAAAGGACAGAAAAGATAGGAGACTAGATAAGGACTCCAGGGGAAACAATTACAACAAATCCTCCTCCAGCAAAAGTAAACATACAAGGAAGGGATTTGTAGCAAAAACCTGGAGTGAAACTGAAGAAGAGTCAGAGGCTTCATCAAGCTCAAGTGATGATGAAGATGATACTGAAGAGAAGGAGTTCTGCATGATGGCTATCAATGCCTCCCAACATAATTCTGATGCAGAACATGAATCAGAATCTGAATCTGAACATGAAGATGAAGAAGACCAGGTAATAGATTCCTTTGATTTTAATTCAGAGGACTTTAAATTTGAATTTAAAGCACTTTGTTTAGACCTGCTGAAGTCTGAGAAAGAGATCATCTCTCTCAGAAATAAATTATCTGAACATAGCACTTTAAAGTCAGATAACCTCAAACTTTCTGAGGAGCTAGAATGATGTAGGGAGGAGATAGCTTCACTGAAAAGTGAACTTTCCCAGGCAAAGAAGTTTGAATAATCCCTAAATGGGAGAAGCATCAGACTGATGGACATCACAAGTATAGTGAACTCAAGATTTAATAGTACACTGGTCTGAGAGGACTTAGCGCAACCACTCGCACCAAAAGCCCGGACTGATGGAGGACGGCGCCACCAATCTTTATATCAAAGGTCCTCGGGCGGATCCACGGGGCAGCCAGTTAAGCCATTACCGCATAGCACCGCAGCGCGGGGGCGATTCCGGACCGCAGCCCCAACAATCCCCCCCGGAAACGACCCCGGGGTTTCGAACCCGCGACCCCCTCTGATACCAATTGAGAGGACTTAGCGCAACCACTCGCACCAAAAGCCCGGACTGATGGAGGACGGCGCCACTAATCTTTATATCAAAGGTCCTCGGGCGGATCCACGGGGCAGCCAGTTAAGCCATTACCGCATAGCACCGCAGCGCGGGGGCGATTCCGGACCGCAGCCCCAACATGGTCATGGGTGCTTCATCCAGACAACCTATAGTATTAACAACTCCAATTAAATTTATTTTAGATAAAGGAAAGGAAGTTGTATAGGTGGCTAGGAAGAATCCTGATTTACCTATGAAAACCAAAGTTCAACAGAAAACGTCGAACAGAGGTCTGCGATCGTCGAACAGAGCTCGGCGATCTCAGGCTGAATCGTCGAACTCAGGTCGACGACTTCTGAATTCTGAACTCTGGCATAGTCGATCTTCAAACGGAGCTCGACGATCTGACCCAAGATCGTCGAACTCAGCTCGACGATCGTCGAACGGAGCTCAGAGCTTTGAACAATCTTTCAGAGGTGAATCTACAATCAATCCTAGAAGTCCTACATCCCAAAGCTTCAATCCTTATACTGAATGGATAGTACCTCCTAGGAGATACCATCCTGAAGGATATAAGAGTCAACCAGGGATGTCTTTTATTTCTGAGTTTAAAGGTTATCAACCAAGACCCAAGGTAAACTGGGTCAAAAACATATAAATTATTTATGTGCAGGTGAAGACCTATCCAGTAATGAACCAATAATGGTATCTGGAGAGTGGGTTCTCAAAGCACATGACAGGGAACAAGGAGAATCTAACATCCTTCAAAACAAAACTTGGACCCAAAGTGATATTTGGTGATTCAAACTTTGGTCAAACAAAAGGATATGGTGCTGTTCAGATTGGCTCAGTCACATTCAAGAAGGTGGCTTATGTGGAAGGACTGAAGCACAATTTAATAAGCATCAGTCAACTCTGTGATGAAGGCTATCAAGTGATATTTAACTAATCCTTATGCAAGATCAAGTCAGAGGATAAAACAACAGTGTTAACAGGTAAAAGGAAAGGTAACATTTATCTTGTAGATTTCCTTTCACCCAATATAGATATCTATTTATTTAATTCAGTTTGCAAACCAAATGATCTTTGGCATAAGAGACTAGGACATATAAACCTTAGAACCATTGCTAGGCTATCCAAGGACAACCTTGTTAGAGGACTACCTTCTGGCCTCTACAAGAAGGAAGGACTCTGTAGGGCTTCTCAACTAGGCAAGCAAACTAAAAATAGTTTTAAGTCACTTAATAAGAGTGATTCACCTAGGATTTTGTATCTGTTACACATGGATCTTTTTGGACCCATTACAGTACAAAGCTTAGGAGGGAAATCTTATACTTTAGTGATTCTAGATGACTTCTCTAGATTCACTTGGGTATTCTTTCTGAGGAAGAAGTCTGATAACTTTAAATGTTTGATAGATTTTCTCAAATGCATACAGATTGAGTTCAATACTCATATTGCCCTGATCAGAAGTGATCATGGGACAGAGTTTGATCCTCATCTTATGCAAGAGTTCTGTCAGAGTGAAGGGATCAGGCACACTTTCTCAGCTGCTAGAACTCCTCAACAAAATGGGGTAGATGAAAGGAAAAATAGAAACCTTATTGAATCTGCCACCACATTGTTGACAGATGCTCACCTCCCTCAATCTTTTTGGGCAGAGGCAGTGAACACTTCCAACTATATGTTTAACAGAAGTTTGATACATAAACTGAAGGGCAAGACTCCCTATGAATTGTTCAAAGGGAAGAAACCTAAAGTAGACTATTTTAAAAATTTTGGTTGCATTTGTTATATTCACAATAATGATAAGAAGTATATAGCAAAATTTCAAGCTAAAGCAGATGAAGGAGTGTTTCTAGGATACTGCATGATCAATAAAGCTTATAGGGTTTATAATAAAACATCTCTTAAAATTGAAGAATCTGTTCATGTATCTTTTGATGAGTCTAACATATTTTACAAGGAGAAGAATACTTTTACCATTTAACTCTTGCAGGTAAACTCTCTCTCAGAATGTTTGGACAGGTTGCATATTGTAGAGAAGGATTCAACACATTCACCTACCCAATAGAGAGGATAAATCAGTGAAGATGAAGAGGATACTCAATATCTTGGTACTCAATATCTTGGAGAGAACTATCTTGAAGAGCCAGTTGTTATTCCATAAGAGGAAACAACAACACAGGTTGGTGAATAATAAACACCCCCTGTTGATTTAGTAACAACAAGAGATCATCCAATCTCCCAAGTGATTGGAAACATCTCAGCTGGTGTGCAAACCAGAAATCAGGTCAACCAGAACCTGATGCACACCTATTTTTTATCTCAAGTTGAGCCTCAATCCATTCAAGATGCAAAACAAGATCCACATTGGATCATTGCTATGTAAGAGGAACTACATCAATTTGAGAGGAATAAAGTTTGGGAACTAGTGCCAAGGCCTAAGGATCACTCCATTGTTGGAACTAAGTGGGTGTTCAGGAACAAATTGGATGATCAATGAGTTATTGTAAGAAACAAGGCAAGGCTAGTTGCTCAAGGATACTCTCAAGAGGAAGGAATAGACTATGACTAGACCTTTGCACCAGTTGCAAGGTTAGAGGCCATAAGAATATTCCTAGCTTATGCAGCTCACAAAGGATTAGAGGTCTACCAAATGGATGTGAAGAGTGCATTTCTCAATGGAGATATCAAAGAAGAAGTCTATGTTAGACAACCCCCAATTTTTATCTCTTCAACTTATCCTGACCATGTTTTCAAATTGCATAAAGCATTATATGGTCTCAAGCAAGCTCCTAGAGTATGGTATGAGACCTTAGCATTCTTTCTTCTGAAAAATGATTTTATAAGGAGTAGAGTAGACCAAACTCTTTTCATTAGAACCCATAAGTCTCATACCCTACTAGTGCAAATATATGTAGATGATATTATATTTGGATCTATTGATTCAAATTTGTGCAAAAAGTTCTCTAAACTAATGCATTCAAAATTTGAAATCAGTAGCATGGGTGAGCTTTCCTTCTTTTTAGGATTACTAGTCAAACAACATGTTGAAGGCATATTTATTTCTCAAACCAAGTATGCAAAAGAACTGGTTAAGAAATTTGGCATGTCTGAAGCATCTTATATGAAAACACCTTTGCCTACTAATGTTGTATTAGATGCTGATGAACATGGAAAACATGTTGATCAGACAACATATAGAGCAATGATTGGCTCTCTATTGTACCTTGCAGCTAGTAGACCTGATATAATGTTTGCTACATATATATGTGCTAGGTTCCAAGTAAGCCCTAGAGAGTCACACCTTATATTAGTTAAGAGGATTCTTAGGTATGTAAAAAGTTGTCCAAATCTAGGTCTCTGGTATCCAAAAGACTCAGGATTTGAACTAACTGGATTTTCAGATATTGATTATGCTGGATGTAGAGTAGACAGGAAAAGCACCAGTGGAACTTGCCAGTTTCTTGGTGACAGAATTGTCTCCTGGTTCTGTAAGAAACAGACATCTGTGTCCACTTCAACTGCTGAAGCCTAATACATGGTAGCAGGCAGTTGTTGCTCACAGATTTTGTGGATTCAAAACCAGCTCCTAGACTATGGTTACAACTTAGAAGGGTCAAAAAATTTATGTGATAATACCAGTGCTATTTCTATAGCACAAAATCCAGTCCTCCATAGTAGGACAAAACATATAGAGATTAGGCATCACTTCTTAAGAGATAATGTTGAGAAAAATAAAATTGAAATTCAATATATCCCAACTGATTTGCAAAGGGGAGATATTTTCACCAAACCATTGGATGAAAAGAAACACACCTTCTTCCTAAATCAGTTAGGAATGTTAGATGGAGGAAGTTTAAGATAAAACCTAAGATTTTTTAACTCTAAAAACATACCAAGACTAGGCTAAAAACTTGTTTTTTTCTAGTGTTTGTAGGCTATTTTTAGTCTCTGAACTGCGCTCGACGTTTTTCCCCAAGATCGTCGAACGGAGATCGACGCTTTCCGAAAGCGTCGACCGGAGTTCAGCGCTTTCAGATAGCGCTAGGCTATCTTCCTTCTGGTCAGCGATTGTCGAGCAGAGCTCGACGCTCTCCAATATAATCGAATGGAGATCGAATATGTTGAAGACTTTTCAGATTCCGCTAGAAGCCCAGATCGTCGAACGGAGTTCAACAATCTTTCCTTTCTGGCGTCGAACCCTAATATAAAAATCATTCTTCGGCCGTCATTCTCCTTTTGCGCTTTCATACTCTCTGCAAACTTTTTCTTTCCCTCCAAACTCTTTTGCACTTGGTCGTGTTTGTTCATTTTTGCAGGTATTCAATGGCAGTGTTCGTCGCCGCCCTTACCAAGATGAAATTCGACACAGGCTTTGATATAGACATGGACTCATTCGAGTGCAGTGACCAGGTTTTCAAAGATTTTCTGGACTTATTCAGAGAGCAGCATTTAGTGCAGATAATGACCACAAGGATGAAAATTGCTGCCGATGAGATCAAGGAATGGGTATATATGATGCACAATCTGGATCAGAATACAATTGTTGGTACTATAGCCGGGACTCAGGTATCCCTCACACCTGCTCTCCTGACTGATGTCTTTCAATTAAGTACTGAAAATGATTCTATTGAGCTATCTGGAGAGGAGTTTGCAACTATGATAGATAGAATGGGACATTCTGCCGCTAACCCTATCAAATTGCTGAAAAAGAATTTATCAATTGAGTATAGATTTCTTGCTGATGTTGTGGGGAAAGTGCTATTGGAAAAGCACTCTACACATGATACCATCTCTAGGTATCAATTCTACTTGATGGGAGAAATTGTGGATAAGAAACATTTAAACTGGTGAGAGATTTTCTTTGACATGATCAAAAAGAAGGAGAACAAAAGTCTTGTAAATTTTGTGAGGATCATAGGGCTATTCCTGCACTCCAGGTTCCCTGAATTGCTGGTGTCCAGTTGGATGCACATAAATGCCTCCAAGATGCTGACCTGTGCCCTTTTTGGCAAATGGGACAGGCAGATTACCAAGCCAAGCAGAGGTCCTGCTGCTGTCACTACTTCAGGCACAAGGACTGATACAGTCACTCCCCCACAGGTAACTGCCCCATTAGAAGAGTTTCCTGCTTCCTCATCTCCTCCTTCTCCACCTATTGTTTCTACCTCCACTTCCACAACCACCATCACTACCTCATTCTCTTCCCCCATCATCATTTCCTCTCCTCTTTCAACTCCTTCACCTCCTCCAGTCACCACAGTAGAGGAATTCCATCCCCTTCACGATTATTCATCCATTGACATTTCCTCTTCCCTTCCATCATTCAACCTTATGGATGATTCCTAAATGGATGATTCCCCCTCCTCACCTCTTGTTCCTCCATCATCCTCCTCATACCAATAACTACTCCATGACATACTTTCCCAACCATCTTTCACTCCATCCATCTCCACACCACTATCTTCCATCTCCACAATTCCAATCTCTCAACCATCCATCCTACCATCCACCACTTCTATCACTACTTCTGCAGCTCCCTCACCCACTATCTCTGTCTCTCTAACCTCTACCTCTGCTCAAGTCTCACTTGAGAAAGTAGATATTCCTGCCCTAGCAGACAAGCTTTATGGGATGCTGGCTCCCAGGCTAGTAGCCTTGGTGGAGACCTCCATGGCTCCACTCCTAAAATCCATCCAGGAGCTGTCTGCCAGGCTATCTTCTATTTCTCCTCCACAGGCAATCCCTTCTATGGGGTGCCTTGATCCAGTTCCAATTGAATCAAGGCAGGGGGAGATGCCATCTAAAGAAGAGATAGTACTTGCTGCTTCAGAGAAATTCTTACCAGAGACAGCTTCAGTTCCAGCTTCAACTCCTGTACTTACAGTGGACCTCAGGTCACTATCATCAGATTTTTACATTCTTCACTTCGGCTGTTTACCAGCTCAGGGAGTAGAAGATCTGACTAAGGCCATTGTGCCTGTTGCTAGAAGTGAGCTCATCCAAATTACTGCATATACCAAGGCTATGGAACAAGTTCTTTCTGCTGATGTTATGGATGATGCTGCTGCTGTTGATATTGTTAATTTTGATAGTGCTGCTGATGAGTCTGCTGTTCATATTGAAGAACCTACTGCTAAAATTTCTATATCTGCTGCTCCTACTTCCTCAATTTCTGCTGCTTCTGTCACTGCTGCTTCTGCTGCTATTATCTCTCCTGAAAAGTCAAAGAAACAATAAGATTACATCAAAAGGATTGATGAGTTTTATGATAATCCTCATAGCTCAGATAGTGACCAATTCCAAACTGATTCTGATGACTCCTCTGCAACTATTGCAAGGAAGAGGAAAGCTAGAAGCAAGGCAATGATGAGGGTACATTCTGAGAAAGTTAAAGATGATAATGATATCCCCTACTATATTCTACATGACTGCCCTATTTCTGAACCATGGATGCAGTATTCTAAGAACCAGCTCAAAGCAATGAATAAAAAGAGAAAGCTTGACAAATATTATAAAGGATCTTCACACTTCTATCCTCCTCATCCTCCTCCAGATATAGGTACTGGTGGAGGATCTTCTTCTCAGTCTGGATCTGTTGGAAAACATAGCTCTTCCCAATCTTCACAGAGATATCAACCAAGAGGACATTATCAAAGAGGTTATCAGTCAAGAAGAGGACAGCATAGAGGAAGTCAAAGAGACTACAGAGGTTACTCCAGGCAACATCCATACCAAAGGGAAGGACAAAGTCGTATTGACTCAACCTCTGGTCCTTTCCCTTACAAGCTAAAAGAAACTATTGCTACAAGAGTTCCTTCAGATGATTCAGTGACAATAAACAGATATGAACCTTCAGTTCCTTTTGAAGAACCAGAAAACAATCCACTCTCCTGGACTGCTAGAATGAAAGAATTGGCTGTATTGGATAAAATTAAGAAAGGATGAGAGCAAGGCAGAGATACCTCCAATATCACAACCCTATCAGAGCAGAGGAAGAAAGAATTAGAAAGATATGCTTCAAGAAAATTCTTTGATCCAGAGAGCTACATGAAGCTGCATCTTGAGGCTATTGTTCCAAGGCCAAAATCTCAAACCTCCTTAGGTACAGATGATTATAAAAGGTCCAAGAAGGAAGCCCTCAATCACAATAGAGAAATTCTTTTCAAAAAGGGCAATGAGTAATTTGTGTAAGCTGATACTCATATCTACTTCTGACTGATTCTGTGACTCCTGCTGTGTTTCTGCAATGATCAACATATGTTATCTGCATTGTTGTTTCTGTTTTATTTTTATTTCTAATATATGCTTATTATTTCCTATTTGTCTTGTAAATTGTAATCCTAACCAAAATAGGAGGAGATTGTTGGAACACCCTATTACTAATTTGGGTAAGGATCACTATGTGCTTAGGAATTTATTTTGACCTTGCTGTATAGTCTGATAGGTCAATTAGAATGAGTCTTAGGGTTAGTACTTAGGTTTGAAAGCTGCCCTCAAGACCTTCTAAAGATCATAATTCAAGTGCCGAAGACTAGGCCAATTGTCGTCGAGCTCAGGTCGACGAAACGTCGAACTCAGTTCGACTATCTCTGAGCCCAGTTCAATGAGGCTTCAAAGTCCGTTCGATGATCTTCGATCTCAGATCGACGCTCTGTCTCTAGTTGTTTTTCCAATCTCTGAGCTCAGGTCAACGATCGTAGAGCTCAGATCGACGATTTCTGTTTTCAGTCTAAATTCAATCTCCGAGCTCAGGTCGACGATCGTTGAGCTCAGATCGACACTTTTCTGAAGAGATCGACGATTTCATGAGTCAAATTCAGGACAGTTATGGAATTCATTCAGACTTATTTTCAGCATTTATGGCAAAGGATTTTGTAGTCGTTTCAATCAATGTGGAGCAAGTTTCAAGGAAGACTAATTGGAATATTTCTTAAGGACTTTCCTCCAAAGGGAGATATCAGTTAAGGTAGTCATTTATGACAGATTAACGGCTATCAAGAAGTCAGAATCTGATATACTCACTACAGAGTCATTTTGAAATACAACATAGAGAACTGACAAGATTTGAAAAAAAAAAGATTACAGAAGAGAGAACAAGAAAAGTATTAATCAAGAATTCATCTTCTGGAAAAGACTCAGTAGATAAAAGTTTACAGAATTACTGAGTCAGAATTATTCAAGAACACAAGGAACATTACTGTGAAGTAGATCATCTGCTATTCTACTCCTTCAAGCATCAAGTGTTCAAAAGCTGCTTCATCAAGGACTCCAGACATCTCACATTTCAGCATCTGCTGAAATCATCTTTTGTTGTAGATCTGAAGCAACTAAAGAGCTATCACCCTAAGAAAAGCTCATCTTCCTGAACCCTTACAGATCTCAGGGGGAGCTTTGACAACATCTTCCACTTGTCTTCTCTAAGATTGTTGATAAAGAAGAACAACTCAACTCATTTTCTTTTTCCTTTCTCTCCTGTAAAAGGGTTTCTAAAAACTCCCTTCAAAAGTTTTGTGGCTGGTTCCTTAGACCTTGTCAAAACTCAGTGGTGGCAAGACACCTTATCAAAAATTCGAGGTTTGGTTTTTGAGAACCTTATCAAAAGCTCATTGGTGCCCAGTACACCTGATAAACTATTCCTGCAGTGGATTCCTACCTTGGGTGGTAGAAGAGTGGATGTACCCAAGTTGGTTGGGAACCACAATAGCTCCTTGTGTCATCTGGTTTGCTGTGCTTTTTGCTTTGCTGTGTACTGTGTGTTTCTATTTTCTTACTGCTTTAGTGCTTACTTTTCTGCTAGCACATTACACATATAAGTAAATCAAGTCTTCCACTACTTTACAATTTTAAATTGTAAATTATTTTAATATACTCTATTCACCACCCCTCTAGAGTAAGCTAGATCTTATCCTCACTTTCACTATTGTTGTAGGCAAACTCCACCATATAGAGATGTTCTTCCCATCTCTTACCAAAATTCAGGGCGCACATTCGGAGTATATCCTCCATCGTCCTATTGGTCCTCTCAGTCTGGCCATCCGTTTGGGGATGAAAGGTAGTACTGAATGCTAACTTTGTTCACATCAATTGATGAATTAGCCGCCAATCATTCGATGTGAATCGCCCATCAGTGTCATTGACGATGCTCTGGGGAACACCGTGCAATCGAACAATCTACTCCACATAATGTTTTGCCAAGGTTTCCACTGAATTGTCCCTCTTATTCGGTAGGAAGTGAGCAACTTTTGTCAACTGGTCTACAATCACCTAGATTGAATCATTCCCGCGTTGAGATCTCGGCAACCCGTGCACGAAATCCATTGAAATATCATCAAACTTCCACTCTGGAATAGGAAACGACTTCAGGAAACTGCCAGGCTTCTGACATTCCGCTTTGAATAACGCACAAGTTTGACATTTAGCCAAATATTCTATTACGTCTTTCTTTAGTCCTGGCCACCAAAATAACTTCTTCATGTCCTTGTACATCTTTGTGCTCCCAGGGTGAACTGAGTACTTTGCAAAGTAAGCTTCATACATCAACTCTTCTCTCAACTTACCCGTACTTGGGACTCAAAACAGACCATCTTTCCTTAACAAGCCGTCATCCCAGTAGAAATGGTCATCTGACCCATCATTTTCATAGAGTTGGAGACTTTCATCAAGCTCCATTGCTTGCCAAACCCTATCCGCAAGGTCATACTGTACCTCCATCCAGTTCAAGCATACATCAGCTGTGGAATTCTTGTCAACACAAGAAATCTTTAATGCTTCTAACTCCTGGATCAGACGCTCATCATGCATCTGTAACCAACTTGCCCGAACCGGAGTCCTATGACTCAACGCATCAGCGATCATATTTTCCTTCCAGGGAGTATAGTGAATATCAAAGGTGTAGTCCCTCAGGAACTCCATCCAGCTCCGTTGTCGTATATTCAGATCCTTCAGATCCAACAGATACTTTAAGCTTTTTTGATTTGTATAGATATCCACCTTTACGCCATATAGATAGTGCCGCCACAATTTCAGCGCAAGATCACTGCCGCCAATTCCAAGTCGTGGACGGGATAATTTCGTTCGTGCACTTTCAACTGGCATGAGCCATAAGCAATTACTTTTCCAAAATGCAGAAGAACGCAGCCTAAGCCGCTCCCTGAAGCATTACTATAGATCTCATAGCCGTCTGTACCACATGGCGATGTAAAAATAGGCGTCGTGGTCAAATGACTCTTCATCTCTTCAAAAGCTCACGCGCACTTCGGCGTCCAAACGAACTTCAGATCCTTCCTCATCAACGTGGTCAGAGGCAAAGCAATCTGTGAGAAGTTTTCCATAAACCATCTGTAGTAGCCTGCCAGTCCAAGGAAACTCCTAACCTCGGCCACCGATGAAATCACTGTCCACTCTCGTATGGCACTTATCTTTGACGGATCCACTGTTATGCCCTCTTAACTTACCACGTGGCCAAGAAAAGCCACCGACGATAGCCAAAACTCACACTTTGAGAACTTGGCATAAATCTTATTCCTCCGCAAGGTATACAACACCAACCGCAAACGGTTTGTAGGATCGTCTTTCGATTGCGAGTACACTAAGATATCATCGATGAAGACAATAACAAATAGATCCAAGTACTCTCGGAACGTTCGGCGCATTAGATCCATGAATACCGAAGACGCATTATATAAGCCAAACGACATTATGGTGAACTAATAATGCCCGTAGCGTGTTCCAAATGTTGTCTTGGGAATGTCACCTACCCAAATCCTCAACTGGTAATATCAAGATTTTAAATCCAATTTGGGATAGACGGTTGATTCCACTAGATGATTGAACATGTCATCTATCCGTGGAATCGGATACTTGTTTTTCTCCGTCAGCTTATTCAACTCGTGATAGTCGATACATAACCGTAAACTATCGTCCTCCTTTTTTACAAACAGAACAGGCGTGCCCCAAGGTGGCTTACTTGGGCGTATATATCCCTGTTCCAGAAACTCTTGCAGTTAGACTTTCGATTCATCCATTTCCTTTGGCGCTACGCAATATGGCGAGCGGGACACAGGTTTCGCACCTAGCACCAACTCAATCATGAAGTCGATCTCTCGCCGAGGTGGTAATCCAGGAAGTTCCTTAGGAAATACATCAGCAAACTCCGACACAATCGGAACATCTCTCATACTATCCTTTGGCTCAACAGCCTGAATAAGCGTGAAGAATAACTCCACACCCTTCCGAACAGCATTGACAACTTGGAGAGCAAACACCAAGATCCTGCTCACTCCTCGCATACCAGCGAACTTTGTCTCAAGCTCGGTATTCTGGCCCAGTGTGATCTCCTTTGAATTGCAATCAATAAAGGCACGCTGCTCCGAGAGCCAGTCCATACCAAAGATTACATCAAACTCAGATAGCGGTAGCATAGATGCACTCAAACTGAAATCCCAACTTCCTATTTGAACTTCCACATCACAAGCTCTATCTGCAAGCATCAAAAAACCATTCGACAATAACACCTTTATACTATTTGTCGTCACATGACTCGGTACTCCAATTCGATCTACAAAGTCCTTAGACAGAAATGAATACAAAGCACCTGTATCAAACAGGGCTCTCGCTAGGTTGTTCCGAATCAGGACAAAGCCTGTAGCACATACATCATGCACAAGCTACATAGAAAGTAAGCAATATAAACAAAGCAAGCAATATCTTAAATCATACCTGTGATGATGTCGCTTTGCTTTATAGCCTCCTGCTGGCCAATATTATAAACTATGGGCTGCGCTTGCGATGTAGAGGACTCTTCCACTACTTTTCCCTTCTCAGCATAAGACGTGTCCGTCTTCTTTTCCCCCTTTGGCTGAGTAACCTGATAATCACAGGCTATATGCCCCAGTCTACCACAGGTAAAGAAGGTATGAGACTCTTTCCTTGAAGTTTCTCCCGACGCAACTATGGAAAAAGCTTGCCCAGAAGGCTTGGACCTCTTACCCCACTTCTTCTGGTAGTACAATTTTCCACGGCGGGGTGCTTTGAACTCTGGCTTTGTCACCGCCAAGTCCTTTTTTCCTTGCACATGTTTCATGTCCTTTTCCAGCGCACACGCAGTATCGACCAATGCCTGAAATCCTTGATTCACCAAAATCGAAAGCAGGAACCTAAACTCATTTCGCAATCCTTCGTAGAACCGATTGGTTTTCCTTTGTTCATCCACAAAGATTGACCCCGCATACCGTCCAAACCTTTTAAATTCATGCAAGTACGTATCAACGCTACTTTCTCCTTGCGTTAACCGTTGGAACTCGTTCTCCATGGCAATGCGTTATGCCGCTGGTAAGTTCTTTGCCAAAAACATTCGAGAGAACTCCTCAATCGAAACTTGTGTTAACTGCCTGCCCGTAAAATAGTGTAACTCAACCTCGTCCCACCATAACCGCGCCTCTCTTTCCAATATGAAGGTGGCCAAGGTGACCTTCTGACTTTCCTCCGTCCTAATCACTGTCAATATATGCTTGACTTGCGATTACTAATCCTTTGCCTGCATTGGGGATCTCATACCCGTTAACGTAGGTGGATTGAAGCTCATGAATTGCTTCAACTCTCGTTCAGCTGCTCGCGGATCCACAGCCTCAATCGGTTCGGGTCTTACACCAACACGATCTGGCACCAATGTCGGTTGCGCCTGCCCGGTTGACTGAATCATGGCAAATAGTTCCTCAACAACTAAGCGAACTATTTCCGTAGATGGAGGAGGTGTAGGCACCTCATCTGGTGCCGCACTCTCATCAGAAAGCTGGGGCTCAGACTGCCCAGCACCACTTCGAGTCACCTATAGGTGAACAAGACACACATTAGCGACCTCGAGCAAGCAATAATAACAATTTATGAACGCGCAGGTTCATGAAACAAGTGTATTTACATTCCTTAGTGGACATTCAAGAGTTCAATGGTGTTAAAGCGGTTCGCACTTACACGTGCTCACCACCCCACAAAAGAATTCGACAACGAATTCGAAAGAGGAAGACCGAGACAAGCTGATACCAAAATGTAACAACTCCACCCGTTAACTAAAATATAATATAAGGTCCGCCCGGGGCCCCACACTATATGCCACAAACAGACGGCGAGGTCACAGGTTAATACCAAAAAACCATCGTACGCTAACTCAGAGCATTGTAGCGGAAGATTTTAACAATAACTTGAACTCAAACAAGGAATGTTCACTATATATATAAACTACAGTTATATACAACCTCTTGAAGGAATGTACATCAAATACAAACAAGTTGGCCTTAAGGCCTTACAGTTCCTCTTTTCACAGTGTGGATTACATACATCGGCGCGCAGGCCAGCCATACATGAATAAAACACAACACATTTTGCATAGCCTTTAAGGGCTAGCCGCAGCAACAGTAGTGACTTCTGCCCTTCATTTCCCACTTGGCTCTCCAGCACTTGCACAGGGACAACCCACCCAGAAGGTGGCAAACAAGGCAACGGTAAGCATTCAACTGACAAATTTATAGCAATCCTACCCCTTTCCCGGGGAAGTAATATTCCTTCCCTGTAGGCATAGCAATGAATAAACAAATATAGCATATATTGTGCTCTCACGCACAATCAATCGATCATGACCGTCAGCCACATGGCCCGATGATCCGTGCACTCAGGGCACATTCTTGGTGCACCGGCGAGCCAGGGTCAACACCACCATTTAAACGGTATTGAGTATTTATTCTTAATGGCGGGCAAGCCTAAGGCTCTCATTATTCCACTAACGAAAGCTCAATGCCTTGACGCTCCCATGTATATTTGACATAATGCAGGTATGGATAAACTACCCCCCGTTGCTCAAATCGCCTTGTCATCACCGAGTACAACATACTCGAGGCTACATCTGAAGGCATGGGTCGGTTTCACCTTTCCTGTTCAACAAGAAGCCTTTTTAAGAGCTAGCCGCTCACAATAGACATAATGTCCACTAAGGACTGGCTTCACAATAGCCATGCTGTCCACCAAGGACTGGCTACACTGTCCACAAATTACTGGCTACACTGTAACCACAGTACTAGCAGTATGTTGGAACACCCTATTACTAATTTGGGCAAGGATCACTATGTTTGTCTTAGGAATCCAGTTTGACCTAGATGTATAGTTAAAAAGGTCAACATTTGAATGTGTCTAGGGCTTAGAATTTAGGTTTGAAGCTGCCCCCAGGACCATTCAAGGAATCAGACTTAAAACTGAGGCAAAGACAATTATCGTCGAGCTTAGGTCGACGAAACGTCGAACTCTGTTCGACGCTCTCTGAGCTCAACTTTGCTGAATCGTCGAGCTCCGGTCGACGATCGTCTAACTCAGATCGACGATCTGTCTTCAACTTATTCTTCAGGTCGCTGAGCTCCGGTCGACGATCTTCAAGCTCAGGTCGACACTTTCTGTCTGATCTTCATTCCTATCTCTGAGCTCAGGTCGACGATCGTAGAGCTCAGATCGACGTTTTTCCTGAGAGATCGACGTTTTTAAGGATTCAAATTCAGTCAGACTTTGGAATGTTTTTCAAATTCTCTCAGCATTTATGTCAAGAGATCTGCCAGCCGTTTTCATTTATTCTGGAGCAAGTTTCAAGGAATTCTTTTTGAGAATGTTTTATTGGACTTTCCTCTAGAAGACAAAACTTTATGGAAGGCATTTAATGTCTGTTAACGGCTATCTTGGACATAGAATCTTCAGAGAATAAAAGCTGCTTCTCTTCTTTTCTCTAAGAGACAGATTTAGATACACATACATAGACAAAGACAGAGATAGTGATAAACACAGATAAGAAAGAAAAAGAACAAGTGATTCTCAGAACAGTCTGATCAACACAAGAAAACTCAAGTAATCAACCCTAGAGAATCAGTTGAACATTTTGGCGTACTGAAAAAGTGATCTTAGCTTCATCTCAAGGACTCCAGACAACTCATCTTTCAGCATCTACTGAAACCATCTTCTGCTGGAGATCTGAAGCTTCTGAAGACCTATCGCCCTGAAGCAAATCTTCCACTCCTGATCTAGTCAACATCTCAGGGGGAGCTTTGACAACACAAATCCACTTGTGCTTCTCTCTTTGATTGATACAGAGAAGACAACTTCACTCTTTTTCTTTTCCCTTTCCCTCTGTAAAAGGGTTTTCAAAACTCCCTTCAAAAGCTTTGATTCTGGTTCTGAGAACCTTGTCAAAACTCAGTGGTGGCAAGACACCTGATCAAAAAATCTAGTTTGGTTTTTGAGCACCTTATTAAATGCTCATTGGTGCCAGGACACCTGATCAACCCTTCTTGTAGTGGATTCCTACCAAGGGTGGTAGAAGAGTGGATGTACCCAGGTTTTTGGGGAACCACTATAGCTCCTTGTGTTTTCTGGTTTGCTTGTGTGTTTTCTTTACTGTGTGTTGTGCTCTTCTTTTTACTGTCTTGTTAATTCTATAGCAGGCACCTTACACCTATATATAAGTTAAATCTTAAAAGTTTTGCTAGTTTAAAATTGTGAATTTACTTTAAATAAACTCTATTCACCCCCCCTCTAGAGTTGAGACAGATCTTTTTCCCACTTTCAATTGGTATCAGAGGGAGGTTGGTTGTTCATACAGGCTAACACCTGACCCAAAAGATCCTTGATAAGATCATTCTTTTAAGAGGGTTATTTTCATTATATTTAATTTTATATAAAGACATGGCACAGAACAAAGATTATGCAAGCACCAGGCCTCCAGTGTGCAATCTATCCAAGTTTGCACTTTGGAAAGCAAGGATTAGACTTTACATGAACTCTATTGATGAAGACATATTTAATTCTATTTTGACAGTGTGCCCAAGTCCACCAGCAAGCTCAATTACAAATGTTGTTCCACCTCCTTCAGGAACAGATGCTGAAATAAAGAAGTGGAAGACTGCAGATGCCAAGGCCATGAACATCTTAGCTCAGACAATGTCTGATGAGATATTTCAGAAGGTAGCTGAATACAACTCAGCTAAAGGAATTTGGGACAAGCTCTCTGAAATTGTCTCAGGATCTGCTAATGAAAGGAAAGACAGGAGATCCCATCTGATAAGCCAATATGAGAATTTCAAAAAGGGAGAAGCTGAATCAGTGGCTGACATGTATAATAGACTAAGTCTGATTGTCAATGAGTTAAAGACTCTGGATAAAGAAATCTCATTGACTGAGCTGAATGACAAAATCTTAATGTGCTTCCCCAGCACTTGGGATTCAAGAATCTGGCCAATCAAAGATGCCAGAAGTCTAAATGAGATTACCACTGAAGCTCTCCTGGGCAAGCTCAAATCTTAGGAGCTGCACATTAAAAATAGAGAAGAAGAACAAAAGGCTACTTCTCCAGTCACAAGGAAAGAGAAGACCATAGCCTTCAAAGCTACAGAAGAGGAGCCTGAAGATAAAGTTACAGGAAATGATGAGCTCCTAAGTCTACTGGCCAAAAGATTCTACAAGATGTCCAGAAAAGACTTCAGAAAGAGATCATACAAGGTACATGATAAACCAAGGTATGATAAATCAAATAACAATAAAGAAATTATAAGTTTTGGTTGCAGGAAACCAGGCCATATTGTGCCTGACTGTCCAGAAAACAAGAACAAGGACAAGAAAGATAGAAGAGAAAGAAGAAAGGAGAAAGACTTCAGAAAGAACAGCTCAGACAAACCCTCCTCCAGCAAGAACAAACTTACAAGGAAGGGATTTGTTGCTGAGATATGGAGTGAAACTGAAGAGGACTCTGAAGCCTCATCCAGCTCCAGTGATGATGAGGATGATGCTGATGAAAAGGAATTCTGCATGATGGCTATCAATGCCTCTCAAATAGATTCAGAAGCAGAAGAGTCAGAATCATATTCATAAGCTCAACTAGAAGAAGATCAGGTAATCAATTCATTTGATTTCAGTTCTGAGGACTTTAAACATGAGTTTAAAGTACTATGCCTAGATCTGTTGGAGTCTGAGAAGGAAATCACTTCCCTCAGAAAACAACTATCTGAATATAGCACTGTAAAATCAGAGAACCTCAAACTCTCTAAAGAGTTAGAATGCTATAGAGAGGAGATAGCTTCACTAAAAAGTAAACTATCCAAGGCCATGCAATTTGAAGAATCCCTTAATGGGAGAAGTATCAAATTAATGGACATCACAAGCACAGTGAACTCAAGATTAAATAGTACACTGGGCTTGGGTGCTTCATCTAGCCAACCCATAGTATTAACCACCCCAATCAAATTTATTTCTAATAAAGGGAAGGGTGTTGTAGAGATAGCTAGGAAGAATTCAGATCTATTTAAGAAAAGCAAAGTTCAACAGAAAACGTCGAGCAGAGGTCGACGATCGTTGAACAGAGATCGACGATCTCAGGCTGAAACGTCGAACTCAGCTCAATGATTCCTGAACTCTGAACTCTCTCACAGTCGATCTTCGAACGGAGCTCGACGATTTTACCCAAGATCGTCGAACTCAGATCGACGATCGTCGAATGGAGTTCAGAGCTTTGAACCTTCTTTCGGAGGCAAATCTCAATTCAATCCTAGAAGTGCTTCATCCCAATGCTTTAATCCTAATACTGAATGGATAATACCTCCTAGGAGATACCATCCTGAAGGTTATAAGAATCAACCTGGGATGTCTTTTATTTCTGAATTTAAGGGATATCAACCTAGGCCCAAGGTTAACTGGGTCAAAAACATATAAGTTGTTTATGTGCTGGTGAAGACCTATCCAACATCAAACCAGCTATGGTATCTGGATAGTGGGTGCTCAAAGCACATGACAGGGAATAAGGACAACTTCACATCCTTTAAAGCCAAGCTTGGACCCAAAGTAATTTTTGGTGATTCAAACATTGGAACTACAAAAGGATATGGTACAGTCCAAATTGGGACAGTCACCTTCAAGAAAGTAGCCTAAGTTGAAGGACTCAAGCACAACCTAATAAGCATTATTCAGCTGTGTGATGAAGGATATCAAGTGACTTTCAATAAAGAAATATGCAAGATCAAGTCAGAAGACAACACAATAGTGTTGACAGGTAACAGGAAAGGTAATATTTACTTAGAAGACTTTCATTCATCTAAGGTAGATATTTGCCTGTTTAATTCCATATCTAGACCTAATATTCTATGGCATAAGAGACTAGGACATGTTAACCTTAGAACCATTTCTAGGCAATCCAAGGACAACCTTGTCAGAGGACTGCCTTCTGGCCCCTACAAGAAAGAAGGACTCTGCAAGGCTTGTCAATTAGTCAAGCAAACTAAAAATAGCTTTAAATCAATTAACAAGAGTGATTCACCTAGGATTTTGTATCTGTTACACATGGATCTCTTTGGAACCATTACAGTACAAAGCTTAGGAGGGAAATCCTATACTTTAGTGATTGTAGATGACTTTTCAAGATTCACATGGGTATTCTTTCTGAGGAAGAAGTCTGATAACTTTAAGTGTTTGACAGAGTTTCTCAAATGCATTCAGATTGAGTTCAACACTCACATTTCCCTGATCAGAAGTGATCATGGGACAGAGTTTGATTCTCTTCTCATGCAAGAGTTCTGTCAAAGTGAAGGGATCAGGCATACTTTCTCATCTCCTAAAACTCCTCAACAAAATGGGGTAGCTGAAAGGAAAAATAGAACCCTTATTGAATCTGCAACTACATTTTTGACAGATGCTCACCTACCTCTATCCTTTTGGGCTGAGGCAGTGAACACCTCCAATTATGTGTTGAATAGAAGTCTAATACATAAACTGAAGGGCAAGACTCCCTATGAATTGCTCAAAGGGAAGAAACCTAAAGTAGACTATTTTAAAGTTTTTGGTTGCACTTGTTATATTCATAATAATGACAAGAAATATTTAGCAAAATTTCAAGCAAAAGCTGATGAAGGAGTATTTCTGGGATACTCCATGATCATTAAAGTTTATAGGGTTTATAATAAAACTACTCTAAAAATAGAAGAATCAGACCACATTTCCTTTGATGAAACTAATATGTCTTTCAAGGAGAAGAATACTTCAACCATAGAACATTTGCAGGTGCATTCTCTAGCTGAAGAATTGGACAGATTACAAGTCACTCAAAAGGATGAAAGTAGTGAAGATGAAGAAGCTGCTCAATATCTGGAAGAAAATCTTCTTGAAGAGCCAGTTGTTGTCCCACAAGAGGAAACAACAACACAGGTTGGTGAACAATCAACACCCCCTGTTGATCTCGTAACACCAAGAGATCATCCAATCTCCTAAGTGATTGGAGACATCTCAGCTGGTGTGCAAACCAGAAATCAGGTCAATCAAAACCTGATGCACACTTGCTTTCTCTCTCCAATTGAACCTCAAACCATTCAAGATGCAGAGCAAGATCCACACTGGATCATTGCAATGCAAGAGGAGTTGCATCAATTTGAAAGAAACAAAGTTTGGGAACTAGTGCCTAAGCCAAAGGATCATTCAATTGTTGGAACAAAATGGGTGTTCAGAAATAAGCTGGATGATCAAGGAATTATTGTAAGGAATAAGACAAGGCTAGTTGCTCAAGGATATTCTCAAGAAGAGGGGATAGACTATGACCAGACCTTTGCACCTGTTGCAAGGTTAGAGGCCATTAGAATCTTCCTGGCTTATGCTGCTCACAAGGGATTCAAAATCTATCAAATGGATGTGAAGAGTGCTTTTCTCAATGGGGAGATCAAAGAAGAAGTCTATGTCAGACAACCTCCAGGTTTTATCTCTCTAACTCATCCAGATTATGTTTTTAAAATACACAAAGCATTATATGGTCTCAAGCAAGCTCCTAGAGCATGGTATGAGACTCTAGCATGCTTTCTGCTGAAGAATGATTTTGTTAGGGGGAGAGTAGTCCAAACTCTTTTTATTAGAACCCATAAGTCCCATACCCTACTAGTACAAATTTATGTAGATGATATTATATTTGGGTCTACTGATTCAAATCTGTGCAAAAAGTTTTCCAAGCTTATGCACTCTAAATTTGAAATGAGTAGCATGGGTGAGCTATCCTTCTTCTTAGGATTGCAAGTCAAACAACATGTTGAAGGCATGTTTATTTCTCAAACCAAGTATACAAAAGAATTGGTTAAGAAATTTGGGATGTCTGATGCATCATGTATGAAAACACCCATGCCTACCAATGCTGTATTGGATGCTGATGAACATGGGAAACCAGTTGATCAGACAACATATAGAGCAATGATTGGCTCTCTATTGTACCTTACTGCCAGTAGGCCTGACATAATGTTTGCTACATGTATATGTGCTAGATTCCAAGTCAACCCTAGAGAGTCACACTTAACTTTAGTAAAGAGGATTCTTAGGTATGTTAAAAGCTGTCCAAATCTAGGACTCTGGTATCCAAAAGATTCAGCATTTGACTTAACTGGATTTTCAGATGCTGATTATGCTGGATGCAGAATAGACAGGAAAAGCACCAGTGCAACTTGTCAGTTTCTTGGTGATAGACTTGTCTCATGGTATTGTAAGAAACAAACATCTGTGTCAACCTCAACTGCTGAAGCTGAATACATGGCTGCAGGCAGTTGCTGTTCACAAATATTATGGATACAAAACCAACTCCTAGACTATGGTTACAACCTAGAGAAGTCTAAAATATTTTGTGACAACACCAGTGCTATTTCCATTGCACAAAATCCAGTCCTCCATAGTAAGACAAAACACATTGAAATTAGGCATCATTTTCTAAGGGACAATGTTGAGAAAAATAAAATTGAACTTCAATATATCCCAACTGATTTGCAAAGGGGAGATATTTTCATCAAGCCCTTGGATGAAAAGAAACACAACTTCTTCCTCAATCAGTTAGGCATGTTAGATGGAGGAAGCCTAAAATAAATTACAAGATTTTCAAAAGCTAAAAACAGACCAAGATTAGGCTAAAAACTCACCTTTTTGTGTCTGTAGGATAGTTTTCTGACTCTAAACTACGCTCGACGTTTTCCCCAGAAAGCGTCGAACGGAGATCGACGTTTTCCTAGGAAACGTCGAACGGAGATCGACGTTTTCTCAAAACATTGACCTGAGTTCAGAGCGTGTCAGATAGTTAGACACTATCTCTTTCAGGCCTTCGATCGTCGACCTGAGCTCGACGTTCTCCCTAGATCGTCGAACTGAGATCTACGATATTGAAGCCCTTTCAGCTTCCATCAGGAGTCCTGATCGTCGAACGGAGATCGACGATCCTTCCTTTTTCGCATCGAACCCTAATATAAAATCATTTTTCGGCCGCCGCTCGTCGTTTACGCTTTCATACTCTCTGCAACTTTCTCTCTTTCCCTCCAAACCTTCTACACTTGGTCGTGTTTATTTCATCTTTGCAGGTACAGATGGCTGTGTCAAGTGCTGCTATTTCAAAGATGAAATTTGATACAGGTTTCGACATTGATATGAATTCTTTTGATGGAAGTGATCAGAGATTCAAGGATATTATCAACCTTTTCCGAGAACAGCAACTATTTCAGATCATGTCCACCCGAATGAAGATTGCAGTAGAAGAGATAAAGGAATGGTGTTTTACCGCCACGAATGAGAATGAGAATTCTGTAATCGGCTCAATCAAAGGGACTCAGGTACCTTTGTCCGCCGCCCTTCTAACAGAGGTTTTCCTTCTTAGTACTGGAGATGACTCCATAGATTTGTCTGGAGAAGAGTATGATTCTATACTGGATAGAATGGGTCACACTGCTGTGAACCCTAACAAACTGCTGAAAAAGAACCTCTCCATTGAATTCCAATTTCTGGCTGATGTGGTTGGTAAAGTGCTTCTGGCAAAGCACTCAGCCTATGATATAATATCAAGATACCAATTCTGTTTAATGGGAGCTTTGGTTGACAAGAAACATTTAGATTGGGGATCCATCTTTTTCAATCTGATCAAGAAGAAGCTGAACAAAAGTTGTGTAAGCTATGGGAGGATATTAGGGGTTTACCTGCACTCCAGGTGCCCTGAGCTGCTGACCTCTAGTGGGATGTACATCAATACATCCAAGAGGCTAACCTGTGCCCTCTTCAGCAGATGGGACAGGTAGATCATCAACCCCAGCAGGGCTGCTGCAGCACCACTTGCTTCAGGCACCAGGACTGTTACAGTCACTCCTCAGATCTCTGCCCCAGCAGAAGGATTGCCTGCTTCTTCTTCTCCTCCTCCAGCTATTTCTATCCCAGTCACCACCTCAACTTCTTCACCAATCTCAACCTCTATCATCTCATCCCCCATTACAATCTCTTCACCAATTTCACCTCCTCTAGCCTCTACCTCAGAACAATTCCACCCTTTGTTCTCTTATCCATCTTTCACCACTCCATCATTTTCTCTTATAGATGACTCCTTCATGGATGATTCTCCTCCAACTCCTCCTGAGCTTCCCTCTACATCCTCGTTCTAACAACTTCTTCAAGACATCCTTTCTCAACCATCCTTCACCCCATCCTTTGTCTCTTCCATCTCATCCATCTCCACCTCAGTAACATCTATCTCCACTATTCCTCCTTCAGAGCCATCCATCCCAACACCTCCTATCTCCACACTCTCCATTACATCAGCTCCAGCCACCCTCATCCCAGTCTCTTCAACTCCTACCTCTGCTCAAGCCAATCTTGAGCATGTAGATCTTTTAGCCCTGGCAGACAAGCTCTATGTGGTGCTAGCCCCCAGGCTAACCTCACTGTTAGAGACCTCCTTGGCTCCACTACTGAAACATGTTCAGGAGCTGTCTACCAAATTTTCTTCCTTCCTCTCCTCCCAGGCAATCCCTTCATCTGGGTGCCTTGATTCAGTTTCCACTGAACCCAGGCAGGGGAGATGCCTTATGAAGTATTGGATATGCTTGAGGCTGCTGAAGGTTCAAGTCCTGCTCCGGTTTTTGCAATGGACCTTCAGAGTCTGCTTTCTATATTTGATTCTATTTATTTCAGTTCTCTGCCAGTGCATCAAGCTGAAGACCTCACTAAGGCCATTGTGCCTATGTCTGTATGTGATCCCAGCCTAATTGCCTCATATGTCAATTCTTTCAAGGCTATGGATGTTGTTGCTTCCATCTCTGCTGCTGCTGCTGTTTCTACAATTGTATCAGAAGATATTGACATGATTTCTGTTGTTGAGGATACTGCTGCTAAAGAACTTGCTACATATCTGAAAGAATCTGCTTCTATTGCTGCTCCAACTTCTGTTTCTGCTATTGCTCAAATTTCTGCTGCTGCTGCTGCTCCTGCTCTGACCCCTGATCAAGTAAAACAATAAGAAAAGTATATAAAGAGTATTGATGACTTATATGATAGACCTCAAAGTTCAGACAGTGATCAGTTTCACACTGAATCTGATGACTCTTCTAATACAATTGCCAAGAAAAGGAAGGCCAGAAGCAAGGCCATGATGAAGGTTCCTCCTGCTCAAGCTAAAGATTCAAATGACATTCCATACTATATTCTGTATAACTGTCCTATCTCTGAGCCCTGGATGCAGTATTCCAAAAATCAAGTGAAAGCTATGAAGAAAAGAAGGAAATTGGATAAATATGAAAAAGGATCTTCTAGGTTTCAGCCTCCTCCTCCTCCTCCTCCAGATTCAGGATCAGGTGGAGGCTCAGCTTCTCAAACCCCAGCTTCTAAGCAAAGTTCCTCCCAGTCCTCTCAATGATACCATCCTAGGGGGCAATACCAAAGGGGTTATCAGTCCAGAGGGGGACAGTATAGAGAAGTCAAAGAGAACATAGATTTCATGCAAGGGAAGGGCAAAGACACATGGACTCTGCTCAAGGTCCTTTCCCTTATAAACTCAGAGAAAAAGTTGAGACTAGAACTCCTATTGCATTAGAAACTGTAAATAGATATGAGCCTGCAGTGCCTTTTGAAGATCTAGAGAATAACCCATTGTCATGGACTGCAAGGATGAAAGAACTGGCTGCCTTAGATCAGTTGAAGAAAGCCAGAGAATAAGGGAAAGACACCTCCAATATTTCTACTCTATCAGATCAAAGGAAAGCTGAACTGGAAAGGTATTCTTCAAGAAAATTCTTTGACCCAGTGGACTACATGAAGTTGCATCCTGAGGCTGTGGTTCCCAGAGCTAGATCTCAAACCTCCTTAGGTGCAGATGATGATAGAAGGTCAAAGAAGGAAGCCCTTAATCCTAACAGAGAAATTATATTTAAGAAAGGAAGTGAAAAGAAGTAATTTCTGTAAGCAGACAGCACAATCTCTCTGAACATTTGCTGAAATTCCATTTGATTGCTGCTATGATTGCTTGCTCTTCTATTTTGTTTTAGTTTGTTGCTCTTCTATATGTTACTGTAGTTTTTATTTCTGAGATTTGTAAATAGTAATCCTAACCCAAATAGGGGGAGATTGTTGGAACACCCTATTACTAATTTGGGCAAGGATCACTATGTTTGTCTTAGGAATCCAGTTTGACCTAGATGTATAGTTAAAAAGGTCAACATTAGAATGTGTCTAGGGCTTAGAATTTAGGTTTGAAGCTGCCCCCAGGACAATTCAAGGAATCAGACTTAAAACTGAGGCAAAGACAATTATTGTCGAGCTTAGGTCGACGAAACGTCGAACTCCGTTCGACGCTCTCTGAGCTCAACTTTGCTGAATCATCGAGCTCCGGTCGACGATCGTCTAGCTCAGATCGACGATCTATCTTCAGCTTATTCTTCAAGTCGCTGAGCTCCGGTCGACGATCTTCAAGCTCAGGTCGACGCTTTCTGTCTGATCTTCATTCCTATCTCTGAGCTCAGGTCGACGATCGTAGAGCTCAGATCGACGTTTTTCCTGAGAGATCGATGTTTTTAAGGATTCAAATTCAGTCAGACTTTGGAATGTTTTTCAAATTCTCTCAGCATTTATGTCAAGAGATCTGCCAGCCATTTTCATTTATTCTGGAGCAAGTTTCAAGGAATTCTTTTTGAGAATTTTTTATTGGACTTTCCTCTAGAAGACAAAACTTTATGGAAGGCATTTAATGTCTGTTAACGGCTATCTTGGACATAGAATCTTCAGAGAATAAAAGCTGTTTCTCATCTTTTCTCTAAGAGACAGATTTAGATACACATACATAGACAGAGACAGAGATAGTGATATACACAGATAAGAAAGAAAAAGAACAAGTGATTCTCAGGACAGTCTGATCAACACAAGAAAACTCAAGTAATCAACCCTGGAGAATCAGTTGAACATTTTGGCATACTGAAAAAGTGATCTTTGCTTCATCTCAAGGACTCCAGACAACTCATCTTTCAGCATCTGCTGAAACCATCTTCTGCTGGAGATCTGAAGCTTCTAAATACCTATCACCCTGAAGCAAAGCTTCCACTCCTGATCTAGTCAACATCTCAGGGGGAGCTTTGAACACACAAATCCACTTGTGCTTCTCTCTTTGATTGAGACAGAGAAGACAACTTCACTCTTTTTCTTTTCCCTTTCCCTCTGTAAAAGGGTTTTCAAAACTCCCTTCAAAAGCTTTGATTCTGGTTCTGAGAACCTTGTCAAAACTCAGTGGTGGCAAGACACCTGATCAAAAAATCTAGTTTGGTTTTTGAGCACCTTATCAAAAGCTCATTGGTGCCAGGACACCTGATCAACCCTTCCTGCAGTGGATTCCTACCAAGGGTGGTAGAAGAGTGGATGTACCCAGGTTTTTGGGGAACCACTATAGCTCCTTGTGTTTTCTGGTTTGCTTGTGTGTTTTCTTTGTTGTGTGGTGTGCTCTTATTTTTACTGTCTTGTTAATTCTATAGCAGGCACCTTACACCTATATATAAGTTAAATCTTAAAAGTTTTGCTAGTTTAAAATTGTGAATTTACTTTAAATAAACTCTATTCACCCCCCCCCCCCCTCCCCCTCTAGAGTTGAGATAGATCTTATTCCCACTTTCACAGTACAAGGGTATTTTCCTGGAATTCCTCATTCTAGTACTTCCTGATACTCCACTTCATAGGCACAACCCATCGACTCCACAAACTAAACGTGTATACGTGGATTCTTCACTAGTACACAAGACGCAACATCACCAATACAGACCAACCAGTCCAGATGGGCTTCAAACAACATGCCTATCCCATACTACACATTTCCGGGTCTAGATGCAGACTTAACCGTGGATATCAACTATCAACCCACTGGGATCACTTACTCTTTCCACCTTTTGGTGGAGGATCCTATGCTCATTCATAAAAGAAGGACTTCACTTATCCAAGAAGTAAGATCATTACCCTTGACGATCTCTTGGGAGCCATAGAAATTCTAGCTAGTTGGAAAGCACTGCAGCTACCTTGCCTCCACAAAATTGGCTTAGGGTCTCGAATCAGAACTCAGGAGCTCCACTAGCGGCCGGATCTTCTCCTCCTACTCCTTTATCTCCCTTCTCACTTCTCCTTTAGCAAGAAGACTGTCAAGTGAAGAATGAAATCTTTAGTCAACTCTGGTGTTAAACCCAGAAGGGAATAACCTGGGCCACATGATCAAGGATGAAGGATACGAACGACCCCAGATCACCCCCAAAAGTATATTTTTTGGGCTGACACGGCCTGTGACATGCCCGTGTCACAGGCTGTGTACTGCAAGCGGTACACAAACTGTCTCATCTAGAATAAAACATGGCAAGTGACACACCCATATCACATGCCATGTGTCCTGACACAGCTTCAGACACGCCCGTGTCTAGCCCATGTTCCCCAGGCCTCACTGCATGGGCAATTCCATAGGACATGGCCCTGTAACATGCCCGTGTCACAAGCCGTGTGCTTAAACACAGCTGTAGACACGCCCTTGCCCAACCATGTTCACTAGGCAGCAAAAACCTGAGGAGGACACCGTCTCTGACACACCCGTGTCATTGCCCATATGGGGCTCCCTGGCCAAATACAGAGAAGGACACGGCCTAAGACACACCTATTTCCATGGTCGTGTGCTCCAACCTAGAGTTGGACATGCCTTGGGACATGCCCGGGTCCCAGGCCATGTTGCCCTGCCTTAACTCCATTTTGGGGTTTTGCGATTTTGGGGTATTACATCGTGACTTTAGATTATGAGCATCTGTATTGTCAATATCTGAGTTCGATGTGATATTTGGCATGGACTGGTTCTCGGAGCAGCTTGTATGCATTGATTGCAACTCAAAGGAAGTCACACTGGGACAAAACACCGAACGCGAGACTAATTTTGTTGGTATGTAAGGATCAAGCAAGATATTGATGTCTGCTCTCTAAGGGGTCCAAGCGGTTCAAAAGGGCGTCGAGTTATTCTTTACGTTATTGGAGGCTGTAGAGCTGAAGTCCAGTTTGTGTGACGTTCTTATTTTGTCAGATTTTACAGATACGTTTCCTAAAGAACTCCCTAGGATTCCACCTCAACGGGAAATCGAATTCACTATTGAGTTGGTGTAAGGTACAAAACCTGTATCATGCTCAACGTATTGAGTAGTGCCAAAGGAGTTCATGCATTTGAAGATTTAGTTGTAGGAGTTCTTAGAGCAAGGCTATATACATCCAAGTGTGTCACCTTGGAGCACACCGATCCTCTTTGTGAAGGAGAAGGACAGAAGTTTGCATCTATGCATTGACTATCGTGAACTTAATAAGATGACAGAGAATAAGAAGTATTTGATTTTGAGAATTGATGATTTATTTGATCATCTTGTTGGACCAACTGTCTATTCAAAATTGGATTTGAGGTCTGACTATAGGCAATTGAGGATTCAGGAAAGTGATGTTCCCAAGACAGTATTTGGTACATGTTATAGGCATTATGAATTTACTCTGCCTTTTGGGCTAACTAATGCACCATCGGTGTTCATGGAATTGGTATACTCTCAATCTGAGAAGGATCATGTGAATCATTTGAGGTAGGTTTTGCATACCCTGAGTAGGAACCGGCTCTATACCAAGTACTCAAAGTATGAGTTTTGGCTATCATCAGTGGAATTCCTTGGTCATGTGGTCTGTGGGGAGGGTATTGCAGTGGATCCAGCGAAGATAGTTACGATACGGGAGTAGCTTATATTGTCTTTGATGGTGAAAATCGGGAGTTTTCTTAGACTTACCGGTTTTACAAGAGATTTATTGAAAACTTCTCGCGGATAGCTTTACCTCTCATAATTTTGACAAGGAAGGATCAGAAGTTCATTTGGATGTCTAAGTGTCCACGATATTTTGAGGAGTTTAAGAGTCGTCTGACTATGATGCCTATTTTTAGTTTTTCCATGTGGTACAGTTGGCTATGAGAAGTACTGTGATGCCTCAGGAAGTTGCTTAGGCTACATTCTCCTATAGTTTGGAAAGGTTATAGCTTATGCCTCATGCCAACTGAAAGTGCATGAGAAAAATTATCCAGTCCACGACTTAGAGTTAGCAGCGGTGATATTCGCCCTAAAACTGTGGTGACATTATTTGTATGATGTGAAGGTTGACATATTTACTGACCATTAGAGCCTAAAGTACCTATTAAATCAAAAGGAAGTGAATATGCTACAAAGGAGGTGGATGGAGTTCCTTGGGGACTATATGTTCGAGATACACAATATTCCTTGGAAAGGAAATATTTTCGCAGATGCGTTAAGTCGCAGAGCTCCAGTGTAGGCCAACTAGATACAAATGAATGATCAGCTTCTTATTCGAGATTTGGAAGCTTTGGAGATCACTTGTGTTATTCGGAGCTCTAGTGCAAATGCATGTTAAAACTGGGCGGAGGTATAATATGACCTCGCGAACAGGATTTGACAATCATTGGAGCTGGATGGCTACATGAAATGCTATTTGGAAGAGTCTAGGTATGGGTCAAATTCCCAGTTCTCTATTGACGACGGACTTTTGTGGAAGGACATTCAATTATGCGTCCCAAACATTGGCAAATTGTAGGAGGAATTGATGAACTATGCACATTTTATAAAGTACTCAATACACACGGGGAGAAAAAAGATGTTCAAGGATATAATAAAGCTATTTTTGTTGCAAGGGTTGAAGAAGTACAAAGCTCATTATGCGGCAAAGTATCATACTTGTGCCCAAGTAAAGGTTGTATGTCAAAAACCGGTGGTTTCTTGAAGTCATTACCAATACCGGAGTGGAAGTATGACAACATAACTATGGATTTCGTGCATAATTTGCCGAGATCAAAATGCTAAAACAATGCTATTTGTGTGATTATGGACCGATTGAGAAAGGTTTCACACTTCATTCCAAATCGGAGGGACAATTAAGTGGAAAAGTTGGCCAAACTTTATGTTTAACAAATCATACGATTGCAAAGTGTGACCCAAAGCATCGTTAGTGACCGAGAAGGGAGTTTGACGTCAAATGATTTGAAGCATATTCATTAACTATTGGGAACCAAGCCGAAGTTCAGTACGACCTTTGATCCTTAGACCAATGGACAGACCGAGAGGGTAAAAAGTGATGGAAGATATGCTTCACATGTGTGCCTTGGATTTCAGGAAGAGGTGGGAGAACCATCTTTATATGATATAATTCGCCTACAATAATAACGACCAAGCAAGTATTCAAATGGCGCCTTTTGAGGCCTTATACAGTAGGAAGTGTCGTAATCCCTTGGCTTGGTGATAATACTTATTCTAGTTTAATTTACTAAGGTAAAAGATAAAATTTTCTTAGTTTAAATGTATGCAATTAGCCCATATTTAGTTTCTTAATATAATTATTGTTCTAATTTAGTTTATTTTCTATTTTTAAGGTTTTTGTGGTTTTTGTGGGTTTTCTCCTGTTACACGCCCCCAGGTAATGCCCTCCCAGGGCGTATACTTAGAGCGTGTAACCCAACTAGAATGAAGCTATGGTCCGAAGTCAAAATCAAGGAAAATTCATCTTACACGCCCTTGGTGACGCCCGTGTACCAGCACCACGTGCATGTATCTGGAGCGTGTATCGTAAGTCCACAATTTTGGTGCCGCCGACAACTTTCCATAGTACACTGACACACCGCATCTGACACGCCTTCCGATACGGGCGTGTACAGGGGGCGTGTACACCAAAGTACACATTTTTGGGGCTACAACACGACTTTGCCAAGCTACCGACGCGCCACAGCCTACACGCCCCCTCGATACGGGCATGTACCTGGGGCGTGTAACCCAACTTCCACGCCAGTCACTGTAGAGCAAAACTTTCAGCAGTCAAAGTGAACAGTACTGATACGCCCCCCCCCCCCCCCCCGACACAGGCATGTAAGGGGGCATGTACTTCACAGAAAATTTCCTATAAATAAGAGCAATCTCCAATTATTCTAGACCAGATTCCAGTAGCTGAGTGTAGTCCAATAAACAGAATTAGTGGAGTTTAGTTGAGTTTTTGAGAGCTATTACTTATTTTCTTTCGTGTTTATGTTCTTGTTTTTGCTCGTTTTCTCTCACTCGTCTCAAGTTTTTCCTATTCAACTTTTGTAATAAATTTTTAATGTCTTTCAATAGCAAGGAATTAACAAGTAGCTAGTTTTTATAAGTTCATGTATTGTTATTTTTTATTTCAACTCGCTACGCCTCTTTTTAGTAATAAAAGTATCTCTTTCTCTTCATTCTTGTTTAATCTTTCATGAATTTCATCTACTTCTCTCGCTCTCTCACCCTTCCACCATGAGTAACTAAATTCTCATAGTATTCGATCGCGATGATCCGAAGATCAGTTGATCAATTATGATGCTTTAGCTTTCTTCTTTTTTTTAGGGCTTAGGCCTTCGATTTACTATTGACTTATTTCGAATGGAACTATATTATCGATATATAGTCTCCGTTTAGGTTTTCACTCGTATCTAGCTGAGAGGATCATAGTTCGAAGTGAACACTCAAGAGTAAAGAGAGTTGCACACACCCCTCGAGAGAGGATGACGTAAATCTCCCGGATTGGAGTGAAATCCAATAGCAGGGTTTCTTACTTAAAGAGAGCTTTAGGTATCCGAAAACAGGATGAGAGTTCGGTTGGATCTTCTAAAATTCAATTGGGCATGTCTTTGAGAGAAGCGTGTTCAAGCTTTGGGAACCCCCACGGTCAAGGACCTTTACCTTATTAAGACTTAGGTTGTTATTTCATTTTTGATTAACTTATACCGAGGTGATTCACGATCGAGTGCTATTCCTTTATCATCATTTAAACCCTTCTCTTTATTTATAAGTAATTTTCCTTTTTAAATTTTGTAAGCAAACCCTAAAATATATTTCGAAAAGATAATAGTAATTCGTGTGAGTACAATTATTCAATGGTTCTCAGATTACAATACGACACTTGTGTCCCCTTGCTACAATTTGATAGGTATTCCTGCTTTCATTGGATTGCTAGTTCGGAATTATTTTTGAAATGAATTTGTAGGCTTCAAGTTTTTTGCGCCGTTGCCGGGGACAACTTTACGTTGATATTTTGGAATCACGAATCTATTACTTTTATCACCTCTCTTTCTTCCCCTTTCTAAAATATTTAAATTTCAAAAAATAAAGTAAGCTCTCTTTTTCTAGTTTTTCGATCTCTTTCTCTTTCTATTCTCCTTATAGTTTATGACTCGTGCGAATTCATCCTAAATTTTGGATTTGGACCATGAAATTGAGCGTACTCTTTGGAGAATATCGCGATTTCAAGACCCTACTCTCCAAGAAACGATTGAGGATTCAAGGTCTATATCTACTCTAAATATGGAAGTGCCCAACCAAGAGGAAGCCCCGGATAGGCCTATGTCCTATTATGTAAGGCCGAATATAGAGGGTGCTGAAAGAAGTGTAGTTAGCCCCGCCATAGCTAATAAATATTTCGAATTAAAGCCTAACATAATTCAAATGGTGCAGCAATATATGAAGTTCTATGGATTGCAAGATGAAGATCTGAATGCACACATCACTAGCTTTCTTGAAATTTGTTACTCTTTCAAGATAAATGGTGTTATAAATTATGCGATTAGGCTTACATACTTCCCTTTCTCTTTAAGAACTAAAGCAAAACAGTGGTTAATGACTTTACCTAGAGGAAGTATCACCACTTGGGATCAATTAACTGAAAAATTTCTCACGAAATACTTTCCGCAACCAAAAACTGCAAAGCTTAGGAACGATATTTCTTCTTTTTGCCAAATAGACTCTAAAACTCTATATAACATATGTGAAAGATTTAAAGAACTTTTAAGATGTTGCCCTCATCATGCTCTGCCTGTATAATTACAAGTGCAGACATTTTATAATGGGCTAAATCAAAATACGAAGCAAATGATAGATGCCACTTCCGGTGGTACTTTAAACCACAAAACCCTAGCACTCGCTCTATTGATTAATCATCTAAAACTTAGCCACATAGGGATGTTGAAGATGGGTGATGCCAAGTGATAGCGAGCAGTGCAATAGTCAGTCCGTAGTAAGCATACTGAGAGTCGTCTTCTTACTCAAGTGGAATCAGTTTCATTCTCTGCTATTGATGATAATACGTTTTGTAGTCTTAACTATTATCGTATTTTTCTAGTTTATAATGTACAAATCTTGTATTTTAAGCTTTATTTTTATCTTTCTTATGTTAATTTTATTGCCCCAAACTTTTTCCTCTCTTTGTGCAGTATTCCTGAAAATTGGTAAAAATTGGCTTGACATGCCCCCCTGTCTCGCCCTCCCTAGGCATGACCTTGGGCGTGTCACATATTCCAGAAGAATCTAGAAGCTAGAGGAAAATACTAGGAAAAACGGCTGTCAAGCCTCCCAGACACCCCGTACCCGGGCATGTCACCGGGCGTGAAACGGGGCGTGTCGTCCTTTGCCCGAAGCCTACCGCCGCATTAAATGCCATTTCGACTCAGCATGCCAACAGTACTGTCACACCCCACGTCATGGGCGTGACATAGGGCGTGACCCCTCCTTTTACGATGAATGATAGATTTCCGTCCAATGATTTCGACGCGACGTGCATGTCACGTCCCCCCTACACAGGCGCGACCAAGGGCGTGTCCACCGAAGTACAAAAGCAATCATCCTTCCCTCCAGAATCCAGAGCTCGAGGTCAACCCCATACATGTCACTCCCCCGGACATGCCCCCCTAGGGCGTGTCGAAGGGCGTGACCAACCCGTGAACTTTTCCTATAAATTCAGTCTCCCCTTTCATTTCAGGAAGCTTGGTTGAGGAGGGGAGGTGCTGCCCCTTTGTTTCTTGGTCTTTTTCATGTTCTTCCCTCTCTCTCTTCTTTATTTTGTGTTTTCCCTTAACCCTAGTGTAGTTTTAGCCTTTGTAATAGCTTTTGTTGTAATCTTTGCTCTTGCACTAGTTGCTTAATGTAGGGCTAGAATAGGTTTTTAATTTCATGCAATTGTAATTTCCTTTTTCAAGTGTAGCTCTCTCTCTTTATTAATATAAGTGCTCTTTATTACGTTGTGTTATTAATGCTTTACTACTCATCCCCCCTCCTCCACTCCATTATAATTAACTAATCCTCCTTTTACTCGATCTTGATGATCCGAGGTTCGAGCGATTAAGTTATGATGTTTTAATTTACCTTTTCTTTTTAGGTTTTAGGCCTTGAATTACTCTTGATTTCATGGGTTGGAGGTATATTATCGATTTATACTCTCCACCTTTGCTTTCATTCTGGGCTAGCCGAGAGGCCGATAGAATTAAGTGAGCATTCAAGAGTAAAGGGAGTTGTACGCACCCCTCGAGAGAGGCAGACGTCCAAATCTCCCGGATTGGAGTAAAATCCAATAGTGGGGTTCACCGCGTAAAGCGAGCTTTAGGCCTCCAATTTAGACGAGAGTCGGTCAGACCTTCCTAAACTTAGTTGGTTACGACTTCGAGAGGAAGCGTATTCAAGCTTTAGGAACCTCCACGGTCAAGAACCTTTACCCTATTAAGTTTAGGTTTTTATCGCATTTCTTAGTCGACTTTAGCCGAGTTGATTCTTGATCGAGTGCATTTCCATTTCATATTTTCAGCCCTTCATTGTAATCGCTTCTTATAGGCCTTTAATTAACTGCAGTAGTTCTCTTTCAAGCATAGTTTTATTTCCTTAATAGCAATTAGTTTCTCAAACCCTAACTTTCCGTCGATAAAATAATAGCCTTCGTATGAGTAAGTGTTCTCAATAGTTCCCGGATTTCAATACGACACTTGTGTCCCTAGCTACAATTCGATAGGTATACTTGCCTCATTGGATTGCTAGTTCAATTGCTTTTATTTTCTTCGAAACTTAGCGACCATCAAGTTTTTGGCGCCGTTGCCGGGGAGCAACTTTCGTTGATATATCGAAAACACGAACCTATTAATTTTATCTCTTCTCTTTCTCATCCTCTTTCTTAAAATTTTTAAAATCAAAATTTTTTTTATTACCGCTCTTAATAGTAACCAACTTCACAATTTTTCTACGCCACCTAATTCTCTAAAAAAGGGCAAAGCGGTTCTAAGTGCCTCTATCTTGTCTAGTACCTTGCGAACCCTTCACCGGGTAGTCCTTGGGAAGTTCGGGAGTTACTCTATTAAAAAATCTATTTCAAAAAAATTAATCTAGTTTTTTTTCTAGCTTGTTTTTATTTCTCTTCCTTTCTCTTCTCTTCTTGTAGTGCATGACCAGAGGGAATCCGTCGGCTAGTTTGGACTTGGACAATGAAATTGATCGTACTCTACGGAGAAGATTGCGATTTCCAGGTCCTACTTCCCAAATACCGGTTGAGGATTCCGAGTAATCTTCTACTTTAAGAATGGCAGAGCCCCTAGTGGAGGAAGCCGGACAAAGAACTATGTCCTATTATGCACAACCGAATATCGAGGGAACAGAATCAAGCATAGTACGCCCTGCTATAGCAAATAATAACTTCGAATTAAAGCCTAGAATAATTCAAATTGTGCAGTAGTATGTGCAATTTGACGGACTTCAAGATGAAGATCTGAACGCACATATAGCAAGCTTTCTTGAAATTTATGACACCTTCAAGATAAATGGTGTCACAAATGATGCAATCAGGCTAAGACTCTTCCCCTTCTCTTTAAGAACTAAAGCTAAGCAGTGACTAAACATTCTACCTAAGAATAGCATAACCACCTGGAATGAATTAACCGAAAAAATTTTGGCGAAGTATTTTCTGCCAGCTAAAACTGCAGAACTTAGGAATGACATTTCTGCTTTTGGACAAATAGACTCTAAAACTTTATACGAAACCTGGGAAAGATTTAAAGAATTATTAAGACGATGCCCACATCACGCACTGCCTGTATGGTTACAAGTGCAGACGTTCTATAATGGGCTAAATTAAAGCACAAAGCAAATGATAGGTGCAGCTTCTGGCGGTACTTTAAATCATAAGACCCCGGAAGCAACTCTTGAGCTTTTTGAGGACATGACCATGAACACTTATTAGTGGAATGTGCCTTGGTCCCGACCAAACAAACCTGCAGGTATCTTTGAAGTGTACAACGTCTCCAAGCTCGCTCTACAAGTTGAAATATTAAGCAAAAAGATAACGGAGATGACGGTTATCTCCGCCCCTCAGGTATGGTAATCTGAAACTCCTTCCCCCGAACAGTTAGATTTTGTTAACAATATGACTAGAAATGCTTTCAATAATTTTTCTACTGCGAATTTTCATCCTCCTATTTTTAATTTTCTGAATAGTTATAATCCTGCCTTAAGAAATCATCCAAATTTTTCGTGGAGTAATCCATCGAATGCTATGCGCCCGCCACCACCAAATGATTTTTCTGCACCACCACCACCTCTTCAAAATTATCCAAAACATCCAAGCTTTTAGGAGTTACTTTTTAAATATATCGCCACAAATGACGCTACGATAAGAACCTTAACTGGAAGCGTTAAAAGTATTGAAAATCAAGTAGGACAGCTCACTAAAATTATTTCTGAGTGACCCGCAGGGTCTCTTCCTTCCAATACCAAGTCAAACCCGAGAGAGCAAGCGAAATCTATAACTCTTCGGAGTGGGAAGCAAGTTCCCAGTATGGTTAGTGAAGAGCCTGAGGCAAGCTCCGCCTCCGCTTTAAAAAAAATCAAAGCTCCTCCTCCGTTTTAAAAATTCCACCCTTTACTGAAGAAGTTATCACCCCCATTTTAGATAAAGATCTCACTCCACCACCCATCTTTAAAAATAATCCAAATCCGCCTTACCCTTACGAACTTAATAAACAACGTCAGGACGATCAATACTCCCGTTTCTTAGAGATGTTTAAGCAAATCAACATATATCTGCCCTTCCATGAAGCGATTTCCCAAATGCCGAAGTACGCCAAGTACCTTAAAGACCTCCTGACCAACAGGAAGAAGTTATAGAACCTTTCGCATGTTACGTTATACGCCGAGTGCTTTGCGGTTTTGAAAAACGTCTTTACAAAGAAAATCAGTGACCCGGGTAGTTTTTCTTTTCCGTGTGTCTTTGGTAATCTTTTTGTCAAAAACGCATTAGCCGACTTAGGTGCGAGTATTAACCTGATGCCCCTCTCATTATTTAAAAAGTTAGGAATTGGTAGCCTCAACCCCACACGCATGAGCATCTAGCCCGCTGACAGATCCATTAAGTACCCGTTAGGAATAGTGGAGGATTTTCTAGTAAAAGTCGACAAGTTCATCTTCCCGGTGGACTTTGTCATTTTGGACATCGAAGAAGACGTTGAGGTTCCCCTGATCCTTGGCCAAACCTTCCTTGCCACCTCCTGGGCTATCATTGACGTAAGCAATGGTAAGCTCTTCCTTTGAGTAGGCGATGACGAAGTCACTTTCTCTATCACACCTTCAATGAAAAACACCTTAACAAATGATGACTCCTGCTTTTTCGTAGATGTCGTGAGTGATGAATCCTCCTATTGCCTCCTTAATTTTGAAAAAGAATTTTCTGCTTTTTGTTCCTCCTCTTCTCTTCCAACTGAATCGCTATACCTAAGTGAAGAAAGTTTAGAATCCTCTTATCTTTTATCGGATTTTGAAAAAGAATTTTCTGATTTTTGTTTCTCTTCTGCTCTTCCAACTGATTCGCTACAAGAAGCCGCCTTGGCCACTAGCTCCACCCCTTTTAATTTTTCGTCTAAAAAAATCTATGAAGATATAGTATTTGAAAAAGAAAGAATTTCTCAAACTCTTATGAAGAACCCCCTACCCTAGAACTTAAAGAACTTCCTGAACATCTCAAGTACGCCTTCTTAGAAAAGAACTCCAAGCTGTCGGTTATAGTTTCGGCCTACCTCACGGATGTCCAAAATGAAAAACTTCTTTTAGTTCTACGTAAACATCACTGAGCTATTGTTTGGTAGATTTCTGATATCAAGGGCATAAGCCCTCTTTCTGCACTGATAAAATATTAATGGAAGATAATTCGCATAACTCCATTAAACCTCAGCGCCGTAGAAACCCGAACATGAAAGAAGTAGTTAAGGGCGAGGTTATGAAATTATTAGACGCAGGAATTATCTACCCTATATCAGATAGCAAGTGGGTTAGCCCTGTTCAGGTAGTACCAAAGAAGGGAGGGAAAATGGTAGTTAGTAATGAAAATTACGAATTAATCCCGACACAGACGGTGACTTGTTGGAGTATGCGTATAGATTATAGGAAGCTGAATGACGCCACCCGCAAGGATCACTTTCCCTTGACATTCATCGATCAGATTTTAGAAAGATTATCCGGCCATAGATTTTATTGTTTTCTCGATGGCCTCTCGGGGTATTTATAAATCCCCATCTCTCCCGAGGACTAAGAGAAAACTATGTTTACTTGTCCTTTTGACACTTTCGCCTACCGAAGAATGTCGTTTGGATTGTGCAATGAGCCAGCTACATTCCAGCGATGTATGCTTGCTATCTGAAAGTTAGGATAAATACAATTCTAGAGGGGGGTGAATAGAGTATTCAAAAATTATGACACCCTACTCAACTCCGTTAGAGTTAATTTGCGGAATGAGTTTATAGATGTTTGAAACCCTAGAGCCTAACACAAAGTGTAGTGCATAGAAGAAAGCTAACTGTAATTACAGTTGAGCTTTGGTCCTATCGCAGCAACTAGCAATCCTAGTTATTTCTACTCACAGCCACATTGCAATAATTAAAATAAACAATACAGACGGCACAAGAAGATTTATAGTGGTTCCCTCTAAATAGGTACGTCCACTCTTCTACAACCCTTGTAGGAATCCACTACAAGTTTTTGTTCAGGTGCCCTGCCACCAACTGATCTGCTTCAGGTAGATCAAGTAGACCCTTTGAGATTTTGATCAGGAGCTCAAAATCCAACACAGGTTTTTGATCAGGTGCCCTGCCACCAAGGTTCACTTTTGAAGGGAGTAATAACCCTTTATACAAGAGGTTGAGAGAGAGTTAGAGGGTCTTCTCTATTGTTAAAACAATATTAGAGAAGCAAGTGGATTGCACAGAGCTAGAAAGCTCTAAAGAATCAAGGCTCCCCCTGGCTTAGTGATATCCAGGAAGAAGTCTTGCTTCAGGGTGCAGGAACTCTTCTGAACTTGAGACAGAGAACTGTCTTGAAGTTCTTGAAGGAGCAGCTTGAAGAAGACTCTTGATTGTAGAATGATTGTTCTTCTTCTATAGCTTTTCTTTCTTCTTCTTCTTCTTCTTCTTGAGGATCTGAGTGAATGTTCCTGGCAGTAGGATGAACTCAGGATTGAAGAAGAGAGAGTTGAAGAAGGATGATCTTCTCAGTTGAATGTATCAATGACTGAGAGCTGTATATCTCTTCTTGCTTTGAATCTGCGTATCTCTCTATTATCTTTGTATATCTGTGTGTTGTTTTTATCTGCTGTTGTTTCTGCGTCTTTTGAAAAGCACTTTATCTATTGGCCTTTGTAACGGCTCTAAACTTTGTTTTAACTTTGTCTTCTTCTGAAATCTGCAATCTGGGCTGCAAATAGCACAACACAAAAACATATCTTGCAGACAAACATCCTATAAAGGGATAAAGTTTTCTAAGAAGCTGCATATCCAATCTTATAAAAGGAGTACTAAAGAAAGTCACATCAGAACAAACTCTTTACGGCCAGAGAAGACTTTTTGTGTCTAACGGCTATAAAGGACAGCATGGCAGAATAAAGCAAAAAGATATTTCAACTAATAAGACAAAAAACTTTGTCAGATAAAGCTTGACTTATGCACAAAGGATGGGGCAAAGATTTCCTTGAGATATATGCACAAAATCAATGAAATAATCTTTAATAAAATATGTTAAATAAACAGGAAATAAATCAAATAATAGAAGGAGTACAAAATTACTAAAGGTAGATAGAAAAATGTCGAACGACCCTCGGAGATCGTCGAACGAGCCACAAAGATCGTCGACCTATCAGAACAGATAGTCGAACTATCAAAGCAGATAGTCGAGCTATCAAAAAGATAGTCGAACCATCAGACAGATGGTCGAACTATCAATACAGAGCAGATAGTCGAACTATCAGAGCAAATAGTCGAGCTATCAGATAGTTGAACTATCAAGGCAGATAGTCGAACTATCAAACAGAACAGATAGTCGACCTATCAAACAGATAGTCGAGATATCAGATAGTTGAACTATCAAGACAGATAGTTGAACTTTCATGCAAAACAGATAGTCGGCCTATCAAGCAGATAGTCGAGCTATCAGATATTTGAACTATCAAGACAGAACAGATAGTCAACCTATCAAACAGATAGTCGAGCTATCAGATAGTTGAACTATCTAAGCAGATAGTTGAACTATCAAGAAATCTATCTGGTCAAAAGAAGTCGAGCGGGGTTCGACGATCGACGAGGCAGATACCACAGAACGTCGAGCTAACAAGTGTTGAACTAACTCAGAGAAAGACGATCTGCTGACTGACGATAGTTGACCAACTGATAGACGATCGTCGAACAGTTGATAGATGATAGTCGAGCGGCGTTCGAACATAGTCGAACCAAAAACAATTTAACCAAATTTTCATCTGGATAAGTGACAACTCTACAACTAGAGCAATCTAACTAAACAACTAACCTTTGACCATAAATAAATCTTGGGTCAAGATACTAAATGAGAAGACTAAACTCAAATCCAAACTAGGGTACCAACAATCTCCCCCTATTTGGGTAAAGTCTCTCAAAAAAAAACTAAAGGAAATAAATATAACACAGGAAAGGAAATATCTAAGAAGCAAATAACATCAATCAAACAGATAAATAAACAACTGTCAATCAATGAAACTTAAGAAGCATCAGAATCTGATTTAGATATAGAGGAACCAGGAAGAAAAGAAATTTTTCTGAAAGGATCTAAAGCTTCTTTCTTTGATATCTTTAAATCTTGTTCTCCAATAATTCTAGATTCTCCTGCTCTTGGTACTACTGCTTCTGGGTGCTTTTCCATATATTTTGAAGGATCAAAAACCTCTGGTTTGACCTGGAATTTATCTAGTTCCTTCTTTCTGAATTTAGACATGGTAGTTAAGCCTGTAATATCTTTTCCTTCAGCTTTGGCTTTTCTGATCTGGGCTGATCCAACTAGTTCAAGAAATCTAGCCATCCTGAAATCAGGATTAAGCTCTTGACTTTCATATTCATTTTCACCAGTTGAATCTAAAGGTTTTACAGTTCTTAATTTTGTAGATAGTTCTAGCATGCTTGCAGCTGGCTCTCTACTTTCTTGAATAACTAAGGAAGATGGAGGAGCAAACTCAGTATATTTCTTCAGAGAAAGTAATCCTTTTCCCTTTTGAATCAGTTTTCTTTGCTTGAGCTGGCTTTGAGGAAGATATGCTATTGGTTTATTTGGAAGGTGATGCTCTTCTCTTGGGAAAAGGAGGAGGAGAAAAAGTTGGCTTCTGATATACTACCTTCTTTACTTGCTCTCTTGTATCGGCTTCTTGCCTTTGATATCCAGATTGGGATCTGCTTTGATATCCTGGATTTCTTTTCCTTTGATGAGATTGAGATGGAGTGAATCTAGCAGAAGGGGCTGAAGGATTTGCAGACATATTTCCAGAAGCTCCTGCACTAGGAGGTGGAGGAGGAGGACCTCTATGGGTCCACTTTGGAGCTGGACTATCATATCTTTTACTTTTCTTTCGCTGCTTTTGCTGATTTTTGGATAATCCCATCCAATGTTGATATTCTTTGGATTTGGGATCTATCCCTTTCAGTATATAATAAGGAATATCATGATCAGGATTAGGAGGAGGAGGAGCAGCAGCTTTCCTTTTCCTTTTAGCTGCTTTCTTCTTCTTAGACTCTTCTAAATCATCAGATTCATCCTCATCCTCAGAATGAGATGATGGAGGTTGATCATAAGGATCAAAAGCCTCTTGCACAACTTTTTCTTTGTCTTTTAATACAACTTTTTCTTTCTCTTCTTCTAAGGCATCCTGTGCTAGAAGAGTATCCAGATCTAGTCCTGGGGTGTCATTCCAGACTGTAGACTTTTCTTCTTGAACATCTGAAACTTTTTCTTTCTTAACTGCAACTGTCATGAGGACCAGTTCATCATGCACAGTGATAACTCTAATTATTTCTATATTTTTATTCACTATTTTATATTAATAATAGATATTTTATATCAATTTTATAATATTAAGTTTATAACTAACAAGTTTCTACATTTTATATTTATATGTTCTAATAAATTGATTTTTAATCTTGCAGGGCTGATATATATATTTTTTGGAACAACACTGGATTTTCTCATTTTCAGCCTAGACACGCCCTGTGACACGCCCTACCTGGGCGTGACACAGGGGCGTGACACGTGATAACCAAGCCTGCAGCCAGAGCCCGTCGACCGCGCCAAAAGATCGTCGACCGACCTTGACACGCCCGTGTCGAATGAAGATACGCCCGTGTAGCCCTTACACGGGGCGTGACGACCCGTGGAAGAATTGTTGACCGATGCCACGTCGGATTAAAATTACACGCCTGGGTCACGGGCGTGACCCAGGGCGTGTCAAGCAAGTTACCAGACATTAGCGCGCCGTTCCAGCCGTTGCCGCCAGATTTCCGTTACAGCCAGACACGCCCCTAGTCACGGGCGTGACTAGGGGGTGTGACACCTTCTTGAAGACCACTTTTACTCCCGCCGTTTTCAGCTTCCCGCCGTTTCCAGAAACAGCCGTGACACGCCCTAGGTCACGGGCGTGACCTAGGGGCGTGACCCGTCAGTTAAACAATTTTGACGGTTTCTCTTCCAACGTTCCCGGGCTTTCAAGACGACGGTTCCGAGCCTGACACGCCCTAGGTCACGGGCGTGACCTAGGGGCGTGACCAAACAGAATTTTTTCTATAAATTCCAGACAGCTTCAGATGCTGAGGAGTCGAATTTTGGGAGTTGGAGTCTTGTAATGTTCTGTTTATTTTGCTGTATTTTCTCATTTCTAAGTTAGATTTACCTTTGTTGTAACTTTAATTTTAGTTATTTATATTTCCATCATGTCTTTCCCTACTTCATTTTGTATTTCCCCAATCATGATGAGTAGCTAATCTTCTTTTAGCACTTGATCATGATGAACCTTAGAATATAATAGATCTTTCTCCTTCTTATTAAATGTCTTGTTCTTAATCGTTCTCGCTACGATTTATCTTTGATTTTTATTTCATCGAATTCATATTACGCGGATATGATCTTCGATCTAAGATCCGTATCCTAAATGACCGAGAGGTTGCGGATACGAGGAGATCACTCAAAGATAAAAGGAGTTGAACGCACTCCTCGAGAGAGGACGACGTAAATCTTCCGGATTGGAGTCAAATCCAATAGTGGGGTTCACCGCATAAAGCAAGCTTAGGGGTTTCGACTGGCCGAGAGGTCTTAATCGATCAACCTAAGGTTAGTTAGAAGCATGAGCTCGAGAGAGACGCTTCTATACTTTAGGAACCTCCACGGTCGAGTGAGTATAATTAAGAACTCGCATTTTATTATTTTTCAAGAAGATTTATTTTAGTCTAAGGGAATTCTAGATCAAGTGCTAGCTTTCTCATATTTGAATTTCTCTTTAACTTCAGCTTTAATTTTATTATCTAGTATAATCCAACCAACTTTTCCATTAGATAAAATAATAGCTCTTCCTTGTGAGTACAAGTACTCAACAGGCCCCGAATCGCAATACGACACTTCCTATACTACATTTCGATAGGTACGCTTGCCTATTCGGGATTCTAGTTTGGTTGTAATTTAACTTCTAGAAAATCATCATCAAGTTTTTGGCGTCGTTGCCGGGGACTTTTATTTGTTGATATTTTGAAAGCAACGATCTATTAGTTTTATCATTTTTTTTATTTCAAAAAAAAACAAACTTTTTCTTTCAAAAAGTTTTATCTTTAAATTTTTATATTTAAAATTTCTTGCGAAAGGGCCGTGTCGGGTTTTCATCCCGCAATACCGCCTAGTACCTTGCGAACCCGTCACTGGGTAGCCCTTGGGAAGTCCGGGAAATTTTATCTTATAAATTTTTAAACCTTAAAACTTTTATCTTATGTTTTGTTCTTGTGTATGACCCGAGGGAATCTGTCACCTCTTTTTGATTTGGATCCGGAAATCGAGCGAACCCTTCGGCACCGCTTAGAATTTCGAGTTTCGAATTTTCAAGATATGGAATCCTTAGGAGACACTCCTAATCCGTCTTTAATTCTCTCTCCGTCACCCTCCTCTTCTCCTCCTTCTTCATTAAGTTCTTCTTCTCATTCTCCTAGATCTCTTTCTTCTTCTTCTTCTTCCAATATGTGTGAGCCAAATGCGGTCGAACAACGAACTATGTCTTATTATGCCCGTCCAAACATGGACGAGGCTCAATCTAGTATTGTTCGCCCCGCTATTGCCCCCAATAATTTTGAGTTGAAGCCAAGCATCATCCAAATGGTACAACAATATGTACAATTTGATGGGCTTCAAGATGAAGATCCAAACGCGCATATTTCTAATTTCTTAGAAATATGCGATACTTTTAAAATTAATGGTGTATCCGATGATGCCATTCGGCTAAGGTTATTTCCATTCACATTGTGCACTAAAGCCAAGCAATGGTTGAGTTCTCTACCAAGAGGATCAATCACAACATGGGCTGAAATGACGGAAAGATTTCTTACGAAATACTTTCCGCCGGCCAAAACGGCTAAATTGCGCAATGATATTACTTATTTCTCCCAACTTGAGTCGGAAACGTTATATGATACTTGGGAGCGTTTCAAGGAATTGCTTCGTCGATGTCTTCATCATGCAATTCCGGATTGGTTACAAATCCAAACCTTCTATAACGGCCTAAATTCTCAAACTAGGCAACATATCGATGCCGCCGCCGGTGGAACGCTTAATAACAAAACACCGGCGGCCGCCCAAGAGCTTATAGAAGGTATGGCTTTGAATACCTATCAATGGAGTACACCACGGTCTAAATCACCTAAACCGGCCGGGATGTATGAAATTGATACGGTCTCCAATCTATCTCTCCAGGTTCAGATGCTAAACAAAAGATTAGAAGAGATGTCTGCTCCCTCTTCTATACCTACCTGGGATCCTACTTCTTCCCCCTCTCCCACTACGTTGGCCGAGCATGTGGATTATATGGGAAATCCGAATCGGCCACCCTTTAATCCGGGTAATACTAATTATGGTAATACCTATCACCCGGGTATACGGAACCACCCCAACTTCTCTTGGAGTAATCCGGGGAACGCGGCTCGCCCACCAAACACAATCCCACCAGGATATTTTCCACCACAAGATCCAAAAGCTCCCAATCTCGAGGAGTTGTTCTCCAAATATACGAGTACAAATGATGCCAATATCCGGAATCTCACCGGATCTCTTCGTAGTTTGGAGACTCAAATTGGGCAAATTGCAAAGATGCTCTCCGATCGACAACAAGGAGCGCTACCGGGCAATACAGAGCCCAACCCAAGGGAGCAAGCCAAAGCCATCACTTTACGGAGCGGGAAGGAGGTAACCACTTCTACAATTCCAGTTGAAACTTCTCCAATTCCGGTTGATACGGAGGTAACAATTTCTTCATCTTCTCCTCTGATTAAGCCTTCTAGTTATATTAAACCAAAACCTTATCAACCACCTCTTCCCTATCCGTCTAGAATGCAAAAAGACCGGATAGATGAGCATCACGGTAAATTTTTAGACATGTTTAAACAAATCCAAATAAATTTACCGTTATGCGAAGTGATAGCACAAACGCCAAAATATGCTAAGTACCTCAAGGATCTTTTATCAAATAAAAAGAAACTTGAGGATATCTGCACGGTTCAATTGAACACGGAGTGCTCGGCGGTTTTACTTAATAAATTGCCTAAGAAATTACCTGATCCGGGTAGTTTCTCTATACCTTGTTCATTTGGCGATTTATTGGTAAAACGTGCGTTAGCCGATTTTGGTGCCTCAATAAATTTAATGCCTTATTCTTTAGTTAAGAAATTGGGTTTAGGAGAACCTAAACCCACAAGAATGAGCATTCAATTGGCGGATCGGTCTATTAGATATCCGATGGGTATTATTGAGGATGTGCTTGTCAAAGTTGACAAATTTATCTTTCCGGTAGATTTTGTCATCTCTGACATCGAAGAGGACACCGAGGTACCACTCATTCTCGGTCGCCCATTTCTTGCCACCTCACGCGCCGTTATAGACGTTAGTAACGGTAAACTTCTCCTTAGAGTCGGAGATGAAGAAGTTACCTTTACTATTGACACGTCTATGAAAAATTCGCTTTCCAATGACGACTCATGTTACTATTTAGAAGCTTCTCCCGAAGAAGATTTCATTTCTTTTTCTGAACATTCTTTATCGTCTATTGATCATAACGCTTATTTTGAAAATTTAGATTTAATTACTTATGAAAATAGTGATAAGGATTCGATCACTCGCACACCTACTTTTGAAATTTTAGAAATTAGTAGTGATCGTTTGAAAACTTCTTATGATGAACCTCCCACGCTTGAACTCAAACAATTGCCTGATCATTTAGAATATTTATTTTTAGCGGAGGATTCTAAACTTCCCGTAATTGTGTCGGCCTACTTGACCGATGATGAAAAATTTAAATTATCTAATATTTTAAAACGCCATCGCCGCGCAATTGCATGGAAGATCACGGATTTTAGAGGAATTAATCCCTCTTTTTGCACCCATAAAATTTTATTGGAAGAAAAAGCTCACAAAACAATTCAACTTCAACGCCGGCTAAATCCTAACATGAAGGAGGTAGTCAAGGCCGAGGTGATTAAATTATTAGATGCGGGCATCATCTATCCGATTTCGGATAGCTCTTGGGTGAGTCCGGTCCAAGTGGTGCCTAAGAAAGGAGGCTTAACGGTAGTTCCTAATGATAAAAATGAATTAATTCCTACCCGAACCGTTACCGGATGGCGGGTTTGCATCGACTACCGTAAATTAAATGATGCAACCCGAAAGGATCATTTTCCTTTGCCGTTCATTGACCAAATCCTTGAACGGTTATCCGGGCACTCGTTTTATTGTTTTCTTGACGGTCCCTCGGGATATTTCCAAATCCCAATTGCGCCCGAAGACCAAGAGAAAACAACCTTCACTTGTCCGTTTGGCACCTTCGCCTATCGAAGGATGCCTTTTGGTTTATGCAATGCGCCGGCAACCTTCCAAAGATGTATGCTAGCGATCTTTGATGAACTAGTAGAGGATATCATGGAGGTCTTCATGGACGATTTCTCCGTCTTTGGAGACTCTTTTGATTTATGTTTAGCAAATCTTTCCCGTGTACTCCAAAGATGCGAGGACATGAACCTAGTCTTGAACTGGGAAAAGTGCCATTTTATGGTGCGGGAAGGTTTGGTCTTAGGCCATAAAATTTCTAGCAAGGGTATAGAGGTAGATAAAGCAAGCTTAGGGGTTTCGACTGGCCGAGAGGTCTTAATCGATCAACCTAAGGTTAGTTAGAAGCATGAGCTCGAGAGAGACGCTTCTATACTTTAGGAACCTCCACGGTCGAGTGAGTATAATTAAGAACTCGCATTTTATTATTTTTCAAGAAGATTTATTTTAGTCTAAGGGAATTCTAGATCAAGTGCTAGCTTTCTCATATTTGAATTTCTCTTTAACTTCAGCTTTAATTTTATTATCTAGTATAATCCAACCAACTTTTCCGTTAGATAAAATAATAGCTCTTCCTTGTGAGTACAAGTACTCAACAGGCCCCGAATCGCAATACGACACTTCCTATACTACATTTCGATAGGTACGCTTGCCTATTCGGGATTCTAGTTTGGTTGTAATTTAACTTCTAGAAAATCATCATCAAGCAAAAATTGAAATTATAGAAAAATTACCTCCACCCTCAAATGTTAAGGCCGTTCGTAGTTTTTTGGGGCACGCCGGTTTCTATCGCCGGTTTATTAAAGATTTTTCTAAAATCACTAAGCCCCTTACACACTTATTAGAAAAAGACGCGCCTTTTATTTTTGATGAAAATTGTTTGCGCGCTTTTTCTCTTATTAAAGAAAAATTGATAAACGCACCAATCGTAATAGCTCCAAATTGGGGACTTCCTTTTGAAATTATGTGCGATGCTAGTAGTTTTGCCGTTGGTGCGGTCTTAGGACAACGCATCAATAAAAATTTTCATCCGATATATTATGCGATCAAAACACTAACCACCGCACAAGAAAATTATACAACCACCGAAAAAGAACTTCTTGCCGTAATTTTTGCCTTTGATAAATTTCGTTCTTACCTTACTTTATCCAAAGTTATTGTTTTACCGATCTTTCGGCTTTGCGTTATTTACTAACCAAAACAGATGCAAAGCCTCGATTGATTAGGTGGGTATTGCTTCTCCAAGAATTTGACTTGGAGATTCGGGATAAAAGAGGAGCGGAAAATCTAGCGGCGGATCATCTTTCTCGGTTGGAGAACCCCAATTCAGAGGAGCTCAAAGAGGAGGACATCGATGACACATTTCCTGAAGAGCGCCTCCTCGCTATGCATAATGTAATCACTCTCCCCACTCCTTGGTTCGCCGATTTTGCAAATTTTCTTGTTGCAAGATTCCTCCCAAATGGTTTTTCTTATCAAGAAAAGAAGAAATTCTTTTCAGATTTGAAAAATTATTTTTGGGAGGATCCATTTCTCTTCCGAGTTTGTGCGGACCAAGTAGTGAGGAGGTGTGTTTCTCATGAGGAGGGCGTAGAAATTTTAAAACATTGTCACGAGGGACCCACCGGTGGGCATTATAAAGCTAATCGGACGGCTCGGAAAGTACTTGAAGCAGGCTTCTATTGGCCGAGCATCTTCAAGGACGCTCACGCACATGTAAGTCGTTGTGAACAATGCCAACGCTCAGGTAATATTTCCCGCCGAGATGAAATGCCCTTAAATTTATTTATAGAAATTGAAGTTTTTGATTTATGGGGAATCGACTTTGTCGGCCCGCTACCAACTTCCTTTGGAAATAAATATATTCTGGTAGCGGTTGACTACGTGTCATGGTGGGCGGAAGCGCAAGCTCTCCCCACCAATGACGCCCGAGTCGTGACCCGATTTCTTAAACAACTATTTTCACGATTTGGAGCACCGCGGGCAATAGTTAGTGATAGGGGCACCCACTTTTGTAACGCACAATTTGCTAAAGTATTATCTAAATACGGCGTTACACATAGGTTAGCCACCCCCTATCACCCTCAAACTAGTGGCCAGGTAGAAGTAGTTAACCGAGAAATTAAACGAATTTTAGAAAAAACGGTTTCTACTAATAGGAAAGATTGGTCGGTCAAACTTGATAATGCTCTATGGGCTTATCGGACCGCGTACAAGACCGCTATCGGTTGTATGCCATATCGATTGGTCTATGGGAAAGCATGCCACTTACCGGTTGAGCTTGAACATCGTGCCTTTTGGGCACTTAAATTTTTAAATCTTGATGAAAATTTGTCCTCCGAGCTCCGTAAATTTCAACTTAACGAGCTCGATGAGTGGCGCTCCCTCGCTTATGAGAGTAATAAACTCTATAAAGAGCGCACCAAATTTTATCATGACAAGAAAATTAAGCACCCAAAGGACTTTAAACCAGGAGACCAAGTCCTTTTATATAACTCGCGCTTACGCTTATTTCCGGGTAAACATAAGTCCCGCTGGTCCGGCCCCTTTGTCGTAAAGGAGGTTTGGTCTTACGGGACGGTTCTTATTTCACACCCGGAAAAAGGTAACTTTAAAGTAAATGGGCACCGGCTAAAATTATTTTTTGCCGGTGATAATATTAACGAAAAATTAGACAACATAATGTTGTCAAACCCATAATAAGCGCGCGCCACTATGGTCAAGCTCACCGACCATAAACAAAGCGCTCGTGGGAGGCACCCCACGGTTATCTTTTCTTTTTTATTATTTTCTAATTTTCTTTTTAAGATTATTTTTACAGGCTTGAAGGACATCGCTGCATGACGATCGGGTCGAGACGAACGTCGAATTTTCGTATTTCTACAAGTCGGTAAATTTTAATTTATTTTTATTAGGCTCTTTAACATAATGATGTTATAAAAAAAAGAAAAATTAAACAAAAAATAGTATATTTATAAAAAAAAAATAATAATAATAAAAAATTTTTAAAAATTTTAAAAAATATTAAAAAAAAAAAATTCTTTTTTTTTATCGTACACGTGCTTGTCACGCCCGTGACCCATTGGTAACGGGCGTGTCCAGAACGTGTTTTGCCAAGACTGCGGGAGGTTCCTCCTTCCTCGGTTTTCCCGCCCGTCATTCGGATATGACACGGGCGTGACATATTTTGTCACGGGCGTGTCGAGCCCGTGTCGCGGGTATCCGAGGCGTTGACCAGTCGCGCCTCGGATTCCTTCTTAAAGAGTCCGAGTTGACTGACACGCCCAGCGTCACGGGCGTGACTCTGGGGCGTGACCGAAGAATCCGATGCCGTAGCATCGGATGCTCTTCGGATTCCCCCTACACGCCCGACGTCACGGGCGTGTCACTCAGAGTCACGGGCGTGACTCTGAGGCGTGACCCCTGAATCCGAGGCAGCCCGCCTCGGATTCCTTTCTGCTTTGACCCGGGCTTGTCACGCCCCCTGTCACGGGCGTGACAGGGGGGCGTGACCAACCCGAAAAACTCTATAAATAGGATTTTTCCTCCCCTCTTCTCTTCACACCTCCACTCTTCAACCCTTCTCTTCTCTCCTCCCCTTGGCCGAAATTTCCTCCACAATTCTCACCATGCCTCGCCACCACGCTCGATCCACCGCTTCCTCCTCCGAGCACCCCGCTGATCCAGCCTCGATGGAGGCCATGCTTCTTTTCGAGAATGCAACCCAACAAGATCGAAGCGAGAGACTGCGCGCCAAACCCTTTGGAGTGTTCCGGATCTTGGATTGGGCCATCCTCGCCCAATTCGGAGCAGCGGAGCTAGTTCGGGAGCTCATCTCTACCCAAGGGTGGGATCCCCTCTTCTCCATTTCTGAGCCTGCTTTCCTCGAGCTCACTATTGAGTTCCTGGCCTCATTTGAGTTCCGTTGGGCGGCGCAAGATGATTTCATCGTCTTTCGCCTGGGCGGGATGATGCACCAGCTCACCATCCGCCAACTCAATGTTGTCATGGGCTTTTGCTCGGAGGCCTTTTCCACTTCCCCCGCCTACCCCGACCTAAAAACTGATTTCCCTCCCGACTTCAGTCTCCCTACTTTTTGGTCAGAAATTAGTAATGACGTCGCCCCCTACACTCCAAAGAAATCTAAGGGCAGCCACCTCATCTCCCCCGCTTTACGTATTCTGCACAACCTTCTCTCTTTTACCATTTCCGGGCGCGGGGATAGCCACGGCGTGGTGACTCGGGCAGACTTACTATACTTGTATAGTATGTTTTACCGGGTCCCACTCAACCTTGGTTACATGCTCGCCATTTTCTTTCGGCACCAGGCCGAAAATGTGAGATTGGGAGCGGTGCACGGCGGGAATTTCATCTCTTTCCTCGCCAAGCAGCTCGGCCTGTGGGCTGCTCTTCCGCGGCTCACTTGCATGCAAACGCCGCAGCCTCTTCAGTTCCCGACCCTTCAGGCGCTTGGTTTAGCTCGCCGACGCGACGGTGAGTTTGAGGCTGTTCCCCCGTTCGTTGGTGGCGGTGATCTTGATCTTGATCATGGTGCCGGTCCCAGCGGTACTCATCATTCCCCGCAGATTCCGCCACCACCGCTGCACTCTGCTCCAGTGCCCGATCCTGCAAATTATTGGGACCGACAATTTGGGTTGCTCCATACTCGCATAGACCAGATGCAAACCCATTTTGACGGTCGCTTTGCTTCTTTTGATGCGCGCTTCACCGTGCTCGAGCGAAACCATACTTCCTCCATAGCGCATATTACTCGCGAGTTCGCGAACATGCGGACTTTCTATCAGGAGCACGAGGACGTTTCTGACCAGGAGTAGCTGCCTTTTTATTTCTTTGGATTTGTAGAGGGTCACCTCTTTGTATCTATATCTTTCTTTTACTTTCATGTATCTGTTTTTATTATGCAAAAAAATATCTATAAAATATTATGTTTTGCTTTGCTACTCTCTTACAGGTATCTTTTGATGCTGGTTTGCGCTTCTCAGGGAAGTTTCCTCTTCTTGTATTTTCTTAATTTTTACATTGGGGACAATGTATAGTTTAAGTATGGGGGAGGGATATTTCTCAAGCAAAACATATAAAAATTTTTCCAAATTTTTAAAAAAAAAAATTTTAAAACAAATTAAAACTCAAAAAAATTTATTTCGTCTTAAAATTTTGATTTTCCAAAATACAAAAAAAAAAAATTTTAAAAAAAAATGAAAAAAATGAAAAAATCAAAAATTAAATTAGAGAAGTCTTTATTTCTATATTTATTCATATGCAAAATTCCTAGTAATTCAACTTGTTTATAGTGTTTAGAGAATTTTGATGTTTTAATTGAATGTTGAATTTTGGAGTAGAACTGGTGGCCATGCTGTGTTTCTAGTTAAGTGCACGTGTAAGTAGAATTTTTAGTAGATCTAAATATTCAGCATATAATTAGATTTTTATTTTTCTAAATGCGTAGAAACAACTTATTTTACTTCAATTTTGAAAACCGGTAAAACTTTAAAATAATTTAGGTGAGTAAGTAGAAGTTTGCTAGAGAGATATTTCACGGACCAAGAGAGAGTTATTCTTTTTCGATGTCTAGAACTTGCCCTCTAACTATTCTCAAGACTTTGCATAAGTTAAACTCATTAGCGTAAATATGATTTAGGCACTTCTTTTGACAAGTTTGAGCTTTTGTACCCGAACCTAAAATTTTAACTTTACTTAGCCAATTTGAGCCTATTACCTTTTCCTGTTGTTTTAGCTCCACCAAATGATTCACCAAAGCCTAAAAAGCATCCTAATTACACACCTAAACCCGAGCTTGAAAGAACAAATATTTTGTGAGTGATTAGGAGCCTTTTCATTTTTTTGGTGGCTTTTTTCTTATAAAAAAAAGTTGATTTATTTTTCTCTCCTCTTCAAAATAAAGAAAAAAAAATTATCATTAAAAAATGAAGAGGTAGAAAAAAAAAATCAATATGATGAGAGAGTTAAAAAAAAAATAAGAAAGAAACAAAAGAAATTGGAATTTGGCTACGTTCTTAAGAGTCATAGCAAATCTTTATGTACAAGCTTCTCTAGGTTTTGGTGTGACTAGCCATCGTGTTTATCTTTGATCACCCTCACCAAAAACCTAAGCCTACATTTCAACCTAATTAAGCCCTATTGATTTATGTTTATAAGTTAGACTAGTGCCGTGGCGAGAGTGTGAAAGGGCAAGCCTATGGCCATCGACATTGATGGATTTCTTTGGAGGGTATCTTAATCTTTGTTTGTGCAATGTTATCTTAGTACGCACACTACACTCTCCCTAAAGATAATTTTAAGATTTACCGGATTTTCATCTTAAAAGTAAAAATAATAGTGAAAACGCATTTTAAGAAAAATAAAAACCTAATTTGTATGCTGAGTAAGTCTTTCTACAAAAATATCTACAAACATAGGCATAAGACTTCGCATTTTACTCCTTAGGTTCAATATTCTTTTCTAGCAATTAAAATTTTTCTACTCCCTATAGGAAGTTGTTTGCTCGGGACTAGCAAACGGATAAGTATGGGGGTATTTGATAACTCTAATTATTTCTATATTTTTATTCACTATTTTATATTAATAATAGATATTTTATATCAATTTTATAATATTAAGTTTATAACTAACAAGTTTCTACATTTTATATTTATATGTTCTAATAAATTGATTTTTAATCTTGCAGGGCTGATATATATATTTTTTGGAACAAAACTGGATTTTCTCATTTTCAGCCTAGACACGCCCCGTGACACGCCCTACCTGGGCGTGACACAGGGGCGTGACACGTGATAACCAAGCCTGCAGCCAGAGCCCGTCGACCGCGCCAAAAGATCATCGACCGACCTTGACACGCCCGTGTCGAATGAAGACACGCCCGTGTAGCCCTTACACGGGGCGTGACGACCCGTGGAAGAATTGTTGACTGATGCCACGTCGGATTAAAATTACACGCCTGGGTCACGGGCATGACCCAGGGCGTGTCAAGCAAGTTACCAGACATTAGCGCGCCGTTCCAGCCGTTGCCGCCAGATTTCCGTTACAGCCAGACACGCCCCTAGTCACGGGCGTGACTAGGGGGCGTGACACATTCTTGAAGACCACTTTTACTCCCGCCGTTTTCAGCTTCCCGCCGTTTCCGGAAACAGCCGTGACACGCCCTAGGTCACGGGCGTGACCTAGGGGCGTGACCCGTCAGTTAAACAATTTTGGCGGTTTCTCTTCCAACGTTCCCGGGCTTTCAAGACGACGGTTCCGAGCCTGACACGCCCTAGGTCACGGGCGTGACCTAGGGGCGTGACCAAACAGAAATTTTTCTATAAATTCCAGACAGCTTCAGATGCTGAGGAGTCAAATTTTGGGAGTTGGAGTCTTGTAATGTTCTGTTTATTTTGCTGTATTTTCTCATTTCTAAGTTAGATTTACCTTTGTTGTAACTTTAATTTTAGTTATTTCTATTTCCATCATGTCTTTCCCTACTTCATTTTGTATTTCCCCAATCATGATGAGTAGCTAATCTTCTTTTAGCACTTGATCATGATGAACCTTAGAATAAAATAGATCTTTCTCCTTCTTATTAAATGTCTTGTTCTTAATCGTTCTCGCTACGATTTATCTTTGATTTTTATTTCATCAAATTCATATTACGCGGATATGATCTTCGATCTAAGATCCATATCCTAAATGACTGAGAGGTTGCGGATACGAGGAGATCACTCAAAGATAAAAGGAGTTGAACGCACTCCTCGAGAGAGGACGACGTAAATCTTCCGGATTGGAGTCAAATCCAATAGTGGGGTTCACCGCATAAAGCAAGCTTAGGGGTTTCGACTGGCCGAGAGGTCTTAATCGATCAACCTAAGGTTAGTTAGAAGCATGAGCTTGAGAGAGACGCTTCTATACTTTAGGAACCTCCACGGTCGAGTGAGTATAATTAAGAACTCGCATTTTATTATTTTTCAAGAAGATTTATTTTAGTCTAAGGGAATTCTAGATCAAGTGCTAGCTTTCTCATATTTGAATTTCTCTTTAACTTCAGCTTTAATTTTATTATCTATTATAATCCAACCAACTTTTCCGTTAGATAAAATAATAGCTCTTCCTTGTGAGTACAAGTACTCAACAGGCCCCGAATCGCAATACGACACTTCCTATACTACATTTCGATAGGTATGCTTGCCTATTCGGGATTCTAGTTTGGTTGTAATTTAACTTCTAGAAAATCATCATCACACATCTACCTGAGCTAGAGGAGAAGATACATGATCTTGAATAGCAGGTTCTTGCACTGGTTCTGGAGCTGGTTGTTGAGAAGGTTCTTGGACAGCTTGAACTTCTTCCACTAGATCTGTAGTATCAGGAACACAGATTTGCTAAATGGAATTGAAACATCCCTTCTAGGTATTCACAGACTAGCATGTCAGTTATCATGTCAAGGAAATGAGTAAATGAATTACCTTCAGGATTCTCTTCAGAACTTTCTAAGTCCCACAAGTCATCTAGATAGGAGGTGATGACTCCTTCTAGGAACAGAGAAACTATGGGAGTAGAAGCTTCTTTAAGGCATACTTTGAATGCAAATTCTGCTTCCATTATGATATTAGAAGGCTTCTGAACTGGTGCTGGTTCTGCAGATGATGAGGTAATGTCAACTAGAACTGCTGTTTCTTTTTGAATCTCAGCTTGGGGCTCTGCTGGAAGAGTAACAAGGGGAAGTCCTGAGGCATCTTCCTCGAACATCTCCCCCTGCCTGATTTCAGTAGACAATGAAGTCAAGCCCCTAACTGAAGAAGGCTCAGCAGACTTAGAGAGGGCTAAGATGGAGGATGTCAGGGTAGAGATGGAAGAAACGAGAGGGGCATTTGCTTCTTCAATCATGATTTTGATTGAAGGAGTAATTAGCTCCAAAATGTTTGAAATGAAGGCTGGTGTGATTTGAAATGATGGTGGGGGAATCATAGTAGATGGGAGATCATTAGGGATTATGGTCTCTTGATGAGATATGTTATGAACTGGGGATTGATGGGTGGATGCAGGAAGATCAATATGATCTTGATGAGAAATTGGTGACTGAGGAGGAGTGGGTAGCTCAAAAACCAATAAATCAAAACTAGGATGAGAAATCCTAGCAAGATGAGAAGGAAGTGGAGATGCTGGTGATGCATGGAGAATTGTTGAGGAATCAAGAAGAAGAGAGGCTGGTGATGTAGATGGTAATGCAAAAGTAAAAGTAATGGGGGGAATGGAGGAGCCTTCTTCATGTAGGTGGGGAGTGACTAATGCAGTCCTGGTGCTCTCAGATACAACAGGAGCTACCCCAGCTGGTGAATGCTTCTGAATGCTCCTTTTCCACTTAACAAATAGGGTTAGGTCCATTTTCTTACTGGCATTGATGGAAGTAGCAACTGTGCCCAACAGTTGAGGATATTTCTCTTTTAAGAAAATTCCTATCACCCTTCCAAGGGTTACTTCCTTTTTACTGTTCTTCTTTCTTATCAAATCAAACAATATCCCTGCCCAATCTATCTCTTTCTTGCTAATAATCGCGCTCATCAAGGCAAACTGTTGCCTTGTTATATTATCATGAGCTGAGTGCTTGCCCAAAAGCACTTTTCCAACCAGTTCAGCCAAAAACTTAATCCTCAACGGGAAGTTCACTTTTAGCAGCTTTGTAGGGATTCCCTCAGCATGACCTAGCTCGACGAGCATCCTTCCATATTCTTGAGTATCTTGGTCGTATTATTCTAAACCATTCAACAGTCCGAAAATTTCAGTCAGAACGGCTGGAGTAAGAATTACCTCTTCTCCGCCTATTGTCCCGGTCATTGAGACATCGCTGGAAGACGAAGAATAAACCCATTCTTTGATTTCTGGGATGTTGATCTTGATCCTGGTAGACATCAGCTTTTCCAAACCTTGGTCCTTGCAGAGCTGGAGCATCTCTAAAATCTCCGCATCGCATGCGTTGAACGAATCGAAATCTACATTGAACCCGGCGTCAAATTTCATCGCAGTCAGGAAAGCTGGAGCAACCGCCATTGATTTGGTTGGAGAGGACGACGAAGACGAAATGGCAGAAGGCGCGGCGCAAAGCTCAAGTCAAAACTCACAAACAGGAGTGAGGAATATGAAGCGACGAGCTCTGTCGACTACAAATAGAACGATCTATTAACCTAGGTCGACCATCGGTTTTATATTAAAACAGCAATCGTCGATCTATTTTAACAGATCCTGGAGATGATGGTCGACCGATCGTTCGACGATCATTTCCTGAAGCAGAGTAGTCGATCAATCGTTCGACTATTTCTGTCTTCACAAACAAACAAGCCGTCGTCACCCATAGGTCGACGATAGGCTCGACCTGTTCGACTATCGTCGAACGTCGTTCGACGATCTTCAAACAGATTTCAACAAAGGCAGAAGTCATATTTAGTCTTTTCCATTAATCATGCCTAGTTCAAGCAAAAAGAACAGATGCTTCTGTTCATCTAAGGGCTTGGTGAAAATATCACCTCTCTGAAGGTCAGTGGATATGAACTCAAGGATGATCTTGTTCTTTTCCACACAATCTCTCAGGAAATAGTTTCTAATCACAATGTGCTTGGTTCTAGAGTGGTGCACAGAATTTTGTGCAATGGAGATAGCACTGGTACTGTCACACATGATTTTGGTGTTCTTGTGTGTGTACCCAAAATCCAAAAGCTGGTTTTGAATCCATAGGATCTGTGAACAACAACTAGCAGCTGCTATATATTCAGCCTCTGCAGTTGAAGTTAAGACAGAAGCCTTTTTCTTACAGAACCAAGAGACCAATCTCTCTCCCAGGAACTAACATGTTCCTGAGATAATTTCCTGTCAACTCTACAACCAGCATAGTAAGAATCAGAGTATCCAATTAACTCAAATTCTGATTCAGCTGGGTACCATAGTCCTAAATTTGGACAACCCTTCAGGTATCTCAAAATTCTTTTGAGAAGAATCAAATGAGATTCCTTGGAGTTGACCTGAAATCTAGCACATAGGCATGTGACAAACATTATATCTGGTCTACTTGCAGTTAAATACAATAGGGAACCAACAATGTCCCTATAGTTTTTCTGATCAACTGGCTTACCCTGATCATCAGAATCTATAACTACATTAGTAGCCATAGGTGTATGCATTGTTGAAGCATCAGCCATCCCAAACTTCTTTACCAATTCCTTGGCATATTTGGATTGGGAGATGAAGATGCCATCAGCATCTTGCTTTACTTGGAGACCAAGAAAGTAAGACAGCTCACCCATACTACTCATCTCAAACTTAGAATGCATCAGGTCAGAAAACTTTTTGCACAGTTTGGGATCAGTGGAGCCAAAAATAATATCATCCACATACACTTGAACTAACAGGATGGTGTCCTTGTGGTGCTTAACGAAAAGGGTTCTATCAACTACTCCCCTAACAAAGTTGTGCTCTAACAGGAAACTATCTAGAGTCTCATACCAGGCTCTGGGTGCTTGTTTAAGTCCATAAAGAGCTTTTTGCAACTTGTAAACACATGAGGGTTGAGTTGAAGAGACAAACCCAGGAGGTTATTCAACAAACACCTCTTCCTTTAGCTCACCATTTAGGAAGGCACTCTTGACATCCATTTGAAATACCTTAAACTTCATATAGGTTGCATAGGCTAGAAAGATCCTTATTGCCTCTAGCCTTGCAACAGGGGAAAAGGTTGGGTCATAATCTATACCTTCCTCCTGTCTGTATCCCTGAGCTACAAGCCTAGCTTTGTTCCTTACAATAATTCCATTTGCATCCAACTTGTTTCTAAACACCCACTTGGTGCCTATAATCAGTTGGCCTTTTGGTCTTGGAACCAAAGTCCATACTTTACATCTTTCAAATTTATTAAGCTCCTCTTGCATAGCAATGATCCAGTGGGGATCTAGCTCAGCATCTTTTATGGTGAGGGGATCAATCTGTGAAAGGAAACAAGCATGCATCACATCCTGTCTTAATTGATGTCTTGTTTGCACACCTACTGATATGTCACCAATCACTTGAGATATAGGATGATCTCTAAGTGTGACAAGATCAGTAGGTGGGATGTGATCTTCAGCAACAGTTAGGATTAATTCCTCCTGAGGAAATTGATCAACTGTTGGTGGTACAGCAACTGCTTCCACAGTGTCTTCATCACTGTCTGAATCAGTGATATGAAGAGTTGATAGATGGAGAATCTCTTGAGTGACATCTTTGCATGATTCTGGTACCTGCAATGAGCTTGAGGAAGGAGAAAATTCCTTCTCCTTGTAAAACATCTTTGACTCATCAAAAAAAACATGCACAGACTCCTCAATTTTAGAAGATGATTTATTAAATACCCTATAAGCTTTGCTTACTTGGGAATATCCAAGAGAAATTCCCATTGAAGCTTTTGCTTCAAACTTTCTAAGATATTCTTTGTTGTTATTGTGAATATACACTACACAACCAAAGACTCTAAAATAATTAATTTTAGGTTTCTTTCCCTTAAGCAACTCATAAGGAGTTTTACTCTTAAGCTTGTGTATAAGACATCTGTTCAAGACATAATTAGCTGTGCTAACAGCTTCTGCCCAATAAGAAAGAGGCATGTTAGCATCTGCCAATAATGTTCCAGCAGCTTCAATCAGGGTTCTATTCTTCCTTTCCACTACCCAATTTTTTTGGGGAGTTCTAGGAGCAGAGAAGCTATGTTTGATACCTTCTTTCTCACAGAATTCTTGCATGAGAAGAGACTCAAACTCAGTACCATGATCATTTCTGATCAAGGCAACATGAGTAGAATACTCAGTCTGCACACATAGCAGAAAGTCTGTAAGAACTTTGAAGTTATCAGCCTTAGTTCTCAAGAAGAACACCCAAGTGAACCTACAGAAGTCGTCTACAATTACTAAAGTGTAATACTTCCCTCCTAGACTCTGTACATTTATTGGGCCAAAAAGGTCCAAATGTAATAAATACAGGATTCTAGGTGAATCACTTTTATTTACAGATTTAAAGGAGTTTTTGGTTTGCTTGCCTAATTGACAAGCCTTGTATAGGCTCTCCTTCTTGTAGGGGCAAGAAGGTAAACCTCTAACAAGGTTGTATTTAGATAACCTAGATATGTTCTTGAGGTTAACATGGCTAAGCCTCCTATGCCATAAGGTGTTATTATTTGTTACTTCATTGAACAGGCAGATTTCAGATTGAGTTGAGTTAAAATCTACTAAGAAAATATTATCCTGTCTAATACCTACTAACACAACATTGCTATTTAAAGTAATATTATAGAGAGTGTTAGTGAAAGATACCTGATAACCTGCAACACATAACTGGCTTACTGAGATAAGGTTGTACTTCAGTCCAGTTACATATGCAACCCTTTTGAATGTTACTGCTCCAATGGTAATCCTACCATATCCTTCAGTTTGACCACAACTGGAATCCCCAAAGATCACCTTTGGTCCAAGCTTGGCCTTGTATCTTGACAGATTTTCTTTGTTTCCTGTCATGTGTTTGGAACAGCAACTATCCAAATACCATTTATCTTTAGTATATGGATAGGTCTTCACCTGCAAATTAAACAATTAGACATTGTGGACCCAAACAACCTTGGGTCCATTATTTTTCCCATAATGAAAACTTGAAATAAAAGAGTAAGCAGGCTGAGGTTTATATCCTAAAGGGTAAGATCTCCTAGGTGGGATACTCCAAGCAGTTAATGGGTCCACAAACCTAGTGTTTCTATTTATCTTAGGATTTCTATGGTTCATGTGATTATTTTGAAAATCAAATTGAGATCGTCGATCAGCGTTCGAAGATTGATGCTCAGATCGTCGAGCATCGTTCGACCATTGAGCCTTCGATCGTCGAGCAGCGTTCGATGCTTTTTGTAGTTCTTTAAAATTTTGTTTTCTCTTTTCTCTCTTAGCTTTACTTAAGGCTTTGTTAACTTGGTTTACTTGCTCAGTATTCTTTATTCCATCAGCTGAAATAAAGTTTACTGGAGTTGAAAGATGATTTTTAAGAATCAATGGGGGTTCACTTGATGAGGCTCCTAAGCCTAGCTTATTATTGCCTGACCTAGTGTTTGTCATGCTAGTGATCTCTAGCAGCTTAAGGCTTCTACCATTTAGAGATTCTTCTAATCTTAGTGATTTAGCTAGTCCATTTTTAAGGAATTTTATTTCTTCACTAGACTTAGTGAGTTCTGCTTCTAACCTAGCATTTTCAATGGAGAGGATTTTTGATTCTGCTATCCTATTTCTAAGCTCCTTAATTTTCTTTTCTGAGCTAATTAAATCTAAACAAAGAGATTTAAATTCAGATTTAAATTCAGCAGAAGAAAAATCATAAGAAGATAATACCTGATCTTCTATAGGCATTTCTTCATCATCATCAGAACTCTCTACAGCTGAGTGGTTGCTGCAGGCATCAATTGCCATTAGGCAAATTTCCTTTGCCTTCTTCTCTTCCTCATCTTCACTATAGCTTGAGGAGGAAGATTCCTCATCTGTGTCACTCCAGGTCTCAGCAACAAATCCTTTCTCCTTCTTCTTGTTTTTGTAGGAGGATGACATGGAGTGCTTCTTGTGATGTTCTTTTTCCTTTCTCTTTTCTTTGTTCTTTTCCTCTGGACACTCAGGTAGAATGTGTCCAGGTTTCCTGTAGCCATAACAAATAATTTCTTTAGCAGGAGATATGTCATACCTTGGTTTATCTTCATATCTTGAATATTTCTTTCTGAAGTCTTTTCTGCCCATCTTGAGAAACCTTTTGGCAAAGAGTGTCATCAGCTCCTCATTTGATTTGCTTCCTTCAGAAGCATCAGCAGATTTTAGAGCAAGGGTTTGCTCTTTCCTTGTTGGAGTTGGAGTATTGGCTTCAGCCTCAGCTTCCCTGGACTTCAGCACTTGCTCAAAAGATTTGAGCTTGCCAAGGAGAGCTTAAGTTGAGATCTCAGTAGTACTTCTGGCCTCCTTGATGGGCCAGATCCTAAGATCCCATGTGCTGGGGAAGCACATCAGTATCTTATCATTGACCTCTGTCAATGTTATCTCCTTATTAATGGTTCTCAACTCATTGATGATTGAGTTGAGCCTGGTGTACATTCCTTCAACTGATTCAGCTGCAGTCTTCTTAAAGTTTTTATATTGGGATATAAGGTTGGATCTTCTGTCCTTCCTCTCATAAGCTGAACCAGCTACAATCTGGTTCAGTGAGTCCCACATAGCTTTTGCAGAGGTGCAATCAGCCACTTTCTGGAAGGTTTTATCAGACATAGTCTGAGCCAGAATTTTCATTGCTTTAGCATCAGCTACTTTGGCTTTCTTGTAAGCATCATTGTAGTCTGGAGGTGGCACTGTACTGAGATTTGTAGATGTTGTAGCAGTGGGTGCATTGAGTGCATTGAGTGCACTCAACGCACTCAACGCACCGAGAAATATCCTAGCTCGGGGCGTTGAGTGCATTGAGTGCACTCAACGTCATGGGCTGATTGGCGTTGAGTGCATTGAGTGCACTCAATGCCATTTTACTTAGAAAAACATCTTGGCTCGGTGCGTTGAGTGCATTGAGTGCACTCAACATCATGGACTTTTTGGCGTTGAGTGCACTCAACGCCATTTTACTTAGAAAGATTTCGGGAAGCGTCGAGAGAGTCGACTGCACCCCCGTGTTTGTCGAACTTAGCCAACAATTCATCGAATGGAGCGGATTCGTCGAGCTCTGCAAAATAGTTAGTCGAATGGAGCAAGTGATGAACTAGGTTCAGAGTTCATTGAATGGTGTTCAACGAATGAAGCAAGTTTGCTGAACCAGGTTTGGGCGTCATCGAATGGGGCAAATTCGTCAAGCAGAGTTCGATGAATAGAGAAAATTCGTCGAGCGTAGTTCGATGAATACAGCCAATTCTTCGAGCAGAGTTTGACGAATAAAGCCAATTCATCGAGAAGAGTTCGATGAATAGGGCAAATTCGTCGAACTAAGTCTTTGGAATTAGTGATTTGGAGGAGAGAGAAAGCTCGGGCTTAATGGCCAGTATGGCTATTAAGGCTCCATTACCCCCGCGTTTATGGGGCTTTTACTCCTTTGAGGGAGAGGAGAAGTTTTTCTGGAGGTGTCCGGCCATTGGGGAGGCTCTGCCCCATTAATTTGGTAGAAACCGAAAAGAATGAGTTAATGGTCGTTAATGAAATTTAATGATACTTGGGAGTTACAAGACTCCTCTCCCAAAATTCTTTTTAAGGACCTTCACCAAAGCAAGGGCAAGCGTTTCCCCTGATTACTTTTCAAATCCATTGAGGTTAGTGTAGAAGTTGTAGAGGAGCAAAAGTTCAGTGGCCAGAAATGGTGAGGAGGTAAAGTACACGCATTCAGGCCGCAAACCAGGTCCTCCTCTACTCCTTCTCCGTGGGTAGATCTTAGGATTCAATAGAGATGAGAATCATGCTCAATTGAGCACGATCTAGTGGAATTTTTCCATAGGTTTTTCCGCAAAAATGAAGTGTCGTGTTCGTTGGGATCCGCCGCCTCCGACGGCCCAACCACCTCTGGCCGAAAGCCCTCACCTTAATGGAGGTGGTGGTGGCGGTGGTTGGCCGAGGAGGTGGCCGGAGGGTCCTAAATTGCGCTTGGACTTTTCTCCAAGTCGGGTAGATCAAGGTCATTGGCTGGAGGAAGAAGAATGCCAGGGCCCGTCAATCCTGCTTTAAGATCAGTGCAAGATTTAATATATAATATTTGATTTATGTTTATTCTGTCACATAATTTCACCTGTTTAGGGATTTAAATTAATAATACTTAGAGGCCTTTTCTGAAAAGTGGCCAACACGAAACTTTTAGCCTTATGGGTCTAGTTTATTTTAAAATTAATTTGAATCAATTTGGAGTTCAGGTCAGACCTCAGCACTCATTTTGGTGAGGTCTATACTTAGGGTTAATCAGAGATTGTTTGGGGTGCCCCCATCAAACCTGACTTCCAAATGACTTGAAATTTGGAGCATGAGTCATTCATATCTATATCTATAACATATTCAAAAATGGAAATTTTTGGAAAAAATGTCACTATAGTTTTTGAAATAATTTAATAAATCTTTTATGATTTAATTAAAGGATCTAAAGACCTCTAAACCCACAAAAATTTTGGTGGTTGTCTCTTAGGGTCAAATTATGACTCTGATACAAATTGGGTTTGATTTGAATAGGTATTGTTATGACAAAAGTTTGGTCCCTTAAGGGTAATTTTGGGCAAAGAGTGTTTGGGGCATGGAGGGGCCCATTCTCACCCAAAGTGGTTAGGACTTTGGCAAGAGCCTCGTGGTTAGTTTAAACACCCTCACATGGAGTTTAGGGTGGATTTGCCCTAGGAACATAGTTCAAACCCTAAGGTTTAACTTTGGGGGTTTGTGAAGGACATGATGTGATATGTCCATGTATGGACTTGGTGTTTAGTCCATGTAATCCTAGGATGATAAATAGCCCTAGGAAGGAATTTGGTGACATTTAGACTTGGGCACACAACTTAAACCAATTAGGGATAGTTTAGGCCTATACATTTTATGAAAATATTGAAGGGTCATATGACCTTTGATCCTTATGAAATATTGGTAGAAGAGTTTTTATAACAATATGAGTCTCTTGAAATTATTATAGGATGTTTAGAAAATAGTAGCCCTAACTTATAGTTATAACCTTGAACTTGCCCCATGTGATGATTTCTAAGTAACCATGGTTAAATTAACATAGAATGTTATGGAACTTTGTCGATGCTCATTAAAAATCATTTAGATGCACTAGTAAATTATTTGGATTATTTGGGCATTTCCTCTTCGTACTTGGTGTGTAAAGTGAACAAGTGCACCTTATATTGGAAAATAGATAATAAATACAATATCTTGCTGTAAAATTATGTTACTTGGCCAGAGAATTTTTTAGGGTATAATAAAGCCTATAAAATTATTACATGTCATTTGGATGAGTTTATAAGAATGATTGTTCTCAAAGTGCACTTTAATGGAATTAATTGAAGTATTTTCTACATAGCTCACTAACCTTGGAATTGAATGAAACTTAGTCAGTAGTATTTTATGATCATTATAAGGCTCTGCTAATTTTTATATTGATTTATGGTACTCCCTTCATTAACTCTAATTATTTAAATTTCCTTGAATTAATTATTTAGGGATTATTACATTTATATAAATCTGTCAAATTTGGTATTCATTGATATTTTGCTATCATATGGTGTTAATAATTTTTGGGTGACCATAACTTAAGGAAATCTAGTACTTCATATTCAAAATTACCCATGACCTAACTTTTGGGAAAATTTAATAAATGGCAAATTAACTAGGAAAATTATAAGTTTCAGGATTTAGGCTAAATGTGTCATGATAGACCCACAATAGTTATCTCAGGGCATTTGGATGAAAATTTCGAGAATCTCTTCTCATATACATCATATAGCATTGGTTGGTCTACATTTAGTAAGACTGCGGAATTGTGATAACAAGTGGAATGGACATAGGGAGATGGGGTTCATAGTTTACTGATTTGGTAAGGTGAAATAGAGCTTCATTAGGAGTCATGTTGAGGAGACTGCTGGGTTGACTAGTGTTAAGAGGTGCTCGGGATCGACGAATGATCGTCTTTCCTGCGGAGAGAGAGAGAGTTAAAATACACTAGGGTTAGATCCAGTAAAATATTAAAAGGGATAGGGAATTGGGTAATAACAAATAATAGTAAGTGCCTTGCAAAAGGGAACGATGGGCTTTAGCTACCATCATAGTTCCTAGTTCCCTGTGAGAACCCTTCACCAGGAATACCTTGGGCAGTCCTGAGCTAACCTAAAATGTAAGAATAATCAATGTTTAAGAGTAACTAGTATAACTAGGATTACACTTACATTCACACTCCCTAGTGTTGTGGGAGTTAGGTTGGGTCTCACGAGCGGTAGGCTCGGGGGTTTTTTCTGATGGGCAGGTTAGCCCGGCGAGCTGACGGCTCGGTAGATAATTGTGACGAATAGGTTAGCCCGGCAAGCCGATGGCTCGGTAGATAATTGTGATGGATGGGTTAGTCCGGGGAGCGTTGGCTCGGTAGATAATTATGACGGACGGGTTAGTCCGGGGAGCTTTGGCTTGGTATATAATTGTGACGGATGGGATAGTCCGGGGAGCTTTGGCTCGGTAGGAGAATATATTTATGTTGCATGTGCATAAAATAAAAAGGTGGTGGGTCTTCAGTATTGGAGAGTCGTCGCACCGACACCAATACATTGACTCGGCAAGTGTGGTTTAACACTTAGCTAAATAATGTTCAGTACGCAGCCGACAAGAGTATGCAGGAGCTCCACTTAGTGCACCAGCGTTGTGGCATACGATAGGTCTGACTAGTAGTGCTGATACCGATTTAGTGATGGGCGAGGCCCAACCCATCGCTTCCGTTTACCACTACGGAGGTATCCTTGGAGGTTATGCTCCAAAAAGGGGGAACTAAAGGTCTGTATGCACAGAGTCGGGTGTGTGAGTTGAACTTGCATGTTCATACCATAACATACCTGCATAGAATAACATAGTCTATTGGATCCATAGTTGAATTTGGGCTAGGTTCACTAAGTTAGGATATGACCCAACATGTATAGCAAGGGTCATGGTTGTGTCCTAGAGTCAAGGTCTAGTCCATAGAGCCAAAAATTCCAGGGACCAGCCTCCAACACTACCAGAGACTCAAGACTTATAGAAAATTCAAGACTTAGAAAAAGATATCTATGTTTGTCTTTCTCAGGTCAACAAAAGACGTGCTCAGCTCGACGAACTCAGAGACAATTCTCTAAGGTGAGCTCGAGGAACTTGGTTCTCAGCTCGACGAACTCTGGACAAAGTGACAACACTTCTAAGTAAAACTTTGGTCGACAAACTTAGAACATCAGCTAGACAAACTCTGTTCTCTCATCCCAGATTGACTAATTCTAGATCAGATGTTTCAACACTCAACGCCAGAGGACATCACACTCAATGCCAAAATGATGATTCAACACTCAACGACAGAGAACATCACACTCAACGCCAAAATGATGTTTCAACACTCAGCAACAGAAATAGTCTAAGTCCAGAATCAAAACTCAGGTCGATGATCTTGGACCTCAGCTAGACGAACTCAGTTCTCAGGTCTCAGGTCGACGATCTTGGACATCAGCTCGACGAACTATGGACTCAGGTCAACAAATCCAGACTTGCCTATTTCCCTCTTATGTTCCTATTATATTGCAATGATTCCTAAGTAATTAATGCTCTAATATTCTCTGAATATTACCGTTAGACAGGAGCATTAATTCTGGTCTTCATCAGGATTATTGCCTGCCATTTTCCAAAGGGACAGTTGGGGAAACTAATCAATGCAAATTTCAAAGGTCGTCAGCATTGATTACAGAAAGGATTTCAAAATTCAAATAGACTTTCACATAAAAAATATAAAAGTATAGATTCCTCTTCTTCTTGTACAATACAGTAGACGAGATATAACATAGTAATAGATATATAGAATATACGAGACACAGAAAATCAATCAGTCAAGAAATTAACAACTGCTAGACTAGAAGAAGAACAGTTTTCTGAAGAAGAAGAAGAACAATTATTCAAATCAAGAGTCTTCTTCTGTCATCCTCTCTGGAACTTTCAAAGGACAACAACTACTACATCTGTCAAAAAGTGCCAGAAGTACTTCTGGTTGAAGTTTTGAGCATGAAGGCCTACCACCCTGAAGCAAAGTTCCTTTCACCCTGAATAAATTCAGTATTTCAAGGGGAGCTTTTGCAACCATCAAATCCACAGAGTCTTCTCAGTTGAATACTTGAGAAATAGAAGACATCATCACTCTCTCACCCCCTCTGTAAAAAGGGTTATGTACTCCCTTCAAAAGTGATTCCTGGTTGCAAGTCTCCTAACCAAAGACTTGAGGTTTGGTTATTGAGCACCTTACTAAAAGCTCATTGGTGGCAGTCACCTGAACAAAAACTTGAGTGGATTCCGACCAGGGTGGTAGAAGAGTGGATATACCCAGGTTGGGGAACCACTATAAATTATTGTGTTGTCTAGTTGCCTTTTTATTTTGTTCTTGTTGTGGATGTGATAGTTAGGATTCTGTGATTTTTATTAGATTAATCTGTTGTGCTGTGATATAGCATCTAAGTTTAGGAACAAGTTATATTATTCAGCAAAATATTTTAATTACTCAGAAATACTCTATTCACCCCCCCCCCCCCCCTCTAGAGTATATTAGATCTAACCCTCACTTTCAATTGGTATCAAAGGGGAGTTCTTTTGGTTGTACAAGTTAACCCTTGAACCAAAGATCCTATGTAAGATCTCTTTATATTTCTAGTAGATTCACAAAGACAGCATGGCCTAGAACAAAGATTTTGCAAGCACCAGACCTCCAGTTTGCAACCTTAATAAGTTTGTCATCTTGAAGGCAAGAATAAAAATATATATGAAATCCATTGATGAAAATATCTATAATTCCATTTTAACAGGTCCCCCTACAGCACTTACAACAGCAGCATCAACCAGCACCAATAAAGTTCCATCACCTGAGTGGAGTGAGGCTCAAAAGAAGGCCAAAATTGTTGATGCAAAGGCAATGAACATATTGGCCCAAACAATGTTAGATGATATTTTTGAGAAGGTGGCTGAATCCACATCAGCCAAGGCCATTTGGAATTCCCTGAATCAAATGGTGGCTTGATTTGCTGATGAGAGAAAAGACAGAAGATCAGACCTCTTATCCCAATATGAGAACTTCAAGAAGGAGGAAGCTGAAACAGTAGCTGATATGTATAACAGGTTAAGCTCAATCATCAATGAGCTAAAGACCTTAAACAATGACATCACCCTCACAAAGGTGAATGACAAAATCCTCATGTGCTTCCCAAGGTCATGGTATTCAAGTATCTGGCCCATCAAGGAGGCCAGGAGCCTAAATGCGATTTCCACTGAATCTTTTTTAGGGAAGTTAAAGTCCTATGAATAGCTGATCAAGTCCAGGGAAGCAGCTGAGCAAAGAACACCTCCACCAGCAAGGAAGAAGCACAACCTTGCATTCAAGGCTGCTGAGGAGACTAAGACTCCATCTATAAATGAAGATCTGATGAGCTTGTTTTCCAAAATATTCTACAAGATGGCAATGAAGGATTTCAGGAGGAAGTCATCCAGGAAGGATAATAAGGCCAGGTATGATAAAACCCCTACTAAAGAGGTGGTATGTTTTGGCTGCAGGAAACCTGGATATTTCCTCTCAGAATGTTCAGAGAATCAGATGAAGGAGAAGAGAAGAGAGAAGGACTCCAGGAGCAAGCATTATAGCAAGTCATCTTCCAGCAAGCACAAAAAGAAGGACAGAGGGTTTGTGGCTGAAAGCTGGAGTGAAACAGAAGATGAATCTTCATCTTCAAGTTCTCGTGAAGAAGAAGAGGAGGCAAAGGCAAAGTAAGTTGGCCTCATGGCAATTGATGCCAATAGTAGCAGATCAGATTCAGATTAATCTGATAATGAAGAAAGCCTGTCAGCTGAAGATCAGGTATTAGCCTCTTATGATTTTGAATCTAATGAATTTAAATTTTAATTCAAAAATTTATGCTTAGATTTGATAAGCTCTGAGAAGGAAATCAAACTTCTCAGAGAAAAATTAAAAGATCAAGATAAAATCATTTCTGAAAATGCTAGTCTATCTAATGAACTAAAGTATGCAAATGAACAAATCATATTTCTGAAATCTGAACTTAGCAAAGCTAAGATATTGGAAGAAACATTATATGGAAGAAGTTTAAGATTGTTAGATATAACCAGCACATTAAATACTAGAACTAATAACTGTACATTAGGGTTAGGAGCTTCATCTAGTGAACCAATACTAATCCAAAAGAACCATCTTTCTAAACATTTAAATTTTGTTTTTGATAAAGGAAAGAAAAACACTGAACAAGTCAATAAAGTTAATGAAGTCCTTACACAAATTGAAACTAAGAACAAACTTAAAAAATAGAAGAATAATAAAAGTAACAATGTTCAGCAGTTATCGTCGAACTCAGATCGACGATATATGAACAGATTGTCGAACTCAGAACGACGATCTCTGAACACAAACTTCTGTAATAATCAATCTTCGATCTACTATCGACGATATCAGTATGGATGAGAACGATAATCTCACATCGATAAGAGATCGACGATTTTGGTTCCCCAAGAATGAATACCTTCATTCTTCGAGCAGAGATCGACGATCTCATCCAACATCGTCGAGCTCAGTTCGACGATCCAACCAGAAATCGTCGAACCAAGATCCTAACAACAGAAACCTAAATTCTAATAGTAACATTAATCCTTTTAGTCAGTGGATAATACCAACAAGAAGATATCATTCTAAAGGTTACAAAAATTAACCTGAATGATCTTATATTTCCAGTTACAGTTATGTAAATCAACAAGGACCCAAGGTTACATGGGCCAAGAACAACTAACTATTTTGTCTGCAGATGAAGAGCTGTCCAGCTGTAAATCAAGTATGGTACCTGGACAGTGGTTGCTCCAAGCATATGACTGGGAACAAGGAAAGTCTACTCAATTATAAGTCCAAGCTTGGACCAAAGGTAATTTTTGGAGACTCAAAGTGTGGGCAATCTGAAGGCTATGGACAAATAAGGATTGGATCAGTCACATTAAACAAGGTAACCTATGTAAGAGAACTCAAGCATAATCTCATCTCCATAAGTCAATTACGTGATGAAGGTTATAAGGTACACTTCAACTCAACTGCTTGTATTATTTCTAATAAAGAAAAACAAACTGTTTTAATTGGGAATAGATAAGGAAAAATATATATAGTTAATTTTCTATCTACCAATTCAGATATCTGCTTACTTTACATTACGAGTAATCAGAATGATTTATGGAATAAAAGACTAGGGCATGTTAATATGAAAAACATTGCTAGGCTATCTAAAAAAATCTTGTGAAAGGTTTACCTTCTTGCCCCTACAAGAAGGAAGGCCTCTGCAGGGCTTGTCAACTAGGCAAGAAAAATAAATCTAGTTTTAAAATAGTAAATAAAAATGATTCACCTACGATATTGTACTTGCTACACATGTATCTCCTTAGACCCATAACTATACAAAGCCTGGGAGGGAAATACTACACCTTAGTCATAGTGGATGACTTCTCAAGGTTCACTTGGGTGTTCTTTCTGAGATCTAAGTCACATACCTTTAAGGTTCTTACAGATTTTCTCAAGACCATACAGATTGAGTACTCTACTCATGTTGCATTGATCAGAAGTGATCATGGTGCAGAGTTTGAGTCTCTTCTTATGCATGAGTCTTGTGAGAAGGAAGGTATCAGGCACTGCTTCTCAGCTCCTAAAACTCCCCAACAAAATAGGGTAGCGGAAAGGAAAAATAGGACACTGATTGAAGCTACAGGAACACTACTTGCAGATGCTTACATGCCCCTATCCTTTTGGGCAGAGGCTGTAAGAACAATAAACTATGTACTGAACAGAAGCCTGATACATAAACTAAAGAATAGGACTCCCTATGAATTACTTAAAGGGAAGAAACCTAAAATCACTTATTTTAATGTATTTTGCTATGTATGTTATATACATAATAATGACAAGAGATACATTAGAAAGTTTGAAGCTAAGGATGAAGAGAGAATTTTTCTAAGATATTCCCAAGTAAGCAAAGCTTATAGGGTATTTAATAAATCATCCCTGAAAATTGAGGAATAAGTTCATGTTACATTTGATGAAGCTAACATGTCTTTCAAGGAGAAACAAATTTCTACCAATAATCCTTTGTAGGTACCTCACTTGTGTGAGAATCTGGATAGTCTAAGCCTCACCAAAGAGGACCCAACACATCCTTCTCCACTAGAAGATGAACAAAGTGAAGAAGAAAGCACAGAAGTAGCTGAGTTTTAACTAACAACAAACATAATTCCACAGGAGGAATTAAATCCAACTGCTGTTGCCGAACCAACTCCACCTACTGATCTTGTCACACTAAGGGATCACCCCAGATCCCAAGTGATTGGAGACATAACAGCAGGTGTACAGACAAGGCATCAACTCAACCATGACTTGATGCATGTCTGTTTCCTCTCTCAAGTTGAACCTCAAACCATAAAATATGCTGAGCAAGATCCCCACTGGATCATTGCTATGCAAGAGAAACTTAACCAGTTTGATAGATATATAGTTTGGGATTTGTTTCCAAGACACCAAGACTATCCAGTTATTGGAACCAAATGGGTATACATAAACAAACTGGATGCCCAAGGTGTAATTGTGAGAAACAAGGCTAGAATTGTTGCTCAAGGTTATAGGCAAGAAGAGGGAATAGACTATGACCAAAAATTTCCACCAATTGCAAGATTGGAGGCAATCAGAATATTTCTTGCCTATATTGCCTACAAGAAGTTAAAAGTCTATCAGATGGATGTAAAGAGTGCCTTTCTGAACTGTGTGCTAAAGGAAGAGGTTTATGTTAAACAACCACCATGTTTCATCTCTCCAACTCATCCTTATCATGTTTTTAAAGATCATAAAGCCCTCTATGGTCTAAAGCAAGCTCCAAGAGCTTGGTATGAGACTTTAGCTAGCTTTTTGATAGAGCATAAATTCATTAGAGGCATTGTAGATAAAACATTATTCACTAGACATCATAAGAATCAAACCTTGTTAGTACAAATATATGTGGAAGACATTATATTTGGGTCTACTGATCCTAAATTATGCAAGAGGTTCTCTGAACTCATGCATTCAAAATTTGATATGAGTAGCATGGGTGAGCTCTCCTACTTCCTTGGTCTCCAAGTGAAGTAGCTGCCTGATGGAATCTTCATTTCCCAGGCTAAATATGTTAAAGAGCTTATTAAGAAGTTTGGGATGGATGATGCCTCAGCAAAGAAAACACCTATGGCTACAAATGCTGTAATAGACTCTAATGCACATGGGAAACCTGTGGATCAGAAATTATATAGGGGCATTATTGGATCCCTATTATACCTTACAGCTAGCAGACCTGATATCATGTTTGACATATGCTTTTGTGCTAGGTTCCGGGTGAACCCTAAAGAATCTAATCTTATTTTTCTAAAAGGGATTTTAAGAAATATAAAGGGTTGTCCAAGTCTAGGTCTCTGGTATCTTACTGAGTCAGAGTTTGAGTTAACTGGATACTCAGATGCTGACTTTGCTAGATGCAGAGTGGACAGAAAGAGTACCTCAGGAACTTGCCAGTTGCTTGGTATGAGATTAGTGTCCTGGTTTTGCAAGAAGCAATCATCTGTGTCCACATCAACTGCTGAAGCAGAATATATTACAGCTGGCAGTTGTTGTTCCCAGATGCTGTGGATTCAAAACCAACTCCTGGACTATGGGTTCAACTTAAATACTTCAACTCTACTATGTGATAACACAAGTGTTAGTGCTATATCACAAAATCAAGTCCATCACAGTAGGACTAAGCATATAGACATTAGGCATCATTTCATTTGAGAGTGTGTAGACAAAAACAAAATTAAACTTGTCGATATCTATACTGATTTATAAAGAGCTGACATATTCACCAAACCCTTAGATGAAAGAAATCACTTGTTCTTTATAAATCAGCTTGGCATGATAAATGGAGAAAACTTAGTTTAGTTTCTGTCTGGACTCGACAAATTTTTCAGAGTTCGTCGAACGGAGGTCGACGAACTCGGAAAGGTTATTGAGATATTCGTAGACCAGAGATTGATGAACTGTCTGTGAGTGAAGTTAGTCTTGTCGAACTGAGATCGACGAACTTTCTTCAGAAAAACTTTCGTCGACCAGAGATTGACGAAATATCTTCAAACCTTCAGGCTGAGAGCGATGAATTGTTTAACTTCAAATTATGTCGTCGACCTCAGATCAAAGATCTATTTATTTTTCGTGGAACAGAGTCTATCGATTCATATTCCGGAAAACCTTATATTTAGGTTTTCTTCGACCTCCATCCCGCACTTTCAGTTCTCTTGCACTTGATCCTCGTTTTCTCTTACGGGTTCTCTCATGGCGATTCCCGCAGGAACTCTAGCGGCGATGAAGTTTTACACATGATTCGACCTGGACTTCGAATCTTTCCAATACTCAGATCCCGTCTTCCTGAATATTCTACAATTACTTGAAGACCAACATTTGAAGACTCTGCTCTCGACCAGCATAAAGATATCAGGAACAGAGATCAGGGAATGGGTTTACACAGCTTCTATAGAGGAAAATACGATGATTTGAATAATCGCGGGTACTAGTGTTTCTCTTACCCCCGATGTTTTAACTGAAATTTTTTGATTGAGTAATGGGGATGAAGAATTAGAAATAAATTCGGAGGAATTTGATATGATGCTTAGCATGATGGGGTATTCGGGAAAAACCCCCAATAAATTGCTCAAGAAAAATTTGTTTGCAGAGTACAAGTTTCTTGCAGACATTGTGGGGAAGGTGCTGCTAGGGAAGCACACTGCATATGACTATATCACCAGGCATTAGTTCCTGGTCATGTGTGCTATCGTGAATAAAAGAATAGTGAACTGGGCACAGATCTTATTTGATCTGATTAGAAAGAAGAATAACAAAAAGGAGGTTTTCTTTGGAAGGATCCTAGGGATCTTCCTCAAGGAGAAGGCTGCTGAATCACTGGTCTCCCCTACCATATTCATTAATGCTAGCAAGAGAATCACTTATGCTCTGTTTAGTAAGTGGGAGAGGAAAATCACTAAGCTAACCAAGGCTCCCACCTCTTCAACCAGAACTTCTGAAAGTACCAAGGCTGTACCAGCAACTCCCCACCCCATTGAAGAGATCCCTTCCACCCCTCCACTACCTCCAGCTCCTCAGGTTCCATCCCAACCAGCAATACAACCAACCCACCTTCCACAACCATTACAGTCCCTACCTCTACATGTAACGTCCCAATTCGCGCTAGGCCCCTTGTTTGCGTATTTGAGTCAAAGGGGCTGTGGTGAGCCCAATGGGGGATGTGGGTGAACAGGTGCGGACGTGCGGGAAATGAGGAAAACAAGGCAAAACAGAATTTTTGGCTGACACGGGTATGGACACGGCCGTGTCCATACCCGTGTGCCTCATAAAAATAGGTTTACCAGTCAGAGAGGTACACGGGCATTGGGACACGGGCGTGTCCCTAGCCGTGTGCCAAGGACACGGGTAGGGACACGGGCGTGTCCCTAGCCGTGTGCCAAGGACACGGGTCGGGACACGGCCGTGTCTCTACCCGTGTGCCGCAACCCTGACCCGGCAGAAAGTGGTTCTGGGAGGAACACGGCCCTAGACACGGCATGCCACACGGCCGTGTCACCTGAACACGGGTAGGAACACGGCCGTGTGCCTACCCGTGTCTGCGATGTATAAAAAGGAAAAAGTTGGGAAACCCTAGCATTTCATCTCCTTTCTTCTGCCCCGAAATTCCTGAGAGGGTTCTTGGTTGTAGGAGGAGGAAGAGCTTGCCGGAGCCATCCTTGGAGGAATCAAAACGCCGCCACCGTCAAGGGAAAAACAATGCCGCCGCGAAGGAGTGCGAGGCTCATGGCCGGCCATGGTGGTACCGCTGGACTTGAGGTGAGCTTCCTCCCCTCTCCCTTGGTGCTAGATCTATAGTTATTATAGGAGAGACATCGACTCCATGGAGTCTTGATGGTGAGGAGGAGAGTTCTTAGGATAAGCCATGCCTAGGTTTTAGGCTTAGTCTCCCTCAACCTTCTCATCCTTCAAAGTGGAGATGAGAGGGGTTTTCGTTGGGGGTTGGGCTTTGAAAGGAGAAATAAGGTTGGGTGTGATTTCTGGAGAAGTTTATGCGAGGTCGTTGCAAGGAAGAAGATGAACGGATGCCGTTCATCTCGCCTTAAGATGCGTGCAGAAATCTGATTTCTGCACGCGGCGACCTTCGTGGCCAATTTCGGAGGTGTTCTGGCCAGATCTGGGTGATCGACTCAACACGAAAGTCGTAGCCCTTGAAATTACCTTTCTAACGAGGGGTTGCTCGTTTCCATGCGATACCTGTAGCCACGGGAAAGCTGGTTCGAGTCCGCCGCGTTCGGGAAAATTCCTGTACAGGAAACTGTTTCCTGTACGTATTCGAGTTGAATTTCTGGTATGTTGCGACCAGATCTGGGCGATCAACTCAACACGAAAGTCGTAGCCCTCGCGAATACCTTTCCAACGAGGGGTTGTGCATTGTGATCGGATTCCTGTAGCTCCGGGAATCCCAGTTTTAGTATTGGACTATCCTATGTTAATGCACTTGTTAATTTATAATGTTAGCACTCTTGCAATGATTGTGATTTGCTCATTTGATATCTTGCTCCCATATATCTATAATGTTGTTGTTGCTATAATTTAGCATGGTTACTCATTTGGTTGTGTATTGGGGAATAACCATGTAATGGTAGAGAAATAGATTGGATGGGAAGGTTAGATATTAGGAGTTGAGATTGGTATAGGATATATTTATACAATTTGGTGTTGAACATATCTATTATGCGTAGTGTTGAGGTGAACCCGTTGAATAGGTGGGCGTGAACATGATGAACACTATGTGAAGAGTATTTTGTAACTGTAATCCGAGCCCAAGGGGTTTATTAACAACCGATGCTTAGAGTTGAAGTCTCCCTACGGGTAGCATCGAGTGAGTTGTTTTGGGGCATGTGATGTGCGACGATTCATCGTGTCGCGATGTTGAGATAATGATTGTGGCAGGTCTACGGGTTCGCCAGTCGTCACACCGATGGGAGCCAAGGGGTAGACCTTGGGCGGTAGGGTTAGATACTTGGTGTCCATAACCCGAGATCTCCTCCGTGCCATGAGAACGGTTGGGCTTGCACCTCGTGCGTTTCCGAGGTTCCATCCGGTTCGAAATCAAAGGCCAGGTTGGGTTGTGTTCTTGGTGCACATTTACCCAAGACCCCTTCTGAGCCGTAGTACGCTTGTGAGCTCCGCTGTTGTGTTCTTAGCGTTGAGGCGTACGGGGGCCTAGGATAGGTAGTGTGATACCACCTAGTAGTGGAGACGCCCGCTCCACTGTCGCCGTCTGGCCACGACGGACGACGCCTGAGAGGTTAGCTACCTGCTCGAAAAGTGGGAACTTCTAGTCTGTGTCGACATAGCAACTTGCATGTGCGTGCGTATGATTCTGTCATTGCATAACATTCATATCATGTCATTCATTGCATACACAAGATCCTCATCGTATAAGTTTGTATGGGCACTCTTATACGATGAGTTACTTTACTGTTAAGCCGATCCTTAACTTATAAGTTTGTATGGGCACTCTTATAAGTTAAGTTACTATTCTGATTAATTATACCTGCTGTCATTTATATATTATTGATATTCGTAGAACTGCTAGTTGTGTAGCGTAGTTTATACTTCACCATACTTATTGTCACCTGCTTGTTTACTTGCATATATATATATATATATTGTACCTCGTTCCTTTCTCCACCCGGTGTCGAGGAGTCGCCGGGGGAGCGGATGTGAAGCCACTTAGTCTTATGACTAACGGTTGCTACGTCTTCCTTTTTAGGAGGAAACCCCGCAGGTAGGGCGGCAACGGACTATGCAGCAGGACAGCCAGGCCCGGATGATAGGACCTGAGGTGGTGGTGCCATCGGCACCGTCAGTGACAGTAGTGAGTGTTTTCATGTAGCCGTTTGGCAAAACATTTCTAGACTCTTGTTTATTTGTACAAGCCTGTTGTGCTTGTTATCTTCCGCTATTTTTGGACTTTAACTTAGCTGTGAACTGAACTGCTTTTAGCTTTACTTTTCTGTTATGGTTGGGTTGGCATAATCGTTGTGATATGGATTGTAGCCGGCGGAATAGGCGTCTTGTGGTAAAGGCTAACCCGTGTGTTAGTGCTACCGCAAGGCGGCTATTTCGGGCATAAGACTCCCCTCGTGCCGTGTGTTGTGTTCCGGGAGGGGGGTCTTACAAATGGTATCAGACTAAGCCGATCTTCACCTACAGCAGTCAGGTAACAATGGGCCACTCCCGTTCGATTAGTCGGTTTGGGGACAAACCGACTTAGCGGAAGCAGTGGTGTGCCCATATGTAATTCACACTAAGTTGTCCATCTTTGACATTAGTTTTAGCCAACCTGACCCTAGTTTGTACCTTGCGTATAGGTCCCAGCGCAGGTGGAGCCGGTTGGGGGCACTCCTACCCCTTCCGTCCCTTCACAATTCCAGCAGTCGGAACTGGGACAAACGCTGTCAGCCATATTGGATGCATTTAAAGCCCAGCAAGCTCCGGTGCAACAACATGCGCCAGGCTCCAACTGGGTGAGCACCTTCCGTGCCCTGTCCCCTCCTGCCTATCTTGGGACAGAATCGCCGGTGCGCACCGAGGAATGGCTTGATACCGTGCAGGAATTATGGCTGGCATAAGATGTCCGAACAACATGGCGGTGACATTGGTAGTGACGCTGCTAGAGCTACACGCCAAAAGGTGGTGGAAGTCCCTCATGGGCTCCACCTTCCAAGGGCGGTTGTACACGGACATCAGTTGGAACGAGTTCACCGAGGCTTTTCTGGATCACTTCATTCCTTCTTCTGCTCGGGATGAACTTGAAGAAAGATTTCTGCAGCTGAAGCAGGGATCGAAATCGGTAACGGAGTACCAGAGGGAGTTCCAACACCTCGCTAGATTTGCTGATTCCTATGAGTTGGACGATAGAGGCTATGCGAAGCGCTTCTACAAAGGGTTAAGGGACCCCCTGAGGCAGGCCCTTTTGTTTATAGCCGATGGGAGCCTGGCAGAAATCATTGACATGGCAAAGAGACTGGAGGCGGACCACATGGGATGTGGCAAGAGACCTGCGGAAGGAGTAATTGAAGTCGGCCCTAGTAATAGAAGGCGGAATGATCATGGCAGAGGAAGGGGAAACCACAGAGGCGGTCGGTGGGTCAACCGGAACTATCGGGTGGAGTACCCAATTCCGCAACCATTACCTTTACCACCACCACCGCAGCAGCAATATTATCAACAACCTGGGGGCCGACGTGAGGTGATATGTTTCGAGTGCAACCAACCGGGGCATGTCCGGCGAGTTTGCCCGCGATTGGTCGGGGATGCTCCTATTGCTCCCCCTCCAGTAGCTCCACGGGGGCGAGGGCACATGCGTGGCCGAGGAAGAGGACCACCAGGGAGAAATCAAGGACATGCACGGGAGCATGTATTCGCATTGGATATGACTCAGGAGAGAAATCCGCAGGAAGTCATCACCGGTACGTGCAAAATTGTTTTAATATTATATGACTTGTTAGATTTATGATACAAATGATACGCGCTATTCTGAATAGTGATTACCCTTTTGGAACCTAGGCACTGTCGTGGTTAGCGGGAGACCCGCCTATACGTTATTTGACACGGGTGCGTCTCACTAGTTCATTTCGGAGGACTTCGTGAAGGACTTGGAGGGAGTGCAACACTTCACGGGCATTACTCAAAGGGTGCGCCTTCCGGACGGCTCTGAGATGACGTCGTCAGCAAGTTGCGACTTCGACACCCTTATTGGAGGAAAGTTCTTTGAAACTCTGGCTACAGTGTTAAGAATCCCGGAGTTCGATCTCATCCTGGGCATGAAGTGGTTGGACTGGCACCACGCCAGGATCAATTGTGCGGAGAAGCAAGTTATGTTGAGGCATGGAGACTCGGAAGTCATCTTCCAAGGTATTAAATTCGCACCCCGTAAATTATTATCTTCAATCCAAGTTATGAAATCTCATATGGAAGGGGACGAGGTCTATGTAATTTGCTTCGAGTTGAAGAAATTGATATAAGAGGTCAAGGATGTGCGGGTGGTGCGAGAATTTCCCGAGGTATTTCCCGAGAAATTGCCAGGACTACCCCCGCATAGGGAAGTGGACTTCCAAATCAAGCTAATTCCGGGTGCCAAGCCCGTCTCGCGAGCTCCATACCGAATGGCTCCGAAGGAACTTGCAGAGTTTAGAGTCCAGCTTCAGGAATTGGTGGAAGCAGGGTTCGTTCGCCCAAGCTCGTCGCCTTGGGGAGCGCCCGTTTTGTTCGTCAAAAAGAAGGATGGCACCTTGCGGTTATGTATTGATTATCGAGAGTTGAACCGGTTAACGGTGCGGAACACCTATCCCCTACCGCGCATTGATGAATTATTTGATCAATTGGTGGGATCGTATTGGTTCTCCAAGTTAGATCTGCGTTCAGGATATTATCAGCTGAGGATACAAGAAGATGACATTCAGAAGACGGCGTTCAGTTCGAGATATGGTTTGTATGAATTCACCGTGATGCCGTTTGGGCTCACAAACGCCCCTTCCGCCTTTATGAGCTTGATGAACAAGGTGTTCAGCCCTTATTTGGACATCTTTGTCATCGTGTTTATCGATGATATCCTAGTCTACTCCAAGACTGAAGCAGAACACGCCGAACATCTAACTTTAGTGCTGAGGAAACTAAAGGAGCACACTTTGTTTGCCAAGTTCAGCAAATGTGAGTTTTGGCTTCGAGAGGTCGCGTTCTTGGGCCATGTGATTAGTGGGGCGGGGCTAGCAGTAGATCCGGCCAAGGTGCGGGCCGTGAAGGAGTGGTCGCCATTGAAGTCAGCGGCCGACATACGAAGCTTTCTTGGACTTGCCGGGTACTATCGCAAGTTCGTGAAAGGCTTCTCGAAGATCGCCCTTCCCCTTACTACGCTGACCAAGAAGGGTGTGCCGTTTGAATGGACACCCCAGTGCGAAGCTGCATTCCAAGAGTTGAAAGACAGATTGACGACTGCACCCATCCTAGCTCTTCCATCTGGGAAGGAGGGCTTTCAAGTTTACACGGATGCGTCGTATCAAGGGATGGGAGCTGTGTTGATGCAGAATGGGCATGTGATCGCTTATGCTTCAAGACAGTTGAAGAAGCATGAAGCCAGCTACCCGGTGCATGATCTAGAGTTGGGAGCGGTGGTATTCGCCTTGAAGATGTGGAGGCATTATTTATACGGCGTCCACTGCGAGATCTACTCGGATCACAAAAATCTGAAGTACATTCACACCCAAAAGGAGTTAAACTTGAGACAGCGGCGGTGGTTGGAGTTCTTGTGCGACTATGATTTCACCTTGAACTACCACCCCGGGAAGGTTAATTCCGTAGCTGATGCCTTGAGCCGGAAAGCGCCGGAAGCGAGCACGGAATCCCGCTTGATGAGGATGGAGTTAATCCGGACGCTGCAAGAGATGGAAATCACTTTGGTCTTTAAGAATCAACCGGAAGAGTATACCGAATATTTGGCCGCGATGAGTATAGTTTGCAACATACGAGACCGGATCCGTACGGAACAAAAGAAGGATGCGGCTTTAACCCCGGCTTTCAAGTCAATGGAGGATGGGACTACGGAAGAATACTCCCTAAAAGACGGCCTCGTCCATTTTCGTGGCCGGCTTTACATCCCCGAAGGTGACAACATTCGGGAGGATATTCTAAAGGAGGCCCATTGCTCCAAGTACTCGGTGCACCCGGGGATCGCGAAGATGTACACCGATTTGAGAAAGACGATGTGTTGGCCGGGCATGAAGAGGGATGTCAAGTACTTTGTTACTCATTGTGTGGCCTGCCAAATGGTGAAGGCAGAGTGCCGAAGCCCCGGTGGAATGCTACAGTCGTTGCCCATCCCCGAATGGAAATTTGAGGACATCTCCATGGACTTCGTCCACGGGTTACCTCGCTCGCGCTCGGGGAATGATTCTGTGTGGGTGATAGTTGACCGGTTGACCAAGGTAGCCCGATTTATCCCAATGAAGAAGGAGGCGCAAGTGGGCGTCCTAGTGCGTCTCTTTGTGGAACAATTTGTGCGGTACCATGGTGTGCCAAAGACGATCGTCTCCGACCGGGATGGTCGGTTTACTTCAAGAGAATGGAGGGATGTACAGGCTTATTTGGGCTCGCGCCTCGCCTTTAGCACAGCCTTTCACCCACAAACGGACGGGCAATCTGAACGAACCATCCGAACATTGGAGGACCTATTGAGGTTGTGTGTGCTAGATAAAGGAGAACCATGGGAGAGGCTCTTACCTCTCGTGGAGTTCTCTTATAATAACAGTCATCAAGCTAGTATTGGAATGGCACCTCATGAAGCTTTGTATGGAAGGAGGTGTAGAACACCCTTGTCCTGGGTGCAAGACGAAGATCCGAAGACATTGGGAAATGAGTATATTGATGACACGGACGCGGTGGTTAGGTTGATCCGGAATCGAATGCTAGAGGCTCAAAGCCGACAGGCGAAATATTACAACGCAAGGCACCGTATGGTAGAGTTTCAAGTGGGTGATAAGGTGTTCCTGAAGATTCGACCGATGCACGGAGTGTCACGAGTACGTGGAGTCAAGAAGCTCAGCCCAAGGTATGTTGGGCCCTATGTTGTAGTGGAAAGGATTGGCCCTCTGGCCTATCGATTGGAGTTACCACCGGAGCTGGAGAACCTTCACGACGTGTTCCATGTATCGTCGCTTCGGAAGGCTTTGTTGCGACCTGAACAGTATATCCCCACGGCGGATGGTGTCGTGGCGTCTGATAGGTCTGTGCGACTGGAGCCGGTGCGGATCGTTGATAACGAGACAAGGACCTTGCGCCGCAAAAGTGTTCCCTTGGTGAAGGTGCTATGGTCTAATCACGGGAAGGAAGAGTGCACATGGGAGCCAAGGGATTTGATGCAAGAGCGCTACCCGGAATTATTTACTCCAGGTAAAAATTTTATTTGAAAGCATAGTTCCCTTTTTATGTGTTTCACTCCCATAGCCTTACCCTGATTTCGGGGACGAAATCTTTTATTTTGTTTATAGGATTTGTAACGTCCCAATTCGCGCTAGGCCCCTTGTTTGCGTATTTGAGTCAAAGGGGCTGTGGTGAGCCCAATGGGGGATGTGGGTGAACAGGTGCGGACGTGCGGGAAATGAGGAAAACAAGGCAAAACAGCATTTTTGGCTGACACGGGTATGGACACGGCCGTGTCCATACCCGTGTGCCTCATAAAAATAGGTTTACCAGTCAGAGAGGTACACGGGCATTGGGACACGGGCGTGTCCCTAGCCGTGTGCCAAGGACACGGGTTGGGACACGGGCGTGTCCCTAGCCGTGTGCCAAGGACACGGGTCGGGACACGGCCGTGTCTCTACCCGTGTGCCGCAACCCTGACCCGGCAGAAAGTGGTTCTGGGAGGAACACGGCCCTAGACACGGCATGCCACACGGCCGTGTCACCTGAACACGGGTAGGAACACGGCCGTGTGCCTACCCGTGTCTGCGATGTATAAAAAGGAAAAAGTTGGGAAACCCTAGCATTTCATCTCCTTTCTTCTGCCCCGAAATTCCTGAGAGGGTTCTTGGCTGGAGGAGGAGGAAGAGCTTGCCGGAGCCATCCTTGGAGGAATCAAAACGCCGCCACCGTCAAGGGAAAAACAATGCCGCCGCGAAGGAGTGCGAGGCTCATGGCCGGCCATGGTGGTACCGCTGGACTTGAGGTGAGCTTCCTCCCCTCTCCCTTGGTGCTAGATCTATAGTTATTATAGGAGAGACATCGACTCCATGGAGTCTTGATGGTGAGGAGGAGAGTTCTTAGGATAAGCCATGCCTAGGTTTTAGGCTTAGTCTCCCTCAACCTTCTCATCCTTCAAAGTGGAGATGAGAGGGGTTTTCGTTGGGGGTTGGGCTTTGAAAGGAGAAATAAGGTTGGGTGTGATTTCTGGAGAAGTTTATGCGAGGTCGTTGCAAGGAAGAAGATGAACGGATGCCGTTCATCTCGCCTTAAGATGCGTGCAGAAATCTGATTTCTGCACGCGGCGACCTTCGTGGCCAATTTCGGAGGTGTTCTGGCCAGATCTGGGTGATCGACTCAACACAAAAGTCGTAGCCTTCGAAATTACCTTTCCAACGAGGGGTTGCTCGTTTCCATGCGATACCTGTAGCCACGGGAAAGCTGGTTCGAGTCCGCCGCGTTCGGGAAAATTCCTGTACAGGAAACTGTTTCCTGTACGTATTCGAGTTGAATTTCTGGTATGTTGCGACCAGATCTGGGCGATCGACTCAACACGAAAGTCGTAGCCCTCGCGAATACCTTTCCAACGAGGGGTTGTGCATTGTGATCGGATTCCTGTAGCTCCGGGAATCCCAGTTTTAGTATTGGACTATCCTATGTTAATGCACTTGTTAATTTATAATGTTAGCACTCTTGCAATGATTGTGATTTGCTCATTTGATATCTTGCTCCCATATATCTATAATGTTGTTGTTGCTATAATTTAGCATGGTTACTCATTTGGTTGTGTATTGGGGAATAACCATGTAATGGTAGAGAAATGGATTGGATGGGAAGGTTAGATATTAGGAGTTGAGATTGGTATAGGATATATTTATACAATTTGGTGTTGAACATATCTATTATGCGTAGTGTTGAGGTGAACCCGTTGAATAGGTGGGCGTGAACATGATGAACACTATGTGAAGAGTATTTTGTAACTGTAATCCGAGCCCAAGGGGTTTATTAACAACCGATGCTTAGAGTTGAAGTCTCCCTACGGGTAGCATCGAGTGAGTTGTTTTGGGGCAGGTGATGTGCGACGATTCATCGTGTCGCGATGTTGAGATAATGATTGTGGCAGGTCTACGGGTTCGCCAGTCGTCACACCGATGGGAGCCAAGGGGTAGACCTTGGGCGGTAGGGTTAGATACTTGGTGTCCATAACCCGAGATCTCCTCCGTGCCATGAGAACGGTTGGGCTTGCACCTCGTGCGTTTCCGAGGTTCCATCCGGTTCGAAATCAAAGGCCAGGTTGGGCTGTGTTCTTGGTGCACATTTACCCAAGACCCCTTCTGAGCCGTAGTACGCATGTGAGCTCCGCTGTTGTGTTCTTAGCGTTGAGGCGTACGGGGGCCTAGGATAGGTAGTGTGATACCACCTAGTAGTGGAGACGCCCGCTCCACTATCGCCGTCTGGCCACGACGGACGACGCCTGAGAGGTTAGCTACCTGCTCGAAAAGTGGGAACTTCTAGTCTGTGTCGACATAACAACTTGCATGTGCGTGCGTATGATTCTGTCATTGCATAACATTCATATCATGTCATTCATTGCATACACAAGATCCTCATCATATAAGTTTGTATGGGCACTCTTATACGATGAGTTACTTTACTGTTAAGCCGATCCTTAACTTATAAGTTTGTATGGGCACTCTTATAAGTTAAGTTACTATTCTGATTAATTATACCTGCTGTCATTTATATATTATTGATATTCGTAGAACTGCTAGTTGTGTAGCGTAGTTTATACTTCACCATACTTATTGTCACCTGCTTGTTTACTTGCATATATATATATATTGTACCTCGTTCCTTTCTCCACCCGGTGCCGAGGAGTCGCCGGGGGAGCGGATGTGAAGCCACTTAGTCTTATGACTAACGGTTGCTACGTCTTCCTTTTTAGGAGGAAACCCCGCAGGTAGAGCGGCAACGGACTATGCAGCAGGACAGCCAGGCCCGGATGATAGGACCTGAGGTGGTGGTGCCATCGGCACCGTCAGTGACAGTAGTGAGTGTTTTCATGTAGCCGTTTGGCAAAACATTTCTAGACTCTTGTTTATTTGTACAAGCCTGTTGTGCTTGTTATCTTCCGCTATTTTTGGACTTTAACTTAGCTGTGAACTGAACTGCTTTTAGCTTTACTTTTCTGTTATGGTTGGGTTGGCATAATCGTTGTGATATGGATTGTAGCCGGCGGAATAGGCGTCTTGTGGTAAAGGCTAACCCGTGTGTTAGTGCTACCGCAAGGCGGCTATTTCGGGCATAAGACTCCCCTCGTGCCGTGTGTTGTGTTCCGGGAGGGGGGTCTTACACTACACCTCCAGCATCCCAACTTCAAGCCTCTCCAACAAACATTCCCTTTAATACTCCATCCCCCAACCTGATACATCTGTACCCTTACCACCCCAATCTCCTCTTCCACATCATCTTGCTGATATCCCCAAAACCAGCCTATCATCCCTCCCATCCTTCAACCTCTTATTATCCCCACTAAACACTCCCTCTCCTCTAAATGGCTCTCCCCTAGACACTTAAATCCCACCTCCACCTCCACCTCTAACTCCCCCAGCACCTACCATGTCCACTCAACCAAGCAATGCCACAACATCTACCTCTCCACACTTAGATCCCTCCCATATCTCCCCACTCATTGCCCTCCTAACACCCCTCCTAAAATCACTCATAGTAGAGGCAATATCTCCTCTTGCTGCCTCCATCTCCTTTCTAGCGGCACAAATTACTGCCTTAACTACTGCTCCCTCTTCAGTTGGGGGACTTGCTTTAGTTCCTCCTGAAACCACGTAGGGGGAGATACTTGATGAAGAAGCAGCAGCAGTTGTAGCATAAGCAGTAGCACCAGTAGAAGCAGCAGAAGATGTAGCAACAGAAGAAGAAACAGTAGCAGATGTACAAGAAGAAGTTATAGCAGAAGATGTACAAGAATAAGTTATAGCAGAAGATGTACTAACAGCAGCACTAAGACATCTGTGGATATAATTCCATATACCACACCAATTTGTGTCAAGGCCACATTTACATCTCCAGAGTCTCTTCCAAGAGTTGCTTCCCCCGCCATCTCATCCCCTATAGCACCAGTTTATGTTATGGATGAGCTCTAATGCCTGGTCTAGATGCACTGGTCATGGTTGATATTGAGAAAGAAAATAAATCAGCTGCTCAAAGAACTGATGTACACAGTTCTCCAGTTTCCCCTCCAATTCCTTCAAAGATAGAAAAGATAAAAATTTCTGATGACACAATAAGATAGATTGATGCCATGTATGACAATACTCAGCCTTCTTATGATGATGATGATGATGATTCTGATGAGAACCCAAAGAGGAAGAAAGTTTCAAAGAAAAGGAAAGCACCCCCACCTCCTACCCCAAAACCCAATCCAACAAATGACACACCCTATTATATTCTGCAGAACATAACTCCATACAAGGGAATGCCAGATTGGATGTGGGTTTCCAAAAATGAACAAAAGGCAAGGAAGAAGAGCAAAAGATATTCTCGTCCCCCACAGAAATTCAAGAGAGGTCCTCCTCCTCCTCCTGCTACTGGTGCCTCAGGAACTACTTCTTAAGGGACAGATGCACCTTCCAAGCCTACATCCTTCACCAGAAAATATCAAAGACAGGAAAGGTCATCTAGACATCATTCTCAAGGAAGCAGCCAGCAAAGGAATGTCAGTTCTACAAAGCAAATAAAGGAGGTTGTTTATTAGAAAGCAGAGTTCTCACCTCCCAAACAACAAGCTCAATAAAGAAAGCACACAAAATCCCACAAGCCCAAAAGAAAATATAGTGAGACTGCTCCTCCAAGGTCTCTGTATACTTAGAGTGATGAAAGTCAAAAAGTAACAAATTTCCAAGCACAGTCCACTCAATTAAAGCCTGTTACCCTGCTATCCCCACAAGATGATCAATCATCTTTTAGTCAGGACATTGATCCCAACTTCAGGATGGCTAGGCTCCAAGAGTTAATTGGTCTATCATAAATAAACAAAGCTAGAGAAGAGGGTGAAGATCCAACAAAGTTCACAACAATGTCTTCATACAAAGAAAAAGAACTTGATAAACTTCAACTGAGCAAGAAAGTGTTTAATCCTATAGAGTATATGGCAATACACCATGAGGCTGTAGTACCCAGAACCTCTACCCTGACAGTGATTGGAGCAGCAGATATGTACATGTCAAAGAAAGAAGCTGTTAATCATGACAGGGAAATCATCTTTACTCAGCCTGGGGATAAGAGCAAAGAAGCAAAGAAACAAAAGAAATAGAACCTGAACTCCTATGTGTATGGTATACTTTTGAAAAACTGTGTTCTATGATACAAAGCTAACTGTGTAAATATATCTGCTGCATATATATTATTTCATTCTCTTCCAGATATATATTTTCTTGCTTTGTACATTTCTTTTTATCATTGAGTCTGTAATTAGTGACCTCACCCAAATAGGGGGAGATTGTTGGATTCCTTGTTGGATTTGGGCAAGGTTCACTAAGTTAGGATATGACCCAACAAGTATAGCCAGGGTCATGGTTCACTACTAGAAAATTGACTTTTAGTGATGAAGTATTTCGTCACTAAATACTGAATTATGGTCACTAAAGACATTTAGTGGCCGAATTGAGTCCGTCACAAGGTCGCCACAAAAACCCCGCCACTAAATGTTTTTTGTGGCTAAAAGTATTTTGTCACTAAAAGTTGTTTTAGTGACCCTTTTTTTTTTGCCACTAAAACAAGTTATAGTGACCGAAGCACAACAGTCACTAAAACAACTATTAGTGATGAAGTATGCCTGACACTAACTGTCTTTAGTGGCAAAAAAAATTGTCACTAAATGTGAACTTTTAATGAGCAAATCTTTCAATCACTAAAAGTTCTAATGAGCAAAATACATGGGTCACTAAAAAGACATGTTTAGTGACTGCATTAATTCAGTCACTAAAAGAGAATTTAGTGGACACTAAAATCAAATATTTTTAGTGTCTAAACTAATTCTGCTCACTATATTTTTTTGTGTGACGGAATATTTGGTCACTAAAAATATGATATTTGTCACTAAACTTTATTCAATTTCTTACAAAATACCATAAAATTATTTCATTTGATATTCACTAATTTTCATATATGTACATTCAAATACAACAATAAAAAAACACTCAATTGCAACAAGAAGATTGTTCTAACATAGATTATTTCATTAATAGGGAAAAAATGAGTGGGAGATAGCCCAAACCCCTCAATACAAAGTAATGATATTTTTATTTCTAATTAAATTTAAATACAGTAACAAATATTTATAATAAAGAAAATCTATAAATATGCATTCTTTGGCACATCTGTGATAGAGAACTAATGTCTTTTGCTCTCTTCTTTAGTTAGAAAGAACTCCGGCCTGCAAGGGACAGAGTTGTAGTAGGACCTTTTAGAGGAAGAAGACTTGAAAGATGAGATATATCTTCTTCCAATCTGCAATGAAATTATAAACAATCTATCATTAGTAGAGCTTCTAGTAATAATTTAAAACTCACAAGGAATCAACGTGCAACTGTAAGATAATAGAAAATAAAAAAAATCAACACGGTGAGCTCTTAGAAGTGGAGAACAAAAAATTGTACCTATCCTATGTAAAATTTGAATGACTTCATATCAATTATTTTTAAGTTTATCCCATTCGGATAAGACTAACCTCTATCTACTGCCCTAATTAATACAATATAATACTCATCATTTCATCAAAGTGCTGCTTTCGGGAAAAATTGTACATAAATTCCCTAAAATAATCATATTACTCAAAAATATATTCATTATCTAATTTTTTTTACAGCAGTTTATATTCATATAAATCCCACTCAACTTTTTTTATACTAGACTATGATAAAATGCCAAATTCTCATTTTTATATATGTTCCTAACAATTTCAATCATAACATATAATGGCACAAGCAGTCGTGCACGGGGGACCCCGTGCGGGGTGACGACATTTGTCGGGGGTACGACATTGTTCGGGGCTGCGACATTGGTCGGGGGTGGCGACATTGGTCGGGGCGGCGACATTGATCATGGAAAACGACATTGGTCGGGGGCAGCGACATTGGTCGGCGGCGGCGACATTGGTCGGCGGCGGCGACATTGGTCGGCGGCGGCAACATTGGTCGGGGCGGCGACATTGGTCGGGGGGCGGCGACATTAATCGTGGACGGCGACATTGGTCGGGGGCAGCGACATTGGTAAGGGGCGGCGACATTGGTTGGGGCGCCGACATTTACCGGGGGCGCCGACATTGGTCGTGGGCGGCGTCATTGGTCGTGGGCAGCGACATTGGTCGTGGACGACGAATTTGGTCATGGGCGGCGACATTGGTCGTGTGCGGCAACATTTGATCGTGGTCGGCGAAATTCGGCGAAGGCTAATATTATTGTTAGATCATTTCAAAATTTGGCTCAGTTCAGTTATGTCTTCTCAATTTTTTTCATCCTCGTATGAATTGTTGAATCGTTATTTTCTATTTGAGCGTTGATTAACAAAGGCTCCGTTTGGGGGGACTTATTTTCACCAGTCAAGCGGTTACGACCGCATGAAAAGGACATTGCGGTCGTAACTGCTTGACCGGTGAAAATAAGTCTCCTCAAACGGAGCCAAAGATTCATCAGGGTGAGTAATTTGGTATTGACAACAAAATAAAAAACATGTAATAATAGTTACTTTTTTCTTAATATGGGAAATTGTTCATAGAACTCCATTGATATTAATTCAAAACAAAATAAACTTATTTACAACTGGGCAAAGTTAAATGAAAATGATTAACAAAGCTACACTACTTATGAAATATACACTACTCTGTTGTTGTTAGAAAATACAATACTTAGTTTACCTAAACAGAATAGGTATGAGTATCAAAAAAATCTACTATTTATAACAATATTTCTAAAGCATCCTACTTGAACGGAAAATGCAGGGCGGACTTCCAACTCTTGATTAGAACTACCATTATGAAGAGTGAAATTTAGAGAAATAGGTAATAATAGTTGCATTAAAAACAGTTTACCTAGATGAAAGAGAGGAGGCCCGCGCTTCTATGGAGTTCTTGTGCCGCAATGAAGCGGACGTCGCCCGCTTCCACGCAATCATTTTCATTCTTGGTATCCTACTTGAGGACCCCTGAAGTCTTGAGAGCATCAATACTGATTCCTGGAGTTCTGTTGCTCCTCTAAAAAGATCATCTGCAATGCACCTCTGCACTTGAAAATCAGCAGTCAATTGTTGGGAGCACGAATCAATCATTTTTATGAGTTCATGATGTCAATGATACAACTCCAAATGTAATCATCTCTTTTTTACCATTGATGTGATAGTTTTTGAACTCGGAGAACCCATTCTCTACAGCAATTCCTTCTGAATTGGGGCAAACGTATATTCAATAAGATAGTGAATTGCTACAGAACTTTAGTGCAGCAAAGTCAAATTTTTAAAGAAAAAAAATGCCCACATTATATTTAATAAGATAGTGATGCATATAAAAAAAGTACAAAATTATGAAGAAGTCTAAGAGAACATTATATTAAAGATGAAACTACGGAGCCCAACACATTAAAATTGAAAGGAAAAACATACCATCATAAATTTCAGCGGAAATGTGCATATCAATTGCATGTACGATGCCAACCGATTGTAGTTCGGATAAAAATTGCAGCTGCAACTTTGCAACTGCAAACTGCATTTGTGAAATTGCAGCTTGTAGTTTCACAAAAGCTGCAAGCTGCAGTTTGAATGTTGCAGGTACAGTTTCTCTCTACACGCATGTGCTATTTCCTCACTTCAAATAAATGCATGCATTAAGTTGTAAGGGAAATGTGAGTATGTGGTGGTGCAAAATTGAAGGAATTAGTTTAATATGCATTTGAAATATGAGGTTTAGTGACTAATTCCCAGAATTTTGTGCTGAAATGGGTTAAATTCTGCTTCTTTTTGAGCAATTCTCATATTTGAAATGCATATTATGAAAAATTACGGTAATTTAAGGTCCATGAGAGTAGGATGTGTTGGATTCTAGTTGGCGCGATGAATTAAAATGCATATTATGCACAAAGCAGCAATGAGTGAGCACTATAACTTCAAAGATGATGATTTAGCATGTATCAAATGTGAATGTAAGTATGTGGTGGTGGAAGATTGAAGGGACTTGAAATTCATTCTTATTTGAAAATAAGCAATATGATATTATAAACATAGCAAGAAAATATTAATAACTGATGCAAATAAGAGAGCAGATGTTTGATCGTTTGGTTTGGTTGTAATTGACTAAGCTAGAATGACCAAGAAGTGCTCTGACTAATTTTTTTTAAATAAAGTTCAAAAGAACTTTAAAAGACGTTGCAATATGATGAGAACCTGAAAATTGTAGTTGTTGATCCTCATTGCAAAGGTAAGGAGTTTTTCTTTATAATGTTCATTATATTCTCCAAGATCTTGTTGGCATGTCCTTCGTAGCATGTAACTGCACAAAATCTCTGTACTTGCTTATTTCTAAAATAAAGAACACACAGTTGTTAACTATCTGCAAGCAATGAAGAGAAGTCACTGGATAACAATCCATGCAGAAAAATACAAACAAAAAGTAAAATTCAGTCCTATAAGCATAGCAGAACAATGATTTTGTATTACCAGCAACATCAATCACATTAGAATAGATTGAAAGAACCCAAACATGGAGAGAACCTGATGTTCGTGAGCCCTATTCAAGTTGAAGGCAGAGTTGTAGGTTAGACCTTTAATCCACCACTTCTTCGAAATGATGGTATGCAGCTATACAAAATAAACATCAAGTTGTAAATGAACTGCAGGTATGCAACAAATTAACCAATGCATTTTGAAATTAATTAAACAAAAATATTCTACAAAAAAGGGCTATGAATATCAAAGATCGCACAACCAAGAGTACTGATATATCAAATATATTCTACAAAAAAGTGATATGAAAATCAAATATTCTTCACGATTTTACTGCAGTGAAGGGGAACACCCTCAACAACGAGGATTAGCTTGCTAAAGACCTGGGATCAAATTAAACTTATAAAATTGCCAAATTGGCCTGTAATTCAAACTCAGTGAATGAGAACTCAGATGAAATGCACTAAAACTCCAAATTGGCCTGTAAGGATTAGCTAACCTGGGATGCAAGCTAATCCTTTTATGAAATGCATTAAAACTCTAATTTGAGTTCTCATCTGAGTTCTCATTGAAATGCAGGCCACAATCTATTCAAATTGAAATGCATTAAAACTCCTGGCAATGCTCATTTGAATTACGTACCTTATTGTCCAAGCATTTCATGAACTTCATCTTCTAGGATTCAGAACCTGAGGGACATCATCTTTGGTACAGCAGTATTTCTCATTTACAGGATTAAAAAAAATATTACCTCACACCTTTTGAGTGATAGTAGGACTACATGTCCTCCAGATGAAATGCATTAAAACTCCAAATTGGCCTGTAAGGATTAGCTAACCTGGGATGCAAGCTAAAAAATACTCATAATGATTCATATAACATTGGCACCAAGCCAAAAAATACTAAGAGATATTTTATCTCTGTCTCAACAAACCAAAAACTTAATATTCCTTTAGCCAAACATCATAAAAATAAAAGAGATAAGAGTTCATACCATAGAAGATCCTTCCAAAGAGTCGAACAATATAAAAGTGAAAGAAAACTTGAACAAGACCGACAATTTTACAAATAAAATTAGCTTGAACAGATAAAACATAAAGCAAGAAGACAATGTCAAATGCTAAATTAGAATTTTAATTTCAGCCCCAACTTATATGGATTAAATATCAATTAGTGCTGTCCGCTTGATCCTCAGGTTCTCTTTATTTCAGAAGAGCCAATATCTTAGACTCCATTCTTTGTGCCATCTGATCTTCCATCTCTTGAATATGAGTCATTCTTTGTGTCATCTGATCTTCCATCTCTTGAATACGAATCATTCTTTGTGTCATCCGATCCTCCATCTCTTGAACACGACCAGTCATCTCCACTTCAAACTCAGCTCGAATCTCTGCTCGTAATTGTTGCACATTAGTACGTACACGCTCTGAAGGCCTTGGTCCCGGCCCCATTCCAAGAACATAACCTGAACGATGTCCAAGTACGATGGTGTAAGCGTCTTCTAGGGTCAACTTATCTTCATTCTTCTCTCTTATTTGAGTGTCATGAAGTTCCAATAATTTTTTATATATTTCTTCTGTTGTTTCATCTTGCCACTCATTATTTTTCCCCTTGTGAGTTTTCTCCCACAACCTTACATACATGGGTAACTCATCTTGTTTTTGTGGAGCTTCTCTCTGCATACAAAAACAATAAAACATTAATTCAAAGTACTAGTACTATTGTTAAGTTTAGTCAACATTACAATTATTAAGAGAAGTACTTGCCATTTCATATATTGTTCTTGCAATAGACTTTGTTCCAACATGAGACTTCATTTTTTGTTGACTCCTATTTTGTTTATTGATCTCGCTAATCCTCTATATCAACAAATCAATAAGAAAAAAATTGTATAAACAATGTACATAATTTAGAAGCAAAGTATTTTATACCTTGAATCGGGCACTGCCCCAGTAACTAATTATCCAATTCCAGTGACTAGGATCGATTTCTTTAGGGCAATTTGCACGTCGTTGTGCATCAGTATTCCATTTCAGATAATAATTAGCATGCAAATGAAAACGCCAAATATTATAGTGTCGACGGAGTGAAGATATCAGATCACCACGAACATGAGACTCATTTGGGAGATTGAATTCAGTCTAAAAATATAATATAAAACACCTAAAATTAGAGTTCAAAATACAAAACTACTAATAAATTAAAAAAATACTAATTTAAAATGTAAAACTTACATAAATGATATTAATTATTTTGTCAACAATATCAGTTGGAATATCAGACCATTTCTCCACATTCAGAGGAGCATGGTTCCTTACATAGCGCCCACTTTTTGTAATAAGTTCTTGAGCTCTATATCCAACCAATCTTCGAAGTTCTGTTGGAAGTTGCACATCCACCCTCTCTGTATTATTTTGTCTCCTCTTCAACCACTCAAGCCCAATGGTCGGACCACGTTTCTTTTTTTTTGTTACATTTATACCTGTCATTAAATTTTTTTTGTGTTAACATATTTCAAATATATCAAACTAAAAAAAGCATAAGAGAGTTATACCAATATCAGTATCATGCTCAAGATTTGTTGGATTTGCAGGTACAAGATCATCACCAGCCTGAACAGAAACGTGTTCAACTACACTTTCAGCATATGCATGCGGATTTTCGTTTATCAAACCTCGATACAAATGTAATGATATTGGTGTTTCTGATTCTTTTGTTTGATCTTTGGTGGAAGGTTCGCAATCCTGTTGAGTCAGAGATCTAACAAAGGAACGAGCTCGTGCTGCAGTGGATCGTGGATGTAAAGCGGAAGAGTCGGTTTTCCAATCATGCGAATATTGTCTAGCACTTGTAGCATGTAGTGGTGAATTATTTGTAAGCCTTTCTTTCCGAGAAGATTTAGTATTAGCACCAGTAATTGTACTCCTCTTCATTTTTTTTATTTAAATAACCTGAAAAAACAACAATTTCAATTTATAGTAAATATTTAAAATAAAAAAATGTATTAAACTACTATAACATTTTATAGTAAATATAGAGAATTTACAAAACTGGGAAAAACCAGATACATTAAATGTTTGCAGGTTATATATCACCCGCATCCTCAAGGTCTTCAATATCATCACCATCTTCATTTTCTTCAGTTGTAACTCTTCTTTGTATGGATTGATTTTTCTTCTCAATAGTTATAGCCGCAACATCAGTTCTTTGTAATGAAAGCACATGGTTATCATTATCTACAACATTATGAATTGTTGATCCTAACCCAAAGCTTACATCATATAACTGAATTTCATCTTCAGTGAATTCTTCAAATTCTTTGGTTGGGACATCATAAAAGTGACGTGCAACTGTCTTTATGATCACTCGCCAATCTTTGTTTTTGTTATCTGGTACGTAATACACTTGTTCAACTTGGCAAGCTAGGACATAAGGTTCGTTGCTTCTTAAATTTTGTTTTATGTTAACAGAAATAACTCCGTTGTTTTCCTTTTTATAGCCTCTACCTTCATTGTATGTATCCCACCATTCACATTTAAATAAGATAATTTCTTGCCCAACATCATACTCAAACTGAAGAATGTCTTTTAGAACTCCATAATACTCTCTGCCACCTGATTGCTCGTCACCTTTAACAAAAACCCCACTATTTTGAGTTTTGCGTCTAATTTCACGTTCATAAGTATGAAATCTAAATCCATTAACAATATAACCAGGAAAATGTGTCGCCCCTCTTTTTGGGCCACGGGCTAACTGCAAAAAATCTTTGCTAGCTCTTGAGTCTCCCTTATAATATAACTTGGATATCTGATGAAAACAAAATATAAGAACACATTTTAAATATAATAACAAGTTGACACTTAAAAACTAGATGTTATATTTACCAGTGACTCGAACCATCTAACAAAAGTAGCCTCGTGTCTTCTATCAATATCTTTAGAATGTACAAGTTCAAGCTCCCGACGATGTTGCCTATTAATCCAATGTTTATTAAATTAATTACATTAGATAAAAATAAAACAATTACAAAGAGTAATAATGTGAAACTCACTTTATAAATGGTTCTACTTCTGGACAATTCCTTAGTATATACAGTTGTGCTTGATGCCAATCTTCATAATTAAGAACTTTTTCTATTCCTTTACCTAATGACCTCCCAATTTTTTGAAAAATGGGCAATCTTGAAACTTGCCCAACATTTCCTTCATCATTTCTATCTGGGCGATTAAGCTTTGTCTCAATTTTATTTATATATCTCGAACAAAATGTTAAACACTCATGTACAAGATATCCCTTCGCCATTGAGCCTTCTGGGCGTGCTTTATTTCGCACAAATGATTTGAGTGTACGTAAATATCTGTTGATTTCAAATATGTTAGTATACATAACATGATAAAGGAACAAAAGAGTAATGAATTAATTAATATGCTTACCTCTCAATTGGATACATCCATCGATATTGTATTGGGCCAGCAATTCTTGCTTCTTGTGCAAGATGAATTGGTAAGTGCATCATGATTGTAAAAAAAGAAGGAGGAAATATTCTCTCAAGTTTGCAAAGTGTGATAACAATATTTTGCTCGAGTTTATCCAACACCTCTGTATTTAGTACCTTAGAGCTCAACTCCTTAAAAAATACACTTAATTCAACTAGGGGGTCATAAACTTCTTTGTGAACAATACCACGAAAAGCAGGAGCAAGTTGATCCAACATGAAAACATGACAGTCATGAGCTTTCATTCTTGATATTTTACCCTCTTTAACATTTACACATCTCTTTATATTTGATGAATACCCATCTGGAACTTTCAAATTCTCTAAAAAACTGCATATTGCCCTTCGTTCAGCCAATGTTAATGTATAGCATGCTTGTGGCATGACATAATGATTATCTTTTTCTATCAAGTGTAATTCTGATCTCAACCCCATTTCCATAAGGTCAAGTCTAGAATTCAAATCATCTTTTGTCTTCCCATCAATGTTCAACAAAGTACCCAATATATTATCAGTAATATTTTTTAAAATATGCATGTAATCTAGACAATGACGTATCTCAAGTGTACTCCAATACGGTAATTGAAAAAAAATGCTTAACTTCTTCCAATTGTACGGAAGAGAAGTTTCATCCCGACTTCTTTTCCTTTGAAGCTTTCCAAAAATAACATTATCATATCCTTTTAGCAGCCCTAATATGTCATCCCCTGATAGGACCTTTGGAGCAAGTCGAGTTTCAATTGTTCCATCAAAAGACTTTTTATCTTTTCGCCATCTATGATTTGAATCCAGAAAACGTCTGTTTCCCATGTAACACATCTTAGACCCATTCTTCAACCGACAATACCATGTGTCTTTATTACAACATGGACAAGCGAGCTTACCTTTTGTGCTCCAACCAGAGAGGTTGGCATAAGCTGGAAAATCATTTATCGTCCACAACACAGCAGCATGCATGTTAAAGTTGCACTTACTATATGCATCATAAGTGCAAACCCCAACTTCCCATAAAATTTTTAACTCATCAATCAAAGGTTGCAAATATACATCTATGTCATTCCCAGGTTGTCCTGGACCAGGAATAATCAAAGATATAATAAAATTAGGAGTTTTCATGCATAACCATGGTGGCATGTTATATGGAACTAAAACAACTGGCCACACACTATAACTTGTGCTCATAAGACCAAAAGGATTAAACCCATCACTTGCTAAGCCAAGCCTAACATTTCGTGCATCAGATGAAAATTCTAGATGTTTCTCATCAAATGACTTCCATGCATAGGCATCAGCTGGATGTCGCAAATTTCCATCATCGCTACGCTTTTCTTTATGCCATCTCATATCCTCGGCCGTTCTAGAGCACATATACAATCTTTGAAGTCTAGGTATCAAAGGAAAGTGACGAAGAATCTTGTTTGGTATATTCTTACTCTTTCTTGACAACATATTACTTTCTAAATTATTGTTTATCTTGCTCGATTGCCACCTAGACATACCACAAGTTGGGCAACTCTCAAAATCTGCAAACTTGCCACGATAAAGAATGCAATCATTCAAGCAAGCATCAATCTTCTTACACTCCATTCCAAGCTCTTGTATGTAGTTGTTAGCTTCATAAAAGCTACTTGGTAGTTTTTCACTACAAGGAATTGCTCTTTTTAAAACTTTCAGTAATTCAGTAAAAGACCGATCAGTCCATCCATAATCAGATTTAAGTGCAAGTAACGTAACCATAAATTGAAATTTTGAAAATTCTTTGCAACCAGGATATAGTTCTTGTTCAGCATCATTTAACAAATTATAAAAAAATTTAGCTGCTTCATTCGGGTCCTCATGATCATGTTCTTGTCCAATCTCATTTTTGTCATTATAACCAGTATTTAAATCCTGTAGCAGATCATGCATATCATCATGCTCTAAAATCTCTTCTTCATCCTCTTTATAAACATCATCATCACTAACACCAGTTGGGCTAATGTAATAATCCTCTCCATGATTCGACCACCATTTATATGTCCTTATAATCCCATTTAAAATAAGATGCACAAAGACAATCTCTCGGGTGTGAAATTTACAATTTCCACATTTATAACAAGGGCAACGAATATTGTTTCCTCTAGCAGAATGAGTAAAGGCAAAATCAAGAAATGAATTCACTCCGTTGATGTAAGCAAGTTGTCTTCGATCGTCGAGATCCATCCAACTCTTATCCATTGCGCTATACATGAAAAACAAAGAAAAACAATATCATCAACATAAATAAACTTCAAGAAAATTAATATAAAAATGATTACATTGGGGGTTTAGGATTTCAAGGATCGCCGGTCTTCTCTCTTTTATATTGTCGGGTGATATAATTTTCTAAATGTAATTAGGTTTGATTATGGATGGTAATGGAATTAGTAGAAGGGTCCATGAGTCAATGAACCTATGCTAGAGTCGGAGTGGAGGAGGTACAAATTAGTAAACTTTATATAAAAAAGTATATGAATATACTTGGAATCACATTGTCGTGGGGGCGACATTTGGCGTGGGAGCGACATTGGTCGGGGAGGGGGAGGCGACATTTGTTGGGGGTAAAATTTGTCGTGGGGTGACATCGGCCGGGGGGTGATATTGGTCGGGGGCGGCAACATTGGGCGGGGGGGCGACATTTTGGGGTGGGGGGGGGAGGCGACATTGGTCGTTGGAGGCGGACGACATTGGTTGTGGGTGGCGACATCGGTCATTGACTGCGACATTAGTTGTGTGTGGCAACATCGATTGTGGGCGGCGACATCGGTCGTGGACGGCGACATCGATCGATCTACATCTTAATGTTTGCAAAAAAGTTTTTAAAATATTTATTTGGCCAAATATTGTTTTTAAAATGTTTATTTTATGCATAAATAGTATCTTAATGTTTGCATAAAGTTTCTAATTAATATTCTCTAATTTTTTACACATGTGCTCCTGGGGACCCCGAGGCCCAGCTTTACCAGTAATACTACATCATTATGATACTACATCATTATGATACTACATCATTATGCTAATAAGTTGAAAGAAAAGAACGGCCGAACGTGTAGAAAAAATCTGTAGTGAAACCCAAACAAAATCAGTAATACTATATTATTAAAGAATGGGATAAATTTAGCAATCAATAACTATCCAATACCTTATTCACCATGAACCCTCCAAGAACACGTATAATAAAGCAAAATCAAAGTACAAAATCGAATTATACATGCATAACAATGATGTAAATTATCATACTGTAAGCTTTCAAATGCAGAGGTAGATGAGGCTACACATATGGAGCATCGAGCACTTGCTATAGCACTGGAGCTGTGAACGATGCAAGGAACTGTGAAGTAGAGATGCATTGGATCAATCCTTGAATGATGCAAGGAGCTGTGAAGCATTGGAGCACTCTCTACAAAAGAGTGTAATGAAAGGTCCTATTGAGGCGGACACAAAATCAGGGTTCAAAAGAAATCAGGGAAGATGAAATGAATGCAGTGATGCATTGGCTTACTTGGAGTATGCGCAAGGTGGCCGGTCGAGGGGAGGAAATCGCAATGTGTGTTCTTATATTATCAGTTGATTTGTTCTACTTTGTCCTCGAGTTTAAGCTCATGATCGAGAAAAAATTGTGAATTGAAAGCATATCATGATATAACACCTCATACCCCTCCTGCTTTTACAACAATCGTAGTGGCATTACATTTCTAGTCATTTCTTATTAATTCCGTGGTCACTATTCCTGACTTTAACTTGATGTTTATTAAAATTTAACTTTTTTATGGAAATCTGATTTTTTATATTCCTATTCATATCTCAATCTTTAAAGAAAGGCTAGGCATGGGTTCCCAGTGCACGGTGAGTGACAATCGGGTGATATCGGCATCATACATTGCTCACAGGGGTTCCGCTCATTTAGCTCATACTTCAATAAAGAGACGAGCCAACATTTTTCCCACAATCCCCCGTTTAATTTGGTCGCATCTATGCGGAGCAGCCAAGCAAATTCATAAGAACGGAAAAGATGGTTATAAAAAAATTTTATCAATAGAACTTGTGATACTTAAAGTTGTTTAACAAAAAATAAATATTACTAATATCAACGCAAGACCATAAACATGACTCAATGAATCAAATGCAACTATGCATATGTAAGCTTGAAAAGAGGAAGCATATACCAACATCATAATCTGCTCAACACATGCTTCACATCAAAGTAACAAAATGCTCCCAGAACTACTAATGTTCTAATTTCAATAAGAACTACATAAATTCAAGTGCAATGGCAAAAGAAAGCATGTGAAAAAAATCACACCATAAATAACATGAGATATTAGCAATAAGCAGAAAACCAAAAGTGAATTCCATTACTCTTGTTCAGTTTCACTTAAATGCTTTGGTTTTGGTACGGTCTCATGGCAGATCAAGATTAATGGTCCATTATGAAGTCACCGTGTAATTAAAAAAAGTCGACATGTTAGATGTCAAATTTCCTACATACGGGGTTGCATTGAAAATATAGTTCCACCTTGGAAACGCATGTAACCTTCTGCAGTTAATAGGAGGCAAATTTTGGTGACCGAAATGGAGTAATAAGTTATTTTTTCGGGTAAATAGTTTAACATTTAGTTTCCCTACAAATTGTGTTTATTTACATGTGAAGGGGATGACATGTGTGTTCTCAATCCTAGGTAGAAGAGATTATTTTTGAATTCAAGCTTTAGCCACAGTGGGGAAAAATAATGGTTCCCCCTGACACATCCACTAATTTACTAAAGTAAAGGTACAATTGTATATTAAAAAGACAAGGGAACGTAAAAAATATCTCTCTTAAATCTGAGTTATTCTAAATTATTTCACAGCCTATTTATATGAAAGGAACACCATAAGAAATAATTCCTCCATAAGGAGTAAATATCTATGCTAATGAAGAACAACACACTTTATTTTGCGTCATCCACATTGATTCTCACTTGACCCTTATTTTATTATTGATGCTCTGATGCTTTGAGTTTTTATTTTGCTAAAGTTACATTGAATACATAATACATTCCAATAAAAAATAGAGAAAAGAAATTGACCTTGTAGGCTTGAAGTGGTGAAACCTGAAACCTAGAGAAGCGGAGATCTGCTATCTGGTCTTTTGAATCTGGAAAAAAATGAAACATGAAAAGGGAATTTAGGTGAAAAATAAAAAAGGACTAAGTTACTGCTGCTCTGCTGCTCTGCTGCTCTGCTGCTCCTCAAACCGATTGTTATTGAGTAGAGATTAGGGTTATTGAACTTACTGCTGCTCGGTTGCTCCTCAACCCTCAACGAAATAGTGCAAATGGCAATGAAGATCTAGACCTCTGGAGAACCGGAGAAGCAAATTAGGTGAAAAATAAAAACAAAAAACTCAAGTGCCATGGAAAAGAATAGGGCTTAGAAAAATGGAAATGGAAATACGGAATCACTGACCTAGACACCGGGAGAGAGAAGCGAAGAGATAGACCCGGAGCAGACCGCAGACGAGATTAGGGTATGTCATTCCTTGGCAAGATTAGGGCGCGCCGTCATCCCTTGGAAGAGATTAGGGTATGTAGTCGTTGTACCTTGGAATGAAGCGGAGACACCGGTGAGAGGAGATTAGGGCGTCGGACAGTTGATCGCGAAATGAAGCGGAGACACCAGTGAGAGGAGATTAGGACAGAACGACGAAGCGAAACAAAGCACAGAGGTGGAAGAAATTGTGCCGCTCCATGGCAGAAACTTTCTCGGAGAGGGAGGTTAACGAAATGAGAGATCATGGATGCTAGAGGAAGTTATCTCCAGTACGAGTGTTCGTGAGTGTTTGTGAGTGTTTGACGGTTTTTCGTAAAAATTATTAAGAAATTGGGCTGTGTCTAACCTTTATTTAGTGAAAATTGGCCCAATGAAAAAAATTTATTAAGCAATATATTGAGTGATGGACGGTTTAGGAATTATTAAGGCACTAGTTATTGACTAACATTTATTTAGGTAGCTAATGAAAAAAAAATATAAGAGGAAAAATAGCTGATTGTTATTTAGGTGACTAACATTTATTTCATTTTTCATTTAAGTGTCTAACCTTTATTTAGTGAAAAGTGTCTAGTACTCTCCGACGCAGTCAAGTTCCACAAAAAAACACATTGTGTGAAACTAGAGGCGCAAAAGTTGCAACTTTTAATTAGAATGGATGAGAAATATTCGCATGACCCTAACACACTGCCTTTGAAACAGAAGAGGCTTGTAAGACTAGTGTACAGCTTTGAATCCGGTTGGATGAACGGCGTGATGCTCGGATGAGCAAGCTCTCATAATGGTAAATAAGAAGAAAAAACTAGAGAAAACTCTAGGAAATGGGAGAGGCGAGATGTTGTCATTACCTGGATGCGCCGAAAAATGGCTCGAGGGAAGCTCGACGACATAACCTGGAGGCGTCGTTGTTGAAGGTTTTGTGGGAATCTTCCAAGCGGAAATATGAAAAGGTGGAAACGGAAGAGGTTTGATGCGGGAGTGGTTTGCCACAGTCCTTTTTATGATTAAATATTTAATAATTATTTAATATTTTAATTTTAAGAAAACATGATTTTCACCTAATTAAAATAGGTTTGCCCAAAACAATCACCACAAAATGAAATAAAACCAAATTTTAGAGGCCAATTTAAGGATAAATGTTTAATAAAAAAACATGATGCGGGAGTGGTTCTGAAATTTGCAAAAAAAAATATTTTAACTTCACCAAGGTGGAGTCAGTGCATAATTATTTTTAACTATTTAGAATAATAATTTTGAAAAAGAAATTAGGATTAGAAAATTTTCATAATCATTTAATTTATTGTAATTTACCAAATTACTTTTTCTAATAATTAATTAATTATGAACATATATTTATGTATAATATTATTATCCTTGTTTTTTTATGTAATTAATATCTTTTTTAATCAATGTCATTTAGTTAAACTAATAATTAACAAAATTATAATAAATAATCAGTGACAGAAGCATTTTCGTCACTAAAAGCTTTGGTTTTTAATTTGATCACTAAATGTTACGGAAAGAATGATTAGTCATGACCTAGGACGAAAGTTTTAAGCTTTTGTTTATTGGTGAAAAATAAATCAAATACTTTCTATTAGTACCAAATATTTCGTGCCAATAAATAATCTTCAAGTATTTCTATTTGTGACAAAAACAAATTTGTCACTAAATAAATCATTTAGTGAAAGAAAATATTTCTGATACTAAAGGATGTTTTAGTGACTGATTTTTTATTTCGTCACAAATGAAAGGCATTAGTCACGAAATTTTTTTTTTCACTAATAATTAGTCACTAAAGATCTGTCTTTAGTGACTAAATTTGTTTTATCACTAGAAATCATACTTTAATGACTAAATAACTTAGTGTTATCACTAAAGATACCTCGTTAGTGACTAAACATTCATTTAGTCACTAAAGATGTTCATTTAGTGACAAAACTTTTACTTCTTCACTAAAAAGTTTCTTTAGTGACTAAGTTTTTGTTTCATCACTAAATATGTGTCTTTAATGACGAAATATATTTTATCACTAAATTTTCGTCACTAAAAGTCAATATTCTTGTAGTGGTTGTGTCATAGAGTCAAGGTCTAGTCCTTAGAGTCAACAATGCCAGGGACCAGCCTCCAACATTGCCAGAGACTTAAGACTTAGAGAAAATTCAAGACTTAGAAAAAGAGCTCTATGTTTGTCGTTCTCAGGTCGACGAAAGTCGTGCTCAGCTCGACGAACTTAGAGACAATTCTCTGAGCTGAGCTCGACGAATTAGGTTCTCAGCTCGACGAACTCTGGACAAAGTGACAACACTTCTAAGTTAAACTTCGGTCGATAAACTTAGAACATCAGCTAGAAGAACTCTATTCTCTAGTCCCAGAACGACTAATTCTGCATCGGATGTTTCAACACTCAACGCCAGAGGACATCACACTCAACACTAGAATGATGATTCATCACTCAATGACAGAGAACATCACACTCAACGCCAAAATCATGTTTCAACACTCAGCATAAGAAACAGTCTAAGTCCAGAATCAAAACTCAGGTCGACGATCTTGGACCTCAGCTAGAAGAAATCAGTTCTCAGGTCTCAGGTCGACGATCTTGGACATCAGCTCGATGAACTATGGACTCAGGTCAATGAATCCTGACTTGGCTATTTCCCTCTTATATTCCTATTATATTGCAATGATTCCTGAGTAATTAATGATCTAATATTCTCTGAATATTACTGTTAGACAAGAGCATTAATTATGGTCTTCATCAGGATTATTTTCTGCCATTTTCCAAAGAGACAGTTGGGGAAACTAATCAATGCAAATTTTCCAAGGCCGTCAGCTTTGATTACAGAAGGGGTTTCCAAATTCAAATGGACTTTTAACTCGAAAATATAAAAGTATAGATTCTTCTTCTTCCTGTACAATACAGTAGACGAGATATAACACAGTAATAGATATACAGTTTTCTTAAGAAGAAGAACAATTATTCAAATCAAGAGTCTTCTTCTGTCATCCTCTCATGAACTTTCAAAGGACAACAACTAATACATCTTTCAAGAGTTCCTGAAGTTCTTTTGGTTGAAGTTGAGAGCTTGAAGGACTATCACCCTGAAGCAAAGTTCCTTTCACCCTGAATAAATTCAGTATTTCAGGGGGAGCTTTTGCCACCATCAAATCCACAGAGTCTTCTCAGTTGAATACTTGACAAAGAGAAGACATCATCACTCTCTCACCCCCCTTTATAAAAAGGGTTCTCTACTCCCTTCAAAAGTGATACCTGGTTGCAAGTCTCCTAACCAAAACACTTGAGGTTTGGTTTTTGAGCACCTTACCAAAAGCTCATTAGTGGCTTTCACTTGAACAAAAACCTGAGTGGATTTCTACCAGGGTGGTAGAAGAGTGGATGTACCCAAGTTGGGGAACCACTATAAAATTCTTGTGTTGTCTGGTTGCCTTTTTCTTTTGCTCTTGTTGTGGCTGTGATAGTTAGGATTCTGTTATTTTTATTAGTTTAATCTACTGTGCTGTGATATAGCATCTGAGTTTAGGAACAAGTTATATTATTCAGCAAAAGATTTTAATTACTCAGAAATACTCTAGTCACCCCCCTCTAGAGTATATTAGATCTAACCCTCGCTTTCATAGTCATTTCAAATAACCCTTGACACCTATTATATAAATTGGTATGGGACTTTTTATACAATTAGCCTTACAAAACGACCCCTTAGTCTATAGGTTTGTATAAAATTCCTATAGGTCATGGTTACTTAGTTTACCTTCTTGTACTTTTACTTGCTCGCTTTGTTCATGTGTATGCTCATAATACCTACCTACTATTGCATATACTTGCTCTGTTTATGAACTCATGATAGATTAGTTCCGCCGCCACCTGTTTACTTTTTTTACTCTCCACCTTCATTACCTTCCCTTTCCTTCTCCCCGCTCGGTGCTTAGGAGTCATGGGCGAGGGGTTGGGGATGATAGGGCTTAGTCTTTTAGACTAACGGTCATTGACCAAATAATTTTAGGGGATCATAGAGTTGAACCAGGAGACGCAGCCCCAAAGGTCGATGGGCTTGGAGACGGGACAGTCTAGCATGGGAGTTCAGCCAATAGGAACAATGAGTCCCGACCATTAGTAGTTACTATAGATTTTCTTCTGCATTGAGTGACTTGTAGTGAGGATCATGATGTATCGGGCAGGATCCCTCTTTAGTACTTTGCTTTATCTTTACTGTGGACTCTCCCTTCGTGGAGATTTATTTTATTTCATGTGATTTATGGTGGACTTGTATTTGAGTTTACTTTACTCTTTGTACTTACTCTTCTCTTTTGCAATTGGTATGGCTAGTAGGACCACCGTTTTGTAGTGACGACCTTCCTGGGTGTGTTGGTGTCACTACAAAGCGGCGGTTCTGGGCAAAAGACCCCTGTTGGATTTAAAGAAAAAAATTGGGGTCTTACAAACTGGTATCAGAGGGAAACCTCGATCAGAAGAGTATAAGTCCACTAACCCTGGGTTACCCCCACTCGAGTTTAGTTTGGCGACAAACTAAGCAGCGGAAGCTGTGATGTGCCCATATGGGGGATCACATGTAATTGTACACTTTTAACTAGGTTTGGGTCAAATTTCTTACAATTGGCCTTTGTTAAGGAGGCCCTTGCACATCCTATACCGCAGGGCGGAGCCCAGCAAACTCCGAATGTTGCACCACCTCTACTGTATCCCACTCCGTTTCTACAGTCGGAGATGGGGCAGACTCAGATAGCCATTCTAGAGGTCTTCATGGCCCAGCGAGCTCCGGCTTCGTAGCCGAACCCGGGGGCCAATTAGTTGATCATCTTCCGAGGATTCTCCACCCCCATCTTATACTAGGACGGAGTCGGCTGTAAGGATGGAAGACTGGCTTGATATCATGTTCGAGATGCTGACCGTGATACGGTGCCCGTGGGAGGAGAGGGTATCTCTAGTGTTCTCTTGCTTGGAGTCCCATGTCAAGAGATGGTGGAAGACACTTCTGGATACGACATTTGTAGATTGGGAGGTTACTGACATCACTTGGGAGGAGTTCAGGGCCGCACAATTATAGCACTTCATCCCACAGTCAGCAAGAGACAAGCTGGAAGACAGGTTCCTGCAACTGAGTTAGGGTAACAGGACGGTGGTGGAGTACCACTTGGAGTTCAATCACTTAGCCCGGTTTGTGGACTCCTATCAGCTGGACAAAGCGGTGTATACCAAGAGGTTCTATAAGGGCCTTCGAGAGGACCTGATATAGGCTCTTCTATTTGTATCCGAAGGGCCTATACCTAGGATTCTAGAGATGTTAATGAGGATGGAGGCTGATTGTCACACGACTCAAGGCCGGAAGAGCCCAACTGAGGATCAGGGTCGAAGAGGCAGGAATGATTAGTGCAGGGGCCGCTTTGCTGATGAGAGAAGGAGAAAGTACCAACCCCTCCAAGATGCATGTGAGAAAGGAGACGAGGGAGCCAGTGGTATTGGCCCCTCAACCTCTTCAAATGGGGGAAATACAGAGGCCCAAAGGTGTGGCACTTCCCTCGCCCGAGTGCTATAACTATCATCAGGTAGGGTATATCTGAAGAAACTTGCCCATGAGAAGGGCACCTCTACCGGCACCACAGGCTGCCCCACGCGCTCAGTTGTTTGTAGGTTGAGGATGTGGAAGACGACGTGGTTACCAGGACGGAGATCAGAGGCAAGAGAGGGAGCAGGTGTATGCTCTAGACTTTTCTCCACCTCGGGACCCGGGCAGGGTGATTGCAGGTATGCTAGTAATTTTTTGTTATTATATACCTTTGGAATTTTAGAAACATCAAACAATAGTAGCACACTAGGAAAGAAAACCATAGGCCCAGTTACCTAAACATACTTAAATAAATAGGAATAGTTATGGTGTGCGGAAAACCTGCCCATACCCTTGTGGATATGGGTGTGTCGCACGACTTCATCTCCGAAGAGTTCGTAATGGGACTGGAAAGAGTCAGATATTATTCAGGAGTCGCTAGGAGGGTGCGTTTCCCCAACGGGATGGAGGTCTCAGCTACTGCTAAGTGACTCCTAAAGGTGACTATTTATGGTCTAACACTCAAGGCCCCGACTACGGTCTTGAGGATGCCGGACATCGACCAAGTTCTGGGCATGACATAGCTTACTTGGAACCACGACCAGATAGATTGCCGGACAAAGAAGGTTGTACTGAGTTATGATGATACCTTTGCAACCTTTGAAGGCATTACTACCATCTCCCGTAGGATATTATCTTCTACTGAGGCCTTCAAGGCCCACATATAGGGAGATGATGTCTATCAGGTGTTCTTCGAGATGGCTGATATATCGGCGGTGCAGGAATTTGCAGATATGTTTCCAGAGAAGCTACCAGGATTGTCGGCGCATCGGGAGAAGGATTTTTAGATCCAGTTAGTGTCGGGAGCTAAGCCGGTGTCTAGGGCTCCCTATCAGATGGCACCGAAGGAGGTGGTGGAGTTTAGGAGTCAGCTGAAGGAGCTGGTGGAGGCTGGATTCATAAGGCCAAGTTACTCGCCTTGGGGAGCTCCGGTCTTATTTTTGAAAAGGAAGGATGGGACCCTTAGGTTGTGCATCGACTATCGTGTACTAAACCAGTTGACAGTCTGGAACACATATCCTCTGCCAAGAATCGATGAGTTATTTGATTAGCTTGAGGGAGCACATTGGTTTTAGAAGCTGGATCTGAGGTCAGGATACTATTATAGGATTTTCTAGTGTTGAGGTAGAGCGAATTTTAAAAAAAATTCAAGCACCGACAACACAAGGATAAGACATCCCAAGACAATGGACAAATAAGGCTAAGCAAAGTAAAAAACCTAACTCATCACATCTAAACATTACAAGGGGTTAGAAATTGTACCTCTTGAGAACAAGATCTCTAGGCAAAAGAGGTGATACGTTGGATAAGATGTTGGCGATTCCACCACAACGATGAGGTCGACGCCTCGCCTCTTGGTTCACCTTGAACTCAATGTACAACCCCGTGTTCGCCAAAGGGACTTAGGCAAGCAGGAGGGTCAGCCCCGCGCCTTCCCAGGTGGGTCAGACCCGGCCCGTGCCTTCCTAGGCAGATCAACCTCGGCCCGCGCCCTCCCAGGCGGGTCAGCCTCAGCCTGGGCCTTCCCACGCGGGCCGTCTAAAAGCAGTGCCTTCCCAGGCAGGTCAGACTCGGCCCGCGCCCTCCCAGGCGGGTTAGCCTCACCCCGCACCTTCCTAGGAGGGCCACCTCCAGGCGTCATGTCCCAGGCGAGTCAGCTCCAGCCCCCATCCCCTAGGCGAGCCAGCCCCGACCCGCTCCTCCCGCCGAGTGGAGGCATTGAAGGGATACTCGTCCAGTCCCTAGTGGGGGGGGGATTTCTTACCATTTTGCCCCTACAAGCCTGCCCTTAGCCCGCTATAACAACGACATTACGCTGTTGGCTGACCCGGTTGGGCTTTATATAGATGTTTAGAATAGCGGAGTCTGGCTGTTGGCAGGCCAGTCCAAGGGGCTTTCAGTAATTTCAGACCAGCAGAGGTTAGTTTTTTGCAGATCATCTTTGGAAATCTATAAATAGGACCCAAGGTCTACCTCAGAAGGCATGCTCACTTGTCTCCAGTCTTCTAGCACCTTCTGAGGTACCTTAGCCCGACATTTGGCTAAGGAGGGGAAGCGCTAAGTTATCTTCCGGGTGTGTGGTGGGACCTCCGAGCCGGGCCCTTGGTCTAGTCTTTTGGTCTTTTTCGTTGTTGTTTTCTTTCAGGAGCGAAGTAGGTGCGCGACCACCCCTTCCCTAAGGGTGAACTCCATAAGAGACCGATTTTTGGTTTCAACATTTTGGTGTAGTGAGCGTGGAGCGTTGTCAGCCCAGAAAACCTTCAGCGAGCTCAATGATTGGAGGAGAAGGGAAAGGATCGGATAGGACTTACTCGCCACCCCCTCCCCCTCTCACCACCCTAGGGATGCTCGAGGAATTCAGGAAGGAGGTGCTCGGCATGGTCTGATTTGCGCTCGGCGTGCGTGCCGAGAGCTCGACTGGGGCGATTCCGGTTCTCGCGGATCCGGCACTCGGTGAGGTTGCTCCCGCCAGGCGAGCCAAGAAGGAGTTCGCCAAGGAAGCTCGGGGTGTCGAGCTCCCCGGGCGAGTGCTCTTCCCATGTTCAGGGAGTGACGACAGGTTCAGTGAGTTGGGTGCGCGAGACCCTCCAGCTCGCCCGGTGGGCAGAAAAAGCCCCTTCAGCGAGTTGGTCTCCTCTGCACCATGCCCGAATGGGTTCAGGGAGCCTGAGATGTCTTACTACACCGGGAAGGGGGACCCGGTACAACATGTCTAGTTGTTTGAGGATGTGGTCTCGATCCGACAGATTTCGGACGAATTCAAGTGCCGACTTTTCGCCATCACCCTCAAGGAGAAGGCGAGGGAGTGGTTCCACCAGCTACCGACCAATTCAATCTACAGCTTCGAGGACCTACGTCGGGGGTTCATGTTGAGGTTCACAACCTCGAGGAGGAGGAAGAGGGAGTCGGAGTCCCTGTTCCGCATCAAGCAGTGGGTGAATGAGACCCTGGGAAGATACGTCGATCGCTTCTAAGAGGAGGTCACCAAGGTTCAGGAGATGCCGAGCCACACTGTGATGATGGCCTTCACCCTGGGTTTGTAGCAGGGTTTCTTCCGTATGGAGTTTAAGAGGATCCCACCCCTCTCCTACGTAGAGTTGATGGAGAGGGAGGCGAGAGAAGTCGACGGGGAGGCGTCGAACCTGGAGTTCACCCGGAGGCTAACCCGGTGGGCTACGAAGGAGGAGAGGCCCAGAGGGGGCAGAGGTCAGGAGGAAAGGAGAGCTGAACCTGACAGAGGGAGAAGAAGTAGTAGCAACAACAATAGCCCTGGTGGGGGCATCAGGAGCCAAGTCACCGACTAGGGTGGAGGACAGAATTGCAAGATCAGGGGGTGAGAAGAGGGTTCCATGGAGGGGACAGTCGCCAGAGAGGACAAGACCAGTTTTATCCTCTGGGAGGGAGGCAGGCCTAGAGTCCACCTCTTCCCGACCAGGAGCAGGCTATGGTAATATCCATGGGGCAGAGAAGGAGGGCGGCGAGGAGAAGGAGAAGGGAAGTTAGGGTGGAGCTGCCCTATTGCACTGCCACCAGGAGGAAGGGCACGCCACAACCACGTGCCCGAAGTTCCTCGGGTTGTGAGGAAATAAGGAGCAACAACGGTAGTAGGAGCGTTAGAAGGTACGGATCGAAGAGGTCATACCGCGCTCGGAGGAGGACCGGTGCAAGGACCGGGTGGATGTGGGGACCCGGGGAAGGATCAGGATGATCCATGGAGGGGCGGGTGTCGAGGCTTACCGCAAGGCGAGCATCCATACCATGTACCGAAGGAGTGTCGCCTCCTTGTACCAGACCACACCCAGGAGGAGAGGATCACCTTCTCAAAGAAGGATATGCCAGATCACGAGGATCCATTTTGTTATGCGCTGGTCATCCAAACAGCCATCGAGAATTTCACCATCGCCCGGATCCTCGTCGACAATGGAAGCTCGGTCAACGTCATCTTTAAGAAGACGTTCGACGTGATGAAGGTGGAGGAGAAGAGGGTGCTTGCCTCATACAGACCCTTGTTCGGGTTCTCGAAGGAGAGGAATGAGTAAGAAGGAGGAGTAGGACTCCATGTGACACTAGGGGGCAGTCCCGCACATGCAAGTTCGTTATTTTCGATGACCCAAGCAGCTACACCGCCATCTTCGGGAGGCCCCTCATCAATGCCTTTCGCTACGTCACCTCATACTTCCACCAGTGCTTGAAGTTCAACATCAAGGGGGTCCAGGTCCTGGTCTGCGGAGACCCTAAGATAACAAGGGAGTGCTATTTCACCGCTGTAAACTCCATCTAATGGCAGGAGGGTACTAAGGAGATGGGGCGAAGGATGGAGGATGTAGAGTAGGAGGTTGTCCAAGAGGAGATGGAGGTAGAGGTGTCCCGCCCTTGGGATGAGGAGATGGAGGAAGTCCAGTAGTTGGCCAAGGCGATGGCCGTGGGGGAAGCCGAGGAAGAGGTCCTCGCCCCCGGAGGGGGGATGCTGAAGATTGGGGGGAGCAGTCTCATTTGGAGGTGGTGGAAGAGGTGGTGGAAATGGAGGTTCTCACCTAGGGAGGCAGGGAGGAGAATGTCTGCGTCAGCGGAGGGCTAACCCGGGAGGCTTAGGACAGGATGCTGGAGTGCATCTGGAAGAATGTGGACGTCTTCGCCTGGAGTGCCTTGGAGATGCCAGGGATTGATGTGGACATGGCCTGCCATCGCCTTAACCTGGATCTGGAAGCTCGCCCCATCCAGCAGAAGAAGAGGCCCACGACGGACAGGTTGGCCGAGCCAATTCGGGAGGAGGTGGCCAACCTCCTAAAGGCCGATTTTATATTCGAGATCCAATACCCCGACTGGGTCTCCAATGTTGTAATGGTTAAAAAAGGAGATGGCCAGTGGCATATGTGTGTTACTTTTCATTGCTTAATAAATCATGTCCTAAGGATTGTTACCCCTTGCCTTGGATCGACGCGCTGGTTGACTCAGCCGTCGGTTTCCCTGTAATGAGTTTTTTAGATGCATTTTCAGGTTATCTCCAGATAAGGATGCACCCCCCCCCCCCGATGTCAAGGACGTCTCTTTCATTACGGGGGATGGATGATACTGCTATAAAATGATGCCCTTTGGGCTTAAAAATGCAGGGCAACCTACCAGAAGATGTTGGACAGGGTCTTCCGAGAGCAGAAGGAGAGGAACCTGGAGATGTATGTAGATGACCTCATGATCAAGATCCTGGACATCGACTCTCACCTCCAAGAATTGGAAGAAACTTTTGCCACTCTCCGTAAGTACAAAATGAGGCTGAACTTCTTGAAGTGCATCTTTGGGGCGAGCAGGGGTAAGTTCCTAGGACATCTCCTCACCCCCGCCAACGTAGAACCCAACCCAGACAAGGTGAGGGTGATTGTGGAGTTGGGGTCAGCAAAGAATACTAAGGAGGTACAGTGGTTGACAGGGAAGCAGGAAGGGTTGAGCAGGTTCCTCTCAAGGGCAGGGGAGAAGTGCTCTCCCTTCTTCAAAACTTTGAGAGGAGGCCGGAAGTTCGAGTGGACCTCGGAGTGCGAGGAGGCATTACAGGCCTTGAATAGGCAGCTGTCTCAGGCCCCCCTGCTCCAAGGGCCAAAGGAGGGGGAGGACTTGTTCTTATATCTAGGGGTTGAGGCGGAGGCCTTGAGCTCTATTTTGGTTCAGGAAGAGGGGAAGAAACAACTCCCCATTTACTATGTGAGTCGGGTCTTGAGGAAGGCCGAGCTTCGGTATCCCATCCTGGAAAAGCTAGCCTTTTCTCTCATCATTTCAGCCCAGAGGCTCCGTACCTACTTCCAGGCACACTCGATCTGAGTGGTGACTGACCACCCCCTCCGTAACATCTTCTAGGGGGTGGAGCACTCAGGGAGGTTGGCCAAATGGTCAGTAGAGTTGAGCGAATTCGACATTTCCTTTGTCCCTCGCCTCTCGATTAAGGCACAAGCTATGGCCGACTTTCTAGCTGATTATGTAATGGAAGTGGTGGAGGCGGAACACCCCCCCCCCCCACCTAGTACCCTAGAGGGTGATGGTGGATGGCGCGTTGGGAAGACATTCCCTGGGAGTGGGGGTGATCTTGGAGAGTCTACAGGGACGAGGATTGAGCAAATAGTAGTGGTGCATTTTCCCATTACCAACAATCAGGCCGAGTATGAGGCTGTAATTGCAGGCCTTCGCCTAGCAAGGGAGCTGTGCGTGCATAATGTGGAGGTCCTCACTGACTCCATGGTTGTGGCTTCCCAGATCAATGGGGAGTTTTAGGTAAGGGAGCCCACCTTGCAGCTATACTTTGCAAAGGTGAAGGGAGTCATTGGCATGTTCCAGACTTTCTCCATCCAGCATGTGTCTAGAGAGGAAAACGAGCAGGTGGATCAGCTAGCTAAGCATGGTCCCCGGGTGGGGGCACCGTAACAGATCTCTTTCGCCTATCCATCAAAGATGGGGAGCTGATGGAGATAGAGAAGTACACCTTGTGGATGGATCCATTCATGACTTTCTTGTCCACCGGGGAGTATCCTGAAGGGATGGACAGGAAGAAGCTCAAGTACAAATCGGCATATTATCTCATGTACGATGGGAAATTGTACAGAAAGACCCTCTCGGGAATGTTGGCACATTGCGTAGAGGAGGGCGAGGTCCCGAGGATCTTGGGGGATGTCCACTGCGGGGAGTCTGGAAGCCACTCTTGGAGTCGGACGCTAGAAGGGAGGATCATCAGGCAAGGGTACTTTTGGCTGACCCTGAGCCACGACGCGGCAAAGTTTACAAAGGAGTGTCATAAGTGCCAGTTGTTCAATCACCTCCAGCTGCAACCAGCCCAATGCCACAGGAGTATCACAGCCACCTGGCCATTTGCAATCTGGGGAATTGACTTGGTCAAACCCTTCCCCCAGGCCAGCGGCCAGAGAAGGTTCCTGCTCATGATGATTTATTATTTCTCCAAGTGGCTGGAAGTTAAGGCGCTGGCCAAGGTGACTTCGCAGGTCATCAGGAACATTGTTTGGGGGGGGGGGATCATCTGCCGGCATGGGTTGCCCTAGGCCATCGTCACAGACAATGGGCCTCAGTTTGCTAGCATCGAATTCATTAGCTTTTGTGGGCAACTTGGGATTGATCTCAGATTCACCTCGGTCCATCACCCAAGGAGCAACGGGCAGGTGGAGGCGGCAAACAAGATCATTGTCAACCTCCTCAAGAAGAATGTGGAGAACCTGAAAGGGAGCTGGGTGGAGTAGCTCCCCTCGGTCCTCTGGGCCCTCAGAACCACGCCAAACATAGTCACAAGAGAGACTCCTTTCAAAATCTCCCATGGATGCGAGGTGGTTCTTCCGGTAGATTTTGAGTTCCGGATGCCTCAGGTGGTCGATGTAGGGGAAGACATAGAAGAATGGAGGGCCTAGAATGAATGAGGAGGAGCTGCGGCTCTCCCTCGATATGATTGAGGAGCTGCGAGACCTCTCTGCCATCAGTCAAGAGGAGGTGAAGAGAAGAATGACCATGTAGTTTGACAAGCATGTCAGAGTCAAATAATTCTCGGAACGAGACTTGGTTTTAAGAAAAGTGGATGCCGAGGGGAGGTCAGCCGTCATGGGGAAACTCAATCCCAATTGTGAGGGACCATACATTGTACAAGAGGCGTTGAATTCAGGAGGGTACCGCCTCCGGAATGTGGAGGGCGTGACCCTAAGTCTCACCTGGAGTGGGGATGACTTAAAACATTTTTTACCCTAAGACCTGTAAGTGGCATTTTAGTTTCTAATAAAGCTTCTTTTTATGAACTTGTGCCCCGATGATGAAAAGTGTAAATGCCAGTCTACCCCAGACCCCGAGCAGAACCCACTACAAGGCTCCCATCAAGCTTGCAGGGCTGGAAGTCACTCGGAGGAGTCTGCCTCAAACATCGAGTAGATCCTGCTGCCAGGCTCCTATCAAGCTCGTAGGGCTGGAAGTCACTCGTAGGATTTTGCCTCAGACCCCGATTAGATCACGCTGTCAGGCACCCATCAAGCTTGCAGGACTGGAAGTCACTCGGAGGAGTCAGCCCTAGACCCCGAGTAGATCTCGCTGCCAGGCTCCCATCAAGCTGGCAGGGTTGGAAGTCACTAGGAGGAGTCTTCCCCAGACCACGAAAAGATCCTGCTGCCAGGCTCCCATCAAGCTGGCAGGGCTTGAATACACTCGAAGGAGTCTTCCTCAGATCCCGAGCAGATGCCTCTGTCAGGCTCCAATCAAGATGGCAGGGCTAGAAGTTACTCAGAGGTGTCTGCCTCAGACCCCGAGCAGATCTCGCTTCCAAGCTCCCATCAAGTTGGCTGATAGTCACTCGGAGGAGTCTGCCCCAGACCCCGAGCAGATCCCGCTTGCAAGCTCCCATCAAGCTGGTAGGGCTGAAAGTAACTCGGAGGAGTCAACCTTAGACTTCGAGCAGATCCCGTTGTCAGGCTCCCATCAAGCTAGCAGGGCTGGAATTCACTCAGAGGACTCTGCCCTAGACCCCGAGCATATCTCGCTACCAGACTCCCAACAAGTTGGCAGGGC